>JAWDJD010000016.1:13525000-14270000 GCA_035047305.1 Bradypodion pumilum
GTTTCATTTTATGTTAGCAATAACAATTCACCTTTCTAATTTTGAGAGAAATGTTTCAGGTACCTTTTACCTTCTTTTTCAGAAATTTTTGCAAAAGACCTTGAAATGTTTGCAAGGTAAGGATGTAATGCTCAGAAGTCAACGTGAATCTAGCAAAATAAACCCTAGCAGATGCAGACCAGCGCTGGCTCTTTGGCTACAAACAGATGAGCACTGAACCCTAGAGTCAGATACGACCTTCACCCTTTGTCGCTTACTCTCCTTTTCCTAGAAGCCAACAAATGTTCGTTTTTTTGAAGGCAGCCTTGATGCCGTAACGGAGTTCCATTATTTTGTAGTCTGAATTCAAGTCATTTATTCAATGCGGGCTTTTTATCCCCCACAAATGCCACACTCTTCTGACTCATGGTTGGAAAACATGGTTCAAAAACTGATTGAATACTTCCTAAATTTGAGTGGCTCTTAAGGACCCTCGATTCTCCCTGCTATTAAGCCTCAGAATTGCTCTGGAAGCCAGTATAGAGCACACACACAAAAACAGTACAGTAACTACAAAACACAGACACAAAAAAAGTAAATTTTATAGTAATTTTTAAAAAAATTAAAAATCATGTCAGAAGCACACACACGTGCTTTCTGGCTTGAAAGGATTTTTGCTGGAGGAACTCCGCTCGAATGAGGCTCCTTTCATGTCCCCAAGTACTCCCTATTTAACCAACTTGCAGCAATGTCTTGCTTAACGAAGTCTTTGTATTGAGTCCTGCCTTCCATGAACAGCCTTGTGGGTGAATGGTGTTCGCTCTGGCATAATTGCGTGCAGGTGTTTACCTAAATCATCGCACACTGCAGTCAGAAAGTTTTTTTTGTTGGCAGTTGTTAAGCCGCCAATACATCCTCTTCAAGCGTCCGTTTGGAAGGTTGTGAGTTTGCGGCGTTTCGGATGCAACTTGCTGCATGTGATTTCACACATGCGTGTACACACACACTTTCTTTCCAAATTGTTGTACAAAATGCCTGCCACATAAAACCTCTTGGCTTCTAGAGGCTGAAAACTTTTCCCTAATTTATAATTAGCAATGTTGCCAATCATGTTTACTGCTGGGTTACTGCTGTGTTTTACTGCTGGGTTTACTGCTGGAATAAGGCTATGGCGGCGACTCACAGAGAGACTTGATGGAAGAGACCCCAAATGTCCCCTTTGAAATATAGTAGACACCTTCATGTGATCATGGATGGACCTATATTTTTAACTGTTCACTCCATCGGTGAAGGTAGCTTAGTGGTTAAGACGCTGGGCTTGATGACTGGAAGGCTGGCAGGTCAGCAGTTCGAGACTTGAGTGCTGCACGACGGAGTGAGCTCCCGTCTCTGTCCTAGCTCGTGCCAACACAGCAGTTTGAAAGCAAGGAATTGCAAGCCGATAGGTACCACTTCGGTGGGAAAGTAAACAGCGTTCTGTGCGCTCCGCTGTTTAGTCACGCCTGCCGCAGGTCCACGGAAATGTCTGCAGATGCAGACAGCCCTGGCTCTTTTTGGCTATAAACGGAGATGAGCACTGTACCCTAGAGTTGGATACGACTGACTTGACCAAGGGTGACCTGTACAGTGAATTTGTTTAAGGTGGATCCCAGCGTGCCAGGAAGTGACCCACACAGTATGCATTCCCGTGGGAAACCACAAAATGCATTCCTATGAGAATCCAGTTTACGAATTTCTCACAATACGAAATGTCCCGGAGAACGCATCAAATCCGCACCACTGTAATTTTGTTGCAATGCAACCTCATGCTTTCAACCTCAAACTGGTACATTGTTTGCTCCCCAGATTCACAGCCTTAGAAGGACAAAAACAGACAACATTTAATGTACTTGTCCTGTAGCAAAACTTGGTAAATAACATTTGTTTATGTAACATGCTTATTCCTTCTCCACACAGGCATGCAAAAAGGAGTACTATTAATGTTGAAGACGTGAAACTTCTGGCTAGAAGGAGTAACTCATTGGTAAGATGCATGTGTGTGTATGTATGTGTGTTTATAAAGTTCTTAAACTGGCTGAATGGGTGTCCCTTTGCCTCCCACTGCTCTTTGATTAAACTCTCTGTTTCTAGCTAAGGTACATCACCCAGAAGAGTGAAGAGCTAACTTTGAACAACCTGGAACAGAAGGAGAAAAAGAAAAAGAAGTCGGGTACGAAGAAAGGAAGACGCGCATCTGATGAGCAAGCAGAAGCCGTGGTGGTCGAGAGTGAAAATTCCAACATGGAATAATTCTCTCGCCTTTTTGCCATATCAAGAGAGAACACTTTAACTTTTCATCTGGAAGCAATGTGGATAGGCTGCTCATTCTCTGCCTATCTTATGTTGGAACTCTGGTTTTCCTTGAGTAAGCGCATAGTTACTTGAATACAGCTTAAGTTGCTTAGAGTGAAGAATATGCTTTAAACTTTTTGGAAAGAAAAAAAATACATTTAAAAGATCCTATAAGAAACTTGGTATCTTTCTTTTTATGTATTCTTTTAAAGTAGGAAATAACATTATTGAAAACAGTAATAGTGTGTTATTGTTATATCGGTTGTAATAGCAGATTAAATAATAGTTTCGTGTCAGAAATTATTCTAGGTTGAAAGGATTTTTTGCTGGAGAAACTCCACTCGGGACACCTGAATGAGGCTCCTTTCATGTCCCCCAATTCTTTCCCTACCCAAGTGGTCCCTATTTATCTACTTGCAATGTCTTGCTTTCGAACTGCTAGGTTGGCATGAGCTGGGACAGAGACGGGTGCTCAATCTCATGCGGTACCTGGTTCTTGAACTGCCGACTTGCCGGCCTTCCAGCTAACATGTTGAGTTTCTTAACCATTGAGAATGAGGCTCCTTTCATGTCCCCCAATTCTTTCCCTACCCAAGTGGTCCCTATTTATCTACTTGCAATGTCTTGCTTTCAAACTGCTAGGTTGGCATGACCTGGGACAGAGACGGGTGCTCAATCTCATGCAGTACCTGGGTCTTGAACTGCCGACTTGCCGGCCTTCCATCTAACACGTTGAGTTTCTTAACCATTGAGCCACCACACAGCCCCAGAATAAATGCTGTCTTGCCCGAAGGAAAAAAGGCTGGGAAAGGCAAAACATCAAAGCACTTTAAAGACTAGCAGTTTTAATTTATGCACGAGTGTTCGTCTGATCAATGAAATCTCACACTGAAAGAAAAGTGTTTAAGGTCTTTAAAGTGCTGTAATATTTTTTCCCCCTCTCTTTTTCCAACATGCTGAGAAAAAGATTAGAACAGCGACTTCTTTGGCTATTAAACGACAGCAGCTTAAAGATCCGTGAGCCAATTATTCATATCCTTAGACCGTCTCTTCAGTGACATTTTGGAGAGCATTGATCCCATGCCATTGAACGTTTGGCACATTCTACAAGAGCTTTAAAGATCTGGTAAACCTAATCTGGCTTTATCTGTATGCTTGAATGGAGTCAACCTTACTAGGGGTTCTCCCAGTTTAAGAGGGAAAAGGAGAGGGCAGAGTTGGGTAAATAGAAAACACAAAATACAATAGTTTTCAGGTGATGTCCAAAACCCTGGGAGGATTCTTGACCTTTTCTTTGGAATTTTTAGCTTCTTTATTTCACTGAACAGCTGTTCTGTCTCCTATTCTTTTTTCACCACATAGAGCCGGCGTTCCCAACCTTTTCAAGCCAAGGGTTAGGTCACGTTCTCTCAGTCAGCTTCGAGGGCCGGACGGCCCTTTTGCCCTGCCCCGCACGATGGGGTGTGTGTGGCCAGCTTGTCCCAACAGCTTCAAAAGGGTAGCCATTTTGTTTCTCAAATGCCCTTGGAGGGGTGTGGGGTGCCCACATGAAATGGCACCACGGGCCTTAGGTTGGGAACCCCTGATGTAGAGTGCTTTCCTTTTGTGGAGAAATGAGTATTAAAAACTACCTAGGCTTCATGGAGCTAGTTTTGAGCAGTTGTGGCTAAAGGTTTTTAATTCATCCTGTGAACCGCTTTGGGTCACCCCTGGGCGAGGAAAGTGGCATAAAAATACTGTAAATAAATAAATGGAATTAGAAGGCGAAGCAGTTAGTTAGGACTTTTAACAGAGAGACAAACCAGCTAGCTTAATGGGTTTCTCCCAACAGGAAGGAAGCAAAATGAAAGTAGTAGACAGAATATCACCTGTTTGGAGAACGTCCTTCATACAAATTGCTTCTTTGGTTTAACATTTCTACCTTTGAAACTTCAGGCGCGCCTAACTGAAGTGTCACCTAGTCCACTGTCTTGCTTGCAAGACATTCCCAGGTAGTTCACAATCCATGTGTGAGCCAGAAGCCCCATTTCCTTACAATCTGGTGGTTGTATGAAACAACTGCTTTTGAGTTTGGATACAGCTTTGACAATAAACAACACCTCCCATTAACATCTAGTTGCCCTTTGAAGCAATCCAAATTGGGCGAATTAGTCTTGCATTGTGGAAAGGAGCAATTTTTACTGCAGCCAGAACATTGTGAGGTTGATTCTGACCAGGGCTCAAGGTTGACTCAGCCTCTTCTGTCCTGAGTCGCCAGCATGTGAACTACCCAGAGAACGCATTAAGCACTATGGGGGTGGTATATAAGTGTAATTTCTATTGCTATCTGTCGAAATGCCATTGGGCCGGCCTGAGGTCTAGTATTGTGAGAGAAGAACAACTTTTCTATTCCTGTCCCCTTCTGTGAGCAGTTTTATAAACTTATTACCCTCTGATCCAATTCCCCTTTCCTGTCACGTAGCTTTTTACCGCAGGGAAGCAGCAGCTGAATTTTGGGTTGTTTTTTTTTTTTTTTTGCTCAGAAGGGGTCTGCCCTGGCTTTATCCTGAAAGCTAGCAATTAGGCAATCTAGATGACAATTCCTCTCTAAACTGAGATTGCGGCAATTGGATTCCTCATTGGGATAGTTAAGCTGTTGCACGAAGTCTGGAAATGATGTTTAAACTCCCCAAACTTAGTGCATGCTATTGTTGCAAAGGGAACAGAACTTCTGTTCTGACTATATCTCCAGGCTGTGTGTTGCTTCTGATTCTAAGTTTGGCTGCTTTCCCCCTGCGCTAAACCCCGTGTGAATCATTTGTTGCAAAAATAACTCTTATTTTTTGTATTCAAAGTAGGCTAATCATTCTGGGAATAATGGCGAGGAAATGAGGTTCAGTGGAGCATTTTGGGAAGGGGGGAAGTTTTGGGTTGTTGTTGTTGTTGTTTTTTGCTACATCACATAAAAAATGCACACACAGCTTAAATTAACACTAAATCGTACTTCAACAGCATCATTACCCAGAGGCTCTAATTAAGGGTTAAAGGCAAACGAGATGCACAATTTGGGGACTTAATTGCTCCCTTGTTCATGCGTCATTGCTTTTAAGTTTGGGAAGGCAGAGGGGGAGATGATGGTAGCAGGGGGGGGAGGGAGGATAGGGGGGCCTTCATTAAAAACATATTGTTGGCTGGTATAGGCTCCCCCTCCTCCTTTCTCTAGAAAATAAAGTCCAGAATATAACTCGCAAGCAGGTGTACTTTGTGGCAGAGCTGAGCCAGATGGCCTTCCATGCGCATCCCCGGCTCGCTCTGTTCCTGCTAGCATTCGTCTTCTGGCTCATGGGGGCCCCAGCAGCTGCTGCTGCGCATCCCGTTCCAGAAGGGCCGGTGTGGAAACAGAGTAAGGTAAGTTGGAAACAGGAGGAAAAGTTCTTTCACCTGCGATAAACATAGCCAAGACTTCACGTTTGAGGAATCATCTCAAACTTAGCTGTGTTTTCTGTTCCTTCTGTAACCCAAGATTTGTTCTGAAGCTAATTTGAGCTTTACAAAGAATAGAATTTAGTGATGGCGAACCCTTGGCTGATCCAGGGCTTCTCAGGAATTGAGGTTCAAGAACACCTGGAGTGCCAAGGGTTCGCCATCACTGGAATAGATCATGAATCTACTCAGAAGGAAGTCTCATTGTGTTCAATGGAGCTAAGTAGGTTGGTACGTAGGATGACATCTTCAATTGTTTATAGTTGGGGGCATTCAAAAGAAGATGTTTTATTGGTCGGGGGTTGCATGATGCATTTTATTGACAATTGAGTAAAAAAATATATCCTATTTTATTGATATTGTATCATTTTACTTTTAACATGTTCTGTAAAAACATTAAAAGTAAAATGTTTTAACACATTTTTACTCTGTTCTGTGGGCTGTGGTGGCTCAGTGGTTAAGAAGCTCGCCTTGTTAGATGGAAGGCTGGCAAGTCGGCAGTTCGAGACCCAGGTACTGCATGACGGATTGAGTGCCCGTCTCTGTCCCAGCTCTTGGGGACATGAAAGGAACCTCATTTGTGTGTCCCCTGAGATGAGTTTCTTCCGCAAAAATCCTTTCAACCAGGATAATTTCTGACAAAATTATTATTACACTCTGTTCTGTGTAACCATATATTATTGAAAGTATTTTACCACCTTTTACCCTGATCTGGTCAGATGACTAATCAATCCCTCAATCTTTATTGCAGTCCTAGACCAGCATAGCAGATGACTAATCAGTTAATAAAGGCTACAGATATGGACTTCTTTCGTTAATTAATTTGCCAATGAGGGGTTTCTGTGGGAAAGTGGAAAAATTTATGCTTTGGGGTCAATCAATCAATTATTTTTATTTTTCGTGACCAGTATGCTTTGGGTGTGTTTCTTTCCTTTGTTAAAGAAAACATTTTGGTTTTATGCTACCGTCATCCAAATTGGAAAAAAAAGTAATTTAAAATAGCTTTTCTGTTTTATCAACAGATCAATCCGATGTCTGACTACTCCAGAGTAAATCCCACTGTTTTGAGTGGGGGTTATACCCAGGTAAGTATGAATAATTTTTGTTTATGTTGCTCTATTCACATATGTTTTTCAAAGAGTCATCCATTGTTAATTTATTCCAGCAGAACCAATAACTCTTTGAAAAACATATGTGAAAAAAAATGAGGCAGTTCATTGCTCCCAGAGATCCGATTGTCATAAATTGACAGGAAAATATCACAAAGGAAAAAAAGGTTTTAAAAAAGATGCATGTAAATAATTAAAACAATAGATTTCCTAAATTTCCTTAGTTTTGTGCTGGAGGTTCCCAATCACCATATGGTTCAAAATCATGTAATGACAGGAATGTAAATTCCCATGTATAGTTGATAGGAGGTCCCAATGCTCTTACTTGCAAATACAGCAATACCTTGGATAACGTTTGCACCACATAACGCTAAAACCGCATAACGTTAAGGTCGCACAATGTTAAAATCCTATGGGATGTATTGCATAACGTTTGCTGAAGTCTGCAGGTTATAATATATCTCAGGAGTTTAACGTTATGCAATTCATTCATCTCATAGGATTTTAATGTTATACGATATGTATCGCATAATGCTAAAAATCGGATAACGCTAAGACTTGTCGAATCAAGTTTTAGCGTTATCTGGGGTATTACTGTATATGTATATAGTAGGAATGTGACCCGTGGCACCATTTCATGTGGCCGCCCACTGCCTCCACCACACCAGGAAGTGCCATGGGGTGGAGGAAGGGCAAAATGACCGTCCGGCCCCCCAAAGCTGTCTGAACGAGTGTGGCCTGGCCCCCGGCTTTAAAAGGTTGAGCATTTCTGATATATAGCATTGGTGTCCTGGTTCTTCGTCCTACAGATCTATAATCATAGGTTGCAATCTGTAAATTAAACACAACAACAAAAATAAAAGACAAAAATTGTTGTGGCACCTATTTAAATGTGAGCTTTCATGGACCAAGTCCACTTCATCAGACATAAGAGTGAGGCCTCATGGCATCAATTTATAAATACAGGAGTTGGTCTTTAATGTGCCACATTTTTTAGTTCTTTCTTTGCTGTTCTGTTGGACTTACTCTCAGATATGCTGGTTTTTTTTAGTGCTATTTTAATGAAAAGACTCAAATGTCCCTTTTTAGGGGATTATTATGGATAGGCAAAAAAGGTATAGTAGACTTGTTTAAAAAGCCCAGGTATTCAGATACACAAAGTATGAACAGGAGGGTATTTGTTCACAGGGAAGAACACAGCCCATTGAGAATTAGCTCTTAGGCATTATTGAAGACCCTGTCTTTGAGTTTCCATTGCATTTATTAAAAAAAAAAGACTCTCCAAGCTGCTAATTTATCAATATAATTGAATGGGTCATTAAAGGAGTCATTTTTAAGAGTTTTCAACTCTGAGTGCTTGATTTATTGTAGTCTTTCTTGAAGAAGGTCCAAGAACCAGTACATAAAATTCACTGTTAAAAAGAGATTTTTCTTCCAAAATTATTGGATTAGCTACAGCATGGCAGCCTGATAGTTTATTAACTAATCGCCTTTGTCGTTATTCTTAATTATAGCGTCTCACTTAAAAGGCCAGAATGGAATTATTCTTAAAGAAAACATACAAACGGGTTCTTTTATGACATTCTTTTAAAGAGTGGAAAGCTTTGTTTACAATGTAATTGAAAATTAAGAATGTTCCGAAATGAAAAAACTAACTCTCCTTCCTAGACTCAGCAGAGGAAAGCTGGACATAGGAGTGTATTAATTTTCAGTGGTGGTGGTGGTGGCGGCGCAGGAAATGGTGCCATGGGCCAGATCCGGCCCACGGGCCTTAGGTTGCAAACACCTGCTCTAAGCCAGGAGGGAACAAAATTTACTCTTCCAGATGTTGGACCAGTACTGCTAGATTCCCCTACATTGACCTGGCCAGTGTAGTCCCATTCGACATCTGAACGGTCACAAATTGCCCACACCTTCTCAAAACCATGCTCCTTTGGCTTCTCCCAGCTTGCGCCCATAATTTGTGCATTTCTGTAACAATGCCTAATCCGCTCTCACTTCATTTACAAAGCCTCTTCAGGCGGCGGCGTCTGCAGACTCAAGAAAGGACCCGCTGTATGCTTTGCTATCTGGCTTGGCCGACCGGGCATCGCGCCGGAATCAAGTGCCGCTCTCAAAGCCGGAGAAGATTATGTCCACGCCTCGAGGAGAGAGATCCGCCTTTCTTCGGCCCCCTGTGCGGGAAAAGGCGCCCTGTAAGAATTTCTTCTGGAAAACTTTCTCCTCTTGCTAATGGGAAATAAATTTCTTGTAGCACTAGTGTACTTGAGACCAGAACAATCCGTGACCATCTTTCTCCTTTGGGAGCAAGCACTTTTGTGTAATCCAGATTTCATTGATACTAGATGTGTGCATAGAGAAAACCAGATCTATATATATATACTGATTTGTGTATGTGGATTCACCTGCAGGGCATCTATGGGTACCCCATGTCTCTTCATTCGGTCGCATGTATATCCCATGTATATTTACTGAGGGCTGAAAGTCTAAGATAGGGGCTCTCAAAAGTTTTCCCGCCATGGGCCGGACAACTCCCCCCAAGAGTAGGCTAGACACGTGGTTTCCCCCTGCCGCAAAGGCATGTTTGTACATGTGTGTCCATTTCCAAGGTTGTCGCCGCAGGCCGGATGGAGCGGTGATGGGGGCTGGGTCCGTCCCATGGGCCATAGGTTGCAAACCTCTGGTGTAAGATTTGTGAGTTTCCAAGAAATTACAGCGGTGGATTGCGCAACAATACAGTATAAGAGGGATCTGTTTCTTGTTCTCTAAAACTTCATTTCTATTTGCTAAATTTATATCCAGCTTTTTCTTGGACAAGCGCAAGGCAGCAAAATGGCAGTTCTCCTTACTTATCCCGAGAGCGACCTTTGTGATTATGCTGAGTGTGGCAGTCCAAAGACCTCCCCGTGAGTACTGCAGCTGAGGGTAGATTTGAACCTGGATCTATGGTGTGCTGGTCCAACCCACCTCCCACTATGCCGGCTTAGCTCCTTGCCTTCCCAAATGCACTCTTGATGGGTGACTTATGGTGGTGGTGGGAATGTGAACCCCGATTTAGTTGCTAAGCAAGTTTTTGGTTGTAGTTGTTAAGCGAGGCGACCATTCAGAGAAAATTCTGCTCTTTAAGCGAGTTAGTCTCCAAGCGAGGCGCTCTTTATGCACGGTTTTACTGTATCTATTTCCCTCGGGGACTCTGCTTGTTGTCAATGGGGAGGAGGGGCTTTGATGGATCCACTCATATGCAATATGCTCTATAACCAGAAGCATGGACATAACATGAGCCCTAGTGGAGCAGTGGTTAAACCAGGGGTTCCCAACCTTTACAAGCTGAGGGTCACACACTCTCAAGTCAGCCTCAAGGACCAGATGGCCATTTTGCCCTGCCTGCACGACAGGGGTGGCCATTCTGTCCCAACAGCTTCAAAGGGGGTGGCCATTTTGTTTCTTGAATGCCCTGGGGGGGCCTTAGGATGGGAACCCCTGGGTTAAACTATTGTAGCCAAAACTGCCGATGTTATGAGTTCAGTCTTGACAGGGCTCAATGTTGACGCAGCCTTCCATCCTCCTGAGGTTGTCAAACGAGTAGCCAGCATGTTGGCCAAAATGCTAATTATCTTGTGAACCACCCAAAGAATGCATTAAGTGTTATGGGGCAATATATAAGTGTAATTGCTGTTAAGTATTTTTTTTAAAATGAAACAACCAGAATTGATTTCTCAGGCCTCTTTTGTTACCTTTACAACAGTCCTGTGAGGGAGACTAGGAAAAGAGATAATGACAGTGATAATGATCATCTAATAAGTCTGGGGTTTCCAACCTAAGGACTGTGGGACGGATCCGGCCTGCGGTGCCGTTTCATGTGCCCCCCCTCCATCCCTCGAAGGGCATTCGAGAAACAAAATGGCCACCCCCTTTGAAGCTGTTGGGGTAAAATGGCCGTTCCCTAATTTAGCTAGTTAAGATGTTTTAAAAAAAACCAACCAAGAAAGTGTTGATTTCAAAAATTAAATGTGGTATTGTGGGGAAAGCTTTTCTAGTTTGATTTTTGACAAGGATATACCAAGAACGCTGCCTGTGATTTCATGCTTAACATCAGAACTTTGAGACTGTGTCTCCCAAATGATTTTGTGACTGGACTGAGGCAAAGAAGAAGAAAATCGCTAGCACGATACACACCCTGAAAAGGAGATTCAAACTGCCTTCAATTATTCCTTACAGTTTCTCACCACTACAACTCCAATCCTGCTATTTGCCAGTACTGTATTAAGTTTTCCCTCCTCATATGATGGCACTTTCCAAACTAAAACAAAACATTGCTGTGTGCATATGCTGTATTACAGCCAGGGGAAATAAAAATCACACTTCATACATGCATTCATTTCTGACTACAATATTTCATTTACTGCTTCCTGGAACACCTTCGGTGGCTCAAACAGCAGCCGGGAGGTTTGCAAGCTTCTGAAAGATCAACTTGTGTGTGCGCGCATTTCAATGGGAATACACACCTCTTGTGCATGCTCAAACTTGCTATGAATTTATCGGTGCCTCTCCTGGCTAAATGCCTGCATTGGAAGACGGCTGGGAGCTTAGAAAGACAGTGTGTTACTCAATAGGTAGAGAAAAATGCCTTCACCTGCTTAGGATTCCCTAGAAATGGCATTTATTGAGAGATATCCTGCCTATCTCTCCAACCCGGAGGTTGTCCTTAGGTATCCATATAATTATAGCCATTGATACCCTTGTCCTCCATGAACTTGTCTAATCCTTTCTTAAAGCTGTCAAGACTGACAGCTGTCACCACTTCTTCTGGCAGGGAGTTCCATAGACCAAGGATCCTCTGGGTGAAAAAAGTACTTTCTCTTATTTGTTTGAGAACTAGAGGTTGTCCTTAGGTATCCATATAATTATAGTCATTGATACCCTTGTCCTCCGTGAACTCATCTAATCCTTTCTTAAAGCTGTCAAGACTGACAGCTGTCACCACTTCTTCTGGCAGGGAGTTCCATAGACCAGGAATCCTCTGGGTGAAAAAGGACTTTCTATTAATATATTGATAATGATATATTAATAGCAATCAAGTTGAGAGTATGTGATTGGAGTAAAGCTACAGTATTTGATACTGCTTTTCTTAGTGGTGTAGATATCCATTTTAAAATGTGTGGAAACTGATGTAGAGAAAATAAAATAAGTGGGGATGCTTTGCTCACTTGTAGCAGAACGTCCTGCTGATAGAACCCCCGCCCCAAAGAAATATCAGAATAAACAAAACAACAGCAAAAAGACAATAAACCACGTGACACCTTAAATACTAACTCCTGTATGTATTTAAATATGAGCTTCTGTGGATCAGGTCCACTCCCTTCACAATGAAAGTTTACCACCCCCCTCAGTTAAACTGAAGGAAGCAGATTATTTGTTTGGGAACCTTTGGAATTTTTCGAATTGGTGCTTTTATTTTATTTTTTGAATTTTTGGGGATTTTTTTGCATCGGAACAGGGCACAGCTGCTCACATTGTATGGCGAGACCGACAAACAGCACTGCTTCATACAGGAGTGTGACATGGTTGAAACCAGGAACCCAGTCGTGAAAGAGGGAAGGCTATTATCCATAAGGCAAGATGTGATCAGAGGTCAAGATTGTGGGCCCCAAAAGCGAACAGCAGGAAGGAACTAAATGTGTCGTCATCTGGATTTTTCCACCCATGAGCGCCAAGAAGATCAAAAAGCACTTCTACCTTCCTTCCTCCAATATATACACACGATCTTCCTGGTATTATACAGCATTAAAACGATCCTCTTTCCCTTTGGTTCGAGAGCTGTATTGCTGTTGAAATACGAACACCTTTCGACTGTTGGCTGCAGATTTGCTGAACAACGTCGCACTTTTAAAACTCTGCCAACCCTTCGCTATCAAGGCCACGGCATTACGGCACAGATAAACACGCCGTGACTCCTTGGATCCGTCCAGGCATCCGCCGAGCTGCATTTTATTTCTTGCGTTTGGCGCTCAGCCACTCTCCCCACGGCAACTTCTTCTTCCCCTTCGAGGTGCTCCTCAAGGAATGGAGAGCTTGGACCTGCCGCAGCCGTTTAGACAGTTCCTGTGCGCAAGCCTGTTGCAAAGCTTCGGCCTTCGGCTTGTCCCAGTTCAGGACGTGAGAGAGGGATCGTGGGTCTGCTTTAGAAATCAGCTGCAACAGAGGACAAAATTCACAGCCTGCAGTTCTTTGCTGGGCACTAAAAGAAGGCTTGGGAGAGGATTTCATCTGTTTAGTAGAAAATCAATGCCACGATGATTGGTAGCCATTGACGAACTCATCTAATCCCCCTTCAAAGCCACCCACTTTGGCGGCTGTCGCTAAATCATCTGCTAGAGAGATTCACTGTTTGGCTACGCTGCGAAGACCTCCTTTAATTTGCTCTGGATCTCATACCTTTCAGTATTGATGGATGACCCCCTGGATTCTACTATGGTGGGACGGAGAAAAATGTCACCTCCACACCATGTGTAATTTTATGCACATCCGTCTCCAACTCTGCCTGATATCAAGCTGAAGAATCCCAAACTTTGCAGCCTCTTTTTAGGGGAATTCTATCTGTTATCAGGGACCGTGTTGGCTCAGTGGTTAAGATGCCCAACTTAACGACTGGAAGGTCAGCAGGTCAGCACTTTGCAAGACTGAGTGAGCATCTGTCCCTGCACCAGCTCCTGCCAACCTAGCAGATCGAAAGCAAGAAATTGCGAGGAGATAAACAGGCACCACTTCGGCGGGAAGGTAAACAGTGCTCAGTGCGCTCTGGTGTCTAGGCATGCCTGCCACATGTTCATGGAAACGTTTGCGGATGCAGATGGCGCTGGCTCTTTGGCTATAAACAGATGAGCACTGGACCTGGTATTTCTACCTACCTCCAACTCTTGACTAGCCAGGCTGAGCTCTGGGGAAGGCTTTTCTTTGAGCGCTGCCAGGATATGGCTGTTGAGCGACACTCCGGTTGTGGTATTTCCACTACTACCAGCATCAACCGCATCATTTCCTTCTGTGGCTGCTTCTGGTTCTAGATACAGAGCAGAAAGAGTGTGTCTTTTTTAAAAGGTCCATCAATTTTGCATGTTGATTACAATTCCTTTCCTCAACATTGGTGTGTTTTAAGAAAGAAATGTTGAATCCTATACCATCTTACTAGAACCAATAAGGCTCTTCCCAACACCAGCTAAGTGTGAGATAGATAGACAGATAGCTAGACGGCCTTTTAATCTCAGATAGATGGATGGAGAGGATATATGCACTCCGGCTAATTTTCTGACAGATATTGCACTCAAAACAGCATAGAAACAACTTCACAAGGTACAACAATTCTCAGCACATCTGCTCTGGAACACAAGTCTAATCAAATTCAGTGAGATTTAAGCAAGAATAGGACTGTAGGCTCAGGAATAGCTTGGAAAGTCCATTCATTTCCATGGAAGCTAAAAGAACTGACTAAGGGAACGAAAGCGGCAAAAGAGAAACGTTTCAAGCATTCACCACAGCAGATGCTTCATGTGACCCCCACCAAGGGCATTCGAGAAACCAAATGGCCACTCCCCATCGTACAGGCTGTCTGGCCCTCTAAACTGACCGAGGGCGCATGACCCAGCCCCCAGCTTGAAAACGTTGGGAACCCCTGGTTTAGAAGATCTAGAGCAGGGATTCTCAACCCATGGTAGCATTTCATGTGGGCCCCCACCGCCCAGGAAGTGTGGTGTGGTGGAGGAAGGGCAAAATGGCCATCCGGCCCCCGAAGCTATCTAAGGGCGCGTGACCCGGCCCCTGGCTTAAAATGGTTGAGAACGCCTGATATAGATTCTAGTCCCACTGATAAACACACAGGAAGACCTTGAGCGACGCATTTGCTCTCAGCCTGTACTACATTACAGGAATGATGTAAGTGGGAAGAAGTAAAGTTATGACATTTGAGCCACACACTGTCCTGGTTCAGACATAATGCTCAATATGCATTATTATTATTTTTATATATAATGTGCATGGAACTGGGATTTTGCATAATTAGTTTCTCAACTCCACTCCAGTGGAGCGGTGCTTGTACCAAAAGGGTGGGGATATAAATGTGAATAAATAAATAGCGCACTAAAAGAACATTTCTACTTAAGTCTGAACTCAGGAACTCACATTAGCTTAACCAGTACTTCTCAATATTTGTTTTTTTTTTTGGGGGGGGCTTCAATTTCCAGAAGCCTAAATCAATTCCCCAAAACACTGACCAGCCAATGTACTGACTTAGGTTTCGGGAAAGTCCACCAGCGTACCGCGGAACATAGTTTGGGAAATGCTGCCTTAAACTATGATCGGTGAAAAAGCCAGAACAACAAATCATGGTTTGATCCTGGCTTGGCTGAACAATCCTGGCTTGGCTGAACAAGCCATAGTTGAAACTAACAAGGCGCTTCCCTGCAGCCTCAACCAAGAATCGGACAGTAATCTCATTACCTTTTGTCTTTGGGGCTGCGCGGTCTTCGCTTTTCACCGCCCGCAGGTAGAGTTCCAGAACCTGACGGGACCGCCGTTCCTCGTCCCTCCTATCCAGCACCTGTTGGAGGGTGTCTTGCAAAGTTTGGACTTTGGCTTGGCTCTCGGACAGTTCTCGTGCCAAGTCCGAGCGTGGAACGTCTATGAGTGCCTGGAGTAAAAACAAGACCCGAGTCGTCTCAGCCAAGGTTAGGGACCTTTAGCCTCCTTCTCAGTGACCCTTAGGTCATGATTAAGACAGTTCGGTGACGGCAAACCTTGGCACTCCAAGTGGACTTCCAAGGACCAGAAGCCCGGGTCAGCACTCCTGCTGTTCAGAGCTGGGAATTGAAGTCTAAGAACATCTGGAGAGCCAATGTTCGCCTTCACAGATATAGGAAAAGGGCCACCCTTTGTCATAAGCCAGTCGTATCTGACTCTAGGGTTTGGTGCTCATCTGTTTATAGCCAAAGAGCCAGCACTGTCTGCATTTGCAGACGTTTCCGTGGTCATGTTTCAGGCACGACAAGACATGGAACGCTGTCACCTTTCCCACCGAAGCAGTACCTATTTATCTTCTTGATTTCAAACTGCTAGGTTGGCAGGAGCTGGGACAGAGACTCAGTCGTGCAGCACTCAGGTCTCAAACTACTGACCTGCTGACCTTCCAGGTGTCAAGTACAGCATCTTAACCACCAAGCCACCACAGTCCCTTCAGTTACCCTTATGTCATGATTAGTATAGGTAGAATAGAATAAATATTGCCATTGTCCCCTTGCGGAAACAACGAAATTTCTCGGTTGCTATGTCAACTCAAAATAAGGCACTCCACATGAATTTAAACCACTACAAACACACTAATTAAAAACAGTACAATACAATGCCACATGACAAATAAAATAAAATGACTTCAGAGTCCAGGGTTTGCATAAATTTGGGCAATAGATTATCCTCCAAATGGGCATTGAGAAAAGAGGGGAGCTTGTCAGCATTTCTCAGTGCAATGCCTTTCATGCGTGCAACCCCTTTCATACCTGGAGGTCTTCCTCGGACATCAAGATGATGGCGGAGAGATCATCCTTCAGTTGTCTGGCCAGCTGTTGCCACCTCTCCCCACCGCCATCCACACCATCTACGGCAGTGACTTCTCCCTCTAGCCAAGCCGTGCCTCCATCTGAAAAGAGGATCAAACCATATATACACTTGTAGCCCTGGGGAAATCACGGCTGCTCCCTCCCATTTGGTTATCTTTTTAAAAACACACCCCACAAACTGCACTCGATATCTTACATATAAAAAATGCAAACATTAAAAACTAGAGAAGGAAACAGGAGGCGAAGAATAGAACCCTTTGGATTTCAGTTGATTTGGGTATAAATAGATAAGCGAGGACAAAGGGATTAAAAACTATATTGTATAAAGCAGGGATTCTCAACCTGTGGCACCATTTCATGTGCCAACACCCACCCACCCACCCCTGGAAGTGCCATGTGGTGGAGGAAGGGCAAAATGGCCATCCGGCCCACGAAGCTGTCTTGAGGGAGCGTGACCCAATGGCCCCCAGCTTAAAAAGTTTGAGAACTGGTATAAAGCATCGTCTGTCCCTAAGAAAAGGATAAAAAAAGTTTTCCTACCAGAAAGCCATAAAACACCTGAATATTCTTGACTAAGGACAATCACTAGTCCCAACTAGAGTCAGCCGCTCTGAGTCAGCCTTGTGGTTGAGTAGAGCGGGGTATAAATTCAAATAATAATAATAATAATAATAATAATAATAATAATAAACCCATTAAATTAATGGGATTTAAACAAGGGATAGGTAAAGGTTGCCTTTGCTTACCTGGGACACCTCTTGTTCTCTTTGTCACACTCACCTGTGCGGCTGCTGCGAGACCACTTCTCGTCCTTTGCCAACACCACAAACTTTGTGTTGGGGGGCAGGCACAAGAAATACTCTTCGTCGTCCACAATGGTGCCGTCTTCAGCCAGGACCAGAGCGATGGGCCACAAGGCCTTGTCGATGGCAAAGCAGTCACAGGCTGTTGGGGGGAAAGGGGAATAAATCCTGAAGGCAGGTCCCTGTCCCCGTCCCCCCCAGGAAGCCACAAGAAGCCACAGATGAGTCCAGGTGCATAAAGGGCACCATTTGCCAACGGGAAGCCCATTCAACATTTTCCTGAAGGGGAGAAGATCCAACTGGAGCCGCAGTTCTGGTGGTAAGAGGTTCCACAGGGCTGGGGCAGACACGGAGAAGGCGCTCTTCCTGGCCCCAGTGAGATGAACATTTGTGGATGGCACCACCACTGAGCCCCATCCTGTCTGCCCTTGTAGGACGGGCTGAATACCTTGCGGCGATGCGGTCTCTTAAGTGCCCTGGACCAATGCCGTGAAGGGCTTTAAAGGTCAAAACCAGCACCTTGAATGGCACCCGGAGCCAGCGCAACTCCCGAAGCAGAGGCGAGGCACGCGCATAACACCTGCACCCCATCACCGCCTGGACCAGCTGAAGCCTCCGAATGGTCGCCAAGGGCAGCGCCATGTAGAGTGCATTATTGCAATAATCCAGTCTGGAGGTGACCAGAGCGTGAGTGACCGTAAGCAAGCAGTCCCTGTCCAGAAGCGGGCGCAACTGGTGCACAAAGCTTGTGCAAAGGCCCTCCTGGCCACGGCACATTACAAATGACTAATACAGGTCATATAACTTGGGAGGAGCACAGTGATTTTTGGCAAGCTTCTTTGCCCAGGGTCTAAATGCCTGTCCTGTCGTGCAAGAATCAGTGCTTAACATAGTATTTTTTTAAAAAACACATATCGTCAGTACACATTTATGTAATTTGCAGCGCATGTAAACAAAATTCCGCAGGGAGGAAAACCGTCGTAGAGTGTCATGTGCAGATGATACCACCCTAATGGCAGAAAGCGAGGAAGACCTAAAGAAACTTCTGCTTTTAGGTTGAAAGAAGAGGATGCAAAAGGTGGCTTGAGACTCAGTTGACGTCACGAAAACCAAGATAATGGCCACAGGCCCCATCAGTCCCTGGGAAATAGATGGGGAAGCCTTTATCTGCCATTAGTTGCTTGCCTCCAATGACCTGGTGGCTTAGTGGTTAAGAAGCTCGCCTTATTAGCTGGAAGGTCGGGACCCGGGTACTGCATGACGGAGTGAGCGCCCGTCTCTGTCCCAGCTCCTGCCAACCTAGCCGTTCGAAAGCAAGACATTGCAAGTAGACAAATAGGGACCACTTCGGTGGGGGGAAAGAACTTGGGGACATGAACGGAGCCTCGTTCGGGGCGACCCCTGAGCGGAGTTCCTCCAGCAAAAATCCTTTAAACCCAGAATTATTATTATTATTATTATTATTATTATTATTATTATTATTATTATTATTACTGCTTCCTTGTCACAACCACCTTATAAGGTAGGCCAGGGTGAAAGTTGCATAGTTTAGTGGGGACTTGAACCTTTGTCTCTGATTCTAGTCCAAGACCTTATAAATCAAGGGTGTCCAAACTTTGGCTTGGGGGCTGGATCCGGCCCCCCGATGCCAACTCATCCGGCCCACGAAGCCCTTGTCACTCCCGGAAGCAGACGTAAAACGCGCCTGTACGGGTGCCTTTCACTTCCGCGCGAGATGAGGGCTTCGTGGGCTGGATGCTTTGGCATCAGGGTGGCTGGATCCGGCCCCCGGGCTGTAGTGAACCACATGACCGGCCCACGGCCTGAAAAGTTTGGGCACCCCGTTGTCAATGAACCACTCCATCCCAGTCTTCTGTATTTCATATCCAACTGACACACGCTTTACGGCTGGGAAACACGGATATACATACTAAGCTTGCTACACCGGTGGCCTTTCTGCCTGCACAAACAGAGAGTGCTGATGCTCTTCCATGCGCTCATGTGCCCAAAAGACTCACCCTTCCTCCGCAGCTCGTGGAGGTTGCAGGCTGCTACCCCGTGGTGCTGCTGGTGGCTATTCCTCCTGATCAGGCATGGCTTCAACAGGGAGAGCTCAGCCCCACTTGCGGCCATGGCTTGGCTTGCCTGCTGCTACTACCGTAGCTAGACCCTTCTGTGCGGGCAGCCAATCAGAGCAGAGCTGCTCCGGTGGTGCATTCTGGGCAATGCAGTCCTTCCCCACCCACCCTCTTCCGGACTCTGGCTTGTCCACCGCCTGCCTCCCTTTGCATCCTGGGAAATGAAGTTCTTTCCCCCCTGAATAAGCCACCCACCCAGCTAAGTTGCAGCATTCATTTATTAGGTCAAGGGAAAGGTTCCCCTTGCTCGAAAGCCAGTCGTATCCGACTCTAGGGTGCAGTGCTCATCTCTGTTTCTAAGCCGAAGAGCCAGCGCTGTCTGCTTCTGCAGACGTTTCCATTCCGTGGTCATGTGGCAGGTATGACTAGACACCGGAACACTGTTACCTTCCCCACCGAAGTGGTCCCTATTGATCTACTTGCAATGTCTGGCTTTCGAACTGCTAGGTTGGCAGGAGCTGGGACGGAGACGGGAGCTCATTTCCGCCCTGCAGTACTTGCCCAGTCGTTTATTGCGCTTGGCAATCTTAGTCCCCTGTCTCTCTCCAAGATGTCACAGGGCTCTTAATGTTTTTATTCATTTATATTTCTATTTATTTATAATTCAAATTTACAACAGGATTAAAACGTACATATTAAGAACAATTAAAGGAATCAAACCAGAACAGCAAAGCATCTCTTGCACAGACTAGTGCGGCTACCACATTTAAAAAATAAATCCAATATTAAAAGAAAATTAAATGCAAACTTGAACTGATTGATGCAGGAGGACTGGATGGAGAAGAGCCGATCTTGCCCATCGGCCGCTCGGCTGCTTCTGCCTGGTTGCCCTCTGTGGGCGAGTCAGGAAGCTGCCTTTCCCCTCCTTCCGATCCGTCCGCTCGGCGGGTAGATCCGTCGGGTCTGGAAACATGGCCTCCTCTGAGCAGGCAGAGCAACCTGGGCAGGTAAATGGGGGGGGGGGGAGGAGGAGGAGAGAGAGGTGCCCCAGCCCCCCTGAAAGGTGGGTGGGTGGGGGTCTCAGCTAGGGTTGCAATGGGGCTTTTGGCTCCTGGGGGAGAGTGGGTCCTGCTGCCCCTGCCCAGGCTCAGCCAGGGGGTGGCTGACCTTTTGCCCCAGATGGGTATATGGGGTGTTTGCACCCCACCTGTTTCCACCCATAGGTGGTGGGGGGAGAGAAACCCATCAGGGTTGGAAGGAAGGGATAGATGCCCTTTGCTGCTACCTGTTGGGGGGGGAGAGGTGGGGAGGACACGTGTCTCCCCCCCCCCTATACACATTAATGTAATTAATTTAATTTAATTGCCTCTCCCCATTTATTGCCTTCCTTTTGCCCCAAATAAAAAGAGTGGAGCAGAAATCCTACAGCAGGACGGAATGAGCGCCCGCCGTCTGTCCCAGCCTCCTGCCAACCTAGCAGTTCGAAAGCAGGAAATTGCAAGTAGATCAACAGGGACCCCTTCGGTGGGGAAGGTAATAGCGTTCCGGTGTCTAGTCATGCCTGCCACATGACCATGGGAACGTCTGCAGAAGCAGGCAGCGCTGGCTCTTTGGCTTTCAAACAGAGATGAGCACTGAACCCTAGAGTCGGATACGACTGGCTTTCGAGCAAGGGAAACCTTTACCTAGAAATCCTCAGGTGACTCTCCCCCCCCCCTGTGCAAAAAATGGGGCAATAAGGGCATGGGCTCCCTCCTACCCAGGTGTTTTCTCTGCCCACGCATTAAAAAAGTGCATAGGGGGGGGGGGGAACCCATGGAAGAATTTTCTGCCCCCCCCCAATAAGGAAGGAGGGACTGCAGTGGTTAAGTGGGAAAATTAAATTAAGAAGGCAGAAGGTCAGCAGTTCAAAACCCTGAGTACTGCAGAGCGCCCGTCGTCCGTCCCCAGCTCCTGCCAACCTAGCAGTTTTTGAAAGCAAGACATTTGCAAGTAGATGAATAGGGACCACTTCGGTGGGAAAGGTAAATGGCATTCTGTGCATGCCTGCCACACGTCCACGGAAACGTCTGCAAAAACGCAGACAGCGCTGGCTCTCTGATTTGTTTCTGAAATTGTGATCAGTTTCATGGTTTTAGCCCTTGGAAATGTCACCTGAAAGTGGGGGTTCCCAACCTTTTCAAGCCGGGGGCCGGGTCACAGCTTTGAGGGCTGGATGACCATTCACCCCCCCTGCCTGCACGACTTGGGTGGCCACTTTGTCCCAACAGCTTCAAAGGGGTGGCCATTTTGTGTCTCGGATGCCCTTGGAGGGGTGGGGCACATGAAATGGTGCCGTGGGCCGGATCCGGGCCACAGGCTTTAGGGTTGGGAACCCCTGCGTGATAGTGACTCTACCTGCTGTAAAAAAGGAGTGTTGTAAATAACAGCTGAGTCAAACATTTATCACGATGTTTCAACATGCGCGGCTTAGGAAATGAACTCATGAGTGATAGATTTTGCCATGAACTCATGAGATGGCCTTGCCACATCTCAACATTGGCAATGCCAGGATTAAAAGGGTGGTTCCCTTTATATAGCCGTTGTAAGGGTGACAGGATTAAACCTCTCCGGAGGTTTTTTAATATCCTGGCCTTTATTGGTTTCGTTCTGACCCACCTGCGCATCTGAAATGGAATTCAATCTCTGGCTGAAAAAAGTTCCCGAACATTTTTAGCAATGTTCCCCAGCCTTTTGTTGTGGGATTTCAATTCCCACAAGTCCTAAATCCATTCCCCAAAGCACCCATCAGCCAATGTACCGACTGAGGCATCTGGGGAAAGTTCTGTCTTAAAGGAGTCTTTGATTTGTAGGGAAAACGAATGTATTTGTGGAACATCAGAAATAGGAAACATTGCACATGTTCGATTTAGTTGCCAATTATATGCCACTAATTTGAGCAAGTTTTATATCTCATTTCATTGTGTTTGTATCATCCTGCTTTATGTAATCATATTTTATCTAATGTATTTTATTTTATTTTAACCTGATATGGTCAGATGACTAATCAGTTAATAAAATATGAGGATGATGATGATGATGATGATGATGATGATGATGATGATGATGATGATGATGATGATGACTAGTGGAGGTAGAACCAAAGCTGCTAGGAAGTATTACCAAGACAGAAGCTAAGGGAACCCAGGAGATTTGGGAGTAGAAGTGAAGGGGGACGTAGGGACTGCAGGATTGAATGAGCTCCCGTCTTCGTCCCAGCTCCTGCCAACCTAGCAGTTCAAAGGCAAGAAATTGCAAGGAGATAAATAGGGACCACTCCGGTGGGAAGGTAACAGCGTTCCGTGCACTCCGGTGTCTAGTCATGCCTGCCACATGACCACGGAAACGTCTGCAGAAGCAGACAGCGCTGGCTCTTTGGCTTAGAAACAGAGATGAGCACTGCACCCTAGAGTCGGATACGACTGGCTTTCGAGCAAGGGAAACCTTTTCCTTTACTAGGGACTGCGGTGACTTAGTGGTAAAGACGCTCTACTTGATGACAGGAAGGTCAGCAGATCAGCAGTTTGAAACCTGAGTGCTGCGCGACGGAGTGAGCTCCCGTCATCTGTCACAACAGCAAGTAGATAAACAGGTACAGGTGAAAATTAGAATATTGTGCAAATTTCTATTTATTTATAATTCAAATTTCTACGCCGCCCAATCAGGCGAACCCGACTCAGGGCGGCTCTCAACAGGATTAAAACATACATATTAAAAACAATTAAAACCCCAACATACCCACCCACCTATTGAAATTATGTTCATTCATTTCACTTGAAAGGTGAGAGCTCCTGCCTTACCATATAAAATAATCCCCAAATATAAAGTGCATTTGCCCTTTTCTTCTTCTAAAGCCCCGTTGATCGCTGTGAGGACTAGAACCTTGGCTTTTCAAAATAGTGTCCTTTAATTAAAAGCGGATATTGGCAAGAGATTGAGGAGACGAGAGCTTTCTGCAATACAAAGTATGGCTCTTTCCTCTTGATCTTTGACCTCGTAGGTCCCCCCCCCTCCCCATTAATTTAACGTACCGTCTTTTTTACAGACTTCTGTCGACATCCGTCTCTCCATCCTCTCTTAACCTTTCGTCTTAACCTGAACTGATTGATGCGGTTCAATGTTCTACATAATAGCTAAATGAAGCTATAATTGGGTGAATCATTCAGGCCGGCTCTCTAAGGACGCCTGGGCATTATTATTATTATTTTTACTATCTGTACGTTTAATGTAAAATTCAATAAAGCGTCTGGTGGGCTGAAAAAGGGGGAAGAAAAATGCATTTTCTGAGAAAGATAAAGAGGAGGGTAGTGGAAATGTTAAGAGCTGCTAACACAGAAAGCAATGGCTATGTGCGCATGTCTGGGGAGTGTTTGGAGGAAAAGCATGAAAGAAACACATGGAAGTGGTCACACACAAAAAACAAGCCAAGCTAGATCATATAGCTAGCTATCTATTTATTTATCTATCTATATCTATATTTATATCTATATATCTATGTCTATCTATCTATCTATCTATATCTATATATCTGTATATCTGTATCTATATCTATATCTATCTATCTTATATCTATATCTATATCTCTATATCTCTATCTCTATCTATCTACTGTATCTATCTATCTACTGTATCTATCTATCTATCTATCTATCTATCTATCTGTCTATCTATATAGATAGATAGACAGATAGATAGACAGATAGATATAGATTAGATAGATAGTGTGGCTAAGATGCTGACTTGGAGGCGGGAGTTCAGCAGTTCGATTCCTGAGTACTGCAGGGCGGAATGAGCTCCCGTCTTCGTCCCAGCTCCTGCCAACCTAGCAGTTCAAAAGCAAGAAATTGCAAGTAGATAAATAGGGACCACTTCGGTAGGGAAGGTAACAGCGTTCCGTGCGCTCCGGTGTCTAGTCATGCCTGCCACAGGGCCACGGAAACGTCTGCAGAAGCAGACAACTCTGGCTCTTTGGCTTTGAAACAGAGATGAGCACTGAACCCTAGAGTCGGATATGACTGGCTTTCAAGCAAGGGAAACCTTTACCTTTACTAAGTGGCTAAGACGCTGACTTGGAGGCGGGAGTTCAGCAGTTCAGTTCCTGAGTACTGCAGGGTGGAATGAGCTCCCGTCTTCGTCCCAGCTCCTGCCAACCAAGCAGTTCAAAAGCAAGAAATTGCAAGTAGATAAATAGGGACCACTTCGGTGAGGAAGGTAACAGCGCTGGCTCTTCAGCTTTGAAACAGATGAGCACTGAACCCTAGAGTCAGATACGACTGGCTTTCGAGCAAGGGGAACCTTTACTTTTACTAGCCTTAAAGCAGAGGTAGGGAATTTGTGTCATCCTAGAGATGTTGATGAATCAGGATTCCCATAATCCCTCACCATTGATTGGTAAAGCGAACAGGACGTGATGGGAACTAGGTAAAGGTAAAAGGTCGCTCTTGCTCGAAAGCCAGTCGTATCCGACTCTAGGGTTCAGTGCTCACCTCTGTTTATAGCCAAAGGAGCCAACACCGTTTGCGTTTGCAGATGTTTCCGCGGACATTTAACAGGCATGCCTCGACACCGAAGTGCGCAGAACACCGTTTCCCTTCCCATCGAAGTGGTCCCTATTGATCTACTTGCAATGTCTTGCTTTCAAACTGCTGGGTTGGCAGGAGCTGGGACAGAGACGGGCGTTCACTCCGTCATTCCGTACTCGGGTTTTTTTGACCTTTCCTCCTCCTAGTCAACGTTTTAACCACTTGAGCCCCCAAGAAAATTGCCCCAAGATACCAGAGGGTCTGTCGTTTACTCCTTGGTTCTTATTCTTTTTATCTCACATCTGCTCAATGTGCTATTTTTGCGCTAATTAAACATATGCTGATTTTATACTCTGCCTTTGTTTAATCATCATCGCAGCCTCTTAGTGGTAGCATAAATTATGCAAGTGTCAGAAAAAAATCAACTTTTTTAATAAAAATATCTAGAGTCAACTAGCAAAATCTTACACATGGTTGCATTGGGTTCTCCGCTCCCACCAGAACAGAATTGTTTCCAGGCAGGCACGTAGTGTTACAACCACATTTTGAACACGAGAGGTAGTCACTGTGGCATTTCTCATACCTGCGCCCAGAAGGATAATCCGAAATGCTTTTGATCCGGATCCACAAGCCGGTTCAGTTAGTTTACATCACCAAGGGCGGTTCTTTTGGAAACCTAATGTTTCTTAACCATTTGTTCAGTACTAAAGCCGCTCCGAAATAGTTTGTGTTAGAATCAGCACAAAGGTAACGGTCGCCCTGTGCCTGCAGATGTTTCCGGGGTCATTTGGCAGTCATGACTAGATGCTGGAACACACGGGATGCTGTTACCTTTCCAACCAAAGTGGTACCTATTTATCTATTTGCAATTTCTTGGTTAAGACACTGAACTCGCTGATTGGAAGGTCAGAGATTGATTCCCAAGTACTGCACGGCGGAGTGAGCTCCCGTCTCTGTCCAAGCTCCTTTTAGGTAAAGGTTTCTCTTGCTCGAAAGCTGGTCGTATCCGGCTCTAGGGTTCAGTGCTCGTCTCTATCATAGTCGAAGAGTCAGCGCTGTCTGTTTTTTGCAGACGTTTCCGTGGTCATGTGGCAGGCATGACTAGACACCGGAGCGCACGGAACGCTGTTTACCTTCCCACTGAAGTGGTCCCTATTTATCTACTTGCAATTTCTTGCTTTCAAACTGCTAGGGTGGCAGGAGCTGGGACAAAGACGGGAGCTCATTCCCTCCTGCACTACTCGGGAACTGAGCTGCTGACCTCCCGCCTTCCAGTCAACGTCTTAGCCACGTGAGCTGCTGCAGTGACTTTTACCTTTACCTAAATTCTTGCTTTCGAACTGCTTGGTTGGCAGGAGCCGGGATAGATGACAGGAGCTCACTCTGTTGTGCAGCACTCGGGTCTCAAACTGCTGACCGTTTGCTGATCTTCTGGTTATCAGGCTCAGTGTCTTAATCACTAAGCCGCCACAGCTCAGTCAGCACACCTGCCCAAGTCAGCACACCGGCTGGTTAGGGCTGCTGGGAATTGGAGTCCAAGAACACCTGGAGTGCCCAAGGTTCACCATCACTGGCATAGCTCACAAATGGTGTTACTGAGAACAATCAGTGACTGCTGGGCACCTGGGAGGTGGCGGCAGATGTGGTCCCTCATATTATGCACCGGGTCTGTTTGAGAGCAAAGAGAACCAAAGATGGTAGTTCCCGGGAAAATGTGGGGCCCCGAACCCACAGCCACTTAGTCTTGCCAGGACTCAGCTGAAGCCCGTTGTCCCCCATCCAGACCCTGACAGCCTCCAGGCACATGGATAGGACTCCAACTGCATCGCTGTGACGCTCTATGTCAGTGATGGCGAACTTTGGCACTCCAGGTGTTCTTTGACTGCAATTCCCAGAAGTCCAATTCATCACTCCCTGCTGATCAGGGCGTCTGGGAATTGATGTTCCAGAACACCTGGGGTGCCAAAGTCCGCCGCCACTGCTCTATGTGCTAAGCAGGCTCCTTTCCACTGGGTAAATGCCCTGGTATCGTGCCTGGCTGCCGCAGGCGTTCATGCTGGCTCAGAGGTGTCCATGGGGTGGCACTCTAACCTTTCCATTTCATTTCAACAGACCGGCTCTCCTGGGAACGAGAATGGAGGCGCCTCCCGCGAAGCTCTGGTGAGTTTGATTCAGAAAGTTTAACTGGTTCATCCATCGCCTTTTGAGACGCCATTGGGACAGAACTGTTGGCACGTGGGTGACCTCTGAATGCTGGCCCTTACAAATACCCCCCCCCCTTTCCCCCCCTTGCCATGGGTGAATCGAGGGCACTTTAGACCTCTGCCCATTAAAGGACTGGCCTGCTCTTCTGTTTCATTTCTCATGCATTTGGTTATTGGCAACGGCTGTAAACCCTCAGGCCAGATGTAAAACTTGTGAAAATGAAGGCACCCTTTGGTGAGTCCATTCTGTAGTTCCTTTTGCCTGACCTAGTGTGAGAAAGATTAGCTGGCAACACACAAGGTGGCCGTTACCGGTGTACGCTCGATTGTGGTTCAAAAATACCACAATCTTCTAGGCATACCTGTCAAACGCAGCTCGGGACAATATGAGACCTGCGCAGAACCCTTCTGCGCATGCTCATCCCCTTCTGCTCAGAACCCTTCTGTGCATGCACATCCCCTTCTGCTCATCCCCTTCTGCGCATGTGCATCCCTTCTGCTCATCCCCTTCTGCGCAGAACCCTTCTGCACATGCACATCCCTTCTGATCATCCCCTTCTGTGCAAAACCCTTCTGCGCATGCGCATCCCCTTCTGCTCATCCCCTTCTGCGCAGAACCCTTCTGCACATGCGCATCTCCTTTTCCTCATCCCCTTCTGCGCATGCGCAAAAGGGTTCTGCATAGAAGGGGATGCGCAGTAACTACTTTTCCTCACCGTCAAATTACGAAATGGCGGTGGGTCCGGGCGGGGAAGTAGAAAAAGCGGCACTGAATTACAGGAAATCCCGGCCAAAACGGGATACTTGACAGGTATGCTTGTAGGAAGCTCTTTCTGTATCTTGGCCGTACCCCACCGAAGCATCTCTAAAATCCCCTCCCTGTGAACTCTTCTTATTCATGCGCAGGAAGCCTAAAAGGCCATTCACTATTAATAAGTCGTTAATGAAATTGCACTCCTTAAAAATCAAATTGTGGCCCACGTTAGGAGCCACAGTCCACGTCAAAGTACCTATGTTGCTTCTACAAGTTACTCTGTGATGTTTTTCTTTTGCTTCTTCTTGCCTACATATTTGGGGGTGGGGGAGACAATTCACATGAAAATTGAAACGACACATTAACATCGAAAAACAATGTCAGAGAAGTACAAGGTCTGCATGTAACATTTCTTATGTAAGCGCTCAAAAAAAGCCTTTTCTGTGATCTTAGCCTTCCAGCTAACAAGGCGAGCTTCTTCACCACTGAGCCATATCTTGGCTGTTGTGCATAGACTTCCCCCTTCCACCTCCAGGTTTGGTAAGCAACACCTGGTGGTGCAGAGGTTGAACTCCTGTCCTTGCAACCCAACGGTGGAGAGTTCGATCCTGACCAGGGTTCACGGTTGACTCGGCCTTCCGTCCTACCCAGGCTGGTGAAATGAGTCCCCGGCATGTTGCGGCAAAATGCGAATTAACTTGTGAACCGCCATGCGCTTGTTCTACTTTCTTGCCTTGGCGCCCACATGGGTGGGCATAAGAACCGCGCTGCGGCATGCAAGCGTTGCATGCTTGCCCTGATGTTCAAGTCGTCTTCGGTGGGCCACTTCTCATCACAAAGTAGGAGAGAAAGAGTCCGCGAGGCACATTTGGAGTGCGGAGAGGGTGGGAAGCATTTTATGTAGGTTTTTTTATGGCCAAGGTTCCCAGTCTCCCAGTAACAAGAATGTCCCAGTTTGGTCGTGACTGCTGGTTTTTAAGAAACGGAAGCAAAAATGTTGGGTTGGCAGGAAGAAGAAGAGCAGCTTATTTGGGAAGGGGGTCGAATGCAGCTGAACATTTTTTCCCCTCTGAGATGTGGCTTTTCTGCCTTTATTCCCACAACGAGTGGAAGAATGGATGGATGGAGTCGTCTCTCCTTTTGCTTTTGTTGGGTTCCCCCTTTAAGCTCAAATATTAATGCTACCAGTAGCTATCCTCCCCTAATAATAATAATAATAATAATAATCAGAAATTATTCTGGGTTGAAAGGAGTTTTGCTGGAGAAGCTCCACTCAGGGGACGCCCAAAATGAGGCTCCTTTCATGTCCCCAAGAGCTGGGACAGAGACGGGCGCTCAATCCGTCATGCAGTGTCCAGGTCTCGAACTGCCGACTTGCCAGCCTTCCAGCTCACAAGGCGAGCTTCTTAACCATTGAGCTACCGCCGCCTAAACACACGCTTGTTGAGGGGCAAAGTGTATTGTGATGCTTTGAATGGGCAATTAAGAGCTGTTAGCCTCACAAAATACCTGCTCCTGAGGAGGTGAACGTCGCCAGAACTGGCCTGTTGAAATGGATTGATCCTTGGCGGTCTAGTTGTGGGCATTACGTCACCACCACTACCTATACCAACAGCTGTTGCTCCAGGAAGTCTCTAGGTATGGGAAAGCTAATTCCCACCCCCCACCCCCCAGTTTGGAATGAGATTTTCATGGGTCTGTTTGTCCAACTCTAAAGCTGCATGACGGAGTGAGCTCCTGTCATCTGTCCCAGCTCCTGCCGGCCTTGGCATTCAAAAGCAAGACATTGCAAGTAGATAAACAGGGACCACTTCGTTGGGAAGGTAAACAGCGTTCTGTGAACTCTTGTGTCTAGGCATGCCTGCCACATGACCATGGAAACATCTGCAGACATTACATATATCCGTGATGGCGAACCTTGGCACTCCAGATGTTCTTGGACTTCAATTCCCAGAAGCCCAAGCCCCCGTGAATCCACACGAATGGGTTTACTGTGATTCATCCGGCCCTAGTCGCTCCCGGAAGCGGAAGTAAAACGTGCCCAGTTAAGGCACTTCCGGGTTAACCCTTCCTCCGTCCGGGCGCGTTTTACTTCCGCTTCCGGGAGCGACAAGGGCCGGATGAATCGCAGTAAACCCATCCGTGTGGATTCACAGGGTGAATTGGGAATTGAAGTCCAAGAACATCTGGAGTGTCAAGGTTCGCCATCACGGGTATATGTAAATGTATATAGCCGTATTGGATATACCAGAAGTTCTCAACCTTTGCAAGCCAGGTCACGCTCCCTCAGACAGCTTCGGGGCCTGGATGGCCATTTTGCCCTTCCTCCACATGGCTCTTCCTGGTGTGACGGAGGCGGCGAGGGGCCACATCCGTCCCACAGGTCGCAGGTTGCGCATCCCTGGGATATACCTTCCCACCACATCCCAAAACGATCTTCCCAGATGCTGTCTTAGCTTCTCTGGGTCACGTGCATTTAGCTCTCAGCTCTGATCTTTTAATATATATATATATTGAATAAATTAACTTTATATATGTATATATATTGAATAAATTAAGATCTTTCTTGCTGATGCTAATACCTGCACTTTTGTGATGGAAGTGTTTTCCCCCTCTCTAGGGATCAAGGCACTAAGCTTCCCCCCCATTTCTTTCTCTCCCCCCCTTCTCCTTGCCCCCCCACCCCAAAGGCTGACAGAAATTACCTTCTGTTTAATTAACATCATCTCCCATGCTCTTTATATACTGCTGCATAATTGCTCGGAGGAAGGAGAAACGCATAGCAGCTATATATCTATATATAGACATAGATATAAAATAAAAAATAATTCATTGGGAAAAAAAATTAGCGTTGCAGAAGCAAAGCAAAAAAATAAAATAAAAATCGGGGTCCCTGAGATATAATCTTATCCCTTGAATGCGCCTTTTGCATGGGGTATGTGGGTGTGTGTGTGGGGGTGGGTGGTATTTTTGCAGCTCATTTGAAAAGGAAAGTGGGGGACGGCGCTCGTTTTTCTGCTTCCTTTTTAATTAATATTTTTTGCTTACTTTCCAGTAGGCTCTCCGTTTCTGCTTAGGTGTCACCATTACTTCCTGCTGAGCATCTGTAGAGACCTTTAGCGCATCGACCCGCTTCCAGCTCCCCGGGTTGAGGCCTGACGAGAGACGCGCAGGTCTTGTCTGTGTTTTATCGCCGCCGTCTCTCTCTTGCGCCAGGCAGGGAAACCTTTCTCGGCCGAGAAGAAAGCAGAATTTGCAATTTAGGAGATGGGCTTTGTGGGTTGGGGGCATTTCAGGTGTGCGCAAAAGTCAAGGCTGCCCTTGCTCGTAAAGCCAGCCGTGTCCGACTCTAGGGCTCCCAGAAGCCTCAGTCAGTCCATGGGCAGATCAGTGCTTTGGGGAATTGACTTAGGGGATTCTGGGAATTGAAGTCCAAAAAACCCAAAGGTTGGGAACTATTGTCTTAAGGCATATTATTAGGAGACTTGACACCACCACCCCCTTTGGGCAATGTGAAGACCTCCGCTTCCACCTTCCTTTTGCCTGTTAGAGACAATTGCCATTCCCTTGCTGAATTTTTCCCCCCACAATAACCACGAGGGCTAGAAACTTGGCTTGCAAACCTTGACAAAGCGACCCCACAGCCTATGCACAAAACCGTCCTGCTGTTGCACGTCGCCGGTGGCTTGGCCGGTCCCCCTTGGCATAACCTCTGCAAACGAGATCCCCCCGTCTCTGGCTAAAACAGTCAGCGCCTTAACGTCCACCGCAGTGGCACGTGGCCAGAGGTGACAGGAAGGGAGCTGTAATCTATTATTATTATTATTATTATTTTTAATTTTGGCCTCTCATTTCCCTGCTGTCGGTTTTGGCCCATTAAAATTTGCCCGGGCGCACCGCAATGGGAAGTGTAACCTTGGTGTTCACAGAGTGTCAGCATCTCGCTCCGGTGCCGTTTACAACCACGTTTGTCATTGTTGGCATTGTGTGTGTGTCGAATTCTCCTTGAGCCCAGATGCTCAGAGACGGAGCTGCCCTATCCATCCCCTCGCTTTTTCTCTCTCTGTCCGTCTGTCTGTCTCACTCCCTCTTTCAGCTACCTCTTTTTTTGGTACTGATTCCCACCCACCTGCACTTGAGATGATGATGGTGATCATCGTCATCATCATCGTTGTTGGGTTATTATTATTACCCTTCTTCTTTTACAGGCCACTACAATCTGAATAGGACTTTCTTTTCCTCCTCTCCCCCCATTTTCCTACCTGGTAAAGGTAAACGTGACCCTTGCTCGAAAGCCAGTCATATCCGACTCTAGGGTTCAGTGCTCATGTGGCAGGCATGACTAGAGGTGTGCACGGAACGCGGTTTACCTTCCCACCGAAGTGGCACCTATTTATCTCCTTGCAATGTCTTGCTTTCGAAACTGCTAGGTTGGCAGGAGCTGGGACAGACGACGGGAGCTCACTCCATCATGCCATACCTGGGTGTTGAACTCCGACCTTCCAGTCAGCGAGTTCAGTGTCTTGACAAGCCACTGAAAGTCAAACAAACAAACAGCATTTGCCTGCCAGAAAAACAAAACCCCTTTTCTCTCAGCCTCAAGTGGCCTAAAGAAGTTACGTTTCCCCCTCCCTGGCTTCCCCGCCACCCACCCTTTCCCTGCTTTGCGCACTAAAACAAAATTGGACATATTCAGATTCTTTTTGCGGAAGAAACTTTGCTCAGGGAATGTCCAAATGAGGCTCCTTTAATGTCCCCAAGAGCTGGGACAGAGACGTGCGCTCAACCCGGGTACTGCATGACAGATTGAGCGCCCGTCTCTGTCTCAGCTCTTGGGAACATGAAAGGAGCCTCATTTGGGCGCCCCGTGAGCGGAGTTTCTCCTGCAAAAAATCCTTTCAACCCAGAATAATTTCTGACTTGAAATTATTATTATTATTATTATTATGCCCTCTGACGCAACACAGAACAGCATGGGCTTGATAAGAGAGCTCCAGACGCAGGCATGCCCAGTATTTGGAAAGAGTTTGGCCTGAACGATTGTGAGGCCGGAGCAACGTTCCCTGTGAAGAAGAAAAAATACAATGCCCTCAAATCGCTTTAGAAAACGCACACACATATCCAGGCAATGGTGCATGAACATAAATTGAAACGGTCAGCATGTGTGTGGCCTTAACCTTGAAAAACCGCTTTCCTTCAGGCCTGATGGAGAGGCTGCAACTTCTGTCGTCTTGCAAAGCAAAAGGCATGTGTGTGTTTTTGTGTGTGGTGTGAGTATGTGAAGCAGATCGTTCGTTTGTCCATGTCGGAGATTACTCTGGGTTGAAAAGATTTTTTTTTCAGGGGATGCCCGAATGAGGCTCCTTACATGCCCCCCCTGCCCATCGTGCAGTTCTCGGGAATCGAACCCGTCTTTTCCAGTCTCCAACCATAGCACCTTAACCACTAAGCCACTGGGGAAAGCTGCGGGGAAGCAGATGATAGGGATATGTTGGGGCCGCGATGGCGAACCTTGGCACTCCAGATGTTCTTGGACTTCAATTCCCAGAAGCCCAAGCACCCTGTGAATCCACACGAATGGGTTTACTGCAATTCATCCGGCCCGTGCCGCCCTCGTCGCTCCCGGAAGTGTTAGTAAAATGCGCCCGTGCGGAGGAACGGTTAACCCGGAAGAGCCTTAACCATACAGGCATGTTTTACTTCTGCTTCCGGGAGCGATGGGGGTGGCGCATGTCTCTGATCACTATAATAATAATAATTTAGTGTCAGATATTATTCTGGCTTGAAAGGATGTTAGCGGAAGAAACTCAGCTTAGGGAATCAGCTTAGGGCAAATCAGGCTTCTTTCGTGTCCCCAAGTGCTGAGACAGAGACGGGCGCTCAATCGGTCATGCAGTACCCAGGTCTTGAACTGCAAACTTGCCAGCTGACAAGTAGGTGGAAGGCAAATGTGCATGTGAGCTCAGCTCTGTGGGGTCACAAGCCCCATGTGGGGGTCCCTGCGAGCTCTGGAGCCGCAGAGGCGGCGGAGGTGGTGGCCATGGTGAGCGAAGCTGAGGAGAGAGGGAAGGTCTGAGGGCTCTTCATTGGCTGTGTGCCGCTTTCTCACCAGGTGGCCGGACACATGTATGGGAATGGAGGAAAGGAGGCAGGAGTGACGCACATACACCCCACGAGGTTTCCAAGAGGGAAAGGCTGGCCTACGTTAAAGAAAAGAAAAACCCGGGCAAGGCCGGGTAACCAGCTAGTATTGAGATAATGAGGAAGGACTTTCCTGTATAGCCCTCTAAATGGGAGAGGCAGTATATGGCCTATAAAAGCAACTTGTAGTCTTGTTTGGGAAACCCTAACCTTTGCTGTTCTGGTCATGGCTCCAACCACATCTCTGCATTTCATAAACTGGAAACTTAGAGCTAAAAAGGATAAAATTTATTTGAAAGGGGAAAAAAGTCTTTTCCAAACCACAGACAAGCCCATTTGTGGGTCTTTCTTGATCACTCACTGTTGAAACCATTGTTTGGCTGATGTCTGGAGAATGCATTAATTTGTCAAACCATTTTCCTACGATGCTTGACCTCTTGGTGAGATCTCGGTTGAATCATTTTTTTATTATTATTATTTTTTTGCTTAGTTTTGTCTTTTTACTGCTGACTCTGTTCACCGAGTAGCTTTTTCTCTCTCTCCCCTTCTCCTTTCTTTGTGGTTCATGCAAAATGCACTCTTTTAATCTGTCGATTCCTTTTAATGTGTTGATCTGGGCAAATTCATATCCACGCACTCTCCGTAGTTGCAGATGTACTTACCAAGAGAGCATGTTTAAAGGGGAAACTGTCAACTCCGGTTAGGTCACCCCGCGTAAGATCAATAGGAATGTTTCCTTGAAATTCCCTGCATCGCCCAACGGGATGGTTAAATTGAACATACAGTACTTTGTTCCCACCTTTTACCTTCTTCTTGTTCTGCCATATCCGAATCCGAATATTGGCGATCCTCATGGCGATCAGCCATGAAGACTGTCCTGAGAATATAATGCAGTGGCCTTTCATCTGCCTTCCACATCGCAGTGTGACACCCATAATACCATTGATCCAGTTCCACGAGTCACTTTCTGGTCCTGAGCCCTTTGGGCACACAAAGTCCTCATCATCATCCCCAGGCCAGGATAGATGAAGCTGCTGCCATCCCTCAAGTGGGATTTAATCCACTTAGGAACCATCATCCTTCCCTGTAGACTTCACCACCCAAGGCTGTTAGTCGTCAGGGTGGACAGGTTAGTTAACCGCTGCCTGACACTCGACATTGAGTCACTGGCAGTAGGGTCTACTCTATTACCATAGCAGGATAACCTGGCCAGACAGGTTACCTTACCAGCTAGCATCTCTGATGGTCAGGGATCTGAACTTTGACTGGAAGGAGCTGGTTCAAGATACAGTGATCCAGCAGATTCCTTTATCTCTTGTATATCTTTGGTTTCCACCAGGCCGGTAGAAGCCAACGCCTCCGATTTCTTGGGTAATGAATCTGTCTCGCGGTTTAATACTTTAAAAGAGTTATTTATAGTGCATAACTTATTGACGAGATGAAGGTTCAACACCATGTTTTACTGTATAAAATTCAAAATAAATTCCAAAGTGGATTTATTGCAACATCAGAGGCTCCAGCTTCTACGGTGTGAGGCAGGTCAGCAGTTCGAGACCCGAGTGCTGTGCAACGGAGTGAGTTGCCGTCTCTGTCCCAGCTCCTGCGAACCTAGCAGTTCGAAAGCAAGAAATGCAAGTCGGCAGTTTGAGACCCGGGTACTGCATGACGGATTGAGCGCCCGTCTCTGTCCCAGCTCTTGGGGGACACGAAAGGAGCCTCACTCGGGCGTCCCCTGAGCAGAGTTTCTCCCGCAAAAAATCCTTTCAACCCAGAATAATTTCTGACATCAAATTAGCATATTATACTTTGAAGACTGTTTTATTTTAATGTTAGCTTTCGTGGATGACGTTCCACTTCGTCAGACGTGGACTTGATCCACGAAAGCTAACATTAAAATACAACAGTTTGTCTTCAAACTTTTCATGTGCTTGTGAAGCTGCATCAACTGCAAGGGGAATTTGCGTTGCAACGCATGCTCTTTTAATTGCAGGTTGTAGGGGTTCTGGGTATCTTTTGCTATGCCAAGTGTGACCTATAGAGGGCAGCAACTGCCCACAATTAAGAGAGAGAGAGAGACCTGCTTAATTTCTTAATTGCCCTCTTCTACAGTAGTATGAAGGTTGTATGAAACTGATTGTTTAGGTCATTATTTTCATAAATGGCTTGGGATCGCTCCCTTTTGACTTCTACTTTCTCCACTTGTAGGTTACAAGTGGTTAAGAAGCTCGCCTTGTTAGCTGGAAGGCTGGCAAGTCGGCAGTTCGAGACCCGAGTACTGCATGACAGATTGAGCGCCCGTCTCTGTCCCAACTCTAAAAACATAGTTATGCGGGAAACTCCATAGAAACCCGCATAATGACGAAAATCGCTTAACGCTACTTGGGGAACCAAGGAACATCGAGGGTCTACTGTAACAGCTAATATAATGAGTTACTTCCCTTTAAAAATTATAACTTCAATGATGGCAAATTGCTTTTGGAGGGCTTCACAAGGAGTGACAAAATTGACGTGTGCGTGCATTTGTGTGTAAAAAGAGAGACGGGGGAGAGAGAGAAAATTTGGGCATCTTTTTGCGTGAGTGCTACTTGTAAAAACATTACACGCCTTATTGCAAAGCATGCAACGTATAAAGAGAGCGGTTTTTATGAAAGGCGATAGCGGAGGAAACATTACGGCCGAGACCTTTTATAGCTCTTCCATTATTATGGTTTAAATCTTGACATGGTCTTTATTTGCAATGACATGGGGACCAGTAAAGCGGAGAGAGAGAGAGAGATGTCCTTAAAAGCATGTGAACCGGAAGATGCAAAGACCCCGAACGTTTGTCGTGTATAGAAACCTGGTTGTTCTTCTCCCCCCCCCCCCCCTTTCGTCTGCGTTGGGTCGTGGATGTTACAAAACTGAACGGGTTGTTCTCCTTCTTGCTCGAAATAATTACATTTATAGCTGTCTCTGTTGGTTAAAAATAGGGTATGGGTTTCAAGGCGTTGAAGTTTGGTACCTGTTGCCCTAGTGCTCAAAAAGCTTTTTTTTTTTTTAAAAAAAAAAGAAAATTTGGAATTGCGACGGTGCTTTCATGTTCGTAATGTAAACTCAAAATTTTCAATGCATGAGAAAGAAAATAATCATTGAATTAGCAAAGGAAAAGCATCCCCTCTCGTCTCTTTTTCTTAATATATCATTCAGAAAAGCCTCCAGCTGCCTAGATTTCTCGGACAGAATGGGTAGGAAACCTGATTTTTGCATGGCTTTAAAAATAAGCAAATATATCAAAGCTTCTGTTTATTTGTTTAGCTGCCGATGTTTATTTCTCCCTTGCTCACTCCAAATGTTTAAAGGGGGGGAAAGTCTCTAATAGGATAATTGAAATGTCTGGCAAACTCCCATAATAAAACGCATGGTACAGTAAAAACCCCGACTTCCATATGCCTTGAGTTACATAAAATTCGACTTACATAATGATTTTGTGCTAAAACCATGTCCCGATTTGCACAATTTCCTATGGGTATGCATCGCGTTACATAAAGATTCTTTTTCCTACGGGTTTGCTTCACATTACATAAATATTTTTCCTATGGGTTTGCTTTGCGTTACATAAAGATTCTTTTTACTATGGGTTTACTTCACGTTACATAAAGATTTTTTTTCCTACGGGTTTGCTTCGCGTTACATAAAAATTTTTCCTATGGGTTTGCTTCACGTTACATAAAGATTCTTTTTTCTACGGGTTTGCTTTGCGTTACATAAAGATTCTCTTTCCTACGGGTTTGCTTCACATTACATAAATATTTTTCCTATGGGTTTGCTTCACGTTACATAAAGATTCTTTTTCCTACAGGTTTGCTTCGCGTTACATAAATATTTTTCCTATGGGTTTGCTTTGCGTTACATAAAGATTATTTTTCCTACGGGTTTGCTTCACATTACATAAATATTTTTTTTCCCTACAGGTTTGCTTCGTGTTACATAAAGATTCTTTTTCCTATGGGTATGCATCGCGTTACATAATGATTATTTTTCCTATGGGTTTGCTTCGCGTTACATAAAGATTCTTTTCCTATGGGTTTGCTTCGTGTTATGTAAAAATCCTTCTCCCTATGGGTTTCCTTTAATTTACGTTAAAAAAAATCATTTTTCCTATGGTTTTGCGAGTTACGTAAAAAGTAATAATTTTTCCTATGGGTTTGCTTCGAGTTACATTAAAAAACCGATTTAAGTAAAAGCCTACGTTACGGACTTTTTTTCGTAAGTAGGGGTTTTTACTGTATTTTCCTTGTTTTGGAAATTAAGTGTTCCAATTATTATTAAGAAAACAAAAGTTTAAGAAGTGTTACGAAAGTGTAGCAAAAAAAGAAAGAAAGAGTACATCCATGCTAAATTAAATCTTTACTCTTTGTGTTGTCTTGTACTAGCAGGAGTGTGGTTTCCCCTCTCGGTAGTTTTTTTTAAAAAATTTTTAAAACACCTTTCCAATAAAACACGTTGCTACTGGTAAAGTTTAATGTGATGTTGCAGTCGAAACAGCCAACAATAAAATCCTCTTCCTGGAGCGTTTGACGTGGCAGAACCTGGAAATCCACTTTTTCGACGGCAAAGGGGGAGAGAAAAACGGAATCGGGCTTGCTTGTTTGGACTGCACATCGTTATGGAGTAATTATCACCCTGCTGATCGAAAGTTTTTGCATTTAAGATATTGAAGGAACTCCCTTCACACGCCCTTCTTACCATGTACGATTCGGCTTTCTCAAAGTTCTCACATAAGGGAGGATGTGAGGCGGCCGAACCGCACAATATGCACGTTGCAGAATTTTATTTTATTTTTTTGTTACGTAGAATTAGGCTCTTCAGCTTAGAAACAGAGATGAGCACTGCACCCTAGAGTCCGATACGACTGGCTTTCAAGCAAGGGAAACTTTTAGAATTAGGAGCCCTAGTGGCGCAGGGGTTAAACTGCTCTCCTTCAACCCAAAGGTTGTGAGTTCGATCCTGACCAGGGCTCAAGGTTGACTCAGCCTTCCATCCTTCCGCGGTTGGTCATACGAGTTCCCAGAATGTGTGTGTGGCGGCAAAATGCCAATTAACTTGTGAACCACCTAGAGCGGCGACGGCCAACCTTGGCACTCCAGTTGTTCTCGGACTTGAATTCCCAGAAACCTAAGTCAGCACTCCTGCTGATCAAGGGCTTCTGGGAATTGAAGTCCGATAACAGCTGGAGTGCCAAGGTTGGCCGTGACTGACCTAGAGAGTGCACTAAATGCTATGGGGCGGCATAAAAGTGTGTTTGTTTTGCTTTGGCATGCCTTCTTGACAAAAATGCCATAAATCTTCTTTCAAAGCTGTTCAGCACTTCCGTCATCCGTCTGTCCCTCTTTTTCTCTCTGTATGTGTATGTGTGTGTACACGTGTACATATGGTATAATTTCACATAGCGACTCACCCAATTGACAGTTGCTCTTTACGGGAAAGGCCGCACTAAAATCTCAAGACGGCTCGAAGTATCGAGGAGAGAGATTGAAATTGTTTGACGTAAACTCTCCACGTTTTTTTCGGCGCGGTTGCAAAACATCAGCAGGAGGCGTCCAAGTAGCCGCTCAACCCGGGCCCTTGAGTTGGCAGGAACTTCTTACCGACTGAATAGAAATGCGTTCTTTTCTCAAAACCATTTCTTTCCCTCCCTTTGATGCCGATTGAAAAGGATAAACAGCAACTATTAAAACACTCGGAAACTAGGAATTGAAGACTAGAACGAAGGTGTAGGAAAAAGACGGAGCGGCAAAATCAGATCTGTAGTTATTCAAGTTTTTAAAAAGACAAGCTGTACAAGCCCAGGTGTTCAAACATAAAACCAGGTGTGCGCCGGCAGGCTTTGTGTGTGTGTGTGTGGGAAAAACATCCTGATTCTTTCATTGTAAGCCCACTCTTTGCTGTTTCATGCCAAAGGAGACAGGTTTGGCTCTTCCTTTGCTAGCAGGCACTTCGAAAACAAGAACTTGCAAGTAGATAAATAGGTGCCGCTTCGGTGGGAAGGTAAACAGCATTCCGTGCGCTCTGGTGTTTAGCCATGCCTGCGCCATGACCATGGAAATGTCTGCAGACACAGATAAACAGATGAGCACTGAACCCTAGAGTCGGATACGACTGGCTTTCAAGCAAGGGAAACCTTTGTTTACTCTGTGATGCCCCTAAATAGGTTCGTCATGTCTCAGAAATCCAATTGAAAGTTTGAGCATTAGATTTCTCTACCTCTTTTTGTCTAATGCCAATGTTTCCCAATTGTTTGTTGTTGTTGTTGTTGTTGTTTGGGGGGGACTTGAGTTCCCAGAAGCCTCAGTCAATTCCCCCAAAGCACTGATCGGCCAGGGTACTGACTTAGGCTTCTGGGAATCGAAGTCCCCCTGTGGGGCCTGGGCCCCTACATCGGGAAACACTGGTCTAAACCAATTCTCAACCTTTTAAAGCCGGGGGCCAGGTCACGCTCCCTCCGACAGTTTTGGGGGCCAGACCGCCATGTTGCCCTTCCTCCACCACAAGGCACTTCCTGGTGTGGCGGAGGGCCACATGAAATGATGCCATGGGCCCACAGGTTGAGAACCAACTGGTCTAAACGATCTTTTCTGTTCTACCCTTTTACCGTTCAAAACCTGTCGTTCCCAAAAAGGTTGAAGGTGGCCGAGGATGCGCAGAAGGATCGCACGCATCTCTAGCGGAGGAGGAGGAACCTACGGAAAAGGATGCCAACTTCTCAATTTTTGTTGGCACCGGTGCAGCCCTTAAAAGGGAAGGTTTTAATCTCGCTGCTGGGCTGCTACAGACTGTTAAATGGACGTTATTTATTTTATGGAAACGCACGCCCTACGGAGCATCACTCTTTTCCTCTGCTTTTTTTTTGGGGGGGGGGAGGCCGCGAACCGGGGGTGGGACGCAGTGCCCAGGAACACACGCAACGCCTATGGGGGGACGGTTTGCAAACTGTCATCCCGACAGTTACAGAAAAGAATCTGTATTTAAACAGTCACGCAGCCGTGGGATCTCCCAGGCTGGGTATTAATGCTAATTCATCTGCTGGCCCCCCTACCGCGTGCGTTATTTGTTTAAATCTGCAGAATCCCACAGCGCGTTTATATCCTCGCCAGAGTGAGCCTATGCTCCCTGTAATTATTTAACATTATATGCTGATATAAATTGTAACAGTTAAAGAATGGTAATGAGTAAAGAGATGGGGGAGAGGAGAAAGCACAAACTTAACCTTAGAAATGGCAACGTCAGCTCTTAAACAGCAGGCTGGCAACTTTTCTTCTCTGCCCAAACTTTGGGTTTTCTTGCCGTTTCCTCTTTCTCATTCTCATTTCTTCCAGAGCTAGACGGCACCCACTATTGCGTCCGCTTGTTTGTGTTCAGGACTTGCAAACCTCAGCATGTGCGCATACACACATATATGCCTTACGCACAAGGCACTGGAGAAATGCACGCGCATAGAAATGAGATCCACATCTTGGCCGGTATGCTTTTATGCTCTCAAAGGATACCAACTCATGCGGGGGGGGGGGGGGCAGGGGGACAGAAGCTAAGCTAACATGCCGTTGGGTGTCAGTGTTGCTTTAGTTAAATGCAGCGCGCACGCACACACACACTTCAAAGGAAGCTTATGCACCATTGCCTCCCTGCGTGCCCTTCAACTTCAACTCACACCACTTAAAGGGGTCACAACGGTTCTTTAATGTTCCACCGCAACAGGCTGTTGGTCATCTTGGTTGGAAAACTCCACTTTCCCCCCCCCCCCAGCCCATACTACCATAACTCTAAAGGTACAGGTAAATGTCACCCTTGCTCGAAAGCCAGTCGTATCCGACTCTAGGGTTCAGTGTTCATCTCTGTTTATAGCCAAAGACCCAGCGCTGTCTGCATCTGCAGACCTTTCAGTGGACATGCTAGGTTGGCAGGAGCTGGGACAGACGTCAGGCACTCATTCCATCATGCTGTACTCGGGAATCAAACTCTGTCTTTCCAGCCATTGAATTCAGTGTTTTAAAAGATAACTATAAAGAGGAAGGGTAGAATCTTCTGATATTACAGAAACCAGATATAGGCTGAATCAGGGCAGGCATCAGAAATTTCTGGGCCTGGTACACACACCCCCTTTTCGCCACACCCCTGTGGTTTTTTTTGCGATGCGTGGTTTGTTTGCGCATGCGTACATCGGTGGTTTCCCGGCATCGGCGGGCCCCCGTCATCTCCGGGCCCGGGACGGGAGTCCTGATGGTCCCTGCTGATGGGCTGAATAGTAGGAAAAACTTCTTAACTGTTAGAGCCGTTTTGTCTGAAGGGTAGCGTACATGTACCGACATTAAAATGCTGAAAAGTCAACAGATGGTGAAATGGAGTGGAATGGAGGCTTGTTTTATAGAGGTGGGCGCCTGTCAAATGCAAACGATGCTTCAGAGAAACTCCTCCATCATCTCTGGTTTCGGAGAGATTGAAAGGGAGGGTGGGGGGGGGGCAAAGAGAGATGGTTGAGGTCTAGCGCTAAGCGCACCGCTTGATTTGCAGAGTACGATGATGGCCGGTCGAACGGCTTTGGCAGGCTGGACGCTTGCCAGCCTTCACCACAATTCATACTGTGTCAGTTTAATAAATGCACTACTTAAATTATGAAATTACAAAAGAAAAAAGAGAATGCACTTATTCAGACTCTTAATACATTAAAAATAAGGCATTAAAACACTGACTTTTTCCCCCCTTTCCAGAATCAATAATGAACAGGAAGGGTTGTAGACATTAACAGTCATGGACATTCAAACTCTTATACATAAATTATCTGAGAGAGAGAGAGAGAAAAATGCACATAAGACTTGAATAATGTAAATACATTAATGCATTTAATAATTTAAACATTAAAGCGCAGGCAGGAATTCGCGGCAGAGGCTGTTCTGAGATAAGGAGCGGCCCTGGAAGTTGCGCGTCCCAAGATCGATGGCCGGTTTCCCCTTGAGAAAACTCTCTTGAAGGGGTGGAAGTTGTACAGCGAGAGTGACCGCTGGCCCAGAGAAATCCCACAACGTCCACCCTTTTTTTTTATCTCTTCCTTCCGACTTCCTTCCGTCTCTTCCAACTTAGCTTTTCAAGTCCTATTGTCTCCTAAAGGAAGACAGGAAGTTCTAAATTCTCCTGTCCTTTCCCCCCCCCCCCCTGTCACGTGGAACCCATTTTAAAGACGTTTTACGATCTTTCCTGTTAGAATCCATCTATTTTCCTCCTTGTTGTTATGCCGTATCCAATTCCGAATATTGACGATCCTCATGCCGATCAGCCATGAAGACTGTCCTGTAAATATAATGCCGTGTATAATGTGCCTTCCACATCGCAGCGTGACCATGGATCCAGTTCCGCGAGTCACTTTCTCGTCCTGAGCCCTTTCGGCACACAAAGTCCTCCTCTGGCCAAGGCCAGGATGGATGAAGCTGCTGCCCTCCATCAAGATGGATCTACTTGGGGACCATCACCCTTCCTTTTTGACTTCGCCAAGGTTGCTAGTCCTCAGGGTTATCAGGTTAGTTAACCGCTGCCTGATGCTCAGCATTGAGTTGCTGGCAGTATGGCCCACTCTATTACCATAGCAGGATAACCTGGATAACATCTACAGTATAAGCAGTCAAAACCAAGCCAGACCTAGGCACTCCTGTCTAGTTCGTTCATTCTCGTGTCAGAGATTACGCTGGGTTGAAAGGATTTTTGCAAAAATGTAGGGTCCTTCTTCTTTCATGTCTTGATCAAACCCTTGGACTGCCAAAATGAAGCCACTTTTCTTGGCTTTGTCCTTGGCCAAACTCAACTCCTCATCAGTGCATGTTTCTGGCAGTAATTGGCGGACCAATAAATGAGCCAGATTCTGTGTCTCTCCACATGCGCACAGCGTGTTGTTGTCCACCAGCAGCCCCCACTTGAGCATGTTGGTCTTGCATTGAGCGACTCCAACCCGCAGCCTATTCAGAATTCTCCAAGTGATAAAAGGTTGAGTTCTTCTTCATGGTCCCCTGTGAAGCCACACAAATGGGTTTTACCCGCGCATGCGCAGTAGCATCCGAATCTTCCAGAGCTCTTTCAGAGTCAAAGACTCCACCTCCGCGCCTCCCCACCAGTGGTCCCGCCCGCAACCTTCCCCAGTTCTCTTTTTACCGCCGCAGAGATCGGGTGACGCCTTGATATGACAACCATCTAATATCTCATCCTAGAAAGCTTTGACTAGGTGGCTGTACTGAAATCTTACAATATTTTCTAGAGTAGAGTCTGAAATGAAGCAAGGAGACAGCATGGTTTTGTTGAGAATGCCAACATTGGAAAGCTTAGCCACTCGAAATTTATACGACCAATCGAGATATGTCTTACTGTTGGCCAATGCCTTTTAAGGCTTTTCATGACACAGGACTAGATGGACCATTGATTGTCCAAGCCAGATGGACCAGTCAGCGTCCTTAATTCCTACCGCCAGTGGCCTACTTAAGGTTGGCCCAAACCTGGCTTAGCAGCACGAATGCATAGGATAAACTGAGGCAGAATGCAGGGTAGAGCTGGCTGGTTTCGACGGCCCTGGTTGGCCGTTTGCTGAAAATTGTGAGCCCAAATGCAACGGCCTTCAGAGTCCACGAGGACTAGAAACTCTGCTTTTCAAAATGCGTAGCAAGAACCCTGAATTCCCCGTAGAGCAGGGATTCTCAACCTGCAGGCCAGGTGCAGCCCGTGGCACCATTTCATGTGGCCCCCCACTGCCTCCACCACACTAGGAAGTGCCATGTTGTGGAAGGGCAAAGTGGCCGTCCAGCCCCCGAAGCTGTCTGAGGGAGCGTGACCCGGCCCCTGGCTTTAAAAGGTTGAGAACTCCTGCTGTAGAGTCCTGTACCAGCATGATGTGGCAATGAAAGAATCAGTTGCTTAAATCAACATTATTGTTGGGTGTGTGTGTGTGTGTGTGTGTGTGTGTGTGTGTGTTTTCCATACGTTATGAGAGAGGGAAATTCTGCCCATTGGGCAAATGGGGTGGGGGTAAGTGTTGTCCAAACGATCCCTTCTGTTCTCCCCAAAGCATTGGATTCACACAGCGAAGGAAAGAAAGGCCTCTAATCTCATCAGAAAAGGCTCTTAGCCTGCGTCGGTGGAAGCCATGGAGCCGAGAATGCATCCAGACGGCATTCGGCTCTGATCAAATCACTCGCTGGAAGTCCAGCTAATTAAAATAGAGCTTCATTTTTTTCTGACCCGTTATTTGGCAGGAATTCGAAACGGGCCTAACCCAATTTCTGCGTGTTTATGAGCCCTTTATTATATCAGGAGTACTTTTCTGTAAATGTAGAGGGCCAAGCGCTAAATGAATTGATCTACTACACTATGGATGCACTGTGGACTTGCTAATGATTTCTCTCTTTTTACCCTCCCTGTCTCCACACAGTGCAATTGGAAAAAAGCTTATTTTCTTCACCCTCCTAGTTCTCTCTTCTCTTTCCTTTTCCCTTTGTGCTCTGGGAGACGCAAAGCATAGGGCATCCAACGTAATGTCTTCTCTCCATCCCTTGGTTCATCCTTCAAGGCAAGGGAAGCATAATTGTAGAAGAAATGGCTCTCGGTGAGCCTTGTCCATAATATAATAATAATCTATATATATAAAACAGAGGTGTGGTCGTGTGTGTGCTCTATACAAATCCGCACCCCTGGGCCGATTGTGCTGAAAAGTGGCACATATGTCCCTCGCCCTCTGGAGACCAGCACTGGGGGGGTCACGAACCCCATGGGTGGTGGTGTATGCCCCTAAATTGATCTGCAAGGGAAAGTATACTCAACAGGAGAGTGTGTGTGTGTCCCAGTGATGTCATAGTGATGCTAATGTCATAGCCCTGGGTAGGTCACCTGATTGTGACATCATTGTGATGTATTTGAGCTGGCTAACGTCACAGTCCCAGATAGGGACGCAAAGGGGACACATGTATGGGAAGAATAAGGGCAGACCGTTGACGGAGAAACGGGATGGGTGAGGGAAGAGAGACGGAGGAAGGGATGTCACAGTCCCAGGTAGGGACAGGTGAGGGAGGCAGAGAGGGGATGGGTGAGGGAAGAGAGAGATGGAGGAAGGGAGGCAGGAGTGACCCACACACACTCCATGAGGTTTCCATGGGAAAAGCTGGCCTGGGCAAGGCCGGGTAATCGGCTAGTAGTTTTTAAAGCAGGGATACCCAACCTAAAGCCTGCAGTCCAGATCCAGCCCGTGGCACAATTTCATGTGCCCCCCCCCTTCCAAGGGCATTCGAGAAACAAAATGACCACTGCTTTGAATCTGTTGGGATAAAATGGCCGCTCCATAGTTCAGGCAGGGCAAAATGGCCATCCTACCCTCGAAGCCGACTGAGAGAGCGTGACCTGGCACCCAGCTTGAAAAGGTTGGGTACCTCCGGTTTAAAGCATATTGAGCAAAATCCCGGGTCCAACTCGATTCTTCCTACGTCTGGATGTCTGTTTCAACCCTCTCTTTGGCTATGTAGAACTTTTATTTTATTTTTTCTAACGCTGCCGCTGGTTTGTCTCGTCACAATCCGGCCATCTTTTGTCGAAGGATATCTTATTTGCTTTTCTTTGCTGCGACCGAAAAACGAGAGTCGATACTGTCCTCTAAAGCCTAACAAGGAAAAAAAGGGGGAAGCATTAGGTTTTAAAAGCTCAGGCTAAGTAAATAAATAGACATTATAGTTTTTTTTTAAAAAAAGCCAGAGGAAAAAAATAAATAAACCCGGCCCTAGAAAAGTACATTTGATCAATTTGTGCCCCTAATGAAATATAGAAAAGACTCAATAAAAGGGCCTTTATTACTTTAAATGTTTTAAACGTGGACTTTTTAGCCATCAGGTTAATGTTTTTGTATCATTTTTTTATTTTATTTGATTGGGTGCCTTTTTTTTCTCCAGGTATCTTTGGCCCTCGAGTGCTAATCGAATTTCTGCAGATAAATGGTGCTAGCCGGGCAGCTCTTACCTCACCTTGTTTCTTACTTCAGCATTTTATTTTATTTGTTTTTTTACTGTAAATGTTAATAAATCTTTCCTCGGCTTTGAGGAGAGGAGACAAAGCCAGAGAAAGAAATGGTGGTTCTGGAAAGAAGAGAAGACGGGGGAGAGATCTACTCACCTCCTCAAAAGCCAGTCGAACCCATCTCTAGGGTTCAGTGCTCATCTCTGTTTCATAGCCAAAGAGCCAGCGCTGTCTGCTTCTGCAGACATTTCCGTGGTCATGTGGCAGGCATGTAAGAAAAACCTTGGCACTCCAGGTGTCCTTGGACTTCAATTCCCAGAAGCCCAGGTCTCTGTGATTCCACATAAATGGGTTTACTGGCACTCCAGCTCTTCTTGGACTTCAATTCCCAGAAGCCCAAGTCCCTGTGAATCCACACAATTGGGTTCACTGGTGTTCTTAGACCTCAATTCTCAGAAGCTCAAGTCTCTGTGAATCCACATGAATGGTTTACTGGTGTCCTTGGATTTTAATTCCCAGAAGCTCAAGTCTTTGTGAATCCACACAGATGGGTTTACTGGTGTTCTTGGACTTCAATTCTCAGAAGCTCAAGTCTGTGAATCCACATGAATGGGTTTACTGGTGCTCTTGGACTTTCAATTCCCAGAAGCCCAAGTCCCTGTGAATCTACACAAATGGGTTTCCTGGTGTTCTTGGACTTCACTTCCCAGAAGCCCAAGTCTCTGAATCCACGCAAATGGGTTTACTAGTGTTCTTGGACTTCACTTCCCAGAGGCTTCTGGGAATTGAGGTCTAAGAACACCTGGAGTGCCAAGGTTCGCCATCACAGCCCTAGATCTTTAGTGGGAATGGCTTAATATGTGGTTTTTTATTTATTTTCCAAAATGGGTGCCTAGCCAAGCAGTAATCCATAATCCTTCAGATAAAAACCGTTGATTTCTCCAGCAGTCTTCAGAACAGAGCCTGAAGGCATATAAACTGTGTTAACATTGATGGGGTGGAAAAGCAAAGTGAACTGCCAGGTCCCATTTCAGGAGCGAGAGGAAAATATATTTATTTTAAAATATTTTGAAAAAGCAAAGCAAAGCAATCACACTTCTGTACGGCCCCATAGAAGCGCTTAGTGCCTCCTCTGGGCGGTTCACAAATTAATTAGCCTTTTGCCCCCCAAAATGCTGGGTACTCATTTGAGCACCACGGAAGGATGGAAGAGGTTGAGTCAACCTGGAGCCCTGGTCAGGATTGAACTCCCAATATTTTGGTTGCAATACAGCAGTTTAACCCCATGCACCACCACCTGAGGCCACTGTCCCTCCCAGCCCATCAGATATTGTTGGACTTCAACTCCCATCTTCCCCAGCTACTGTAGCAGGAGGTGAGAAATGATGGGATCAAAAGGTGGTGGCACTCCAAATATATTATATGGGTGGCACGTCAAAATTTACCTGCCCCTATAATCAAAAGGTAGCAAAGTTTTTTAGCAGTGGAGCGCTGAAGTTTATTTGTTGTCTCTCTGTGTAATTTAAGATTGGTTCTATACCAATTCTTTCCCGTATAACCTCATTCCTGATTTTATCCCTTCTAGTCACTCCCAAAAGCCTTCCTCAGACAACTCATTTCTGTGGTGCACCACGAGGAATGGGAACAGATAATGGCTTGGTGTAGAACATGGGTAGGGTTGTGTTACCAGGCTATGCTGTGGGCGGTGCTTGTTATAGAATGTGGGCGGGGCTAACATAAGCCCCTCCTCTGCCGTGTGCCCCCCCCCCCGATTTCTAGTGGGCCATAATTTTGTCAGTACAACCAATTTTTAGTGTAAACTCTCCTTTCAAACCTTTCTTTTGACTCTCTACCTTATACAAGCAGGGATACCCAGACTTATCAGGCTGTGGGCCGGCCACGTGGTTCCTCCCAACCGGAAGCGGATCCCACGCCTTGCAATCTATTTTGCAACAGATATGTTTTGCAACAGGATGAGATAGATTTTCAGACTGCCATTTTCTCTGCTTAAACTAGGGGCGCTTAAACTACGGCCCGCGGGCTGGATCCGGCCTGCGGTCCGTAGTTTGGGCACCCCTGCTCTACAGGTAGATCAGATCCTTTTAAACCAAACGAAACACACACACCCTTCCCCCAAAGATTAGAACTCTACTTCTGTGCAAGTTACGTCCTTGTACACCAGTAGCGTTTCTCAGGAAATATATGACGCGTGCCTTTAATCCGCTGATACTTTGCAGTGCTACGTGCGTAGGTAAAAGGCTTCCTTCCCCTCCCCGAAGAATATAATTGGTTATTAATTTTTTAGTAGGTAAAAAGTGTAATTGTAATAATGCCTGACATGTCCTGACTGCTTCAAGGTTTAAGAAAAATGAAAAGAAGACGGAAAAAAGCCTGCACACAACAGGGGTGTGTGTGTGTCATTGATACTGCTTTGCACGTAGAATTTCTGCATCCCTTTTGTCTTAAATTTTGCACACCTCACTCAGGAGGGTCCCCAAGATTTCTTTTGCAGTCCACCAAGCCGTGGTTTGGTTTCCTAAAACACTCTGGCGGTGGGAAAGAAGAAAAAAAAGCTTTAAAATGGCTAATTGTAGAGTATTCGGCGGGTAAAATTGGCGTTTGTAGGTTTTACGCTGTGTTTTAAATGTGTTTTTATACTGAACCCAGACTTGGGGGACACAGGAAAGGAACTTTTGGTTTATTCCATGGTTGCTGTTATTTTTTTTTTTAAACCCACGCAGATTTGGGATAAAATAGAAGTGGGGCATTTGTGTCCCTTTCCCCTCTTGGCTGCAAAATAATAATTAAATATTTTACTTTAGCTATTTGCTGCATCTAGAAAGCCTGTGTGAGTTATGTGCTGATCCGGGCAAAAGCAAGTATTTATATTTATTTACAGTGGACCGTCGATTAACGACGCGTTTGAATAGCGTCATTTTTTATTAACGACGCTACTGACACACCCCACGTGATCATTCGAATAACGACAAAAAAAGGTCGTTATTCGAATAACGACAAAAAAGGTCGTTATTCAAATAACGACAAAAAGTTGTTATTCAAATAATGACAAAAAATCGTTATTCAGATAACGACGGTATTTTTTCCGTTGTTATTCGAATAACGACGTTTTTTGCCGTTATTCGAATAGCGACGTTTTCTGCATAACAGCGCTACTTTGGGAACCAAGTAACGTCGTTAATCGAAGGTCCACTGTATCAAATTTATTCATTCTTTCGTGTCCCGTGAGCCGCCCAGAGTCTTCGGAGTTGGGCGGCAATACAAATCCGAAAAATAAATAAATAAATAAAATAGACCCTGGACTGCCAAAATGAAGCTACTTTCTTGGCTTTGGCATTGGCCAAACTTAAGTCCTCATTGGGGGCATGTTTCTGGCAGTCGTCGGCAGACTTGGCAAATGAGCCGGATTCTGTATCTCTCCACAAATTGGGTTATTTATTAAAATGCTGATTTATGCTAGGGTACCATGGGCAGATTCCCCTGAAGGCGGATCTTTCGGTAGCCTTGGATCCATTTTTACCACACTGTGCAAGATTCTTAGATTGGGTGAAAGAAGGCAAACGCAGAACTCACACTGAGACAGAGAAGAGAAAGGCGGAAATCCCAGACAGTAAAACAATTCCATCACGTCCCCATAGAATAAATGGAAGGGGTAATTTTTCAGCTGCACAGAGAATCCCAGCCCAAACCCCGCCCGTGCGAAGCCGGGCACCCCTGCTATCCTAGCTAAATTAAGCCACGCTGACTGAGGTGGTAGAAGGAGCCAAATTGATCGGAGAAACTACCATGGTCTAACTCTTGTCTATATAAGTTTTGGACTTCTTTCATCACAGTTGACTTTCTGTTATCCCTTGAATGCATCTGATCTCCGCTCTGAAAACAAGACTCTTTGTACATGAGAATACGTACATCTTTGTGATTTTCTTGAGGTTAGGGGCAAATGGGGAGGAAGGAGTCTTTTTTCCCATACAAATGCATTGTTTTGAGTCACTTATACTTGCATCCATCTTGCTTAGAATGAAAACCTGTCTTCTTCTGGTAATGTTCAAGATTGAACATGGGACCGTCTGCGTTTCAAGATGGATGCTCTCATCTTTGAGCTTTTGGCCTTTTCTTTAAAATATAAGGAAGGCTGGTTCAAGTTCTAGTTATTATGAAAGGTTGCCCTTACTCGAAGGCCAGCCGTATCCGACTCTAGGGTTCGGTGCTCATCTCAGGTTACAGCCCAAGAGCCAGCACTTGTCTGCATTTGCAGGCGTTTTCCATGGTTGTGGGGCAGGCATGACTAAACGTCGGAGCTCAAGTAATGCTGTTACCTTTCCCACTAAGTGGCACCTATTTATCTGCCTGTAATTTCTCGCTTTCAAACTGCTAGGTTGGCAGGAGCTGGGACAGATGACGGGAGCTCACTTGACCGTGCAGCACTTGGGTCTCAAACTGCTGACCTTTGCGTCTTAATCGCTAAGCCACCGCGCTGATTTAAACGTGATCTTAGGATAATCCTTCTTTTGCCTAGTTAGTCCCTTGTTGTGTCTTGGTCAGTGTTGTCTACACCAGGGGTCCCTAACCTTTTCAAGCGGGGGGGGCATGCTATCTCAGTCAGCTTCAAGGGCCAGATGCCCATTTCGCCCTGCTTGCGCAATGGGGGCCATTTTGTTTCTCGAATGCCCTTGGAGGGGTAGGGCACATGAAATGGGCCAGATCCGGTCCACTGACCTTCGGTTGGCAACCCATGGTCTACACAGACCACCAGCATCTCACCAGAGTTTGCTGCTGGAATCATTGCGAAGCTTATTAGATAAGGCGCTTTGATACAGGTGGAAGGAAGAGAAAGCATGCAAATTTTATCCTCCCCTGGCGAAGCTCATTTAGTGCATTTTGATGGAGTCTTTTCTCTTCCGTGCATTTTCTCTCCCTCTCCCTTCCTGTCCCCTGGTAAGGTTATCATGACAGGTCTTTGGGTATTTTTTTTTAAAAAAATTGTTGAACATAATGGCCATAAAAGATGCCGGATAGCCCCCCTGGGAAGTTGAAGGAGTCCATTCATTCATGGAATATTTACAGTGCGTCCGACAGCCCTACAAGCCAATATTTCATCCTACCTTCCATTCGTATTTTTGTAGCTCATTTGCGCAGGCACACAAAGAGAAGAAGGCTCCATGGGGCACGATCCGGTCACCTCTTCTTCTTCCATGTCTAGGCCAGACATGAAACTGCCAAAACGAAGCCACTTTTTGGGGGTGAGTTCATTCTACAGTTCCTTTCACCCGGCCAAGTGTGAGAAAGATTAGCTGGCCACACAAGGCAACCATTACCAGGGTGTTACGCCCATTGTTGAGCTGCTCCAGGTGCCCACAGGTGCCCGGGCACCGGTAGCGTAAATTCCCCCAGGCCACGCTCACTTGGCCGGCCATGCCCACCTCCCTACCCCAGGCCATGGCGTAGGGAGTTAGCCATGCCCACAGAGTTAGCCACACCCATGGTGGGGGTAGTAATTTTTTTTTGCAGCGCATCACTGTTTGTGGTTCAAAAAATACCACAATCTTCAAGGAGGTTCTTTCAGGCAGAGCTGGCTCTTTGGCTATTAATTTAATTTAATTTAATTTTTCAGCGTGTATGCCGCCCCACTCGCCGAGCAACTCAGGGCGGCTAACAAAGAAAAACACAACATCACAGTTACAGCACAAAACAGCAAGTCATAAAGCGTCTCAGACACATTACAGCGAATATCTCAACCACCACCATAAAACCTCAACCCATCCCCATGTGCGCATCTCTGCTATAAACACAGATGAGCACTGAACCCTAGAGTGTGATATGACTGGCTTTCAAACAAGGTCGACCTTTTACCTATGCTCACAATTGAGATAGAGTCATTTTTAAATAGCTTTCCAACCCTGTATCGGATTTATTTATTTGTTTGTTTTGCTATCAAAATTAGTTTCCAGGCATATATTTCAGGCCCAGCGGTTTCTCTTTATTTACAGCGGTTTCTGACCGTTTTTCCGTAGCTTTATTGCTTTAAATAGAAGAAACTTCATTTTTTTCATTGAATATATATATATATATATATATATATATATATATATATATATATATATATATATATATATATATATATATATATATATATATATATATATATATATATATATATGTATATATGTATATATGTATATATATGTATATGTATATATGTATATATATGTATATATATGTATATGTATGTATATGTATATGTATGTATGTGTATATATGTATGTGTGTGTGTGTGTGTGTGTGTGTATATATATATATATATATATATATATATATATATATATATATATATATATATATATATATATATATATATATATATATATATATATATATATATATATAAACACACACACACACACACTAAAACCCCTACTTACGAAAAAAAGTCTGTTTCGTAGGCTTTTGCTTATTTTTTTTTTATGTCACTCGAAGCAAACCCATAGGAAAAAAATGAAATTTTTATGTAACTCGAAGCAAACCCATAGGAAATTGTGTAAATCGGGGACATGGTTTTAGCACAAAATCATTATGTAAGTCGAATTTTATGCAACTCGAGGCATATGTAAGTATATATATATATACGTAACAGTCTATCTCTTATAACACTGAAGGTGGGTGAGATATTTCACTTTGGAAATGCAGCTACTTTGCAAAGATGTCTCTTTCGACGCGGGCTTTTGCCCCCTCCTTCCCTTGCCTATCTATCAGAGTGTTTTAAGAGAGGCTTGGGTCAATAATGCCCTGCTTTGAGAATTCCCTAAATACATATTTGCACAATAGACCTTAAATTATATTACGTGATCTATCTTCTGTGCTCTTCTGTGAGGTTTTTAACCTCTTTAACGTAAGGACGACGGGTTGCAAAACAGGAAAGGAACAAACGCGGTTAACAGTATATATATAAAAAAAATAGGCAAACTGGGCATAGGAATATTTTACTAAGTGTTATAAAGCGTGTCAAGCAGGGGAAGTTTAAATCATCTTATAACTTTCTTCTTGTGGTTTTACACACACACTGTGTCAACGCTGAACTCGATGATTGGAAGGTCAGCAGGTCAGCAGTTCGAGACCTGAGCGCTTGCACGATGGAGTGAGCTCCCGTCTCTGTCCCAGCGCCTGCCAACCTAGCAGTTCAAAAGCAAGAAATTTCAAGTATAATAATAACTTCATGTCATGCCCAACTCTAAAGTTGCATGACGGAGTGAGCTCCTGTCATATGTCCCAGCTCCTGCCGGCCTTGCCGTTCAAAAGCAAGAAATTGCAAGTAGATAAATAGGGATCACTTTGGTGGGAAGGTAAACAGCATTCTGTGCACTCTAGGCGTGCCTGCCAGATGTCCACGGAAACGTCGGCAGACAGCGCTGGCGCTTTGGCTATAAACAGAGATGAGCACTGAACCCTAGAGTCAGAAACGGCTGGCTTTGGAGCAAGGGTGACTTTAATCTTCTACCTATAAAACCCTGGAAAGAATTGAGTTGATGGCACATTGTCATCATCATTATTACGCAAAAACTTCACAGGACTAGGCCTGCCCTATACAAGCAACTGTGTCTTGCTCTGTTGAAGATCCATTCCCCCCCCCCCCCAGAACTGGGATTAGGCCTTTGGGCTGCTTTGTTGGCTCGGTTTTAAGGCATTTTCTGTAGTCCACATTGCCCCCAAAAGATTTTGGAGGTAGAAGATTGACTTATACCACTGGTGGCAAACCTATGGCATGCACGCCATAGGTGGCACTCGGAGCCTTCTCTGTGGGCACCCATGCAGTCACCCCAGCACAGAGTTTGCCCCGCCCCTCTAACCAACAGCCCAATGGGAGCGCTTCTTCCCTCCCCCCAGCACAGAGTTCATTCCGCCCCTCTGCCCAGCAGCCCAATAGAAGCACTTCCTCCTTCCCCCAGCACAGAGTTAATCCCGCCCATCTGTCGAGCAGCCCAATGGGAGCGGTTCCTCCCTCCCCCAGCACAGAGTTCACCCTGCCCCTCTGCCTAGCAGCCTAATGGGAGAACTTCCTCCTTCCTCCCAGCACAGAGTTCACCCCGCCTATCTGTCGAGCAGCTCAATGGGAGCACTCCCTCTCTCCCCCCAGCACACAGTTCATCCTGCCCCTCTACCCAGCAACCTAATGGGAGAGCTTCCTCCCTCCCCCCAGCACAGAGTTCATCCCGCCTCTCTGCCCAGCAGCCCAATGGGAAGTGTTTCCTTCCTCCCCTGTTGCTGTGTTGGCACTTTGTGATAAATATGTGGGTTTTGGGTTGCAGTTTGGGCACTCGGTCTCTAAAAGCTTCGCCATCCCTAACTTATACCAAAGACTGCCTACTGCAGGGAATAAAGAGAGCGTGATAAAAGAATCAACAAAACTGCACATTTATTGCTATTTTATTTCCGTTTCCAATTTGTGTGTTCCTTGCTACAAGGTCATAGGAGGAAATTGGTTCTTTGTCCCAAAAATAGAGCAACAGTCTGGCGAATTTTGTAGCCCGAGAAAGTCAAACGTGTGTGTTGTTTCTCTTGGTCTCGATTGGGAAAGAATTTCTGTGATAGTTGTAGATAAACTGCATTTAAAGCAGATCTGGGGGGTTTCGTACGACTTTATAATAAAACTCTTGCCAAAAAAAGAGAGAGAGAGAAGAGAATAATTCAGCACCCTCCCTCCCGGGTCCCTGTCATGCGTGAGCTTTAATGAGCAATTTTAAAAAAATTGAAAATAAAAGGGGAAAATGAATAGGTGTTGAACCAGCCTGTGATATGTAAATGCCAACTAGTAATTACCTAAAACCACAATTTTATTTCTGTTTCATCTTGCGAAAACATTTCATTCCCACCGAGTGAAAACACTTAATTTGGGCCGCGTTTGCTCGCTCCCGCGTGGAGGTTGGGTGGCAAGAGAGGCGGCGGTTGCTTGTGCCGTTAGCTAGGGGGAGCAAACGCTCTTTGCCGGCAGTGGGGGATCTTCCCGTAGGGATCTTTCCCAAGGTTATTATCCCTTCCTTAGGCACTCAAAGGGAGGTTGCAAAAGTGGAGAGAGTTCACCTGTATTATATCCAAGCATCAAGATAACGGGCATCATCCTCCTTTGCTTTTTTTGTTTGACTCGTCTTTAACTTGGCACCGTGTTAAAGGCCAGACAGATGCATCATAGCATAAGCCAGGACACTAAGTCCATTTTGAATCCCAACCAAGATAAGGTAAAGGTCTCCCTTGCTTTAGAGCCAGTTGTATCCGACTCTAGGGTTCGGTGCTCAATACGTGGTTTTTCAATCTCGTTCTGTGAAGGACAATGACAATATCTATCTATCTATCTATCTATCTATCTATCTATCTATCTATCTATCTATCTATCTATCTATCTATCTATCTATCTTTATAGCCAAAGAGCCAGTGCTCTCTGTGGACACGTGGCAGGCATGATTAGACACCGGAGTGCACGGGACTCTGCAACCTTTCCCAACTATTTATCTACTTGCAATTTCTTGCTTTCGAACTGCTAGGTTTGCAGGAGCATAGGGTGAGTTTTTGTTGTAAACAGGACCACCTAGGGTATCAGGTAACCGTTTTGGCCTAGCGGGGTTGCAATCCCATTTGGAAAAGATTTCAAAAGCTGTATTCTAGAAGCAGGTGGAACAAAGGTGTTGTCCTGTATATCTCTCCCCCCATGACCCCCCCCCCCAATTGGATTTCCCCCTACCTGGCATACAAAGCTGTGCACAGTTACAAATTAGTCCCTGGTATGACAGTTTCTGCGCTGCACGGCAGAGCTTATCTTCATCATCCGTTTTATTCCTTTAGCGCATGGGCCGGATTTGGCTTGCAGCACTGTTTTACCTGGCCCACCACCCTCGCTCCCGCCACCACCAGAGGCAGCCGTAAACACATCTGCAGCTGTCATAAATGCGTTCAAATGCATTTACGACAGCTGTGTCTGTATTTTGCAGAAGCGTTTACGGCGAGGGGGATACCGCAATCCAGCGCACTCAACTGTCTGAGGGAGCCGTATGACCCTGCCTGTGGCTTTAAAAAGTTGAAAACCCCTGCTTTAGTGCAGTAACCACATCAGAAAGTGTTAATTCCACGTAGCAGGTTCCCAGACTAAGTAGACTGTATTTTTCTAGCTAAGCAGCTGTCCTCATGTTGACCTTAATAACATTTAGATTCTCCTTCTTCGCCACAAATCCTGTAGCATGCAAGCGTAGACCATGTTGACCTTGATTCTATGCTACTAATTCTCACAACAACCCTGTGGATTTGTTAAAAACTTTTACAACTGTTGGAAACGGGCAAGATATAGGAGCCCTTAAATCAAATTCACCAGGTTAAAAGAAACCCAACCCACAGAGTACAAATTCAGAATTATGTGCTTAAAATGGTAAGCAGTTAGGTCAAGAGGGTCTCAACTAGAAGGGGTGGATTGTTTTTTTGGCCAAAAGCTAATTAATCAGTGATACTCATGACTGCTTTCATAAATAGCTTTTAAGACGCATTAGATGATTATAATGTAGGGCAGCATCTATTAATAGGGCCATTTGACCAATTAAGTGTTGTTTAGTTGGTTAGTCATCTGCTTTGCGACAGACTAGTCAAGTGATTCATCCATTAAACTCAAATAAATTAGCATATTGCTGAACCTTCGGTAATTCTGAGATGTAAAGGGAGGGATGAGGTAACGTTTCCTTCCCCGTAAATAAAACCTACCACCAGGTTAGAAGCAGAGGTCATTTTTAATACAGTGGACCCTCACATAGCGACGTTGCTTGGTTCCCCAAGTAGCGTCGCTATAGGGGAAACGTCGTTGTGCAGTTTTCAATGGCAGCTGCGCCATCTAGAGGCAACAACTGTCATTATCCGCACAACGACGTTAAAAAACCGTCATTAATCCGCACAACGACGGTTTTTCGTCGTTGTGCGGATAGTCACGTGGCGAGTGACGACGCGTCGTTAAGCGAAAATGACGCTATTCGAATGCGTTGTTCATCGAGGGTACGGATTCAGCCCACAGGCCTTAGGTTGGAAACCCCTGGTCTACTCTATGACCATAGCAGGATAATTTGACCAGACTGGTAAGAACTTGGTATCTTAAAAAACCTGGATGTCAGAAGAACTGAAAATGACGGATAAGTCTATTTATACTCAAGGCTTTTGAATTAATGCCCAAAGTTCTTGGTGTAAATCTTTATGTAGTCAATTTGTTTAAGTTAGAGCTGCCACCTTTCCCCCTTTCAATTTTTCCTCATTTAAAATTTAAATATTAGTGAGGAACAGGGGGTGATGGGTCCTTTTATTTAGGAATATCTGAACCTAATTGATAAAGAATTTTCATTTTGCTTCCCTTTGATTTTTGAAGTATTTGCCAAAAATCTGCAAACCACACATTCGGGATTGAAATAAATTTGCAGCAGAGAAAGTTGAAATACTGGAGAAAGCTAAATTGACATTTTACAACAAGGTTTTAAATCATGTTGAGGGTTTGTTTCCCCCCTCTCACAATATAGCTAGCAACCCAGCGCTAAATAGACATCAAATTGTTTTCGGAAGAGCAGTTTAGAAAAAAGTTGGATAGCTCCATCGGTCTCTGGCAGAAAAAAACAATTAAGAATCTTGTTGGCACATTTAAAACTAACAAGTTTTAATTGGAATTAGCTTTTGTGGATTTTGGTCCACTTTGCTAGATGCATGAATAAACTTGGCTAAGTTTATTAACTTTTCTAAACTTTTTATGTCCATAAAGACTTTTTAGTTTTTGGTTAGGAAGATGTGGTCGTTGAGCAAGAAAGTCAACAAGTTTTCCTTTTCCTGCTTATGGAACTTTCTCAGTTCTCTTGTTTGCCGATAATAAATTATCTTTTTTATAAAAAAATAATGGAATTAAACTAAAACTTTAAAAGATTGTCAGGACCCTCTAAAGTAGTAGTGGGGAACCTATGGCACGCGTGCCAAAGGGGACACTCACAATCCTTTCTGTGGGCATCTGTGCCGTCGCCCCAGCACAGAGTTTGTCCCGCCCCTCTGCCCAGCAGCACAATGAGAGCATTTCTTCCTTCCCACAGCACAAAGTATGCTCTGCCCAGCAGCCCAATGGGAGCGCTTCCTCCCTCCCCCCAGCACAGAGTTCACCCCGCCCCTCTGCCCAACAGCCCAATGGGAATACTTCCTCCCTCCCACTAGCACAGAGTTCACCCCGCCCCTCTGCCCAACAGCCCAATGGGAATACTTCCTCCCTCCCACTAGCACAGAGTTCACCCCGCCCCTCTGCCCAACAGCCCAATGGGAATGCTTCCTCCCTCCCCCCAGCACAGAGTTCACCCCGCCCCTCTGCCCAACAGCCCAATGGGAATGCTTCCTCCTTCCCCCTAGCACAGAATTCCCCCTGCCCCTCTGCCCAGCAGCCCAATGGGATCCCTTCCTCCCTCCCCCAGCACAGAGTTTGCCCCGCCCCTCTGCGGCAGCCTTTTGAGTTTGGGCACTCGCTCTCTAAAAGGTTCGCCTGCACTGCTCTAAAGTGTTTCCCATTGAGTTTTGAGACTTCAATTCCCAGAAGCCTCAGTCAGTTCCCCAAAGCACCCATCAGCCAATGTACCGACATAGGCTTCGGGAATTGAAACACACACACACCCTCCTATGGGGCACGGGCCCCACTTTGGGAACCACTGCTCTGACATGACAGGCTGGAAGGAGCAAGCCTAGAGCCGGAGACCGAGAAGGGACGTGTGTATCCAGTCCAGGTTCCTTACTTTGAAAGTGCTCTATGTGAGATTGGGAGGGAACGTGCCTCTTTAGCGAGATATATAGCTTCATAATTAGCCGCTTGCATTTTTTCCACGAGTGCTAGCATCAGCGTTCTGAGATGTGCTCCCCTGATTAACAGCTGCTTTGCTGCTACTTCCTTGCGCTGCCAATGGCCTTATTTGTCAAGTTGAACCTGACAAGGGTGTGGGATATTCCTTCCCCCCCACCCTCCTTCTTACTTAAAACAGCATTTTCTTTTTCTCTCCCCCCCCCCTTCCCAACCTTCCTCCGTTCTGCAGAATCAAGAATTTGATATTCAGCTAGTTAAGTTTTTTTGAACTCCAAGTTGGGCCAATTCCCATGATCGGCTTCTTCTTTCCCGTTTTTATAATAATCTGTGGGATTTCTTTTCAAAAATCAGCATTTCTAGACATCGTGTAGAACATTTCATGTGGACCACCCCACTCCTCTAAGGGCATTCAAGAAACAAAATGACCACCCCCTTTGAAGCTGTTGGGACAGAATGACCACTCCCATTGTGCACGCAGGGCAAAACGGCCGTCCAGCCATGACCTGGCTTGAAAAGCTTGAGAACCCCTGGTCTAGAAAGGCTGCTACTCGTATCCGAGTATAAAGTACATTTTTCTTCAGTAGGAAAAAATGCCACTGGTGTGAATTTTCTTTAAGGTGGATCCCAGGTTGCCATAAAGTGACCCACACACTATGACACCTGTGGCACATATGAAATGAGACATGCAGGATTTAACACCGGGACTGCAATGGGCTGCCGCAGCCTTGACGATACGGACACAGTGTGCCTTCACAGCCAGTCCATTTGGCGTGGCCTCTTCTGCCTCCATGACCATTGGGAATCAGAGTTCCTCCTTTGCTCATTTTGCCGTTGGTCCCAATAGGATGATTTCAAGTGGCTTCAATAGGATGATTTCAACTGAGGAAAGGGTCCATCGCCCCACCTAACGGGGCTCATCCGCCCGTAGCCGTTGGCCCCGGAGTCAGGTTAGTTACCGCTGCCCAACACTCGGCGTTGAGTCGCCTGTTGTACGGTCTACTCTCTGTTTAAAATCTTAATAAAAACTATTTTTAAAAGAAAAGACACATACTGTAATTGGAAGGAAAACTTCCAGGAATTTGTTCTGAATATCAAAACTTTGGCTTAAAGCCCCTATCTCAGGCAGAATCCATTTGTGGTCAAACTACCCCATGCGCCTCGATTTTTCATTTTGGTAGGACAGTTTGCTTTAGATTTCTGAGAACTTGGGGAGAAATTGGAGAAATCCGAAATCTTTGCCAATCGATTTCAGATTGCTTAGAAATCTACCACGCCGCGGGCATGCCTCCCTGATCTCAGAAGAAAAGCTGGGTAAAACCAATGCTGTTTCCCTGTACATATTTAGCGGCAGGGTATAAATTTCCTTGAAGAATGTATAAATACATGGATAGATAAGGAAGTTGAGTTTGTAGGGCGAGAAGAGGAAAAGTTGGGTGTGTCGAAATTACCCCCATTTTCCCGATCTCTAAAACTTGCTCATGTTTGAAATTGGAAAGACTGTTTTCCACTGGGCTAGTTGACTATTTAGCAGCCAAAGATACCCCTGCCAATGTGTGCAAATGTGTGAGATAATCCTTCTTTCTTAGCCATAATTTTGTAATGTCATTTCCAATCAATAGACCTTTAGCAAAAAGATGAAACGGATGACGGAGGAGGCCCTTTAAATAATTTAGCTCTTGTTAATGGAGCAATTTCAATTATTTTTTTTGATAGAACGGCTTTATCGAAAAGTAGATTTTTGCGCGTTCTGTCTTCTTCCTTTGCGACTCATCCACCATTAAAAAAAAATATTGTGTGAGAGCCAGAGGGATGCTGGAAATGCTACAGTTCCTATTGGTTTAATCTATTAATGATTATCCTATTAGTTTATTGGGGAGGGAGGGGGGGGAAGGAGTGTTTCCACACAAAAAAAGCCAGAAACGTAGAAAAAAATCTGCATTGCATCCTTGCAAACTTCAGTTCAGGTCTTTAGAAGATGAGCTGGGTGTTATCTTTTAATAACAGTTTTAATGTGGTTAGTTTTTAATATAGTGGGTATGTTGAGGTTTTAATTGTTTTTTATATGTATGTTTTCACCTGTTGTGAGCTGCCCTGAGTCGGGTTCGCCTGATTGGGCAGCATAGAAATTTGAATTATAAATAAATAATAATTAAATAAATATCTTTTCATCCAAAAGTTTATCCTAGGGTTTAAGAAACATTTTAGACTACAGTCCTATAAGTCAAAATCAGGATGGTCAATGGTCAAGTATTACCTTGGAGTCATTATTCAACAAGGAGTCCTTGTATGAGTTCGATGTCTCCGCATGAACTTTCCACGCAACGTCCGTCCATAACCCTCATTTCCATGGTGGTCCAACATTTTCCTTGGAAAAAAAATCTTCCCATCTGGGTCTTTTGCGATCTCTCGGATCCCAATTCACTATTCTGGCGCTCCCATCAATCGTCACTTGTGCATGCAGCATGGCCAAGCCCACCTTAACGTCTTGTTCTACACATTGGCTGATGAGTGCTTTGGGGAATTAACTTGGGTTTCTGGGAATTGAAGCCCAAGAACCAAAGTTTGGGAAACACTGGTTTACACTTTGCAATAAAGTAAAATAAATAAATAAATGAGAATATCAGGAGCCCTTTTGGCTGTCCTGCAACCAAAACGTTGTGAATTCGATCCTGACCAAGGTTGGCTCAGTCTTCCATCCTTCCAAGGTTAGTAAAGTGAGTACCCAGCATGTTAGTAAAATGAGTACCAGCATGTCAAAATGCTAATAAACTTGTGAACTGCCCAGAGAGTGCGCTAAGCGCTTATATGGGGCAGTATATAAGCGTGATTGCTTTACCCGAATATGTTGTGAAATCACCCACCAGCTGATGCTCTAGAATTGCTCAGGGACAGGAACAACCCCAAAAAGCTCTGAAAATGTTAGTTGACAGAACAATATCATCTCGGAGGCGTTGAGAATTTCCTCCCTGCTAAGTGTTTCTCATTCCCAGCCATCGTTCTCTCTCTTAACAGCAAAGCTCATCAAAAAGTTGCAAGAGGAACATGTGATTAATACCAAAAAAAACAAGCAAAGTAGCTTTTGATGTGCTAACGCATCTCGGCGTCTGCTTATTTGGACATCTTTCTTGTTCAGCACATTTATCCCTCCGCCCCCCCTTTGCGGTTATTAATTTGCGCCGTTTATCCTCCTGCATCTTGCGCGCCATACCTGCGCTGTTTAAATGTGCAATTTCCCTATCGCCGGCATTTCCAGCGAGACAGTTCAAGAGGGGCATAAACAAGACCAAAGTGCCCTTTTATGTGCTGTGCAGAAGGAGTGGGGTGGGTTGCGTATTATTTTATGATTTGCAGTGATTGAGTGTAAAACTTTAAAAAGCAGCTGCTCCCCCCCCCCCTCCCCACCCACCTTTCCCACTTTGGCTTTTTCCTCCTTTATCGCCCCCCTGCCTTTCCACAAACTCTAAAGTCTGCTGGGACTTGGTCAAATTTCCCGTTAAAATAAAAAAAATATGAATTTCATCTCCTTCCCAAATTCATTTATCATGCTTTTTAAAAAGGTATTTTTTTTCTGCTTTACCTGATGTCTAAATTGGATTGGCTCGTTTATGCTGTTCTTTGCTGTATCCCACCGTATGCTTTTCTTAAATGAATTAGTAATGACAGCGTGCTCCATCATCTCTTTCTACAGCCACTTTAAGGGGGAAGCTGGGTGATCTAAACCTTTTAACCTATTAAAGATGATTTTCCCCAATTGAATCAGACCCACCACAGGTGTAATAACTAATCATTTAAACTACACCTCCTATTATGTTTTTTCAAGCCATTATGCATGTTGGATAGATGATAATTCATGTTTATTGCATTGTCCGATGGATCCGTTTTGCCTACACTCGTCTGATTAATGTATTTAAAGAAATAAGAGATGCAATTTAAAAGGGGGAAAAAACACATACATACATACAACATTGATGGAATGCACCGAGGACTACATCAGAAGGGCCATTAAAACCCATCAAAATTCTGCTCTTTGACCCGGGATGGATATTTGAAAAACCCGGTGACAACAAGCATTTGCTTGAGTTATGGCAAGACAGTTTGGGTTGGGTTGGCCACCGCCAAGAACCTCAACAGTAACTCCTCCAAACCTGTCGTGCCGTATCCTTTTGTGATTCACTCAGAAACGCTGTAGTTCAAAGGACTGTAGCACCATCGGACACCTTTTCACCCTCTTCGTAAGCTCACACTCACTTAAACGTGTCGCAAACAAATGGGACAAAACAGTATTTGTAAGTCCGCCGTGAGATCGTTGTGATTTCCTCTTGTTTTGGAAGCTAAGCAGGGTCATTCTTGGTTGCCACTTGGATGGGGGACCACAAAGAGATACTAGAGATCACCATGCAGTAGTAGGAAAGAATCCTGCTTGGTGTAAGTCAGGGATGAGGGACCTTGGCACTCCATGTGTTCTTGGACGTCAATTCCCAGAAGCCCAAGTCAGCACTCTTGCTGATCAGGGCTTCTGGGAATTGAAGTCCAAGAACATCTGGAGACCCAAGACTGGACCCACTACGTTAAGAGTGAATCCATCTTCTGTATCCATGTGGCAATCCAAGTGTGCTTGGACTTCAATTCCCAGAAGCCCAAGTCAGCACTCTTGCTGATCAGGGCTTCTGGGAATTGAAGTCCAAGAACATCTGGAGACCCAAGACTGGACCCACTACGTTAAGAGTGAATCCATCTTCTATATCCATGTGGCAATCCAAGTGTGCTTGGACTTCAATTCCCAGAAGCCCAAGTCAGCACTCTTGCTGATTAGGGCTTCTGGGAATTGTAGTCCAAGAACATCTGGAGACCCAAGACTGGACCCACTACGTTAAGAGTGAACCCATCTTCTATATCCATGTGGCAATCCAAGTGTGCTTGGACTTCAATTCCCAGAAGCCCAAGTCAGCACTCTTGCTGATCAGGGCTTCTGGGAATTGTAGTCCAAGAACATCTGGAGACCCAAGACTGGACCCACTACGTTAAGAGTGAATCCATCTTCTGTATCCATGTGGCAATCCAAGTGTGCTTGGACTTCAATTCCCAGAAGCCCAAGTCAGCACTCTTGCTGATCAGGGCTTCTGGGAATTGAAGTTCAAGAACATCTGGAGTGCCAAGGTTCACCATCACGGACCTAGGAAGTATCCCTGTGGGTTTTCCTACTGAATTGCCCACCTGTGGATTTTGTATAACTCAGATGGTTGATGCCAACTCGGCCACCAGCTAGGATTATCTGCTTTTGTTTGGGTCGATTTTGATGTTTTTAATGGTGTTGCTCAGTGTTTGTGTGTTGTTTAGAATCTGAATTCTGATCGCCCCTAATTTTAAAAATAAATGTATTTCTTTCCCCCCTTTTTTATCCCCCTCCCGCTACGCAGATTGCGACAGCCGTGAAATTTCTACAAAACGCCCGAGTCCGTCAAAGCCCTCTCTCAAGTAGAAGATTGTTTCTCAAGAAGAAAGGTAACTATTCCAAACAGTTCCTACCTTAATCCTTAACCTAAAATATTTTCAGGTTATTATTATTCTGGCATATTTGCTGTCTTGAAACTTCCCCATCCTAACCCACTCAACTTTACTGCATGCATCTTAATTTCTATTTTCCAGCCATGTGTTGACGAAAAGTATAAAACAAGTGGCGGGGTTTAAATACCTAGGAACAATATTTAGTAAAAATGGCAAAATGGGACTAAGAGATTAACACAGGGTGAAAACCAGGTAGCTCCGCTCTTACAGGTAGCTCCGCTCTTACAACACAAGGCAATACCAATCAATACAACGAAATGCCTCATACAAAGCATATTTAACTGTGGTGCTGGTTTTTATTCTTTGTGTGCCGCCCAGAGTCTTTTGAGTTGGGCGGCAATATAAATCACAAAAATTAAATAAATAAATATTCATTCCCACCTTATGTTACCAGTGCCAAACATGGACACTTATTTTTTTTTATTGATTTTCAATGTAAAACACAAATAACACACCAAGAATTATGAAAATTACAAGAAAATATATCAAATACCAAACACAATTACAATTACATTACAATACAATTAAAAAACATTTTAAACATGGACACTTGCACGAAAAACTCGTGAGTCGCACTCGTGCTGAGTAAGGCACCACTGAGTAATAAATAAAAATAAATAAATAAAAGCATAAACAAAAGTTGGTCACCATGGAAGTGAGACGTCTGAGGAAGACTGCTAGAGTGACTAGAAGGGATGAAACCAGGAATGAGATTATAAAGGAAAGAATTTGAATAGAACCAATCTTAAACTCAGGGCCGGCATCAGAAATTTCCGGCCCCGGTGGGACCCCCTCCATTTTGGCCACGCCCCTGTGGTTTTCAGCACATGCGTGGTTTGTTTGCGCATGCGTAGATTGGTGGTTTCCTGGCCCCGCTGGGTCCCCGCCATCTCCGGGACGGGAGTCCTGATGGTCCCCCCTGATGGCGGCCCTGCTTAAACTACACACAAAGAGAACACATAAAGTGGCTTTGCCCATTTGGAGATACTATCATGGAGATCCATACCTGACAATGATGTTCTCCAACCTTTGGCTTTTGGACGTCCATTTCCCAGAAGCCCAAGTCAATCTCCCCAAAGCACTGTTCAGTCCAAAAGCCAAAGGTTAGGGAGCGCTGCCTTGCAAGACAGATGTGGAAAGAGGAGAAGGACAAAGGCCGCAAAGCAGACCCAGAGGAAAGTGGAGAGACAGTATGAAAGAAATATCACAAGAACACCAAATAACACCGGTGGGTGCTGAGAGAAGTGCCAGAACATGAACCTTGCGTCTCCCTCGACACCTGATGGGGTACACAAGGGAGCAAAGAAGACGTTGCCAGGGGCCACGTGGCATGGGTTGCAACCTAAACCGACACCATCTTGGGAGACAAGACAGTTTAATATGGCAGGTCTCTTGTTTTGGCCGGTGCGCCGCTTCTTGGCTGCAAGTGGACTAAACCGCAGGTGAATCAGTCGAGAGCGTCGGAAGAGCGCCCGGCCTTGCATTGAAGTGCGCCAGCCGGCAGTCGGCAAAAAAGACCAGGTTGGGCTAAGGTTACATTTGGGTCAGCTTGCCTTTCAGAGTCTAAAAGGGCAAGCAATTGACTGCTGAGCCTTTTCAGAAGCAAAAAAAAAGAGAATTTTCTCTCTCTCAATAAAGCCAGCAAATGAAAAATGCTCCGTTCGGTGGCCCCGGCAACATTTCTTTTGCATTTATCTTGTGAACTATTTTCTCTAAAGTTTTAAAGCTGTCAACTCAAGAACAAGAAAGAGGGTTTTTAAAAAAAAATCTAGATTTTTCTTTGAATTCTGACCTCAAGGTTGTCATCGTCCCCCTCCTTGATTTCCCCTTTCTCCTAAACTCACATTTTTATTCTTAAAAAGGAAAGCAAGACTCTAGCCCTTATGATCGTAAAGAAAGAAAAGAAAGGCAAGCCATCACACTTGTTGGCCATGTTTTGCAAATCAAAGCCAAACAGAAGATAAGAGAACATCCAAGTTCTCCGTTCTCTTCTAGCGCATATTTCTCCCCACACCGGTTTCTATGCCTTTTAGGGCTTGAATCTCATTCAAGGGTCCTTTGCGGAAACATTTATCTGCCCTCCAGGCTAGTTACTTTCTTGGGCCATCAGGAGAAATCCTCAAGCTGGTCTCAGCTGCGTAATATCACACACACACATACACCCCGCGAACATAATTTAGTACAAAAGGGAAGACATGTGCAAGGGCTGCGTTTGATTTAAGATGATAAACCCATGAAACTATATTGCTTCAGAGAGGAACTGAACACTCGTAAGAATGCACGAGCCTGTTCACACAGATATCCCAGCATTTGAGAGAGAGAGAGAAAAGATTTCAGCTAGATTTCACCCTTGTACAGTCCCGGTTTGTGTTTAGACATGATGCGCAATACCTCTCCATACACAAAAGGTCTTTCTTACCCAACGCAGCTCTTGACGGCTGCCTGTTTAACCTTGTGAGAAAATTTGTGCTTAGCCTGTGGCTCGTTGCGTTGGCTCAAGTGGTTAAGATGCTGGGCCTTAAAGGACTGCAAGTTCAGAGCTCGATACCCAAGTACTGCATGGCGGAGCGAGCGCCCGTCTCTGCCCCAGCTCCTGCCGACTTAGCAGTTTCGAAAGCAAGAGATTGCAAGTAAATAAACCGGGACCACTTTGGTGGGAAGGAAGGTAAACAGCGTTCCGCGCACTCCGGTGTCTAGGCATGCCTGCCACATGTCCACGGAAACATCTTCGAGTCACTTCGAGTCACCCTTGGGTTGAGGGAAGCGGTGTACAAATAAAACTATGAATGAATGAATGAATGAATCTGCAAACGCAGACACCGCTGGCTCTTTGGCTCTAAACAGATGAACACTGAACCCTAGAGTCTAAACAGATGAACACTGAACCCTAGAGTCAGATACAACCAGCTTTCGAACAAGGCGGACCTTTACCTTTACTTTGCTAGAGGGGCTGCAGTGGCTCAGTGGTTAAGAAGCTTTGCCTTGTTAGCTGGAAGGCTGGCAAGTCGGCAGTTCAAGACCCGGGTAGCGCATGGTGTATTGAGCGTCCGTCTCTGTCCCAGCTCTTGGGGACATGAAAGGAGCCTCATTTAGGCATTCCCTGAGCAAAGTTTCTGCCGCAAAAATCCATTCAACCCAGAGTAATCTCCGACACGAAACCAAACGAATGAATAAGAGTTTAAAGTTAAGGATCTTCTCTGAAGAAAAACATGGAAATCTTAATTCATCACTAAAATGTTTCAAAGAAAGAATTAAAAGTGTCAAAGCCTTGTTGTGCCTTTGGAAACGGTCACTTTCAGGTGTGTGTTTTTTAAAATTCTCAAGTCCTTTCCAACCAGAACACGAAGAAATTAACAGGCCAGCAGATGAGAGATACTGTAGAGCTGATTTCCATGCCCCGTCCGTTCCCGCTGGTTTAATTGTGTGTACGCGCAACCAACATGTGTCGGATTGCGGTGCGACCAAGCGAGTGGTGTAAGACCTGCCATGCGCCGTGTCCATCTCCTGCACTGCACACATTGGCTTTGGGGATTTTATTTAAAGCACTGAAATGCACAACATCCAGAGACGAACACTGGTTGGGGTGTGTCAATGATCGGGCGTGTGCATGCCTCGCACTTACTTCCCGGCTGTCAAAACGGGCTCTCTAAAACTTGCTGCTGCTGGCGCTGATCGCGAAATGTACGGGGGTTTCTCTCTCTCTCTCTTTCTGTCATTTTTCTCTCTCCCTTGAAATATGCAGACCTACAGGGAGTAATTAATCATAAAAGCTTTGGGATTTCAACTCGTATCTTCAAAGCAATGAAGCAAAGGAAAGTTGAGCCTAAAAGCCGCGCTGATTACCCGTAGTAACTTGAGACGAAATCTATCGTCGTTGAGGATCCTTCAGCAAGTCTCGTTCTTTAGCAAGTCTAGCTCTTCCCTCGCCGACCCCCACCACCTCAAGCAAGGTAAAGGTAAAGGACACCCTAGCTTGAATGCCAGCCGTATCTGACTCTAGGGTTCAGTGCTCATCTTTGCTTGCAGCCCATGAGCCAGTGCTGTCGGCGTCTGCAGATGTTTCCATGGACACGTGGCAGGCACGACGAGACACCAGAGTGCACGGAATGCCGTGGCCTTTCCCACCGAAGTGGTACCTGTTTATCTGCTTGCAAATTTCTTGCTTTCGAACTGCTAGGTTGGCAGCAGCTGGGACAGAGATGGGAGCTCACTCTGTCGTGCGGCACTTGAGTCTCAAACTGCTGACCTTCCAGTCTTCAAGTTCAGCATCTTAACCACTAAGCCACCGCCGTCCCCTCAAGCAAAGTACCCCAAGATGATGGTGGTGGTGATGTTGTCAGAAATTATTCTGGGTTGAAAGGTTTTTTGCGGAAGACACTCCGCTCAAGGGATGCCCAAATGAGGCTCCTTTCATTGTCCCCAAGAGCTGGGACATTGACGGGCGCTCATTCCGTCATGCAGCACCCGGGTCTCAAACTGCCGATTTGCCAGCCTTCCAGCTAACAAGGCGACCTTCTTAACCTCTAAGCCACTGCAACCCCGGGAATGATTACAGTGTATTACAGCCGCTGGTCCGTCTTAGCAAAAGCAACCAGTTACGCTGTGCGTTTCTTCTCTCCCTTCTCTTTCAACACAAATGGATTTTGCTTGCAAACGATATTTAGAATCAATTTAGAGGCGGTCATTTCAGGAGTGCCTTCCGCCTACTTCCACCGTCACGGCTATCTTTTTCTTTTTCTTTTTGATAGTCTATGCAGCACCACCTAATCTGTTTAATTTTAATAATTCCCCGGCTGGGAGAGAAAAAAGAAGCAAAGATTGAAGGTTGATGCAGAAGGAGGGAGTGTCGGCAGGGGACGCTGGTGGAGGAGGCTTGGAAAGGTGGACGGTGCCCCGATTAAAATGCCTAATGAATTACATAGCTAATGATTACCAAAGGGGGTGGACGGGAGAGAGGAGAGGAACCACATTAGAGATTGTAGGAAAGAACTAAAATTTCGAGCATCTAGAGCAGGGGTTCCCAACCCAAGGCCTGCGGGCCAAATCTGGCCCACGGTACCACCTTTTTTTCTGTTTAAGTTCCCCTTTTTGTTTGCAAAAGCTCTCCCTTGCCTTTCATACCAAACCTAAGTGGAAGAATCCAGTTTGGAAGGGAGGAAAAAACCAACCCTCTAAAATGGGGGACTCCAATTCCCAGAAGCCTCAGTCAGTCCATTGGCTGATCCAGTGCTTTGGGGAATTGACTTAGACTTCTGGGAATTGAAGTCCAAAAGCCAAAGGTTGGGGAAACACTGACGAAGATAATATACACTCCTTTAAACGGGAAGCCAAGATATACAGTTAAAATAAAGTCCCACTAAACCAGTTTTTCTCCTACCCAAAATACAACTCTCAGTCTTTTTTAAAAAAATATATATATAAATTTGTCTTGATAGTAATATTTCTCATCAGAAATCAAGGACAGCGCCTATTCAAGGCTCTAATAAGCATCTCTTTCCACCCAGTCCAATTATATATCTTTGGACTTTTTTGAAAAAGTAAAACTTTTATTTAATATGGGAATTGAAGTCTCCTGGGTGTTCCAATAAGACTGGGAACAATGATGATTTCATCAAAGCAAAGCCAACTTTATTTTCCCTCCTTGGCCATGTAGGGAAGAATTTTAGCCCAGTCATGCTACCACGAAGCAGTTGGTTCAGAAACAAGAGAAGGGGACGAGAGAAATATCCAGGGATTTGCAAAGCGTTTTGGAAAAAGCTACACAGTATGGTGGAAATCAGGGGGCGATAATTGCTGGGGGGAAAATTGTAGTTATCAAACCTTTCCTGGTTTTAGTTGTCAAAAACAAGCTCTAAATCAGTGTTTCCCAACCTTTGGGTTTTGGACTTCAATTCCCAGAACCCGAATTAATTCCCCAAAGCACGGATCAGCCAGTGTACTGACTTAGGCTTCAGGGAGTTGAAGTCCCGTGTGGGGCGTGGGTCCCACGTTGGGAACCACTGCTCTAGATCAAGGGGTTCCCAACCTTTTCAAGCTGGAGGCTGGGTCACACTCATTTTGCTTTGGATGCATGATGGGGGCATACCTGTCAACCTTCCCGGATTGGCCCGGATTTCCCGATTTTCGGCGCCGATTTGCGCCATTTCCTGGCCGAAGCTGCCAAAACCCCGGAATTGGCAGTGGGGGGAAAAGGTACTGCGCATCCCTTCTGCGTAGATCACCTTCTACGCATGCGTAGAAGGCTTTTACTCTTGTGTAGTACCCTTCTACGCATGCGTAGAAGGCGATCTGCGCAGAAGATGATTGTAGAAGCCTACGCATGCGTAGAAGGGTTCGACGCAAGTGTAGAAGGGTTCAACGCAAGAGTAAAAGCCTACGCATGCGTAGAAGGCGATCTGCGCAGAACCTTTCTGCGCAGGTCCTGTATTTTCTGGAGCCGCGGTTGACAGGTATGGATGGGGGTGGCCATGTTGTCCCAACAGCTTCAAAGGGGGTGGCCATTTTGTTTCTCGAATGCCTTTGGAGGGGGTGGGATGGGGGCACGTGAAATAGCACCGTGGGCCAGATTCAGCCCACAGGCCTTAGGTTGGGAACCCCTGCTCTATCTTGGTGGTAGAAATTTTAGTTCTTTCCTACAATCTCTAATTTTGGTTTTCTCACATTATGGAGAATATAACAAATAATTCACTAGGGTGTTGGCAACAGTTTTCAGGTAGAGACTATTTTGATATTCCGATTCAATCTCCCCTCCTCCTCTTTTTTATTATTATTATTATTATTATTATTATTATTATTATTATTATTATTATTATTATTATTTCCCCCCTTTTTTTCTTAATTTAGCTCCATATCACCAGGCAGTTTGCTTGTCCTTGAGTGGAAGCTCGTTACTGTGAAAGCTTTTTTAGCATTGATTTCATAACTGCCTTAATTTAATAGCTCCATCATTACTGAGACGCCCGGAGAGTAAGGCCCAGCTTTCCAGGTCAGCGACCTTTTAATTACAGACCTTGTTCTGATGGCCAGGTTATCGACTGAACAGCTCCCCGATTGTGCCTGAAAACAAGGAAGGTTTCCCTCTAGTTTGCATAGACGGAGATCCGAAGAGAATAACGAAGAAGAAAGTGGGGGGGGGGGGGGGAATAAACCGCATTTCTAAGATTAATTTTCTCCTTCAGCTTCATAATTAATTTTTCAGGAGTGTCTGTTTTGTGCTGTCAAAGCACTTCTTTCTTTTTCTTTGCTAAACAAATTTTATATATATAAAATTACCCCGCCTTGCTCCATAAAGGGACTAAGGTGATGAAGGGCAAATTTGCTATATTTTCTTCTCTAGGGACACTTTTGTGCAGAACGATTTGGTTTGCAAAAAGATAGGCAGACGAGAGCAACCCTGTATTCGGCTCTGGGACGTCTGTTTCTAAATTGCCCAACAAGTTCCTAGTCCTTATTGTCTGATAAGGTGTTCTGCCCAACTATTTCACTCCCTTCTTCTCTTATTCTGAATATGCAGGATGAGGCCAAAGACGACTACTGGCTGGCATTCTAGTTTCTCAGAACAGCTAAGGAAGTCACTTTGGAAAGTAAAAGATGCCTTTGACAGCAAGAGGGAAAATGAAGGGGGGGGGGAGATGGTGGGTGGGTGGGCTGAGCAGGAGGTTGGACTTAATGGCCTAAAAGGCCCCTTCCAACTCATTTATTCTGTGGATGGTTGGTTGGGAAAGAGGAATGGATGGTTGGTTGGTCAGTTGGGAAAGAGGAAAGGATGGTTGGTTGGTCCGTTGGTTAGGAAAGAGGGATAGATGGTTGGTTGGTTGGTTGGATGGTTGGTTGGTTGGTTGGTTGGTTGGTTGGTTGGTTGGTTGGTTGGTTGGTTGGTTGGTTGGTTGGTTGGTTGGTTGGTTGGTTGGTTGGTTGGTTGGTTGGTTGGTTGGTTGGGAAAGAAGAATTGATGGTTGGTTGGTTGGTCAGTTGGTTGGTTGGGAAAGAGGAAATGATAGTCACTTGGTCAGTTGGTTGGGAAAGAGGAATGGATGGTTGGTTGGTCCGTTGGTCGGTTGGTTGAGAAAGAGGAATGGATTGTTGGTTGGTCCATTGGTCGGTTGGTTAGGAAAGAGGAATGGTTGGTTGGTTGGTTGGAAAAGAGGAATGGATGTTTGGTTGGTCAGTTGGTCGGTTGGTTGGGAAAGAGGAAAGGATGGTTAGTTGGTTGGTTGGTTGGGAAAGAGGAATGGATGGTTGGTTGGTCATTTGGCCGGTTGGTTGATAAAGAGGAATGGATGGTTGGTTGGTTGGTTGGTTGGTTGGTAAAGAGGAATGGATGGTTGGTTGGTTGGATGGATGGATAGATAAGTGGTGCACTGTGGTGGCATACCATACCATTTGGCAGCCTGGCATTCCAGAGAATGTAACTGAGAGCTTTCAGACCACTGTCACAAACGCCCAGTTGTAAAGAGAAAAGAAGTAAAGAAATGGCAAGTTTTAAGCAGCAAAACAAGACAAAAACAGGGTTGGTTGTTCAATGTTTAGGTTGCTAGTGTTACTCAGAATTCAGAATTAGGCCCCAGCGCAATCAAGTCAGAGGAAGGATGTTTTTTTAATTTGCCAAGGGCAACAGGTTTTGGAGGCGATCCTTAATAGGGAAGAATGGGATGGGTAGGAATGTTTAGCAAGGGTTATGGGGCTGTGTGTATCTGTGACATTCTGTGACAGCGTTAAATGCTGAGAGCGGTTTGAGCCAAGGGTTTCTGAAGTGCTGACAGGCAACAGAACCGAGATGTCACAACCGAACAAGACGCAGCCAAAGCGACAGCTCAGATGTTCCCTCAAATATCCCACCACACAATATAAAAGAGATTCCGCATTGATGACTTCGTAGGAGAGTACCAATTTGTTAAATTGTTTGGGCCACCTTTTCTGCTGAGATAAAGGTCGCCCTAGCTCGAAAGCCAGTCGTATCCGACTCTACGGTTCAGTGCATTTAATCAAATGCTCGGTTTTGTTCACCTTTTTGGACCCATGCGAAGGCCTGCTGCCAGCTTGTTTGTTGCTTCTTAATACAAACTGAGGCACAGAGTTTGTGTGAAGCCCGTTGGTTTGTTTATTCTTTCCCCTTTCATCCTGAAATTGATGGAGAATCCTCATCCATCTGCCGTCTCCCTCATCTTGCCAGCCTCTGCATCTCCATCTCCGTCACCTGACATTTCTGTGCCCGTATCTATTCATCACGCTGTCTCTTCCCCTCCCATCAATCCCTCTGTGTTGTATGCTCTGTGCAAAAACATGCCCGCAAAAAAGTTGAAATACTCCTTAATTTTGAACCAGTGGGATATCGTCTGCTGTACCGCCACAAGAATTCCCAGGACCTTTGGCTAGGAATCAAAGTTTGGTCCATTAGCCATTCAGTCTCTCTAGGTTATCATGCTAGGGTCATAGAGTAGACCAGGGGTCACCAACCTTTTCAAGCCGGGAGCCAGGTCACGCTCTCTCAGCAGCTTCGAGGGCTGGATGGCCATTTTGTCGCAACAGCTTCAAAGGAGCAGCCATTTTGTTTCTCAAATGCCCTTGGAGGGGGTGGGGGCCACATCTAATGGTGCTATGAGCCAGATCCTTCCCACGGGCCTTAGGTTGGGACCCTACTGCCCGCGACTCAACGCCGAGGGTCAGGCAGCGGTGAACTAACCTGACCACCCTGAGGACTAACGGCCTTGGGTGGCGAAGTCCACAAGGAAGGGTGATGGTCCCCAAGTGGATTAAATGATCCCACTTGAATCCATCTTGATGGAGAGCAGCAGCTTCATCCATCCTGGCTTGGGGCTGATGATGAGGACTTTGCGTGCCAAAAGAGCTCAGGACCAGAAAGTGACTCACGGGACTGGATCAGCGGCACGGGGATCATGTTGCGATGCGCAAGGCAGATGGAAGGCCACTGCATTATCTTCTCAAGACAGCCTTCATGGCTGATTGCCGTGAGGATTGCCAATATTTGGAATCAGATATGGCACAAGAAGAAGAGTATCCGTTCCTTTCGAAAGCGGCAACTTTCCATTGGATAAGAACATTGCAAGAGTTGTGCTGGATCAGACACAAATCCTGGCATTAAATTGTGGCCAACCAACTGGCCAGAAATAGAGCAGAAATCCAGTAGTACCATCCAACATGTTTTCCACAGCAACAGATATTGTGATTCACTCTTGACCAGGGGTTCTCAACCTTTTTAAGCCGGGGGACCATTGGGTCACGCTCCCTCAGACAGCTTCGGGAGTTGGACGGCCATTTTGCCCTTCCTCCACCCCATGGCACTTCCTGGTGCGGTGGAGGCGGTGATGGGCCACATGCAATGGTGCCGCGGGCCGCAGGTTGAGAATCCCTGCTCTTGACTCTGGTACTGGAGGGCGAATATCTGTATCGTGGAAATTTCACTGAGACTCGTCTCCTGGCTACGCGAAGCTGAATTAAGAAAAGAACGGAAAAGCAGAACAAACTCCGCATGTTCTTCTAAGTAATGCTTTTCCAATGGGGTTTGATAAGTGCTCTCCACAACTTCATGTCAAAAAAGATTCAAATCTCAGCATTTCTCTCTCTCTCTCTCCCCGCTTGCTCGCCTTATGCGCTGGAGTCAGGAAATGTACCGCAAGGGGCAGCCGTCAGCCGCTTTAATGAGGTTGCAAAGAACCCGTGGAGTGGGTGATATGTACTACGCTGACATCCTCTAAATGTACATTTATTTCTTCCACAACAGAGGGTACGAGTCACATTAACCATAATAGCCTCTCTCAGCGCTCCGGCCTTGCCCTACGGTAGCCTCTCCTTCTACCTGTGAACTCTTTAGAGGTGCAATTCATTGAGAGGCAGCCGTGGAAATAGAGAGTTTATCTCATTAATCTGGACCTGGCCATGTGCTGAACATTTCCCCCCCCCAGCCATTCCCTCGTTACAGGGCGGCCTCTGGCTTTCATCTACAGACTCCATTTACTTCTGCCATATCCAAATCCGAATATTGACGATCCTCATGCCGATCAGCCATGAAGACTGTCCTGAGAATATAGTGCAGTGGCCTTTTATCTGCTTTCCGCAGCGCAGCGTGACACCCATAGTACCACAGATCCAGTTCCGCAAGTCACTTTCTGGTCTGGCCAGGTTATCCTGCTATGGTGATTGAGTAGACCCTGGGATAGGACACGGCGTTCCCCAACCTACGGCCATTCCATGTGGCCCCTCACCTCTCCAAAGGCATTCGAGGAACAAAATGGCCACATCTATTATGCAGGCAGGGCAAAATGGTCATCCGGCCCTCGGAGCTGACTGAGAGAGCGTGACCCGGCCCCCGGCGTGAAAAGGTTGGGAACCCCTGGGATAGGCAAATGAACCCATTCTGGTGTCTGCAGAATTACCTTTCAGCCCCTTCTAGGTTAATTCTGACCCACTCTGTTCTTTCTGTCCCCGGAGTATCTTCTCGAGCCCTCCGCTGCCGAAGGGATTAGGAAATGAGCCTGCCTAATACGCCTTTCCTCCGCCGGGGAGAACCGAAGCTTGCCTCGGCCCCCATTAACCACTCTCTCGTGGGCTGGTTTACAATCTCTGTGCTGGCGTGTGGTTTCTGTGGCTGGCTTGTCAGGGGCGAGAGAGAGTGTTGTGCTTTCATTGAGAAAGAGAGTCGGTTGGGCGAACTTCCTTTGGTCTGCTTTACGTGGGTTGGCGAGGGGGGGAGGATTGGATGGCTTACGAGCCTTTGAACTGGTCGTGGCAGGTTGCGTGCAATCCTGTCTCAGCCCTCAAGCACTGACCTTTGGTTAACGGGTGTCAACCTTGGCCCATCAAAGGGCTCCATTGCTACTTACATAAGAATGTCTTTTCTCCTCCTTTCACCCTTATTGGATAGATAAAAGGGATGGGGGGGGGCAGATCTTTCTTTCTTATACCCAATCTTACCTTCAGCACCTGTGGTTTGAATGCATATGCATAGCAGTTATTATTAATAATAATAATTTATTATTAGTTACTAGCCGATTACCCGGCCTTGCTCGGGTTCTTTCTTTAACATAGGCCAGCCTCATAGGGTGTGTGAGGGTCACTCCTGCCTCCCTTCCTCCGTCTCTCTCCTCCTTCACCCGTTCCGCTTCTCCGTCGACAGTCCGCCCTTATCCTTCTCATACATGTATCCCCTTTGTGTCCCTACCTGGGACTGTAAAAAAGAAAAATATTTTACCGGATAAGATTTTGCTTTAGATATATATACATTATATTTCCCACCGTTTATTTGGATTATTAATTTGTGAAGGAAACAGAACTGCTTAGAGAGATATATACATTACATTTCCTACTGTTTATTTGGATTATCAATTTTTGAAGGAAACAGAACTTTTTTACTTTCATTTTTACAACGCCTCTCTGTGAACTTAACAAGATACTTTTGCAACAAGTTGTTTTCAACAGATTAAATTACTTGTACAACTTTTCACATTGTTGCTTTTGTATTTGGAGCCTCAAAACGGTTTTCTCGGAATTTGGTACATCTCTGTTCATAGCCAAAGAGCCAGCACTGTTTGTGTCTAGATACATTTCCATGGACATGTGGCAGGCAGGACTTGAAGCCGGAGCGCACGGAACGCTGTTTACCTTTCCCACCGAAGTGGTACCTATTTATCTACTTGTAATTTATTGCTTTCAAATTCCTAGCTTGGCAGGAGCTGGGCCAGAGACAGAAGCTCACTCCGTCCTTCAGAACTTGGGTCTCGAACTGCTAACTTGCCGACCTTCCAGCCATGAAATTCAGCATCTTAACCGCTAAGCCACCTACAGTTCCCTTTCTGAAGTGGAAGACGTCCTCAAATAATATGTATATTTCTAAATTGACTTTGTCTCGTGTATTGTTTTCTGCGAATTCACCAGAAAGGTAAATGAAGTGATCTCTGGGTCCTGCCGAGAGAAACAGAGAGAGAGGGGGTGGGAAAGGAGGGAGAGAGGTCAGGGAGATTGCATTACATGGTTTTTCCAGAGCCCCTTTCAGCAAATACATGGGTTATATTAAAAATTGCAATCATATCAGGTGTGCGTGTGTGTGTCGTTGCAGTGCATTGCTGACCTCATGCATCAGAAGCGGCTTTATTCAATTTCGCCCCCAATGAATTTTCGCCTCTACCAACCAGTCACCCTATTCATGTCCTTGTTGTCCACATGGAAAATGCCCCCTTTTTATGGTGAGAAACAAAATTAAATTTGTCTCTGTCGCCTGCTGACCTCTCTCACCTATAAGGTTGCGCGCCTTTGCTGCCAGAGACGAGAGGCGCCGCGGTTGGATCATTTTGCTACCAAGGGACGATGGTGTGAAAGGAGCGCTGAGCAAATGAAATATAGACATCTGTTTTCACCCCTATTAGAAGTAATATCTATCCATTGATAGGACATGGACACACACACGCGCACACATTAGTTGTTAAGGCTGTGATGGAAAACCTTGGCGCTCCAGGTGTTCTTGGACTTCCGTTCCCAGAAGCCCAAGTCTCTGTGAATCCACACGAATGGGTTTACTGGGAACGCTTCCTCCCCAGCACAGAGTTCACTCTGCCCAGCAGCCCAATGGGAGTGCTTCCTCCCTCCCCCCAGCACAGAGTCCACCCCGCCCCTCTGCCCAGCAGCCCAATGGGAGTGCTTCCTCCCTCCCCCCAGCACAGAGTCCACCCCACCCCTCTGCCCAGCAGCCCAATGGGAGTGCTTTCTCCCTCCCCCCAGCACAGAGTCCACCCCGCCCCTCTGCCCAGCAGCCCAATGGGAGTGCTTTCTCCCTCCCCCCAGCACAGAGTCCACCCCGCCCCTCTGCCCAGCAGCTCAATGGGAGTGCTTCCTCCCTCCCCCCAGCACAGAGTCCACCCCGCCACTCTATTTGGGCACTTGGTCTTCAAAAGGTTTGCCATCACTCACTCTTAAGGTTTGTCTCTGTTGTGTATCCAAAGCAGACTGCTTCTGCCAGTCTCACAGACCACAGTCATGTCTGTGCGGCTGCAGGGAGCAGGTCGGTCTGTGTGAAATTTAGCAACGGGGTGTGTGTGTGTGTGTGGTTTTTTAAAAATAACCCGACCCCCAAAAGTCAGACAGGAAGCTGTATTCGCAGGAAATGAATTCCAGATCTACACAGTTCAGTGGGGCCTCTCTTTTATCTTTTCTGGCCTCCCAACCCCACTTTAAAGAGACTTTTCATTTCATTTGCTGCACGCCTCCCTCCCTCTCTCTCTCTCTCACTGCCTTCCCGAAACGGAATAATCTCGCCAGATAAAAAGGGCAAACTTTCCAGGTTGTTTGGCATTTTGCCTTTCTGTTCCCGCAGTCTCTCAACAGCAGGGGTGCCCAAACTATGGCCCGGGGGCCAGATCCAGCGCACGGGCCGTCGCGAATAGCCCCCCCCTTGAACCACATGCACTGCCCACGGCGCAAAAAGTTTGCGCACCCATGCTCTACAGCCTTTTCCCTTGGTCATTGGCTTGGCGTTTAATATATCTTTTTCTCTTCTTCCGACATTAGGAGAGCGACTCCATCCTTGAGTAGTAGCCGCGCGAGTCTGTGTTTCAAGCATATCGGCGAAAAATAAACGCCGTAGCCCTTCGAAGACTCACGGTTAGATTTTAACGTTAGGTTTTGTGGATCAACTTAACAGTTAGTCTTCGAAGGGCTACGGCGTTTTTGTTTGGTTTATTCTCCGATAATGCGTCCTGGAAGGATCGCAGGAACTCGGGAAATTGGAAATATGAGACATTTTAGAGAGATTGTTCCGAGTATGTGGTTTTAATTTTGGGCTGGGGGGAGAATTGAATGAAGCGATGTTTATAAGGACCAAAAATATAGCAGCTTTCATTACTGTAATTAAACGGCGGCATTTAACCTATCAAGGCTGGTGCATAGATGCGAGAGACGCATTGCCGTTTTGAGACGATCGCTACCCAACCCCAAGGGGAATAAGAGCAGTTAAATAATTTGTTTGCCAAGCGCGAGCTGCTTGGATGGATTTGCCGCGGTGGGAAAGGGGAGCGAGGAAGCGGTCCTGTGTATTTATTGACAATTCACTTTAAACTCATTCTTTCTTTGTTTCTTAACACCTGTACTTGTCCACTGGAAGGTTGGCAGGTCGAGACCCGAGTGCTGCATGACAGAGTGAGCGCCTGTCTTCATACCCGGCTCCTGCCAACCTAGCAGTTTGACGTTGCACGTAGAGAAATAGGTACCATTTCGGTGGGAGAGGTCACAGCGTTCCGTGTGCTTTGGCGTCTAGTCGTGCCTGCCACATGGAAACATCTGAAGACAGCGCTGGCTCTTTGGGCGCACGGAACTTTCCCCGTCAAAGTTGTACCTATTTATATCTACTGCAGACGTTTCCGTGGTTATGTTGCAGGCAGGAATAGACACTGGAGCACATGGAGCACTGTTACCTTTGCCTGCTGAAGTGGTACCTGTTTATCTACTTGCCTTTTCTTGCTTTTGAACTGCTAGGTTGGCAGGAGCTGGGAGAGACGACGGAAGCTCACACCATCTTGCAGCACTCAGGTCTCGAACTGCCGACCTTCCAGTCGTCAAGTTCAGCGTCTTAACCCCTAAGCCTCTCTTCTGTATAGAGATAAAAGGAACCGCGGTCTGAACAGGCTCTTATTTTCCCTCCCCTGCCTGGGCCACAAAATAAAAATCCCCGAAGCAAACAGAAGTTTCTTTTTGCCCCCAATGGCAATGTGGGGTGGGGTGGAAATCTATCATGCAGGGAGGCCAGGACCCGGCCTCCGTTCTGAGCATCACCGTTGTGTCTCCTTTTGCCTTTCTAAAGCGCCGATGAAATACATTTTGCATTGGCTTGTAACGTCGTGATTTATGCCATGATTACGGTTTGCGATATCCTGGTGTCCTTTTGTCTTTGTGTTAAGGTTTCCTCCTTCTCTTTCCCCTCCCACCCTCCTTTGGACACATTTAATGTAATAGAGGTGAGTCGACTCTTAAGGGCATGGAGTGGCTTGTAGGTATCAAGAATCTGGTAAAAAGGGGAAGCATGCCGCCCCCCCCAAAAAAAAACCCCACTCCCTGGCTTTTACCCCACTCTTAATTTTATGTCCTTTTAAAATCTGTCCTGCTTTTTAAGAGAAACCATTCCTCCCCAGCGCACTTGGGACTATACAGTAATGGTAAAGAGTTGTCAATGCGTTGCGTGGCTTTGCCTTCCCCGGACGTCTACACAGAACTGCTGCAGCCACAAATGTTTTCTGCCCCCAGAGATCGAAACGCGGTTAGATTCCTCCCTTGTACACATGTGGCGGTCAGGGGTCCAGCCCCCTTCAGAAAGAACATGGGGACGCCCTCCTAGCTGCATGCACAGTGTTCAGGGTCTCACCTTGGTAAAGGTAAAGGTCACACTTGCTCGAAAGCCAGTCGTATCCGACTCTAGGGTTCAGTGATCGTCTCCATTTACAGCCAAAGAGCCGTCACGGTCTGCACCTGCAGACGTTTCCATGGCCATGTGGAAAGCATTGCCTAAAAGCCAGTGTAGGGAACGCCGTTACCTTCCCCTGCCAAAGGGGTACCTATTTATCTCCTTGCCATTTCTTGCTTTTGAACTGCTAGGTGGGCAGGAGCTGGGGCAGATGGCGGGTCAGCTCACTCTGTCACGCTGCGCTCGGGTCTCAGACGGATGATCTGCTGATCTCTTCCGGTCACCAAGTTCAGCGTCTTAACCACTAAGCCACCGCAGTCCTTTGTACAACAGTACAAGCCTAGCCATGCGTTTTTGCAAGATTAGTCCCATCGGAGTTTAGTGCGCGTTTCCTCCAGATGTTAAACTGTGCATTCGATAGTAGCCAAGGCACCTTCTTAAAATGACAATACAGCTGACCACGGAAACATCTGCAGGCGCAGACAGCGCTGGCTCTGGCTATAAGCAGCGGTGAGCACTGAACCCTAGAGTTGAAGACAAGCAAGGGGGACCTTTACCTTTACTAAAGAGAGAGAAGTGAAGTAAATGCCTTAAAAAGTTGGCTTAACCTTCTTAAGGTTATCCTCGTTGGATCGTCGCCTTCCAGAATATTGATGATGTTGTTGAAAATTTGTGGGTTTTCTTGCAAGTTTCCCTACCCATGCAAACATTTAACTCTGCCCTTCCCTTTTGGCAAACACCTGCTTGCCTCCCAAAAAATTAGGCTAGTTTTCACATGTTCATCCTTATTATGTGAGAAGATTTGAGAAAGTTTTTCTCCTCCACCAGCTGGATTTGTGTATGCATGCCAAAGGGAGGGGGGGGAAAGTTGTGCATTTAATTGTGCAATGATCGTTAAGAGGATAAAACAAAAGGAGTTTAGCTTGGGATGCACATACATACATACATTATATATCTATATCTATCTATCTATCTCTCTCTCTCTCTCTCTCTCTCTCTCTCTCTCTCTCTCTCTCTCTCTCTCTCTCTCTCTCTCTCTCTCATATACATATATGTATGTATGTATGTATGTATGTATGTATGTATGTATGTATGTATGTATGTATGTATGTATGTATGTATATATATATATATATATATATATATATATATATATATATATATATATATATATATATATATATATATATATATATATATATATATATATATATATATATATATATATATATATATATATATATATATATATATATATATATAAATTAGTTATGTTAGAAGAATAAAGTTGATTGGAGAAAGGTGGGGTATGAAACGAAGAGGAGGGTGGAATCTAAACCCATAAACAAGGTGATCTATAATTTTTTTTCCATTCTCCTTTTAAATAAATACCGATCAGCTTTATGTTCGGAGACAATAGGAGCCGTTGGCTTAAATTTGCAGTTTACTGTATTTATGGCCGTAATATCAAGGTGCCGCTGTCGTAATTTCATGCCCCAATGAGGAAACCAAGGTCGAAGCAAATGCTTCCATCGGCATCCTACCCTCACACTAACTCATAAACAAGGGCCCGCCTGGATCAGGTGGCACGGAATAATACAGGCTAATGAAATACAGCGCGGCTTTCCATTACTGTTAGTTTTTACAGTGTCGTCATTACGTGTAATTTATGTTTAAAAAATTCAATTTTATACAAGGCTCTGGGAAATAGGGGTCTGCAGGTCACCCGGCGACTTTTAACAGCTGCCGGGGGTGGCAGGTGGAGGGAGGTAGGGAGGGAAAGAGCCCTGCGTGTGTGTGCGGAGACTTTTCTAGCCAGAAAATAAGGCTAATAAATAAAACAAATAAATAAAAAACAGCCTTTAAAAATCACAAACCGGTCACCCTTACCTTCCCAAAAATGTCGCTACGACTGCTTTTCTAAATATGTAATCAGGGGTACTGTCACCTCTAGGCTGTCTTATTTCGATTTTCTTCCCCAGAGTTTTAAAACAGTATAATCTTTTTGTCGATTCTACATCAGGGATTCTCAACCTGCGGCCCGTGGGCCAGATGCAGCCCATGGTGCCATTTCATGTGGCCCACCACCGCCTCCACCACACCAGGAAGTGCCATGTGGTGGAGGAAGGGCAAAATGGCCGTCCGGCCCCCGGAGCTGTCTGAGAACGCCTGTTCTAGGACAAAGGGGTTGGTTGGTTACGTGAATAGCAGCCGGCCCGCTTGATCTCTGTTTTTCTCCGTCCATCAATCTCTCAGAAGGTCCCGTAAGTTGGGAAGAATATGTGATCGTGGAGTGGGGACAAGACCAAGGGAAAGAAGACATTTAACCACCTCTTCCAAACTCTGGCCTCTTGACATTGGCTTCCTCGCCTCCGTTTACGCTTGGGAAGCTCATCAGGCAAGGCGAAACTCCTGCCAAGATTTTCATGACAAACAAACAAACCCAGAAGCCCAAGCACCCTGTGAATCCACACGAATGGGTTTACTGCAAGTCATCCAACCTGCGCTGCCCTCGTCGCTCCCGGAAGTGGAAGTCAAACGCGCCCGTACGGAGGAAGGGTTAACCCGGAAGAGCCTTCACCGTACGGGTGCGTTTTACTTCCGCTTCCGGGAGTGACGAGGGCAGCGCATGCCGGATGAATCACAGTAAACCCATGGATTCAAGGGGGCTTCTGGGAATTGGAGTCCAAGAACATCTGGAGTTCCAAGGTTCGCCATGACGGGATTGGACCAAGTAGCAAACAATATTTTTTTTGTGTGTGATGCAGTGATATTAGAGGTCAGAAGAAGAGTCTCGTGCGACGTGGAAGCTGGCTCCCGTTTCCCGTTCTCGTTCTCGAGATACGAACTCAAGCTTATTTGTCCAAGTCCTGTACCGCATTTCGTGCCGGGACATGTTTCGAACGGACACGCACCCCCTCCCTAAACATTGCCAACGTACATCATGATCGCTGAAGTGGTCGCTACGTTTGCAAAGGCTGTTCTGAGAAGCAAACATTTCTGATCTCGAGATCAAAACCAGGCAGGACCCAAAAGGTTAAAAGGAACAAGCGAGAGAGAGCTGCCGATTGTAAGTGAATTATATTTGGCCTTGAAAACTGAGCCGGGGCGATATTATAAGGAGGCATCTCTTGAGTTGTTTACCATCACCCTGACTAATGCGGCGCGCGCGCTCTCTTTTTGTTTTAAATAATCTCATGCAAATTAGACACACACTTCCTTCTACTTGATTGCTATCTGCAAGGAATAATATAAAACCGCAGAGGGTAAGAGGCAAGGACTGAGCCGGGGAGAAAAAGATGCGCTTTGGGGAGGGGGGGGAGAGAAACAGTACGTGACCCACCCAACGCCACCCCCCTTCTCTATCTCATCCTCTATCCGTCTTCGTTCGTCCGCGATGCCAACCCTGGACAAATTAGCCCTTGTTTTCATAAAACATTTCCCTCTGTAGCCGTTGAGAGAGGGAAGGCGTGCGTCCTAGTTTGCATAATATCATCACAGAAGTCTTAATTTTTCTTCTTTCGCCGTGTTTTGTCACCGGCCTCACTTTGTTTATTTCAACCCCCCCCCCCCTTTCCCGTCTCTGAATTGCCCAAACCCTGGTGGCGCAGGGGTCAAACCGCTGCCCTGCGACCCAAAAGTTGTGAATTCGATCCTGACCTGGGTTCAAGGTTGACTCGGCCTACTGAGGTTGGATGTTGGGGGCATCATGCTAATTAGCGTGTGAACCACCCAGCACTAAACGCTACGGGGCGGTATAGAAGCGCAATTGCTTTGCTTCTGCTTTGCTTCATTTAAAAGTGGTAGGGTTCGGGGGTTAAGAAGCTCGCCTTGTTAGCTGGAAGGCTGGCAAGTCAGCAGTTCGAGACCTGGGTACTGCATGATGGATCGAGCGCCTGTACCTCATTTGGGCGTTCCCTGAGTGGAGCTTCTCCCGCAAAAATCCTTTCAACCCAGAATAATTCCCAACACAAAATTATTATTATTATTATTATTATTATTATTATTATTATTATTATTATTATTATTATTATTATTATTATTATTATTATTATTATTATTATTATTATTATTATTATTATTATTATTATTATTATTATTATTATTATTATTATTATTATTATTATTATTTTAAAGCGGTATGAAAAAGAAAACCCATAAGAGGGCAGAAATGAGAGTTTTGGCTCTACGATGGGGTGGGTAACTTGGCCTTGCAAATTCTCTCTGCGTTTGCCTCCACGTACCTGATTCTGAGCTCAATTAAATAACTGACAACAGGACTGGGGTGGGTTAGCGGTTAAGATGCTGAACTTAACCGGAAGGTCGGAAGGTCAGCCGTTCGAGACCCGAGGGCTGCGCGATGGAGTGAGTTCCTGTCGTCTTGTCCCAGCTCCTGCCTACCTCGCAGTTCAAAAACATGAAATTGCAAGTCGATAAATGGGGACCACTTCAGCGGGAAAGGTAAACAGTGTTCCAAGCGCCTAGCCATGCCTGCCTCATGTCCACGGAAACGTCTGCAGATGCAGACAACGCTGGCTCTTTAGCTGTACACAGAGATGAGCGCCGACCCCCAGAGTCGGATACGGCGGTCTTTCGAGCAAGGGAGATTTCTAATATGACGCTCCTCATTTTGAGCGTTTCAATTAATTTTGTGACTTTCGTATTTCTTTCTCAGAGCATTAAAAACAAACACATTTTCAGCTCGTTGTTTTAATTTGTATTGTGGCTTTTAACGGGATTTGTTGGCTGCCTTGTGGGTTATTAATTAACGGGTGGGACATAAACATTTGGACACATGAGACGAGGCTTCTATGAGTGGGACACAAGGATTGTCTGTTCGGGTCAAGGAGTGGACAACCCCTTCTTGGCTAGCAGGCTGTGGATGACCACTGGGAAGTGTCTGTGGTTGCTCCCGACCTTGCGTTCCCAGAAATTGTCAGATCCTTCTTCCTGCCGTATCTGAATCCGGATATTGGCGATCCTCATGGCCTAAGAATATAATGCAGTGGCCTTTCATCTGCCTTCCGCATCGCAGCATGACACCCATAGTACCACTGATCCAGTTTCAAGAGTCACTTTCTGGTTCTGAGCTCTTTGGGCATGCAAAGTCATCATCATCATCATCCCCAGGCCAGGATGGATGAAGCTGCTGCCCTCCATCAAGATGGGATTTAATCCACTTGTGGACCTTCACCCTTCCCTGTGGACTTTTCCACCCAAGGCTGTTCATCCTCAGGGTGGTCAGGTTAGTTGACCACCATCTGACACTCGGCATTGACTTACTGGCAGTAGGGTCTACTCTATGACCATAGCAGGATAACCTGGCCAGACTGGTAAAGGTCACCTTTGCTCAAAAGCCAGTTGTATCCATCTCTAGGGTTCAGTGCTCACCTCTGTTTATAGCCAAAAAGCCAGCCCTGTCTATATCTGCAGATGTTTCTGTGGACATGTGGCAGGCAGGACTAGACACCGGAGGTGCATGAAACGCTGTTTACCTTTCCCACCAAAGTGGGCCCTATTTATCTACTTGCAGTGCCTTGCTTTCGAACCGCTCGGTTGGCAGGAGCCTGGGACAGCTCGATGTCATGCAGCACTTGGGTCCCGGACTGCTGGCTTGCCGACCTTCCAGTCGTCAAGTCCAGCGTCTTAACCACCAAGCCACCGTTACAGTTTTCTTATTTCCTCCTCCTGGTTGGAAACATCAGGAAACGTGCTTTGGGGAGACATAGCCGGATTGATTCTCGCCGGGTCTGAACCAGGGCTCTGACATCTTGTTCTTCGTAGCCCATCAGGAAGGTAAATGGCCCTCCTTGGCCCAACATCTGGCCTCCAGAGGTACCTTCTTGGTATCTCTAGAGCTTCCCCCCCTGCGTCCCTTCTTAAGAAGATTCCTAATGGAAGCAGCCGTGTTCTCTCTAATCCTATTATCGTTGATTAATAGGACCAGATTAATGCAAGCAACAAATTGTTATCTATTTTATCCCACCCGAACAGGATGTGAATAAAACCCGGGAGGGAGGGTAGGTTAAGAATGAATGTTGTTTCCTGCACTTTTCAGATTAGGGAGACCTCAAGAACAAAGCAGTTTTCTGTGGTTTGCTCTGCACTCATTAGTGATCATATTTATCTCATTCGCCATCGTTTAGTAGTGGATTTGACCAGGAGTGGAAAGGATGTAGAAGAAGCAGGGAGGGTGATTTTTCATTGTGATCCATTCACCTCCTCATTGGAAGATGGCTGAGGATCTCAACCTCTCCTACGGTCACTTGGAGGACCCTGAATAGGATGAGGGTTGGAGTCCCTAAATCAGGGGTTCCCAAACTTTTCAAGCCGGGACCCGGGTCACGCTCTCTCAGTCAGCTTCGAGGGCTGGGTGGTTATTTTTCCCTGCCTGCACGATGGGGATGGCCATTTTGTCCCAACAACTTCAAAGGGGTGGCCATTTTGTTTCTTGAATGCTCTTGGAGGGGTGGGGTGGGGGGCACATGAAATGGTGCCATGTGCCAGATCTGGCCTGCAGGCCTTAGGTTGGGAACCCCTGCTCTAGGGGGAGCTCTTGGCACTGTGCAGTTTGCCCACGGCTACATGGGTTGGCTCTTTCTCCCAAACGATACAGTGGAGGAATCGAACTCCCAACCTCTGACTCTGCAGCCAGATACCAACGTATGGTTCTGCTTAGGACCTAATTAAAACATTTGAACAAAATGTGTACAGTCTTTGGGGGGGAATGATTATAGTATGTTTTCTTGTGGATATTGTTAATTTACTTAGTATATTGTATATTGTATTGTATTTTGGTTCTTGTATTTTCTAATACTGTTATTTTTGAAATGGGATTTGTAAATGTTTTATGTCATTTATATTGCTTTGTATTATTTATACTGTATCATTATATTGCTTTGTATTATTGTAAACCACTTTGAGTTCCCTTTATGGGAAGGAAAGCGGTATAGAAATCTAAGCAATAAATAAATAAAATAAATAAATAAAGTCAGAAAAAAATTACAAACTGGTGAATTAGACACCATGTGCAAATTGCATGGTTATATGTCAGGGAAGAAGGGGAACATGACCCATTTCCGGCTTCTTGTTGTTTCATCCGATAAAATTGATTTGTTTTTTCTTTTTAAAAAATGTTTTCAAAGGCCAATATTAGAAGTGACCACTGGGGGGAGACATGGAGTATTTCTCTATATTTTCCCCCAAATACGTTTGTACAAATAACCTGTTCATAAAGACCCATGGAAAAGTATTCATTGCAAAGCCATTCCCCAGAATCCTGACCCATGGGATGTTAACCTCTAAGAGTCACAACAATTACCAGGGACAGAACAGGATAATTTCAGGTGCTTTGAGCCAAAGAAGAACTTTTGAAGAGAAAGAGGCGGTAAGTCAAAGAACGTTATATTCCAAGTCCGATAAATGCAGACTTCAACTCCCTGCATCGCTACCTCTCCGCAGATGGGAAGATGCTGCATTTCTAACTAGCCTCACAAATTGCTGGGCTGATCTCCTCTGACATGTTACTGCAGGGGCCATTTCCGATGTCAGACAGCTAGATGCATCCCAGATGTTCCAAGTTTGGCCGTACCAGGAGAACAAACTTAGAAAACAACCTCTATTAATGGTTACATTCATGTTCTCCTTCTTTCGTGTCCCGATCAAACCTTGGACTGCCAAAATGAAGCCACTTTCTTGGCTTTGTCGTTGGCCAAACTCAAGACTTCATTGGTACACATTTCTAGTAGTAATCAGCAGACCAGTAAATGAGCCGGATTGTGTATCTCTCCACATTCACCGCGCGTGGTGTTGTTCACCAACAGCTCCCACTTGAGCATGTTGGTCTTGCATTGAGGGACTCTGACCCTCAGCCAACTCAGGGTCCTCCAAGTGATGGAGGGGAGGTTGAGTTCCTCAGCCATATCCTCCTTTAATGTTACTCTTTGTCCAGTGAGCTCCTTCCCTCCATCTTCTAATTTGGTTTTGCTCTTGTGTACCCTCAAGAATGTTTGTTCTTGCCATAAAGCTCTTCCTTTGGATGACCATGAAGTCATTTACATTTCCCCAGACTTTTTCTTCTTTCATGTCCAGGAGATACTTTAAACTCCCAAAATTAATCCACCTTCTTGGCTTTGTCGTTGGCCAAGCTTAAATTTTCATTTCCGGTAGCAACCAGCGGACCAGGAAATGAGCTGGATTCTGTAACCCACACATTCACACAGTGTGGTGTTTTCCATCAGCAGCCTCCACTTGAGTCTGTTGGTCTTGCATTTAGGGACTCCGACCCTCAGCCTATTCATGGTCCTCCAAGTGACGTAGGGGAGGTTGAGTTCCTCAGTCATATCCTCCTTTAATGTTGCTCCTTGTCCAATGAGCTCCTTCCCCCATCTTCTAGTTTGGTTTTACTCTTGCGTACCCTCAAGATAGTTTGTTCTTGCCATAAAGCTCTTCCTGGATCTGAGCTGGCGGACTTGAGGCTCACATCCATTCAGAGGGTGTTGAGGGTCCTTCTCTTGCTTAGTTCTTTCAGGGTCCTCCAAGTGACGTAGGGGAGGTTGAGTTCCTCAGTCATATCCTCCTTTAATGTTGCTCCTTGTCCAGTGAGCTCCTTCCCCCATCTTCTAGTTTGGTTTTGCTCTTGCGTACCCTCAAGATAGTTTGTTCTTGCCATAAAGCTCTTTCTGGATCTGAGCTGGTGGACTTGAGGCTCACATCCATTCAGAGGGTGTTGAGAGTCCTTCTCTTGCTTAGTTCTTTCAGGGTCCTCCAAGTGCCGTAGGGGAGGTTGAGTTCCTCAGTCATATCCCTCCTTTAATGTGAGCTCCTTCCTTCATCTTCTAATTTGGTTTTACTCTTGTGTAACTTTCAAGAATGTTTGTTCTTGCCCTAGTCTTGGCAGCTTTGGGTCTCCTGCGTTCTTCACCCGGTCTTATTAGTACATTGCTCCTTTTCTTCCCGCTCATAGCGCGAGCGCGATTCCTTCCTCTCAGGGAAAACCCAAGCCAGATGTGCCGTTTCCTTCCCATATGCTGGTCAGCAGCTGTTTCCTTCTCTTTCTTCTTCTATTCTTTTCCCCTTGTTGGCCAAATCTTTTCCGTATGCCGTAGCCTCTGCAGATGGGGAGGTCTTTACATTCCTTCCACACTTGCTAGCAGCGGATGAAACCCTTTAAAAACCCTTTAAACCAAAGGACGATGGAGTGGGGGATTGAAGATCCAACTTCGTTTCTGAAAGTTTTGGCGTGGCCTTCCTCTGATCTGTTCTGATTCAATTTTATTCCCAACTGATGTTCTATGTCCCATTCATACTAATCACAGTCAGACCTGGGGTTTTTTCCCCCCCCCTCTGTTTTGCTTTCTCCCTCCCCCCCTTTTTTTATTTCCGCATTTGTCATAAAAATAAAGCAAATTATTCCCATCTTCAGAAACGATCTAGACTAATTAGTCGTCTAACCCAATAATTAGCTTTTTGTTTCCCTGTCTGTTTTCTCTACATTATTGTTAGTTTTCTCCCCACTCTTGAGTTGTTGATGCTGTTTTTTTCTCTCACGCCATTACAGATTAAAATGAGCCACATTTGCAGTTGATGGTATACGTTTACCCCCCTTTTTCTCCTCATTTCGGGGGAAAGAATGGGGGGAAATTGCAATAGAAAAGCTACTTGAAAAGCAGCAATAAACTCAAAGATAAATTAAGGAAATTGAATGAGCCACATTTTGAAAAGTGGCAGTGAAGGCTAATACTCTGTCGCTTAAGGTTAAATTGCCACAGTGAGATGTATATGTTTCCACCCATCCAAAATTCAAGAGGCGGCGCGTGTTTTTGCCAAAATAGTGTTCTTTGCCTCCCAGGAAATTGTGTTAGGACTCTCTGTCTTGAGTATTTCTTCGGGTAGTTTGAAATAAGTTTTTTCCTCATACCCAATTCACTGAGTTTTATGTGGGACCCAAACCCCCTTTCCCCCCCATTTGATTCTTCAGCGCTTAAGAAGCTACGTTCATGCTTGAAACAGACAGTCTACTACTTTTATCAAGTAATTTGGGGCTCAGTGGTTAAGAAGCTTGCCTTGTTAGCTGGAAGGCCGGCAAGTCGGCAGTTCGGCACCCGGGTACTGCATGACGGACTGAGTGCCCGCCTCTGTCCCAGTTTCTGCCAACCTAGCATTTCGAAAGCAACAGCTGGAAACAAGAGCGAGATGTGAGAGGTGTGTTGTGTTTTCACGTCTGAAATTACTCTGGGTTGAAATGATTTTTTGCAGGGGACGCCCGACTGATGCTCCTTTCATGTCCCTAACCCCGTCCTTTCAGTCTCCAAGCACACTGCTTTTTCCCACTGGGGAGCTTCATATATGGTGCCTCCTTGGTTATAACATTGATGTTCAGAAGGGAAGCAAAGGTGTCTTTAACTTGGTCTCTCATCTTCTCTCACCAGGACTGACGGATGAAGAAATTGACGTGGCGTTCCAGCATTCGGGCACTCCCAAAGAAGAGCCTCAGCCCATAAGCCTTTCTGCCCCGTCAGGACCGGCTCAACCTCCTCACCTTGTACCCTACAGTAAGTAGCCCTATGTGAGTGGCCCAAATCATTTGATTCCTAGTCCTAATTCTCAAGCATCATGCTGTTTTGTTTTGTTTTAATGTGATTTTTTAAAATTTATTTAACAAATAGGCTAGTTCTCGTGACCATTCTCTCTTCATTATAGAATGGGAAACTATTAAAAGACTAGACCAGTGATTCCCAACCTTTTTTTGCCCATGCCCCACCTAAACATCTCTAAAACCCTGATGCCCCCCCTTCCTGTGATGTACAATTCTTATTATTTAAAAAGCGAACTCTGGTTCATGTGCTGGGAGCCTAAAAAGGCCATTTACTTGGTCTGAACATTTTCGAATTGCACCCCTTAAAAATCAAATTGCCCCCCGGTGAGGCGTGTGCCCCACGTTGGGAACCACAGACTAGACATAATAAAGCAAAATAACAATAAATTGAGACGGAGTAATAATAATTTCCCGTCAGAAATTATTCTGGGTTGAAAGGTTTTTTGCGGAAGAAACTCCGTTCAGGGGACGCCTGAATCAGGCTCCTTTCATGTCCCCCAAGAGCTTGGACAGAGATGGGCGCTCAATCCATCATACAGTACCCGGGTCTCAAACTACAGACTTGCCGGCCTTCCAGCTAACAAGGTGAGCTTCTTAACCACGGAGCCACCGCAGACACTTCGAGTGTCTTGATTTATCCAGGAATATTTTTTTCCTGAAATAATAAACCCTGTCGTCCCTATATTTTGGAATAATCGATTGTTCAAAACCACCACAAACATACAAATATTTTTATCCGCGTTTAATTTTCTGGTTTTATTAGATGGTTTTTACGTGTTGTAATTAGTTTAGATAGGGGTTTATCTTATGTTTTTAGTTGAATTTTTAAAATCTGACCTTTAAACCTCTAAGGTGAGGAAGGCGGCATATAAATATTGTAAATAAATAAATTTGTTGGGGGGTAACACTATTATAATGTAATAACTGGTAGTTGGCAGCTTCATTAGTAAGTAGTGTTTTCTTGTAACGTGAAAAAAGTTATAGGAGATTTCTAAGGACGTTCTGGATTACTGTTTAAATGTTTTTTAATTGAAGAGAAACACTTTAGTAAGAGGCTTCTAATGAGTACCATCAGTAGCATTAACAGGTAACAAGTAACAGCAATTTAGGGCTGGTAATAACCATGCTAATGTGTTAACCACATTTTGCAATAAATTGTGTATGAATGAATAGCGCCTGTTCTTCTCGAAGTCCACCTGGGAGCCTAGATCTGTTTCGTCATTGATGCTTATCTATCATCTTTTCTGTCTCAGCAATTTCTAACTTATTCAACAGCCTTGATGCTGACTTGCCATGTCAGGGTAACGTAGCCCTCGATCCGTGGGCCGGACCACTCCCACTCAGACAGCTGAGCAGCCGGACATGTGGTTTCCCCCTTGTCGTAAATGGTTGCCCATGCCCGTGCATGTTTGCCCATGCACGGGCATATTTACGGCTGTTGTAGTAAACATTTCCGCTTCCAGGTTCGTCATTGCGGGCCAGATGGAATGGGGCCGGGGCTGGCCTGTGGGCTGTAGGTTGCAAACCTCTGCCCTAGATGTTATTAGATGATTTAGAGCAGGGGTTCCCAACCTAAGGACCCAGGGGCCCGATCTGGCCCACGGCATCATTTCATGTGCCCCCCTCCACTACTCGAAGGGCATTTGAGAAACAAAATGGCCACCCCCTTTGAAGTTGTTGGGACAAAATGACCACCCCTATTGTGCAGGCAGGGCAAAATGGCCGTCCAGCCCTCATAGCTGACTGAGAGAGCGTGACCCGGCCCCCGGCTTGAAAAGGTTGGGACCCCCTGATTTAGACTGACTAAGCTCCCTTACACCTACCAGTTTCCAATAAAGATATTATAGAATGTGCTGCAAAGTTTGTATCCTCCCTGTATTTTTGGCTCCCGTCTCCGCTCGTGAAAACGACAGGCGGATTAATTAATCACATGCAACAACTGCAAACGGGCAATTAAGCCACAGCCCTTTGGATCAAGCTGTAATTCAAACATTTCTCTCCAACCGGCTTCAGAGGGCACCCTCAATTTGGGGGGGAGAGAGAAAGCACATGAATGAGTGAATTATAGCACATCTGATTCAAATGTACAAGCATGGCGCAGTCGTTTGCCCAATGCGCCACCTGGGAATTCTAAGTGGGGGGGAAAATCATACATTTGAATGCAGTCTTGTCTTATTTGTGATAATCCCTCCGCCAGAATCCTGTTGGGGTCACACAGCATAAACAGCCAGTCACCCAACCGAGGTGTATGCATGTTGGTCACACTCTGACACGACCACTTAAACCATTGATGGCCAACCTTTGCGCTCCAGATGTACTTGGACTTCAATTCCCAGACGCCTTGATCAGCAGGTGCGCTGACTTGGGCTTCTGGGTATTGAAGTCCAAGAACATCTGGAGCGCAAAGGTTGGCCATTGCTGAGTTAGGTCTTTCTGTTTAAAGAGCCCTGGTGGCGCTGTGGTTAAACTGCCGTACTGCAACCAAAAGGTTGTGAGTTCGATCCTGACCAGGCGCAAAGTTGACTCACCTTTCCGTCCTTCTGCGGCCGGTAAAATGAGTACCCATTAAGTTGGGGGCAAAATGCTAATTAATTTGTGAACTGCCCAGAGAGTCCCCTAAGCCCTATGGGGTGGTATATAAGTGTGATTGCTTTGCATTGCAGACATGTGGCATTTCACAGTATGATGTTAATCCTAGAAGGGTCATTTTGTCTTTATTTCATCTTTTTTTAAAAAGAAAAAGAAGCCCAAAAAGTAGTTGTGGTAGTGCTGATATCAATAGCATTACATTCTTCTGCTTCCAAAATTAGTAGTTATCTCTACTTTTTCACGTCCGGCAAATTCTTTTTTCGCTTTTTGTGTGTGATTTCTAACATTAATAGTAACACGATTTCAGTCTTTCTAATGTGATGCATCGGACTTTGCAGTTTGGAAAAAAAATAGTCTGGAACGTTTCTCTATGCATATTTACACTTTTCTGAATTGGTAGTCAAATTCTCCCCTCCCGGAAAGGTGTACAAAAATGCGTGTCAAGGAAAACTGGACGCTAAATGCATGCGCTATTAAGGATCACATTAAAAATGTATCATGTAAGGACATTTATGTTTTAAAAAACTATATAAAATAAGCGAAATTACTTTCCAAAGGTGTGTATTAGAAGAAATTGTATCTTTTACATAACAGATAGTAAATTTAAATATATATATACAGAAAAGCATTTTGGCACCGTAAAGACTAATTCCTTTATTTCAAGGAAGAGTGAGACTTCATGGCATCAATTTATACACATCAGAGCCGCACGATGGTAGACCAGCCTAACAGAAAAATAACATCTTTTACATATTTACTGGACTATAAGACTCACTCCCCTTCCCCCCCTTAAAATACACTGGAAAAATGGAGTGCATCTTAAACTGTATATAGTAACTTATAATGCGGCTTATACTCTGACGCATTTTATATGCCGGCAAATACGGTATGTGTCTTTTTAAAAAATCTCAGAATCTAGGACAGTGACGGCAAACCTTTTAGAGACCGAGTGCCCAAACTCAACAGGCTGCCGTCTGCGCTTCATAGGGGTGGGGTGAACTCTGTGCTGGGGGAAGGAGGAAGCGCTCCCATTGGGCTGCTGGGCAGAGGGGTGGGGTGAACTCTGTGCTGGGGGAGGGAGGAAGCGCTCCCATTGGGCTGCTGGGCAGACGGGTGGGGTGAACTCTGTGCTGGGGGAAGGAGGAAGCGCTCCCATTGGCCAGCTGGGCAGACGGGTGGGGTGAACTCTGTGCTGGGGAAGGGAGGAAGCACTCCCATTGGGCTGCTGGGCAGAGGGGTGGGGCAAACTCTGTGCTGGGGAAGGGAGGAAGCACTCCCATTGGGCTGCTGGGCAAAGGGGTGGGGCAAACTCTGTGCTGGGGTGACGGCATGCATGCCCACAGAGAGGACTCTATCCCCTCTAGCACATGTGCCATAGGTTCGCCACCACTGATCTCGGACAAACCGAACTAGGGATTGGGGACATGAGTGATTAAGAACAATTAAAATTGATAGTTTATCTATCCCTCGTCTTAAAGCATAGTTTCCAGGAGTGAATCTGGCAATGAATTCGTCCTCTTTCGTTACCTTCTGAAATCAGAAACATTATGAGATGTGATGTGAAATGGCATCAGAATAGTCTCAAGTTTCTGTTTAACTGAAGGGTAGAACCATTTCCCCCCTGCTTTATTCTTTGTCCATACAAATTTTCATACACCTGTATGTGGGCAAATCTTTCTCCTACAGGTCCAGATTTCCCCCAAGAGGTGTCAAAACTAATATTTCTTTTTTTAAAAAAATCACCATCCCTAACCTCAACTCCTTGATTTTGATTAATATAGAGAAACAAGACTTGGGTTGACTGATAATAAAACTGATAAATGACATCTGAATTACTTGTAGCGGTAATTTATTACATAAAATATCTTTTATTTGACATGCGATTAGTGGCTGGAAGCATCACTCAATCTGACTAGTTTAAACAGGCTCCCAAAATGAACCCCCCACAACTGGAGGAGGAAAGGAGAGGAGAAAAAAGAAATGGAAAAGAAAAATGTTTTTTTAAATGCTGGCATGTAGGAAATATTTTAAACTGAGAGTGAAGATTTAAGTGATTGACGGAGTTTATACATTACTTTATCCTCATTGCTTAACCTCTTTCATTGCTAAGAGATGTGTATCTCTTGGGTGTCATCATCATCTTCCACTACTTTTCAAAACTGATAGTTCCTCCCCACATCCATACGTATACTTTTGAGTGTAGAATTGCCCCTTAGTAAGGAGAGGCAGTGGCTGAGTGGTTAAGATGCTGAACTTGATGACTGGAAGGTCAGCAGGTCAGCAGTTCGAGACTTGAGTGCTGCTCGACAGAGTGAGCTCCCGTCATCTGTCCTGCCAACCTAGCAATTCCAAAGCAAGAAATTGCAAGTAGATAAATAGGGACCACTTCAGCGGGAAGGTAAACTGTATTCTGTGCACTACAGTGTCTAGTCATGCCTGCCATATGTCCACAGAAACGTCTGCAAGCACAGACGGCACTGACTCTTTGGCTATAAACTGAGATAAGTACTGAACCCTAGAATTGGATACAACTGACTTTTGAGCAAAGACAACCTTTACCTTTAAGTTACCTTTGGCGAGTTGAAGATTGTTTCCAGGTGATCACTCAGAGATCTCAGGAGATTCTGTCTGTCTGTTCCCTAAGGTTTTGAGACAGGTACGGGGTCAGTTTCCAAGCACACTGCTATATTGTTCTATTAGATTTCTAAAAAAAAAATGTAATGTTTATTTATTTCAAATCACATCTTTATTACGCTCCAAGACCAGCATAGAACAGCAAAGGGAACAGAAGTTAAAATGGTGGTACAGTAAAACCCCAACTTACAAATGCCCCGAGTTACATAAAATTCAACTTACATAATGATTTTGCGCTAAAACCATGTCCCGATTTACACGATTTCCTATGGGTTTGCTTTGAGTTACATACCGATTCTTTTTCCTATGGGTTTGCTTCGAGTTACGTAAAAATATTTTTTTCCTATGGGTTTGCTTCGATTTACATAAAAATGTCACTTTTCCTATGGGTTTGCTTCGAGTTACATAAAAAAAAACCCGATGTAAGCAAAAGCCTACGGAACGGATTTTTTTTCATAAGTAGGGGTTTTACTGTACTTAAAATATATCAAGAGACAAAAGTTAAAATGAGGGTGCTTTAAAAGAAGCGTTTCAGCTCAGAGTTAAGGAGTTTTAAAATTAGTACAGTGAACCCCTGCCTAATGACGTGTTGGAATAGCGTCATTTTTGATTAATTACACTACTGACGCAACCCAAGTGATCATTCGAATGACAAAAAACGTCGTTATTCGAATAACGATGATTTTTTACCGTTGTTATTCAAATAACAACAAAAAACATCATTCTTCAAATAGCTGTGGTTTTTTACCGTTGTTATTCGAATAACGATGTTTTTTACCGTTGTTATTCAAATAACAACAAAAACATCATTATTCAAATAACTGGTTTTTTACTGTTGTTATTCGAATAACGATGATTTTTTACCGTTGTTATTCAAATAACAACAAAAAACATCATTATTCAAATAGCTGTGGTTTTTTACTGTTGTTATTCGAATAACGATGTTTTTTTACCGTCGTTATTCGAATAACGACTTTTTGTCATTATTCGAATAACGGCGTTTTCTTCATAACGACGCTACTTGGGGAAACAAGTAACGTCGTTATGCGAGGGTCTACTGTACCTAGATCAATAGTGTTACAGTTATTACTAATGTTTATTTGTTTGTTTGTTTGAATGTATATCCCTCCCTTTTGGTGCAAGCACCATTCAGGGCCGGCTTACAACGTGTATAAATTTTTTATATATACTGTTCTTAGATTCTGGGATTTTGCTTATGTTGATTAGTTCTTAATGCCAAAATTAGTTAGTTAGAATCTACATCTTTGCTCTTCGAGCAATCAAAGTTATGGGGGGAGAAAGCTCTACTCTGTAATAAATCTCATGGTTAGGAAATGGTTTGAGGATCTTGCTAAGGTTTCATCCTGCCTGGCGCTCCACCCCAATTAGTTTTTTTCTCCTTTCTCCTTGGCGTCTTTATTTTTGGCTAGAAGACGGAATTGTTTCACACTTCCCTAAAACGAGTAAAATGGCATTTCAGCTTCTTGTCTTTATAGACTCTCTGAACTTTCTGAAAGATCATCCCGGTCCCTTTTCATTAATAATGAAAACCAGGGGGCAATAAAATATTCTTAGCACCAAGCATTACAGGGACGGAGGGAGAGATGAAAGAGGTGAAAGGCTACGGATGATTGAATTTGAGCCGGAGTGTATGTGTGATATGATAGGATGATAGCCACAGGTGTCTTTGAGTTCTGCCTGGAGGTCAAAGCTATAGGGAGCCAAGATTTGGAGCTTGGAGATCGTTCGTACCAGGCATAGTTCATAAGACGTTGTGCCCAAATCACTCCTTACGAGTGGGAAATCTTCTTACAAATGAAGATACAGGCTCTGCCTTTTGGGTTCCATCAGTTCAGGGGTCCCCAACCTAAGGCCCATGGGCTGGATCCGACCCACGGCACCATTTCATGTGGTCCTCCACCACTCCAAGGGCATTCGAGAAACAAAATGGCCACCCCTTTGAAGCTATTGGGACAAAAGGGCACACACACACCCATCATGCGGGCAGGGCAAAATTGCCATCCGGCCCTCGAAGTTGACAGAGAGTGTGACCCGGGCCCCCCGGTTTGAAAAGTTTGGGAACCCTTGCATTAGTTCATCAGAGGAAAGATGAATTGGTTGAAAGATAACTTGGCCTCGGAGTCGACGGTTAGGATGGTGGCCTAGTTGAACTTCTAATCCTCAAACTGGAATAATTGAATCACTGAGTTGGAAGGGGTCCCGTGAGGTCATCCAGTCCAACCCTCTACTCAATGCAGGAATCAAAGCAGATCTGATACAGATGGTGGTCCAGTTCTCTCTTGAATGCTTCCAATATTGGACCGTGCATGACCTCTCAAGGCAGTTAGTCCCACTGTCGTACTGCTCTAACAGTTAAGAGATTTTCCCTGACATTCAGCCTATATTCCTGTAGTTGAGCCCGTTATTAAGCATCCTGCACTCTGGAATAATGGAGAACAGATCCTTCCCTTCCTATAAATTCAATTAATAAATATTTATGACCATCTTTCAAGTACAGTGGAACTTCTCTTAACAAACACAAAAAAATCGCACAACAAAAGGAAATCCATAGGAAATAGTATCTCGGTTAACGAATTTCCCCCTGGAACGGATTAATTGGTTTTCAGTGCATTCCTACAGGAAACTACATTTTGGTCAACACATTTGGGTTTTCAATGCATTCCTATGGGAAATTGCATTCAATACATCCCTGTGGGGAAATCACTTTACAAATTGGGCGTAGTGCAAAAAGGTCCCGGAGAACGCATTACATTTGTTAAGCGAGGTTCCGCTGTATTTTAAGAGTGCCATCATCATCTCTCCTCCGAGTCTCCTTTTCTCAACGTTAAACATGACCAGTTCCTTCACTCTTTCCTCCTAGGGTTTGGTTTCCAGTCCTCTGATGATCCTTGTCTCTGTCCCTTCTCTAGTTTGTTTGCATCTTTCTTAATGTGCAGTGCCTAGAATTGGACCCGGGACTCTAGATGTGGTCTAACTAGTGCTGGATAGAAGCGGACTAGTGGTTTTGGAAACTATACTTCCATTCATGCAGCCTAAAACAGCGTAGGCATTTTTTGTGCAGCCACTAGACATCGATTTCTCACGTTGCTGATGAGCCCAGATGGAAAAGCAAGTGATCCAACACATGCTCTTTCTTACCCATGTTCGTTGCTTTTATGCTCCAGGTCCTCCGAGCTCCAGATGGAGAGATTACGGCGCTCTAGCAATCATAATGGCTGGCATTGCTTTTGGCTTCCACCAGCTGTACAAGGTAAGGAAGGGGAAATCCCACTAAGAACATAACACAGCCCATCCAGTCCAGCATTCTGTCTCACACAGTGGCTCACCATTTGCTTTAGGGTATTATTCCCATGCAGATGCCTTCACCTGCTTAGGATCCCCTGGAAATGGCATTGAGAGATATCCTGCCTATCTCTCCAACCCGGAGGTTGCCCTTAGGTATCCGTAATAATTATAGCCATGGACGCCCTTGTCCTCCATGAACTTGTCTAATCCTTTCTTGAAGCTGTCAAGACTGACGGCTGGCACCACTTCTTCTGGCAGGAAGTTCCTCTGGGTGAAAAAGTACTTTCTCTTATTTGTTTGAGAACTAGTACCCAAAAGTTCTAGTGTTGTGCGATAGGGAAAACAGCTTTTCCTTATTTACTTTGTCCACACTGTACATGATTTTATAAACATCAATCAGGTCACCTCTTAGACGCCGTCGTTCAAGAGTGAAGAGGCGCAACCGTTGCAGCCTCAGATGGTAAGGAAGGTGTTCTGCAGTGGAGGTCAGCACAGTATAACCCATGAGCTCCATGCAATGATAAAGCTGATTTTGGGGGTCTCTGTGATCACCTGAAACAGTGATGGCGAACCTTTTAGAGACCAAGTGCCCAAACTGAAACCCAAAAACACTTATTTATCACAACGTGCCAACACAGCAACAGAGGAGGAAGTAAATTCTCCCATTGGGCTGCTGGGCAGAGGGGCGGGATGAACTCTGTGCTGGGGGGAGGGAGGAAGTGCTCCCACTGGGCTGCTGGGCAGAGGGGCGGAGCGAACTCTGTGCTGGGGTGACTGCACGGGTGCCCACAGAGAGGGCTCTGCTACCTCTGGCACGCGTGCCATAGGTTCGCCACCACCTCCCTGAGATAATTCCCTTATGGAATCGTCTGCAGATGCAGCAGTGCTGGCTATTTGGCTATAAGCGGAGTTGAGCACTGAACCCTAGAGTCAGATATGACTGGCCTTCGAGCAAGGGTGACCTTTACCTTTAACACACCCTACTCTGCCTTAATGCTTGACCTGGGCACTTCTTTCTTGGCATTACGAGCTGGAAATTTCCATTTCCTGGCAGGTTGCATGTTTCCCAGCGTATGCTTTTGGCTGTTAATTCAATCCCCTTGCTTTTAGTTTGATTGGTATAATTGAGTGTTCTTTTAGATCTTTTCAATTACTTACCTTTGTTGTTATTATTTTTTTAAAATAAGAACTTGCTTACCTTTTTTTGCTTTGTAACATTTTTGGGAGAGGCAATAATAGATCGGCCTTAGGTTGGGAACCCTTGGTCTAAACCCTGGTTAGCACAAACCACGGCTCAGTCTGATGCGTTTGTATTGAGCAAGTAATTCCAAGCTGTGGTTTTTCACTATCTATTGTGAAAGAGCAAACCCTGGTTTGTACAGACCATGGTTTACCGTGACATCTGCCTTGATCCCTCATATCCCTTGATCCCTTGGTCTAAACCCTGGTTAGCACAAACCACGGCTCAGTCTGATGCGTTTGTATTGAGCAATAATTCCAAGCTGTGGTTTTTCACTATCCATTGTGAAAGAGCAAACCCTGGTTTGTACAGACCATGGTTTACTGTGACATCTGCCTTGATCCCTCATATCCCTTGATCCCTTGGTCTAAACCCTGGTTAGCACAAACCACGGCTCAGTGTGATGCATTTGTATTGAGCAATAATTCCAAGCTGTGGTTTTTCACTATCCATTGTGAAAGAGCAAACCCTGGTTTGTACAGACCATGGTTTACCGTGACATCTGCCTTGATCCCTCAAATCCAAATGTTTTTTTCCCCTTGTTTTGCAGAAATACTTGCTTCCGCTGATCATGGGAGGCAAAGAGGACCGGAAGCAGCTACAGAGGATCGAGACCAACATCTCCGACATGAGTGGCAGCGTGACGCAGACAGGTGAAGATTAATGATCCCATCAATTCCTGCCCCTCCAAGCCCTCTCCCCCCTTTCCTCTTCTTCCCTTCCCTCCTTTTTCCCCCCAACCTTCCTCCCCACATCTCCACTTTATGTGGTGACTTCATTTATCTGCTCTGAGAAATCTGTTCACATTTTGCAAATGAAGCCGCCGTCATTTCGGTTTAATTTGAAATTGCTTGTTTACTGTCGGCACGGCCTCAATTAATTATGTTTTTACGGAAAGGCTCCCAACCTCGGAATATTAATAAGGGGAATAAAATGACAGCCTTTTCGAAGGGGCTGTAAAGTTCATTTTTAATTTCTGCTTCTCGGAGGGTTTTCTTTGGGGCTGGGTGATTTTTTTTTGGGGGGGGGAGGGGGGAAGCGGATCTGTTCCCCTTCACAACCACTGTGTTATCCTTCTGAATATTCAAGGCAGGGTCAAGAAAGTCTGTAATTACGGAGCGTCCCCCCAGCTTCCTCAACCTTCTCCTTTATTAACTTAACGGGGCAGTTTTTCATTCCTCGGTGCCCCAATGGATGACCTGGAATAGCTGTTACCTGTCACACGAGCAGGACTTTTTCTTTATGAACCTGTTTACTGGATGAAAGCTCTGAATTGCAATTTCAAAGCGAAGAATTTTTTTTTTTAAATCCACTTTCCCTCCTCCATGAGTCAGTATTCTTTCTAAGAAAAGTTTTGTGTTTTTACCTCCGGAAGACAAATCTTCGACAGTGTTTGCAAAATACAGTAAAACCCCCTACTACTTGGCCTGGGGATGATAATGATGACTTGGCATGCCCAAAGGGATCAGGACCAGAAAGTGACTCACGGAACTGGATCAGTGGTACTATGGGTGTCATGCTATGATGTGGAAGGCAGATGAAAGGCCACAGCAATATATTCTTAGGACAGTCTTCATGGTTGAAAGCCATGACGGTCACCTATATTTGGATTCAGATACAGCAGAAGAAGGAGAAGAGCGATTAACATGGATTTATTCCATGGACTTATCGTAATCGCAGCCAAATATTGTGTGATCTAGAAATCACTCCCACAAGCACCAAGACACCGGGTTTCCACTCTGTCGTTGCCTTTCTCAACGTTTCAGAAAGCTGGTCTGTCTTCCGGCAAGACTTGTATTTTGAATGTTAGGTCTTTCCCTTTTTGTACCTTGGAAACAGATAAACGACACCAAGGCTCGGTGGGCGCACGGAGACCGTGCAAATCACAAGCTGGTATAATTAGAAAGGAGAGGTTTCAGATGGATATACCGTAAGCTATAGACATCTATACAAAGGGAAGATAAAGAGAAATAGTGGAGGTTAGATACAGAGCAGGTAGATTACCCACAGTGTAGATAAATTACAACTGGTCCGAGCAAGCAGACGCCCGTAGGTAAACCAGACAATTGGAGGAATGGAGAAATCTTATATCTTGGGACTGGAAGAATTTTTTTTTTTAAGTTGCATGTTTTGTTTAATGCTGCTTCTCATGTAACTAAACTTTCTGATTTCCCCCACCTTTCTCTCCTTGCATAGTGACTCAACTTCAGACCACTTTGGCATCTGTCCAGGAACTTCTCCTACAACAGCAGCAGAAGATTCAGGATCTCACCCAAGAATTAGCTGCCTCTAAGGTAATGAGCTCCCGTCGTCTGTCCCAGCTCCAGCCAACCTAGCAGTTCGAAAGCAAGAAATTGCAAGTAGATCAATAGGGACCACTTCGGTGGGAAAGGTCAACAGCATTCCGTGCACTCCGTTGTCTAGGCATGCCTGCCACATGACCACAGAAAAGGTTGAAATCCTAACCTAAGGTAACCACCTTTCATCACACCCCACAACCTTTTGCAAACTAATCTTCGTATAGTCTCCAGACGTATCCTTCTAGCTCACAGTGTCATAAGTTGGTTTTGGAACAGTCTTTCCCAACCTTTCAATTCCCCGAAGCCTACGTAAGTTCCCCAAGGCACTGATCAGCCAATATACTGACTTAGGCTTCTGGGAATTCAAGTCCCCCTGTGGGGCGTGGGCCCCACATTGGGAACCCCTGTTTTAGAAGGAGAAGCAAATGTAATTCACATAAGAAGATGGATGAGGGACCTCTTTAAGCCCAAGGACTGAAGTCAAATTCAGATAATTCTTGGCCTTCATGACCCAAAGGCATAACACCTAAAATACCAGCATAGATATCTTGCTTCCATCCGCCAAATATGGGAGAATTGAAGGGAACCACGTAAGCATTGGGATATCATCAAATACAGCATCTAACGAAGTGGCCTGCAGTCCGCGAATGTTTATAGCACTAGCAAGTATACTAATATACCACTCCATCGCGCTTAGTACACTCTGGAAGATTCACAAGGTAATTAGCATTTTGCTCCCAACGCGCTGGGGACTCGTTGGATGGAAGAGGTTGGGTCAACTTTGATCCCCATTGGGATCGAACTCAGATCGTGAGCCCATACGGCAAGTAAAACCTGTTAATCTTTAAGGAGCCATAAGAATCTTGGTTATTTTGATGTGACAGACTAACACACCACATTGTCCAGAAGTTTATCCCAAGGATAATGTCACAAGAAAGTGGATGTGGCCACTTGGCAAGAGAAAAAGGGAAGGAATCAAAGAGTTTTACCTGAATTTCAGAGAGCTATGGGCTTCCGTTTTAATTGCTTGGCTGGCATACTCCGGTCTGTAGGAACCACACCATACCTAGGAAATAAATAGTATAATAATATTAATAACTAGCAGGGGTGCCCGGCTTCGCCTGGGTGGGGTTTGGGGTGGCGCTGTCCTACCTCCCAGGGTTGTGTTGCTCGGGTGCTCCTTCTCCTGGGCTGACCTCTGTCCAGTTCTGGACTCTAATGGGGTCTGTCGCTGAGTATTACACCCCATAGATCAGGGGTTCCCAACCTTTTCAAGCCAGGGTTCTGGTCACGCTCTCTCAATCAGCTTTGAGGGCTGGACAGCCATTTTGCCCTGCCTGCACGATGGGGCAGCCATCTTGTCTCACCAGCTTCAAAGGGGCACCTATTTTGTTTCTCAAATGCTCTTGGAGAGGGCGGGGGCCACATTAAATGGTGCCGCGAGCCAGATCTGGTTGGGACCCCTGCCATAGATTCATGGAACCCTCCTTATTTGGGACCTGTTTGCTTCTGAAGACCAGTTGTGGGAAGGAGACAGCATCGAAAAGCTAACGTTCCCACCCCTTCCCGTGGTTTTCCCCAGGAAAATCTTGCAGGCTACTGGGTTAAGCCGGGCCATGATCCAAATTTACTTAAGAGAGCCAGAAGTGAGAAAGTCCGTTCTAACTGTTTGTTTCGAGGTAGATTCTTCCTCTCCCCTCTTCTATCTTCAGATCACTTTGACTGCGTTTGTTTATCAGTCAGGCTAATAACCACCAAATCTTGAGAAGACGACTTTTCTCAACACAGCCCTGAACCGCTTTGCTAGGATTCTCCCTGTAGAAATAAAAGGGTCTACGTCAACAGACCGATTTCCCTAGTAGGCTTACTGGTTTTGACGCCGCTGGTAAAGAAACTAGTGTTATTAAAACATAGATCTGTTCCGATCTTTTGAAGAATGAAAACAAAAACACATTTTATGAAAGAGGGGGCCCTCCATGGACCCCCCCCCCCTACCAGCAATTTAGCAACGGTTGAGGGCAACATGAAATAAATTCGAGAACTTCTGTCCCCCGGCAACGAGGGAAGCCTTCGAGTGCTGGCAGAGAAAATCCAGCTTTACAAAACCCAGTTTTCGTTTTGTCACCCATGTTCTGCTTGGGCTTTCATGGGAGGTTGAAAGGCTCGACGGTGGCCCGCAGCCAGCCAGGAAATTAGGAATCTCTCTTGTTTGGGTCTGAAGTGTTAGATATTAAGAGCGTATGTCAAGGTTTAAGCAGAGAAAAAGAGTATGTTGTGGCTTTTGGAATGGGGGAAAGTCTTTCAAAGGTTTTCCTTCTTAACAAAAAAAAGTTCTTCCCTTTAAATGGTAGCATTTGCTGCTCTGTGATCAAAACCTCATGTATATGTCTCTGTATTGTATATATACAAAAGAAAGTCTTGGCTGAGCCTATAGTTTTTTTTTTAAAGCAGTAGTTAGGTTTTCTTAGGTGCAACGTAAGCTTTTATAAGGACTGCGGTGACTCAGGAGGTTAAGACGCTAAACGTCACAACCGGACGGTCGGCAGGTCAGCAGTTCAAGACCCGAGAATGACGGAATGAGCTCCTGCCATCTGTCCCCGCTCCTGCCAACCTAGCAGTTCGAAAGCAAGAAATTGCAAGTAGATCAATAGGGACCACTTCGGTGGGAAAGGTAAACAGTGTTCCGTGCACTCTGGTGTCGAGGCATGCCTGCCACGTGTCCATGGAAACATCTGCAAACGCAGACAGCGCTGGTTCTTTTTAGGTAAAGGAAAAAGGTTGCCCTTGTCCGAAAGTCAGTTGCATCCAACTCAAGTACCTGCAGTACCCAGGAATTGAACTCCGATCTTCCACTTGTTGAGTTCAGCGTCTTAACCACTCGAGCCACCGCAGTCAAACTTTTATTGACATGCTCTAAGAAACGCAAGACTTCAAGTAATTTAAAAGGTCCTACGTTAAATTTTTTAAAAAGTGTGGGTATGTCTTGGAAGTGAATCTCCAGGCTTGACATCCCCCCCCCCTCACTTGTGTTTGTTTAAAAGAGTGGCTTTAAAAAAACACACACCCAGATGTCAGGTTTTCTTTCTTAAATCTTCCAACATCTGGCGCCATAATGTGTTTTGGAAACCCGAATCCCTTTGCAGAGGCCGCTGATTGGAAACCTCTTTCTAATGTGCTTCTGTAGCTTTCAAAGGACTCGGAGAAGCCAGAACGGTGGCTTCCAGGTTTTCACTCTCTTCCAAAGCTTGGGGAGCGGCGTCCGTCCGTCCGTCCCTGGGGGGCGGGAGGGCACATCTGTGCCTGCCTTTGTCAGCTACTATGCAGACGAATGTGTCACATCTGGGAAACGCAGGCTAACGAAGGGTGGCGGCTGCCAAACGCGGAGACGTTGTCGGGAGCTCCTGTCAAGCAACGTGCTCCGAGACGTGTTGTGAAGAGCTGCCCTGACTTTGGCGTTGAGTGTGAGCAGACGTTCAGCATTGCAAATTGAGTTTCCACTGTCCAAAGATGGACATTCGCTCCGTCCCTCCAAACGATATGGGCTGATTTGCCTTCTTTCATGTCCCCGATCAAAACTTTGGACTGTCAAAACGAAGCCACTTTCTTGGCTTTGCCGTTGGCCAAACTCAAGTCCTCAACGGTGCATGGTTCTGGCAGTCATCGGCAGACCAGTACATGAGCCAGATTCTGTGTCCACATTCACCCAGTGTGTTGTCGTCTTGGCCTATAACTCAGTTTGAGGCTGGACTCACACAATCCTATAACAGGGTTTCCCAACCTAAGGCCAGATTTGACCCACAGCACCATTTCATGTGGCTCTCCTTGGTGGAATCTGCAAAAAACATGGCCCCAGTAACATTTTTAGATGGCTTGAATATGGCCAGTCATCTGATTCAAGGCCTTCAGAGATTTGGAAAGCTGCTCAAGTTCTTTACCATCCCTGTGTTAAAAGTAGAAATAAGGACTTGGGGAAATGACGCTGGAGTACATACCCTAACCTTTCCAACACATACCTGGATGGAATTGCTGCTGGTACTGTCTCAGAGTAATGTTTCACTGCCTTGAAAAGCCAGGATAATTAAAAGCCTCTGTTAACTGATGGCCACCTCTTCTTTTTTTCCACTCAGGCCACAACTTCTACCAACTTGATCCTGGAATCTCAAAATATCAACGAATTGAAGTCTGAGATTTGTTCGCTCAAAGGCCTGCTTCTCAACAGGTAGGAATTGCTACAGGTTTTGGGCAGGAGAGGAAAAACATTAATTGGAAGGGGGGAAATCCTTTGGTACTTGCTCTTTATTTTTTTTAAAAAAAATATCCAGTATGGGCCTTATTCTTTGCCATGGATGAGATTTAAGAAACATTTCCCCCCACCAATTCTCAAGGTATTCCATGTTATTCTGTATTTTAGGCAGGCTTCGTCTGGAACAGGGGGGTCCCCAAACTTGGCTCTCCGGGTGTTCTTGGACTTCAATTCCCAGAAGCCTTAGTCAGTAGGAATGCTGGTCAGGGCCTCTGGGAATTGAAGTCCAAGAACACCTGGAGAGCCAAATTTGCGGACCCCCGATCTCGAATAATGTGTGTCCATTGCCAACTATTATCCTTTAGAAAGCTAGTAGAGCATCAACGCAGCGATTCCTTTTCTATAACCCCACAGTCCTCAATTATTGCCCGATTTATGGGGTTGCAGATGTCTGCCTGTCACCAGAGCACATGGGCAGACATGCTCTGTTCATCTGCAAGGGATCATGTAGCTGTTAAGAGAATGCTCTTTCTTCCCCAACCCCATCCTCCCCACTATGCGTGAACATTCGTACAGTTGCAGTTAAGTGGGTCTGGAAAATATAGAATATATACAGAAATGGGTTGGCACAAAGCTTTGGTCTCAGCAAAAGAGTTGGAGGAGAAGGTTGGTTGTGAACCAACGTGGAGGACCCTGTGATTTATTTATTTTTTTTATTAAAAAGGAGTTGCTGCTATCGAAGGCTTCTAGGAAGAGCAGTTTTGACCCCAACATGTGTGTGTTTTTGTGTCAGAGATTACTCTGGGTTGAAAGGATTTTTGCAGGGGATGCCCGAGTGAGGCTCCTTTCATGTCTCCCATCGTGCTGACTACTCACTGGAAGGCTGAGTCAACCTTGGTCCCAATCAGGATCAAATTTACAACATTTTGGCTGCTGTACAGTGCTATGGGGTGGTATATAAGAGTTATTGTTATTCTTTTTTGTTGCCTGGAAGGAGGAAAGGAGGGGTTGCAGAAGTAGCCAACTGGGTAGCATTTTGCCCACCCCTCCGACCGATGGCCTTTCAAGATGGTTCAAAGATCTCTTCGTCACCTCTCAAACAAATACGTTTCATTCCCAATACAGTAATACCTCGGATAACGCTAAAACTTGGTTCCACAAGTCTTAGCATTATCCGATTTTTAGCGTGCATGCATCGGATAACGCTAAAAAAACAGGAGGGCCAAACACGGATGCATCGGATAATGTTAGAATAGCGTTATACGATGCAAATTTCCCCCCCAAAAAATTGCATCGTTATCCGATTTTAGTGTTATCCGATGCGTTCGTTATCCAAGGTATTATTGTACTGTACCTGATTGTTTTATTCTTTTGTCTTCCTGCTCATAGGAGGCAGTTCCCCCCCTCTCCTTCAACCCCCAAAATCCCTTCCTGGCAGATCCCGATCAAGCCTTCTTCGCCTTCCAACCCCGTCGCCAACAACCACAACACCAGCAGCGATATCTCGCCGGTCAGCAACGAGTCCAGCTCCTCCTCGCCCACCAAAGAGAACCACAGCCCCGAAGGGCCGAAGGTCAGCTGCCATTTGCCCGAGGGAGAGGCTGAAGCCATGGTTGACCTCATGGGGCAGGTCCGGATGGAAGTCCAAGGCGAAGAGGAGAAGAGAGAAGACGAAGGAAACGAGGAGGAGGAGGACGACGAAGAGGATGATGTCAGCCACGTGGACGAAGAAGAGTGCTTGGACGTCCAGACGGAGGACCGGCGGGGAGGAGATGGGCAGATCAATGAACAAGTGGAGAAGCTACGGAGACCGGAAGGAGCTAGCAATGAAAACGAAATTGACTAGCATGGTTGAGATGATGTCTTCTGCCTCCACCACTTCTGACCATTCTTCATCTCTTGGGTCTCACCCAACACCACCCAATGGTTTCCCCCTGTCTCTCACCCCAGTGATTCTCCATGAATTTCATTGTGTCGAGACCAGTATTTCCCAACCATAAGTTCTTGGACTTCAGTTCCTAGAAGCCTAAGTCAATTCCCCAAAGCACTGATCAGCCAATATGCTAACTGAGGCTTCTGGGAATTCAAGTCCTCCTGTGGGGGTTGGGCCCCATGTTGGGAACCAGTGGTCTAGTCCTTGCGTGGTCTAGAGCTTGCATGGTCTAGAACTTGAGAGGCCCCCTTCTTCCGACCACAGCCTTGCCACTCTTACACCCCCATCTCTAGTTGGGGATTCGGTCGCCACTTGGCCTGCAGCTAGAGAAATGGTCCTCTTGGTTAACGACGCATTTTGGCTCAGGCGTGAACGGTTCCCCCAAAAACCAAGAGCAAAAAATCCTGCTTCCTTCCCTCTTTTTTTTTTTGGTGGCCCTCACCTTATAATTCTGTTCCATGCAACCATTTGGCTTTTGTATGCACTGACAACTTCATTTGCAACAGGTTGGAGGAAACCAATATTGAGAAAGCTTGGATTGTTGACCAAGCGGTTCTTCTCAAAACGTCCTCTACCTTTCCCCTAGTCACTAAGGTTTCGTTGCTGGAGATTTCTTCCAAACTTTCATCCCTACACCCATTGACTTATTTTTTACATTTGCTCTGCCTGCACGATGGGGGTGGCGGCCATTTTGTCCCAACAGCTTCAAAGGGGCCAGCCATTTTGTTTCTCGAGCGGTGGGGGCTCCACATGAAACGGTGCCGTGACCCCCTGTTCTAGTCGATTCAATTCTAAATTGCCAAGCTTGTCAATTGAAGGGGAAAAAAACCGGCATGTCCGTCGGTTCGTTCATCAGGCCAGGAGCACCTGGTCTTCTCTAGAGTAAGCTTCACAGGGGGAAGCCTGTCCTTCACGCTACACATGTGTCTCCCTCCCCTCTCCATCATCATCTCATCATCCTCACCTGTCCCCCTCACTTTTGCCTTATGGGGTGGAGAAAGCAGCTACGGAACGGTTGGGTTTTTCGAAACTTCTCGTCTCGCGGCATTGTATTCTTAGCTGTTCCAACGCCGTCCGGTTTTTCTTTTCCATTCACTTTCATTAAACAAACGAAAAGGTTCCGGGGAAGAAAAAACAAGAACCTTTTGGATCTTGCAACATCTTGAGTCTCGCACCCTTCTTTTTAATCCTCACCAAGAGGAGAGCTCGTCGTGTGATCATGTATAGGATTCAACTATAAAATATGATTGTATATAATTGTAATAAATATGAGTTACCACTATTTAACGGCAGGCCACCGGCTCTGTTTTACTTTTCTTCTTTTTGCCTTTCTGTCCCGTTCGTTCTCTTTCAGTCTTTTTTTTTTCATCTGGAGAAAAGGGGGTGAGTAATGGAAAGAGACAGAAGAGGATCCAGGACCTGCCAGCCTTTAAAAAAGCAAAAAACACACACTTCGTTTCTGCTAAATCTTTTAAAAAGTAAACAGATTTTTGTCTCCAAATTACGGCCAGGCCATATTCTTCATTTTATAGAGAAGCCACTTCGTTAATTTGATGGAGTTTCCCCGATCTTATCCTCTGCTGTCAAAAGGCACTTTTAGTTGTGTTTGCAATCCAATATACAAGTGGTACCTTCATACAACGATTTTAATCCGTTCCACGGGGTTCGTTGTTGTTCGTTGTTGTATGAAACAATTGCATGCATCGTATAGTGATTTTCCCTATGGTATGCTTCATACAAGGATTTTTATTTTTTTGCTAAGTGGTTTTTCCCATTGAAAATGTGTTGTACGATTTTTGTTTCCATAGGGGAAATTGTTATGCGGGACGCCATTTCCCCCCAAAACCTAATTGTTATACAATTTCATTGCTATTGTTGTATGTGGTTCCACTGTGTATCTAGTTATTGTTTTCCACTGTTAAAATGGTTTATTATTACAGGATTACTGAGGAGGTTGTGGCAATATGTACAGGTGAAACTCGGAAAATTAGAATATCGTGCAAATGTTCATTCAGTCCAGTCATGCAACGTAAAAGGTGAAACAAATATATGAGATAGACTCATTACACGCAAAGCGAGATAGTTCAAGCCTTACTTTGTTATAATATTGATGCTTATGAAAACCCAAACTCCACAATCTTATGTACCCCATAATCATCACATAATCTCATGTACGCTGTACGCCATGCCATGATCATCACAATTATGACGCATTAAGGCATGACATCTCTCGCTTTGCATGGAATGAGTCTATCTCATATATTTGTTTCACCTTTTAAGTGAAATGAATAGACATTTGCACGATATTCTAATTTTCCGAGTTTCGCCTGTAGTCTTTTAAAAGGAATCAGGGTTTTTACCTCCTGTCCATAATAATAATAACAACAATTTTGTGTCAGGTTTTTGCTGGGGAAACTCCGCTCCGGGGACGCCCGAATGAGGCTTCTTTTATGTCCCCAAGAGCTGGGACAGAGATGGGCACTCAATCTGTCACGCAGTACCCGGGTCTCGAACTGCCAACTTGCCGACCTTCCAGCTAACAAGGCAAGCTTCTTAACCATTGAGACACTGCAGCCTGGTAGCAATGGGGATAAGGCTAGGCTAAGACTCTGGCAACTTAAAGGTGTTTCTGTGTGCCCTTTCTCAGATGAATTCATACTATGCAAACTACTTTAGCTTTCTTGACGCTTTTTAATAGATCCTTGCAAGTAGATAAATAGGGACCACTTTGGTGGGAAGGTAAGCACTGTTCCGTGCGCTCCGGTATCTAGTCATGCCTGCCACATGACCACGGATGTGTCTGCAGAAGCAGACAGCGCTGGCCCTTCGGCTTTGAAACAGATGAGCACTGAACCCTAGAGTCGGATACGACTGGCTTTCGAGCAAGGGAAACCTTTTCAAATCTGGAGATGCAAAAACCTGGGACCTCTGCATATAGAAGGTAAGCCCTCCTTCCAAATTATTGTGGCAAATTTTTTAATTCTGTGGCCTCAGTAATGAAGGCGTTGAACTTGACGACTGGAAGGTCGGCAGGTCAGCAGTTCGAGACCCCTGAGAGCTGTGCGAGCTCCCGTCGCCTGTCCCAGCTACTGCCAACCTAGCGGTTCGAAAGCAAGAAACTGCAAGTAGATAAATAAGTACCACTTGGGTGGGGAGGTAAACAGCGTTCCATGCACTCAGGGGTTGAGGCGTGCCTGCCACGTGTCCATGGAAACGTCTGCAGACGCAGACAGCGCTGGCTCTTTGGTTGCAAACGGAGGTGAGCACCGAACCCTAGAGTTGGACACAGCTGGCTTTCAAGCAAGGGAAGACCTACCATCAATTACTCACACAACACCACATCTTTGCAGAAACAGATGTTGCAAGGAACAATCTTGGATTGTCAGCCTTTTTTTATTTTTCCCCGAAGCACCTCAAAAGTATGGGAAATCAAAACACACACACTCTCCTTTTTCATTGTTTTTAATGTGCAATTTTTAGATGTTTTCTCTCCTCCACCACCACCTCCACCCGTTCACATCTGGTACACGGTGACATTTCCCTGCTTATGGTGGGGAAGAGAAGGGACCTTTCTATTACTGTATTTAGACCTGTTATTGAATGGAGTGATTTTTCATTCCTTAAATGGATGAATCTCTTCCGCAGGAGTTTCTCTCTCTCTCTCTCTCCTTTAATGTTCACGGAAGAACAGTGCATTTAACTGAAACAGGGCAAATTGTGACGAGTGTTTGGAAGTCCAAGCTTTGCCCGAAAAATTTCCACTCCTCGCATCCCAGGTTTTTTTTTTGTCTCCTTGGAAGCCAAGGACTCTCGTCCGGTGGAAACTAGAGGACCGGACGCAGAAAGCATATAATGATGAAAATATATATCGACTTGTCAGGGTCCGCTGTATATACATAGAAGGATTTGGAAATAGTAGCCTGGGTGCACGGCAGTGACTAGGAGAATGTGGCAAATTACGTTGGAAGTCTGTGCGGAGAAAAGGATGAGTTACGAGGTTTACAGTGTATAATGAGAATTTTGTATCTACTGTTTCTACCAAATGGCTTACCAACGATCCGCTTAAAGCAGGTTGTTTTGCGGAGGGAAAGATGTTCTGTGTTCAGATTTTTGAACATTGCCAATTGAAGGCATGCATTCAATTTTGATTCCGTCCCTCTTCCAACAGTTAAATCACGGCAAAGTTAAAGTACATACTGTACCTTGACAAGAATATTACACTTACCAGAATAAATCTGTTTCCATGTGGTCCAAATTTTTTTTTTTGCAACCTACATAAATCGTTACACAAACCCTGTGCATCATTTCCGTGTTCGAAGCTTTTTAATTACGGTGTGGAAGAGGAGGCATCGGTGATGGTAAATTTTTCTGCCATAACATCATCTCTGGTTCATATTCTTCTTATTTTCCTGTCCAAAAAAAAAAAGATTTAAAAATCTAATAACTCTTGTTATTGCCATCTTCAAGGTCATTTCACTGGAAGCATGAAGAAATGCCAAATTTACTTTAGCGCTCATAACACTGCACAACAACGATTTTGCTACCGGGAATAACACATGTGATTAGCATGATTAAGTGTGCTGATTCCAAATCTGAACTCAGAATTTACCTATCACATATAGATTTTAAGCTGTTCAAATGGTTGCTAATTGGGTAATGTATTTTTACATGGGAACATTATAACAGTTGCAACTACCACTAGGCCTGATGCCGCCTCAGCTGAATCATGTCCCCTGGTGGCATGCATGTTCCAGCAGTGGCTGGGCAAGTCAGTGAGCTGATGTCAGAAATAGGTCTATAAGGTGAGATGGACCAAGGGATTTTCTCTATCCATCTTATTGGATAGTACAGGTAAGCCATAGTGAGTCTGTTTTGAGCTAAAGATGAATAGGTGCCGCTGTGTTAATAAACCGGACAATTTTTGCTCCATTTGTGGTAAATATACCCCGCGTGATCAACATAACCTAACCAAGAGGGTGAGATTGGCTAACCTAAGATCCTGACGTCCTAGGCAGAATCGGACTTCAGATTTGGATTCAGCGCACTTGATTTAGTACAGGACACATGGATTAGACCAAGTAGCAGACGATATTTATTTATTTTGTGATGCAGTGGAAGATGCAGATTCACCCGATCAATTAACAAGATATGGCTTATGTGGTCTGTGCAGGGCCGGTTCTACCTGTAGGTAGAATGAGGCACCAAAGATTTTGGATATGAAAGTCAACAAATCATTGTTTTATCTAATTTGTGGGGAGGAATAGCTAGCATTATTTCAAATCTGATTCAAATTTTAACCTCTCCGCTTCTGTACATGATCTCTTGATGGGGTACCGTTTTGTTTCTTGCCCCAGGCAGCAAAATATTTGGGGATGGTTTCAGGTTTAGTGACATCTCAAGAACAATTTAGGCTCGCCGGCATTCACGTCTCATCCCTGGAATGCAAAAGCAATTACATTTCAAGGAAGGAAGTCCTGCTTTTATCAACGGATGCTTCCTACGATAGCACAACTTTCGAAAAGTTTTGGTTTTGAGCTGCGACCGAATAAAAGTGTTTTGACTTCTCGTCGGCATAAATATTCACTGCTCGCTGAAGACAGATCTTTTGGGTGGGAGGGTCAGTTCGCAGGTAAAAGCAGAACCCTAAAATCAGATTTAATGCGAGACGATATGAAAATGACGTTTGGTTGTTTATGCTCTAACAGGGCAACATGGTTGGAAATTTCTATAAATACAGATTATTTTCTGCACTGCAGTATTCAGCTCTCTAATTACTACATGTTATTCTATATTTAATTCCGGAACAAAGGGAACATTTGGAGGACTCTTTATTACACACACACCCCATCCCAATTATTAAAATGTGATAAATAAATACAGTAAAACCCTGACTTACATATGCCTCAAGTTGCATAAAATTCAACTTACATAATGATTTTGTGCTAAAACCATGTCCCCGATTTGCACGATTTCCTATGGGTTTGCTTTGAGTTACATAAAGATCCTTTTTCCTATGGGTTTGCTTCGAGTTACATAAATATTCTTTTTCCTATGGGTTTTTCTTCGAGTTACATAAAGATTCTTTTTCCTATGGGTTTGCTTCGAGTTACATAAAGATCCTTTTTCCTATGGGTTTGCTTTGATTTACATGAAAATTTCATTTTTCCTATGGGTTTGCTTCGAGTTACGTAAAAAACTGATTTAAGCAAAAGCCTACGGAACGGACTTTTTTCTCGTAAGTAGGGTTTTTACTGTATTTCTGTCTGAAATAAGGTAATTTATGTATCCTCTTGTCTTGTGTAAATGAATGCGGTTCGATTTGTCCGGTCTGAGAAAAGTTGCTTGGAGAACCAAGGCTTGTCTGTTTAAACCTGTGTCTATCCTGGCTAGTTAAGGTTTATCATAAATAAATTTTGTGTCAAAAATTACTTTGCGTTGAAAGGATTTTTGCTGGACAAACTGCTCAGGGGACGCCCAAATGATGCTCCTTTTCATGTCCCCCAAGACCCGACGTGCAGCGCTCGGGTATCGAACCCTGGTTTTCCAGTCTCCAAGCTCAGCATCTTAACCACTAAGCCACCTCGGTGCTAAGGTGTATCATATACACATAAACGTTTATCATAAATAAATAAATATTTCTGGTACAATAGCATACGAACAGATGATACCGCAGGTGGGAACTCGGGCCTTCTTGGAATGGATAATGGTAGCCTTCTAGATTGCACCGGACTGCAATTCTCATAAAGCCCTAGTTCAGTAATGGCGAACCTATGGCACGCTTGCCAGAGGTGGCACTCGGTGCCCTTTCTGTGGGCACCTGTGCAATCGTCACCCCAGCACAGAGTTTGCCCCGCCCCTCTGCCCAGCAGCCCAATGGAAGCGCTTCCTCCCTCTCCCCAGCACAGAGTTTGTTCTGCCCAGTAGCCCAATGGGGACGCTTCCTCCCTCCAGCAGCCCAATAGGAGCACTTCCTCCGTCCCCCAGCACAGAGTTTGCCCCGCCCCTCTGACCAGTAGCCCAATGGGAGCGTTTCCTTCCTCCCCTTTTCAATCTCGTTCTGTGCAGGACAATGACAATAAAGATTTATCTATCTCCCCTGTTGCTGTGTTGGCACTTTGTGATAAATAATATGTTTTTTGGGGTTGCAGTTTGGGCACTTGGTCTCTAAAAGGTTCGTCGTCACTGCCCTAGCATAATACAGCCAAGCAGAGGTGGGCGATGGGCTTTGTGTCTGTGGCTGCTTGGGGCTGATGGGAGCTGTGGTCTGAAGGCCCACAGGTTGTCAAACGTGCATTTTACTTCCAGATGTTGGGTTCCTCTCCTGCAAATATCCCCATTGACATCCATGGCTGGCGTCTCTGCTGAGCCAGGAGAAATATCCTGCCTTTGCTTCTTTAAAAATCCCCCCCCCCAGGTAGCAAATGGGTTATCTGTCCCAGGTGTGTCTTGTTGCCAAGAGCCAGGCCTAAATCCTTGCAAAATGGTTGCCTTGCTTTACCTGCTGGGTTTGGTAAAAAACCCTTCGGTGGCTTGCAAACTCAACTGGTGGTGGAAAAGCTGATTTTGGGGGCTACAAGACTGCAGTGGCTCAAGTGGTTAAGAGGCTGACTGGGAGGCAGAAGGTCAGCAGTTCAATTCCCGAGTACTGCAGGACGGAACGAGCTCCCGTCTTCGTCCCAGGCTCCTGCCAACCGAGCAGTTCGAAAAGGCAAGACATTGCAAGTAGATAAATAGAGGCCACTTCGGCGGGAAAGGTAAACAGCATTCTGTGCGCTCCGGTGTCTACTCATGCCTGCCACATGACCCACGGAAACGTCTGCAGGAGCAGACCAGCGCTGGCTCTTCGGCTTTGAAACCGAGATGAGCACTGCGCCCTGGAGTTGGATACGGCTGGCTTTCGATCAAGGCAAGCCTTTACCTAAGGCCACGTAGGACAACCTGCACCAGGTGAGTATTAAGCAGACTGTTGCAATATCTGTGTTGTATATATGTGTGTAAGGTGGAGAGGTTAAGGATTTCTGAACTTTATATCTTTTTATCGGCTTGCATGGTTGTGCATGACCTGTGTGTGTGTGTGTGTGTGTGTGTGTGTGTGTGTATGTATGTGTGTGTGTGTGTGTATATATATATATATGAAATAAGACAAGCGAGGTTTCATCTGTTGCATAATGGGGATCCTGTAATTATATGTTGGTTTCTGACAGGGATAAAATAATAATAATAATAATAATAATAATAATAATAATAATAATAATAATAATACAGTAATGCTCTTTTATTTTTCTTCCCTTGCTAAAGGGAGCAAACATTAACCTAATAAAGGCACCGCAGCTGTGCTGAAGGGGAAACCCAGCAGAAAAAAAGGGAGGGAACAAAAAAAGCTTTCCTTTCATTAGAAAAATAATATATTTCATCCAAATAAGGTAAAAATATTTGAAATGGAGCAGAAGTGAAGCACTGAAGCCGTCTCCGTTCAGGCCCTTTCTAGAAAAGGAGATTGCCTGACTCTCGGCATCACTTTATTTTTGGTGTATATATATATATATATACAATTTTTATTTTTTGCAGTTTTGTCTTTGGGGAAGGAGAACTCTTGCAGGGTTGTGAGGAAAGTTTACTTGGATTTCCCCTCACAGCATCTTCCTCCTCTCAAATACCCCCGCTCAAGAGGGGTTTCTCCACACGCACGCACACGCGCACACTGAAAACCCGACACAACTGATGTTTTTAATGCAATTATGTCTCCGTGTGTCGGTTACTATGTTTCGTGGGCGCCTGAGGTGTGTGGCGAGGCTGAGGCGAGGCTGGTTCAAAATGGCGTCGCAGATGCTAAGCCCGCCTTGCCTCCTCCTAGGGTGGCCTGAGGGGAAGGGAGCGCAGGGCGGAGGTTAAGGCACGCGCATGCCGGCTTTCTGAAATGTTTCCCTGTTTCTGGGGACACCAAACTTGCATGTCAGATAAAAAACAAACAAACCTAATAAGGGATCTGTTTGGATTGTTTTTGAAAAGAAGGTAATGAGGCAGAGATTGAGAACGACAGCAATTTTGTATCTTTCTTTCATCCTTTCTTCCATCCTTCTTTCACTCTTTCACTCTCCTTCTCTTGTCTTCTCTTCTTTCTTTCTTTCATTCATTAACTTTCCTTCCCTGCCCTTATTCTTCCTCCCTTCCTCTCTTCTCTTCTCTTCTCTTCTCTTCTTTCTTTCATTCATTAACTCTCCTTCCCTGTCCTTATTCTTCCTCCCTTCCTTTCTTCTCTTCTTTCTTTCATTCATTAACTCTCCTTCCCTGTCCTTATTCTTCCTCCCTTCCTTTCTTCTTTCTTTCATTCATTAACTCTCCTTCCCTGTCCTTATTCTTCCTCCCTTCCTTTCTTCTCTTCTTTCTTTCATTAACTCTCCTTCCCTGCCCTTATTCTTCCTCCCTTCCTCCCTCCCTTTTCTTGTCTTGTCTTGTCTTCTATTCTCTCCTTCCTTCCTTTCATTAACTCTCCTTCCCTGCTCCTATTCTTCCTTCCTCCCTCCCTTTTCTTTTCTTCTCTTTTCTCTTTCTTTCATTAACTTTCCTTCCCTGCCCCTATTCTTCCTCTCTTCTCCTCTTTCTTTCATTCATTAACTTTCCTTTCCTGCCCCTATTCTTCCTCCCTCCCTTTTCTTTTTTTGTCTTGTCTTCTTTTTCTTTCTTTCATTAACTTTCCTTCCCTGCCCCTATTCTTCCTCTCTTCTCTTCTTTCTTTCATTCATTAACTTTCCTTTCCTGCCCCTATTCTTCCTCCCTCCCTTTTCTTTTTTTGTCTTGTCTTCTTTTTCTTTCTTTCATTAACTTTCCTTCCCTGCCCCTATTCTTCCTCTCTTCTCTTCTTTCTTTCATTCATTAACTTTCCTTTCCTGCCCCTATTCTTCCTCCCTCCCTTTTCTTTTTTTGTCTTGTCTTCTTTTTCTTTCTTTCATTAACTTTCCTTCCCTGCCCCTATTCTTCCTCTCTTCTCTTCTTTCTTTCATTCATTAACTTTCCTTTCCTGCCCCTATTCTTCCTCCCTCCCTTTTCTTTTTTTGTCTTGTCTTCTTTTTCTTTCTTTCATTAACTTTCCTTCCCTGCCCCTATTCTTCCTCTCTTCTCTTCTTTCTTTCATTCATTAACTTTCCTTCCCTGCCCTTATTCTTCCTCCCTCCCTTTTCTTTTCTTGTCTTCTTTCTCTTTCTTTCTTTCATTAACTCTCCTTCCCTGCCCATATTTTTCCTTCCTCCCTCCCTTCGCTTGTCTTCTATTCTCTCCTTCCTTCCTTCCTTCCTTTCATTCACTCTCCTTTCCTGCCCCTATTCTTCGTCCCTCCCTTCCTCCCTCTTCTTGTCTTCTCTTCTCTTCTTCCTTTTCCTTCCTTTCTTTGTGAAAGTCATTACTTTTACTCGATATTTTGAGGTTTTCTCCTTGGTTTGCCCTTTTATAGTTTCAGTTTGGCTTGGGCTTAAAAAAAACACCAACAACCTGTTTTGAATGTGAGGCTGAAATAAAGACTTCTGTTAAAATTGATCTTGGAAGCAGATTCCTTTCGTAGGGCTCGGATGAGCACCTCTAGGCATGTACAGAGTGTATTTTTATATGGTATTTACAGTTAGGGCTGGTCCTTTAATAAATAAGCATTTTGTGTTAGAAGGAGATGTATAGATCCGATATCTAGATAGATTATGGTGTTGGGAAATATTGAAAGGACAACCACTTCTTGCCCATTTCAGAACATTTTTTCCCCCATAACCTGCAAACTTTGGAAAATAATCAGGCTGTAGTCCACAAAAGCCCATCTTAGGGCTAATGTATTTATTTAATTTGTTTATTTATTACACTTATATCCCACCCATCTGGGATATTTGCCCACTCTGGGGGCAGCGTACAACAAATTGAAATAATTTCACATTAACAATAGAACATTAAACCTATTTGGGGATCTTTCGCTTCCCACAGGGCTCTTGGTTAGTTTTAATGTGCCAACCTTCACGAAAAAAAGCAACGGAGAGGGTGACAGTGTTTGGGATGAGATGAAACGAGTCCTTTTTTTGATGTGAATGGAAGCTAAAATGTTCAGGCAAGCACACCTTTTCCCTTCCAGTGTATCATGCAGTTGTAACATGCGTGGAAAATAGCACATATATTTTTGGCAGACAAATCTACCTCCAGGGATCCATTAGTTGACGATGGGGTGGAATATGAACCACTTGTGTGGCTAGCTTGTGTCCAGTTCCTGCCTGTGAACGTGAACGAAATAGCAGATTTAGTGCAAATACCCATTTGCACTGAGGTGTCTAAAAGACCCGAGTGCTGCACAACGGAGTGAGCTCCAGCCTCTGTCCTAGCTCCTGCCAACCTAGCCGTTCGAAAGCAAGAAATTGCAAGTAGATCAACAGGGACCACTTCAGTGGGGAAAGGTAAACAGTATTCCGTACACTCTGGTGTCTAGTCATGCCTGCCACATGACCATGGGAACGTCTGCAGAAGCAGACAGCGCTGGCTCTTCAGCTTTGAAACAGAGATGAGCACTGAACCCTAGAGTTGGTTACGACTGGTTTTCAAACAAGAGAGACCTTTACCTCTAAAAGATGGGGTACCTCTGATTTGTGGGTACCCTGTAAGTGGCCTATTGCCATTCGGAAAGTCTGGGCCATGTGAAGTTACGAAGGAGAGGCTCTTTAGCTGGCCTGTCAGATAAATCTCCGGCTGTTTACTTAAATCCTCAGCGTTTCTTCAGTTTGTTTGTTTAACAAAAATTCCTGCCAAAAAAAGGAGGAAAAAACCATCCGTGTTTGGCTTTGCAAGCCTTCGAATGCCGCACTGCTTTGCAAGCCTATTCTCCCTGCCTGGGTTTTCAGGTGTCAAGGGCTCCCTGGCCCCCCAAGAATTAAGGAAAAACAAAATAATAATAATTCCCACCCCCCAAAATGGCTAATTGCATCTAGTTCCACTGTTAGGGACTACAGTGGCTCAAGTGGTTAAGACCCTGAATGGAAAAGGTGACAGGTCAGCAGTTTGAGACCCGAGTACTGCACGACGGAATGAGCTCCCATCGTCTGTCCCCAGCTCCTGCCAACCTAGCAAGATATTGCAAGTAGGGCCCACTTTAGTTGGGAAGGTAAACAGCGTTCCGTGCACTCCGGTGTCTAGTCATGCCTGCCACATGTCCACAGAAACGTTTGCAGGCGCAGACAGCCCTGGCTCTTCAGCTATAAACAGATGAGCACTGAACCCTAGAGTCGGATATGACTGGCTTTCAAGCAAGGGTGGCCTCCACTGTTGTCTAAGGCCATGATGGCGAAACGTGGCACTCCAGATGTTCTTGGACTTCAATCCTCAGAAGCCCAAGCACTCTGTGAATCCACACGAATGGGATTACTGGGATTCATCCGGCCTGCACTGCCCTTGTCGCTCCCGGGAGCAGAAGTAAAATGCGCCCGGATGGTTAATGCTCTTCCGGGTTAACCCTTCCTCTGTACTGGCACGTTTACTTCTGCTTCCGGGAGCGCCGAGGGCAGCGCAGGCCGGATGAATCATAGTAAACCCATTCGTGTGGATCCACAAGGGGCTTAGGCTTCTGGGAAGTGAAGTCCAAGAACATCTGGAGTGCCAAGGTTCACCATCACGGGTCTAAGGTGAAGCTCCAGTTCTGTTTAAAACTGAACGGATGGGGAGATGATGGTTATACTACCAATGGGGCACCCTACCTGCTTTCTGGGATTGAGTTTACTACACTTGCTTTCTTAATTACGTTTTATTACACTTATTATAAAACATGATTACCGCATCGTTTGACTGTAAGGGTCCCATGCCAGCTTCCAAAAACACATCACTCTCCGTCCTTGTTCTGGGGCATTTTCGTCTCCTGCATTTTTCTCTGCAGCACAATATATTATTATTTCATAAAACGAATCGGTAAAAATAATTAGTGCGCAGAATAAAAGTCAAATTGGCCAGAGCCAAAACTGCAATTAACTCGTGATTATTAGACTGGGAATACATTGGTATTTGTTGAGTGAGTTGGGACACCTGCCTTTAAAGCCGAGGGCCAGGAGTTCAAATCCCTGCTCTGCCTTTAGCAAGAGGACGTATGGTCCTATATACGTGTCGTTGAGCATGACATGCGTAGAAGTGTGATAGGGTGAAGATGTGAACTCTAAGGTTTTCTGAGTTCTGCTCCATCAATCCATTCACTATATCATCCTAGTACAGTACAGAGGATACCAACCTTTTCAAGCCGGGGGCCGGGTCACGCTCTCTCAGTCAGCTTTGAGGGCTGGACGGCTATTTTGCTCTGCCTGCACGATGGGGGTGTCCATTTTGTCCCAACAGCTTCAAAGGGGGTGGCCATTTTGTTTCTCAAATGCCATTGGAGGGCCGCATAAAATGGTGCCATGGGCCGAATCCGGCCCACAAGCCTTAGGTTGGGAATCTCTGCCCTTGTACAATGATGGTGAACCTCGGCACTCCAGGTATTCCTGGACTTCAATATCCAGAACCCCTTGCTCCTGCTGATCGGGGCCTCTGGGAATTGAAGTTCAAGAACATCTGGCATGCCAAGGTTCGCCATCGCTGCCTTAGTATTCCCGTCATAGGTCTTACATTTTCACGTTGCAAAGATACTTTTAAGATTGAAGTTGCATCTTGTAGTTCGAATGCCAGGGATGGAATGAGTTGATGATGTCTGGGGTGCTCATATAGGTTTTTGCATTATAGTGCTGTGCATGGAATGCCAGAAGGTCAAGGTCAAGGTCGCCCTTGTTCAAAAGCCAGTCGTATCCGACTCTAGTACTCATCTCTGTTTATAGCCAAAGAGACAGCATCTGCAGACGTTTCCATGGACATGTGGCAGGCATGACTAGACACCGGTGTGCACTGAATGCTGTTTGAAACCATATATGGAAAACTTTAATTTTTCTTTAGGAGTGGCTCTGTTCAAAATGGGAGATGTGTCGACCCGTTTCTCTTTAGCCAGCCTTCCCCTCTACCCCGCCTTGACCAGTCTTGATGGCTGAGGAGTAGTGTATCAGATGGTAAATAAATAAAAATATAGAGAAAAATGTTGTGGCACCTTAAAGATTATGCGGTGTCTTAGTATTAGCTTTCGTGGAACAAGTCCGCTTCTTCAGACATAAGAGTGAGGCTTCATGGCCGTGGTTTATATATACAGCCTAGATTTCCTGAGGTGGCTTAGTGGGTAAGACGCTGAACCTGTCGGCTGGAGGGCTAGCAGGTCAGCAGTTCGAGACCTGGGTGCTGCACGACCGAGTGAGCATCTGCCGTCTCTCCCAGGCTCCTGCCAACCTAGCCGTTCCAAAGCAAGAAATTTGCAAGTAGATAAAATAGGTGGGAAAGGTAACAGCATTCCACACATCTAGCCACGCCTGCCACAGGATCACGAAAACGTCTGCAGGTACGTACAGCGCTGGAGCTCTTTGGCTATCAACAGAAGTGAGCCCTGGCTCCTAGAGTTGGACCTTTCGAGCAAGGGGAACCTTTACTATATTTTGACGTGTGAGCTTTCATGGCTCAACTCCACTTCGTGAGACCCGAGAGAGAGAGAGAGAGAGAGAGAGGATGGCAGTGATTTATCTGTGGCCTTGGTTTCCTAGCCAAGAGTAGATCGAGCCTTCGCTGGTCCCTGCAGGCTTCCTTCTTGACGTTCCCCGAGGAATTGCAATGCCCTGGCATTGGCCTCCGTGTCGAAAACAGCCACTCTGCCAAGAGAGGCGCTGGGGGAAAAAAACATCTCCAGAGTGCCATGGGTAGCCGCGAGCCATGCGCTGCCTTGTTCTTCATGTCCTCTTGGCTTGGGCAGGTGGCTGGCAGGAACCTCCTGTGAAATATCCACACCTCCCACAACCCCACCCTTTGGCCAAAGGCCAAGCCAATGTGTCCGCTTGGTGCAATACCCTCTCTTATTCATACACCCAAATCCCTTATTCTCACACCCTTCCAAATCCCAGGGGAAAAAGAAGCGTCACCGGGTGTGCTGGCTACTGGTGTGGAAGTCTGTCCAAACAGCCATGATGTCAGGTTGTAAACCTTGGCACTCCAGATGTTCTTGGACTCCAATTCCCAGAAGCCTGAGCACCCTGTGCATCCACACAAAGGGGTTTACTGCGATTCGTCCGGCCCGCGCCGCCCTCGTCGCTCCCGGAAGCGGAAGTAAAATGCGACCGTACGGTTAAGACTCTTCTGGGTCAACCCTTCCTCCGTACGGGCGCGTTTGACTTCCGCTTCCGGGAGCAACGAGAGCAGCGCGGGCAGGGTGCTCAGGCTCCTGGGAACTGAAGTCCAAGAGTGCCAAGGTTCGCCATCATGGGCCTAGGCCTAGGGCCAGCCCAACTCCCCGCCTGCAGGCAGCGTGTTAATTTGTTGAACTTGCCTTTTTTCCTTTCTCATAAATTAGTCACCCTTTTATTGAAGAGGAATCGGAGCCCGACTAAAACCATCACAGCAAGTCCCAACGGGAGCTCGACAAAGCTGCTGTTGGGGTGTGTGTGTGTGGGTTTGTGTGTGTGTGTCTTTTTATTTTGTATACATCGTGTTTCTTTTCTGCTCAGAAAGCATTAATGTAAAGGAAATTTTTTGTGTCTGCCCCGGGCATGGCTGGACCAGGAGGTGGGATTAGGAGGGTGTTCAGATAATGACATCTGAAGAACATGTTCGCTTCCAGCAAAGAAGTGGGGAGAGGCAAAGGGGAATGCGGGGGGGGGGGGGGGGCGTCAGTGCTCATAATCCCAGTTTGCTCCCAAGGAACTGGAGGCTGCCAGGGCAGAAGGCTTGACTTGGCACGTATTCTGCCGCTGGTGCCTTTCGTGGCACAAGCTACACCTCTGCCAAGGACTCTGTTCTTACTAAATGCAGCGAAAGATCTGGCCCTGGGAGACGAAAGGGTCTGGCTTTTGGTTTCATTTATCTAATGCGCGCACGACGAAACCCACAGCATAGTCCAGTGGTGGCGAACCTTGGCACTCCAGCTGTTCTTGGGCTTCCGTTCCCAAGAACAACTGGAGTGCCAAGGTTCACCATCCCAGTTCAGACTGGAGGAGCAGATGGTGGTTTGTGGTCTACTTCTTGGCAGCCAAGGAAGGAACTGGGGGATGTGCAGGGAAGATTTTGTGTCCGCCTGAATCTTGTTTCTGGATGTAAGGGCAAATGATAATCTACTTTTTGCTAAGCCTCAATTGTAATATCCGATCAGGGCTTGGAGACAGGCAATAATAGGCTGTATTAAAACCCCGGGTGGCGTTGGATGAAACTCAGCCTGGGAAAGTGTTACTTACGGTGCATAGAATTGAGCTGGGATTTCTCTGTCTGCCTGGTGGGGGGAAAAGGTCCAGACTAGTGAGGACAGCTATTTTGCTTCGGCCTGCTCGAACATGACACATACAAAGTATGCTTTCCAAACTGGAATTTGGCTTCAGCGCTTAAAAAGAGATTCCCTTGCCCATTTAAAGGCTCTTCGAATAAATTAGAAATAAATAAATGGCACACGCGCTCAATCTTTCCAGCATGTTTTATGGCGATTTTAATTGTCTTGGTGTTTGCAGCAGAACGGCAATTGTTTAACAACTCAGGAATTTGGGTTTTTCTTCTCCCGAGATGGTGAGAGGGAAATCGAGGAGCTAAAAGTCCTACCTTGAAATGATGGGAATACTGTTGGCCAAAGTTAGTCGCTGCCCCCGTTCGCCCCGTGCTGATTGTTTGGGCTTTGCGATGCAACAAGAAATGCTTATTCAGTTATCAAATCTCGCTGCAAGCATAAGGTGGGGAGCCGGCAAAAGCAAAGCATGCTCAAGTCTACACTGACTCCCAAAGTTTGTCATATGCTTATAGCAGGGGTGCCCAAACTACGGCCCATGGGCCGGATCCAGTCCCCAATGCCAATTCATGCGGCCCACACTGCCCGTATGGGGGTGTTTTACTTCTGCAAGCGATGAGGGTGGTGCAGGATGGATGAATTGGTATCGGGGGTGGATCCGGCCCACAGGGAGTAGTTTGGGCACCCCTGGTTTAAGCAGAGAAAATGGCAGCTTAGACTCGATCTCATTCTGTTGAAAAACAGTTTGCAAGAAGCGTTTTTACTTCCGCTTCTGGTGAAAGGGACCACATGAACCACGTGACCGGCCCACCATGCAAAATGTGTTTATACATTTTTAACTGTTGTGCGCCGCCCTGAGTTGGGTTCTCCTGATTGGGCAGCATATAAATTTAAAAATTAAATTAAATTAAATTAAAAATTAAATTGGGTACCCCTGGCTTGGAGCTTTCAGGCTTGACAGTGCTTCTGTTCATCTGGACCCTGTGACTAGTTGCAGGATGAGTCTATGTCTGTGGGGAGGCTGTCACAGAAGAACAGTGGGCAGCTGGGATGGACACGGGGTGGGGCGGGGGGCTATGGTAAGTAAGAACACAACCTGTCATGTACTGAATTAAATTAGCCCAGTGTTTCCCAATCTTGGACTTCAATTCCCAGAAGCCCAATTTCCCCAAAGCACTAATCAGCTAATATACTGGTTTAGGCTTCTGGGAATTGGAGGTCCCCCAGTGTTGTGCAGAACATGGCTTGGGGAATGCTGTAGCCCCGCGGTGGCGAACCTTGGCACTCCAGATGTTCTTGGACTTCCAATTCCCAGAAGCCCAAGCACCCTGCAAATCCACATGAATGGGTTTACTGCGATTTATCCGGCCCACGCACCCTCGTCGCTCCCGGAAGCCCACGTATGGTTAAGACTCTTTCAGGTTAACCCTTCCTCCGTATGGGGGAAGCGACGAGGGTGGTGTGGTTTGGATGAATCGCAGTAAACCCATTTGTGTGGATTCGCAGGGGGCTTGGGCTTCTGGGAATTGAAGTCCAAGAACATCTGGAGTGCCAAGGTTCACCATCATGGCCTTAGCCCATTAAATCAGCCCAGGTGGTATGTGAACTAAGAGAGGGAGACGTCAAATTCCTTGAGCCAGCTCAGACATTGGGGTTTCCACTTTGGTCTTGCCCATACAGTTGGGTTGGGTTGACCCAGTAGAGTAGCATCTATCGAAGTGTGACATAGGATGGGTCGTATCCTAAGTGTAGATGTTTTTAAAAGAGTGCTGAGTGAAGGTTATGTTTATGTGCAGCACGATGGGCACGTCTGCACTGCGCCCATAACAATACAACTGGGTGCTGTCATGACTATTCTGACATATGGCAAACCTTTTCAGTCTAGTGTTGGAACAAAAAAAATGGGTTTAGCCCCGGTTACTGTATTTGGTTTCCAGAATTGAGGTTATTATACAATTCCTCCGAGTGAAATTTCTCCCTTTCTATTAGAGTTATAATTCTTTGGGGAACGTTCTTGTGTAGAGCTTTAAATGCATCTCTTTTCTGCAACAGGATTTTCTCAAAAACGACATCTAAGTTCAAGTTTACTTTCTGATCTGAGTCGGCCTTGTGCTGAGTAGGGTGGGTTACAAATTAAATTGATTGATTTATTGATTGATCATAGCTGTCAAGTATCCCTTATTGGCCAGGAAAACCCCTTATTTTACCCTCTTTCCCGCCGTCATCCCATATTAATTAGACTGCAATGCCCTATTGCCGCCATTGGAGGGCAGCAGAGGATAAGCATCGCTGTCAAGTATCCCTTATTTGCCGGGAAATTTCCCTTGTTTCCAAATCCAAAACTTGACAGGTATGTTTCTGATACTCAGTTGTAAATCTAAGGATGCCAAAGGCAATACAGGCAGTGCAGTAAATTCTGATCTGGGATGTCATAAAACAGCCTCTATTCCCCCAAACTGTGACAAAATAATCATTAGGGAACTTTCCTCTTCTAATCACGGGTCGTCTGTAACGTCATCGGCTTCAGCCTCCCCGTAAGCTTCAGCGAGAGGAAAAATGCATCCAGCACTCTTAGAGACGTTATAAATGTATACCTCAATGTATATAGGTGTGAGAAGACAGACAACAGCATAAAGCAACACAAAGGTGTGACAGGTTGGCTTTTTTTGTCTTGTTTGTTTTTCCAGTTTTTATTGAGTGAAAATGTTCAAACCTTGCATCAGTCATGCAAAAAAAAAAATCAAATAAATAAAACACATATATTAAATTTCTAATAGCACTAAATTCAAGTGGAAAAATATTCAGTTCTTAATAACGTAGGTGCTGAGGAGACCAAATTCAAGTAAAATCAGAGCACACTCTCCTGTTTTAGGATTTTAACTTTCCGCATTATTATTTTGTTTCAAAACCTATATATAGCTATATATCTATATATATAAGTATATACATATAGATATATACACACACACACACATATATATATATATATGTGCATACATATTATTTTTTTGTATTTATATTTATATATATATATACACACACATACATATTTATAAAACATTTAAAAAGAGCATTGGTAGTTTAAGCATCACGTCTTTTAATCTCCCCCACCCCACCCGCCCCCAACACACAGAAAGGAAGAAATAAAACAAAATAAAGAGAATTAAAAATAAACAGAAGGAGAAAGTACACATTTTAAAATTCAAAAATGAGCTAGCAATGGCTTATAGTCCTAAGTGTGCAATATGGATTTTACAAAAAGGCTAGAATTCTCCGTCGTAAAGTTGTCCTTTATATCTGCGTTTATTTTTAAAGATCTGGGGCCAGTTCAAGAAAACTTTCTTTCCCTTTATAATATTTTTTCAACTGTTTTTGCTACTTTTTGAGATAGGTTTATCTTTCAAGACATGTGAGTTTTGTATTTTTTTAAAAATAAAACACCGGCGTTCCGATTTATCCCTCCTCTTTATTCTTTCCAAGGATGTTGACTTAGGCATGTGATGGGGAACCCTTAATTCCCAGAAGCCCAAGTCTCTGTGAATCCACATGAATGGGTTTACTACACATACATTTACTACTCATTCATGTGGATTCTCAGAAACCCGGGCTTCTGGGAATTGCAACCCAAGAACACCTGGAATGCCCCAAGGTTCGCCATCCCTGATTTAGGCTGTGTGTGTGTTCTTTAAATCTATCCTTAAATCTTGCAACCTGCCCTTTCCAACCATGGTGTGGGATTTTCCTGGTTTTGTTACACCAAGGGTTTGTTAAATATTCAGATTTTTAAATAAAAATAATAGGGCTTCTCCCTCCCAAACCGGTTTGCCCATTCCAGCTGGTTTCAGACTTCAACAGGCCTGGGATCAAAATAGCATTTTATGAGCTGCTTAAGCCATGATGTCCTCCCCCCCCCTCCCAATCATCATTCCTCTTTGCAGAAGGAAACCCCCCTTCTTAGTTCCTCATCATCTTCACCGTGTGTATGCGTGTGGTGCATAAGACGTTCCTCTACCAGGTGTGGTTTAATTTGCACCCACACTTTTATAGCAATGCTGCATTTTAAGCAATGGCCAAACTTCAATTCTGGGACTCAAGAGCATTCCTGACCGAATGAGACTCCACGCAAGGACTGCATTGGCCTCTCCTGCTTTAAGAAGAAAGACCCCAAACACACCGGGATGTTATTTCTAGAGCAGGGGGTCTACCTTTCTCTACAACATGGTTTTCAGCCATGGGCCGGCCCATGCCCCTTCAGACAGCTGAGCGGGCCAGACTGGTGCTTCCCCATGCCGTAAATGCTGCGGGTAAAACATGTCTGTAGTCAATTCTGGCAGCTGGAGCGAGTCTCATTTGTTGCCATGGGTCATATCTGGCCCACGGGCTGTAGGTTACGAACCCCTGCTCTAAAATATGCTTGGGTACGTCAACACTTGCTTTGAGCTCTTCAGCCCCTTCCAAAAGGCCCTTCTTTTTCATCCTTGTTGGGTCCTAAGTGCTACTTTTTGATGTTTTTTCAGGGTGCTTATTTTTAAATGACCCTGTTTCGTTGGGTTGTAAACTTAGGAGAAGGAAGCAATACGCCGTTAGCTACCGATGTGGTTTTAAACCATGCCAACTCTGCTGGAAAACGAGGGGATTGAGGCTGGATTGAGGCAAACAGAAGAAATTGGCTACTGGGTGGTTGTAAGCCTGGAATAACAAACTCTCTTCCTTGCCCTTTAAGCAGTCGTTGACAAAGCGACAAGATCTGCCGATGAACTTTTATTGCCAAAGCTAATTTAGCACAAGAAAAGCCTTGGAAGGTTGTAAAATCCAGTGTAAACACACATCTCCGTGCATGTAACTCTAGTCTAGAGGCTCTGAGCGTCCGGATGCCACTCAGGTTGGATGGAAATTACAGGGAACCCAAGTGGTGCGCTAACCCAGACACTTGAGCTTTAAACATGGCAAAGCATTCCAGGTGTCGGAATTGTGACTATGAGCACAACTCATCCATTGCACCTTTTGGGTGAACTCCCGAAAGCAGTGAGAAAACAAGACGCCCATTGGGTTGGCCACGAACGGTTTCCAAACAACTTCCCGGTTAAGGAAGTAGAAATAAAACCCCTATTGTACTAATTGGATAGTTTTGACGTCACTTTTTTTTTTAATTACTACTTTCGCTTTTGATTTTAATTTCCCAATCTTTCTCTCTTTTAGGTGTGCTGCGGTTCTCTCTGGATGTTTGCAGAAATGGCCAAGCTGTCAAAAACTGGGCCAAGCCACGGCGTGGATAAGTATTTAACGTCCAACCGAGGTGTTCAGAAGACCAGCTTGCCAAGCCAAAACTTCTGAGGACTCTCTCCCTTTTGGTGAGTTTTACTCTTGACTTATTTTAAACTTCTACGGATCCTTCTGTCTACACATTGAACAGCAGCTACTGCTCCAACCATCGCATGGAAGATAAGCAACCTTTCGGTTTAGCCTGTTTCATCCTTAAAAAGTAGGGTGCGAGAATGAGTCAGATGATGCTAGATCAGTGATGGTGAACCTTGGCACTCCAGGTGTTCTTGGACGTCTAACTTCCAGAAGCCCAAGTCTCTGTGAATCCACACGCATGGGTTTATGTGCAGTAAATTCATTCATGTGGATTCACAGAGACTTGGGCTTCTGGGAATTGAAGTCCAAGAACACCGTATGTGCAGTTAACCCATCCATGTGGATTCACAGAGATTTGGGCTTCTGGGAATTGAAATCCGAAGAACACCTGGAGTGCCCCAAGGTTGGCCATCTCGGTGCCTATATGGTACCAAGCAAACAGTGGCTCCCGCCCTTTCCAAAACAAAGAGCAAACAAATACACCCTTGTGTGAATGATTGTGGGCCATACGACTGCAGAGTTAGGTGTGCGTGAAGTGTGTCTATGATATTGTGTGTTTTTCCCCTACATAGCTCAAATTCAGAATTGCTTGGCGGTCCAGTATTGAGGGTTTTAAAGCCAAAGGGGGTGAAGCCTTGGTCTCTGACTTTCTCCCCAATTAATTTGGGGGGGGGGAGAATGTGATTAACAATAAATGTGTGTGTGGGGGAATGGCTTCATTTGAGAATAGGTGGGTGGAGGAGATAATTATATACAAGTAGACAAATAGGATACTGAAGGGCTTGTTTCTCAGCAGATACTCACAGAGTATTTAATCTTGGTATGGCTCTTATTTTCTCTTTCCTCCCACCCTTATATCTCTATATCTAATAGTAACTTTATGGGGTGTGTGTGTGTGTACCTAATGTACAGCTCTTTTCCCTCTGGAGGTCGGGAGGAGAGACCCCCCAGTGCTAAACTTAGTTGCACTTTCTTCTGCTGTGGCTGGTGGGCTACCAACTGTTATGTGCCCCAGGAGGAATTGGGTTGTGTAGTGGCTTTGCTCAAAGCCAACCCAATGGCTCTGGCCCATGGCTTTTCTCAAGACATTGGGGAGAACGTTGTGCCCCATATGCTGGAGGTCAGAGAACCTGAGACCTTGCCCCATGGATGTAGGCTTGGGTTGCCCCCTCTCTTCCTCCCCCCACTTTTAAAAGAGGCTTCTCTTCTCACCTGACACCCCCTCCCCAATTTTCAGCCTTCCTCAAAGACATTTTTTTGCCCAAGTCAAGACCCCCAAACCCAAGGGGAGAGAACATGGAAGGATAGACATTTTGGCAACGAGGGTCACTTAGTTTTATGATGTTAGCCGCCCTGAGTAGGGATGATTTTTCCCAAGAGAGGCAGGATATAAGTGTAAATAATAAATAAAATAAATTAGCCCCTGACATAGCCGTGAGGAAAATCATTTCTCCTACAGCAGAACATGGCTCCAGGTAGCCACCAGCTGAGTTCGCTCTGGGCCACTCCATTTTGGGTTGGGAGCGGATTCATTAAATCTTCTTTCCCCATATGTAGGATATCTTTTCCCCTATCAACCACCACCTCATTTTACCACTGCCAATGTGGAGCCAAAACCTCGCACCAGGAAAGGACCACTTCACTTGGGTGGGAAACATTGCAAATATAAAATTTTTGCCCTGTTCCCAAAAGATGAACCATCTCTTTTTTTAGCAACAAAGAGGACCTAAAAATCAGTGGCGGCCAACCCTGGCACTCCAGGTGTTCTTGGACTTCAATTCCCAGAAGCCGAAGTCTCTGTGAATCCACACGAATGGGTTTACTGCAGACTTCAATTCTATATGTGTAGTAAGCCCATGGGTGCAGATTCACAGAGGAGTTGGGCTTCTGGGAATTGAAGTCTGCAGTAAACCCATTCGAGTGGATTCACAGAGGACTTGGGCTTCTAGGAATTGAAGTCTGCAGTAACCCATTCGAGTGGATTCACAGAGGACTTGGGCTTCTGGGAATTGAAGTCCAAGGACACCTGGAGTTGCATCCAAGACCTCAATGATCAGCGGACAGACCCCTTTCCTAGCCCTGTTCAATTCATTAATGCTTCTTGTTTACAAAACAAAAAAAAACAAAACAAAACAGAAAAACCCTCAAACTGACAATAAATACCCCCTTTCCCTCCCCTCAACCGAGCTGCCTGAGACCCCCTGTTTTCTCCTGGCCATTTGATGCTGGAGAAAGGAAAATAAAACCAGAAATAGGAGTGATATATGGGTAACCCCGACCCTAGTCCCCCCCCCCAGATGGCAAAAGGTCTTCTTCACTTGTGGCTTAAAGGGACCAAATCCTTCTTTGCAAATATATATATGTATGTATGTATCTTGTTGTGGTTGTTGTTGTTTTTGTCATGACTGTCCCTAATGATTCCCCACTGCATACTAGCTGCCTCTCCCTCCCTCCCTGAGACTGGGAAGAGTATTAAAGGGGAAAACGGGGAAACATGCGTTGGAAGGAAGAGGGGACCGTCCCGACGCCTTTTCAACCCAACCGGCCCCGTAGCTTTGGGACAACCAAGAGGGAACGGGTGGCCCTTATGGGACAGGACATCTGTCTCGTTACTAGAAGGGTCCCCTCCTCCAGGACCCCAAAACCCATCTGCCCCACGGGAGTAAAGCCTTTCGCCACCCTGTAAACATGTGCATTTCAACAGCCTGCCCCCCTCGAGCCCCCAACCTGGCTCTTATCTTGGGAGGGGGCGAATTTTCTCCTTCCTTTCTTTCTTTTTTGCACAATCCAATAATTTAATTTCTTTTTACCTTTCTGCACTTTCTGGGGTTTGTGGGTTTGGGGTAGGGAATTTTTTTTTTTTTTGTCTTCCTGTTTGCTGTTCTACCGTTTGTTCTCACCTTACACAGCGGAGTTCTCTCAGTGAGTTCAGTCCTCTCTCTCTCTTTTTTTGTCTGTCTGTGTTTTAAAAAATATCCCGGTCGAGGCCCCCCCCCCAGATGTAGTCTGTGTGTTAAGGGGAGCCCCCTTGGGGGACGGGATGTGGGGCTGGATCCTCGGGGGGCCGGGAGGAAGGAGGTACCCCCTCCCTAAGTTCCCTAATGTCTTTTGCAGGCGAGCTTTCTGCCTCGGGAAGCGACTCTTCCGAATCCGTGTTCAGATCTTCTTCATCGTCGTCGTCGTCCTCATCCTCCTCTTCGTCGTCGTCATCTTCCTCGTTCATCTCTTCATCATCCTCGTCCTCATCGTGGGAAGAGTCGTCATCGTCCTCCAGGTTGCCGCAGCCGCCCGGCAAGCGCTCGCCCTCTGACGGAGTGGGGCCCTCTCCGGCCAGTGTAGGGGGGCTCCCGCCACTGCCCTCGGGGGGCTTTTGGCTGAGGTCCAGGGAGTCGTTGAGCCCCACGCCGGCCGCATTCTGCAGGAAGAAGAGGGCGCTGTTGGCGTCGGTGCTGAGGTTGAGCGAGCTGTCGAGGCTGACAGAGGCGGCGTTGGCAGCATCGGGGGCGTCCTGGTACTCCAGGGCAGGGTGTTGGAGCCCATCGGGGCCCGGAGAGATGGCCGGCAGCTCCCCGCGCTCCTGCTTCTCGTGCTTGCGCTTGTGCGAGTCCATCTGCGACATGCCCACCACCGTGTGCTTGCAGCCTGGGTAGGTGCAGTGGAAGTGGGAACACTTGAGTTTGTACTTACACTCGGCCACCTCGCAGTCCACGCTGGAGCTGAACTGGCAGAAGCCGGCCGCGCTGATGACGTCCTGCTTACCGTGGTGCTTGCGGTGGGCCGTCACTTTGGTGCTGTCGGTGCAGCGAAAGCCGCAGCGCAGGCAATGGAAGTGGGTGCTGTTGCCTGAGAACTGGCAGTCCGGGAAGTGGCAACTGAGCGAGGACTTGAAGCGCTTGAAGTCGTCCAGCACCAGGTTGTCGACCCGGTCGTGGTGCTGGGCATGCTTGTACATGTGGGTCCGGCCGCAGAACTTGTAGCCGCAGTTTTCCCGGGTGCAGTGGTAGTGGGTCACCTTCAGGGAGAACTGGCAGCCCGCGTCCTTGCAGTCCTCGTAGAGGTCGTACCGCCGGAAGCCCTCCAGCATCATCCCTTCGTCCAGCATCTTGCGGGAGGAGGCGGTTTTGCGCCGCTTGCCGAAGGGCGACATGTCCTCAATGATCCAGAAGCGCTTCTTGGCGCCTGCGGCCGTTGGGAGGGTGATGGTGTTCCCTGGGGGAAAGAAGGGAATGGAGTTGGGCGTTTACAATTCGGGTTTGTTTGGGTCCCTATTTTATCTTTGCTTTTTTTGAATCAGACCAACAACACCTAACTTTGTTCATTGCGAAGGCCTTAAAGGGGGTGAAGAAGAGGAAGACCAGGATCCATCACAACGGTTGAACCTGCATGGTGAATCTTGACACTCCAGGTGTTCTTGGACTTCAATTCCCAGAAGCCCTAGTCTCTGTGAATCCACACGAATAGGTTTACTGTGCGAATGTCCATTCGTGTGGATTCACAGAGACTAGGGCTTCTGGGAATTGAAGTCCAAGAACACCTGGAGTGTCTGTGTGGTCCCCCTTTCAAGAGCCTCCTTGAAGATTGTGGTATTCTTGAACCACGAATGGGTGTGCTCTGGTCACGGCACCCTTGTTGTTGCCCGCTAGTCTTTCTCACACTAGGGTCAGGCGAAGAGGACTACAGAACGAACTCAACAAAGGGTGCCTTCATTGTAACACTTTCATGTCTGGCCTAGACACGGTGTGTTGACTTGGGCTTCTGGGAATTGACGTTCTAGAAGTGAAGGTTCGCCGGCAATGCTCTAGGGTATGACGCAACTGGCTTTCCAGCAAGGGAGACATTGAACTTTACGTGTGTGTCTTTTTTTGAACATGGGTTTGTATTATCAGGGCTTAGAGTACACACAGGTAAGGATAAGCCAGGGATGGCGAACCTTGGGCACTCCAGGTGTTCTTGGACTCCAGCTCCCAGAAGCCCAAAGACTCTGTTGATCCACATGATTGAGTTCACTGTGTGGATCCAGAGAGACTTGGGCTTCTGGGAATTGAAGTCCAAGAACACCTGGAGTGCTGAGGTTCGCCGTCACTCCTCTAGGGTGCATGGACGTCACATGGGGACTAGGATTTGAGACTTTCCCCTTAATGCACAGGCCAGACTAGAATGCGGAGGGTGAACAAGGAGAGAAAGCGTAAGAAACGTTTACCTGCCGCGTCCTGAACTAGAGGGACGTCACTTTTGACTGGAGTTGGAGTGGCCAGGATGGGTGAGAACCCTGCTGAGCTGGCGGTGGGCAAAACAAGGCCCCTGCTGGATCCCAGGGTGGCACTTAGCAGAGAGTATGAGACGCAAGATGGAGAGAAGAGGTAGGGGAGGGGAGGGAGGGGAGACCTGAGCAGGGCTGGCGAGAAAGATGGAGGCAGAGGAGGGGGAGGAGGGGGAGGTGGTGGAGGAGGAGGAGGAGGAGCATGGTGGGCAACATCATCATCATCACCATCATCAGCGGCAGCAGCAACAGTAGGAAGAGGAGCAGCCAGGCAGCCTGGAGAAATGTGGAAAGAAAAAAAAAAAAGAATAGCAGGGGGGAAGAAAACAAAAGGAAAACAAAAGAGAACCGAAATGAGAACCCAAGAGTGTAAGCGATACAATGAAGAAGAAGAAAATAATAATGGAGAGCACGTTCGTGTGTACGAGAACGGAACAGTAACAGAGAAGGGGAAATGGAGAGGGCATGACAGGCAGCAACGGTAGGGTGGAGTGAAGGTTATACCATGTGGACAATGTGGCCTCCGAGGACCCAGAAAGGGACACCAGTCCATGGTCAGTTGAGTGGACAGTTGGGTTCTCCCTCCCTGAGTGTGAGATTGTGGCAGGACGGCTGTCCTGGGAGAGGGGGGGGGCAGTTTAAAGGAGGAGGGCTGGGAATAGGGGTGGCTTTGCGGCCGTCGTCGGCACGTTTCCTCTTCCAGATGGTGCCAAGAAGCATGTCCTCAAATCAAATCGATCTTTATTCCGGTCCGAGACCAGCATAGAACAGCAAAAGGGACAGAAAACGAATCTTCTAAACTGGTCCTGGACTGTAATAAAGATTGATTTGATTCGAAGAATGAGATGTGCACCAAGGGCCTCCCCGGCTGGGCATCGTCGTGAAAAGTATGCTAACGAGAATGGTTAGTTTTTAAAACCGGGTATCATGGAACCTGTGGGACAGGCCAGCCAAACTCTTAGGCTTGGACACCTTAACCCTGGGCTGATAAACCTTGGCGCTCCAGGTCTTCTTGGACTTCAATTCCCAGAAGCCCTGATCAGTTGGGTGTGCTGAATTGGGCTTCTGGGAAATGAAGTCCAAGAAGACCTGGAGCGCCAAGGTTGTCCCCCACCCCGTCTTAACCCCTGGCCCCTCTTTCTCAGATGGTCTTCAACAGGGTGAGAACTATCAGACCCTACCTATACAGGTGTGTGACAAGTCAGAGTAGACCTTAAGAGAGAGTTAGGACTGTCTACCTTAAAGCCCATCTGCCTGTGCCTTTCAAGCCAGAGAACGGAACAGCAAGTCCCATTTAGCATCAAGATTTTTAGAAGCTCCTCCTCCACATTCAGAGGAGGGCGCAGGCCCCAGGGTCTACTCGGGCGTAGACACAGTGCCACACTGACCTGCTGACGTGCTTTCGTTGCCCACGGGCGTGCTAGAGCAACTACGGTCCATGTTGGAGGACTCGGAAGAGAGGCCGCCGGGGCTGCATCCGGTGTAGTCGGCGTAGTCGTCCGCTTCGGCATCCGCCGCGCTCTGGGGGCCCTGAAAGGAAGCAGGAGTCCCTGACGCGGCTGGGCTGGGAGCCACGCGGCTGACCTGGGGGAGGCTTTCCTTCCTAGGAGGAGCGTGACCCATAACCTGAAAGAAGAGATTTGGCGCTGGGGTGGGCAGGAGTCAAATGTGGGGGGTCTCACTCTCTAGGGCCGTGACGGAGAACCTTGGCACTCCAGCTGTTCTTGGACTTCAATTCCCAGAAGCCCAAGTCTGTGGATCCACACAAATGGGTTTACTGCACGGTGGATTCACAGGGACTTGGGCTTCTGGGAATTGAAGTCCAAGAACAGCTGGAGTGCCAAGGTTCGCCATCACTCCTCTAGGGTGCATGGAGGTCACATGGGGACTAGGATTTGAGACTTTCCCCTTAATGCACAGGCCAGACTAGACCCGTCACAAGGCAGAAGAGGTAGGAGAATCTGGATGGCTCACAAAGGCAGCAAGGTGTAAGCTTGCCACACGGATGGGGAGTTTGTCTCTTGTGTGTCACTCACCCTAATTCCTGTTATTTACTAGGACCTTAACTGAGACATGTGTGTCTGTGTTGGCTACTCTGCCTCAGGTAGAAAAATATCCTGAGCCGTCTCTGCGCATGGGCACAAACGCTATGGGGTCGACTCTTAGGTCAAACACCCACAAGTGATTTCTTTATGGTCAAAGACACCCTTTGTACTGTATCCAACTCTAAGATTCAGTGCTCTTCTGTTTATAGCCAAAAAGCCTGTGCTGTCTGCGTCTGCAGGCATTTCCGTGGCCATGTGGCAGGCAGGACTAAACACACGGAACACTGTTTACTTTTCCCACCGAAGTGGTACCTATTTAACGACTTGTGAATTCTTGCTTTCAAACTGCTAGGTTGGCAGGAGCAGGCGACGGGAACTCACTCCGGTGTGCAACACTCGAGTCTCAAACTGCTGGCCTGTCGACCTTCCAGTCGTCAAGTCCAGCGTCTTAACCACTAAGCCACCAGAATCCCATCCTTTATGGCAGCCACCAACATAGAGGATCTCAGAACAGTCAGTGTCTATCTGACTGGGGCAACCGGTAGGCTCTGTTGGGCATTTTAGCGGGTTGGGTTGTAGTTTGAGGAAAGCTCTCCCTAAACATCGAGAGAGCTGCTGCCGGTCAGTGCAGGCAGCATTTAGCTAAATGCAACGGTGGCGCCTCTCCCCTGGCCTATGGTGGCACGCTTTGCTGTTCAACGGTGCCTATCCCTGAAGAAGGCCCAGCGCCGGCGTCCTCCGAGAGAAAGAGAAGGCTTTACCTGAGTTGGGACGCGGTCGAAGTTCTTCCCCAGCATCCTGCGCATGTGTTTCCTGGCATGGGAGGTCATTTGGTGCTTGAGCAGGAAGGAGAATTGGCAGCCCTCGCGGATGCAGTGGAAGTGGCTGTTGACCTGGTTGTATTTGCAGCCTGTGAAGAGACGCAAAGTGTGCGCAAACTTCAGAAAACTGGCTCGCGTTGGGTGGGTGTGGATTAGGAGGCAGAACTGATTCAGTTGGGTTACAAAGCGACCAAACCTTGGGATCCGACGGATCAATGCGTGGACTTTCAGGAGAAATCGGGGAAATGCTTTCTACTGGGCGTCATACAGAGGTCACATTATGCTTCTCTCTATTGGCCAAGACCTGTGGTTATTGATGGCCATTTAATGTACCTCCTTCCATGAGGAGAGATGGAGGAAAAGGGTAGTAAGGGAGAGTGAGTGGGCTACTTTTAACCATTACAACTACTTTGCTCAAGGGTCTCGGAGAAGCCATTGGGCCAATGACATTCCTTGGCCAGCTGCAACCTTCCCAGAGGTTTGGGTGGACACAAAGGTCTTTCCACACCGTCCCATCATGCTATTAACTTAGTAGGGAGTAAAAATGTTTATGCATTGGCCACATAAATTGATTAAAAGCCATATGCTTAAGCAATCGTTCTGATGGACTGGGAAGCAGAGCCCTCTCCCGACAAGAAATTGACCCTCTAAACTTGTCCTTATGTGCCATCATGCTGTTCCTTCCACACGATGACTTTCTGAACAAGTGACCTCCAAAGCTCTCATGCCCTCAACAGCGCTTTGCTAGACTCAGGGCCAGAGCTTTCTTTAGGGCATTGCTTCCCGACCCTAGATCTCCAGATGTTCTTGGTCTAAACATCCCACAAGCCCCCACTGTTGGGCGTGCTGGCAAGGATTTCTGGGAATTGTAGTCCAGGAACCTCTGGAGACCCAAGACTGGTCCCACTACTTTAAGAGTGAACCCCTCTCCTATATCCATGGTGGTCAACCTTGGCATTCCAGATGTTTTTGGACTTCAATTCCCAGAAACCCAAGTCAGCACTCTTCCTGACCTTCCGCTTCTCAGGACTTCTGGGAATTGAAGTCCAAGAACACCTGGAGACCCAAGACTGGACCCACTACTTTAAGAGTGAACCCCTCTCTTATATCCATGTTGGTCAACCTTGGCACTCCAGATGTTCTTGGACTTCAATTCCCAGAAGCCCAAGTCAGCACTCCTCCTGACCCTCCGCTTCTCAGGGCTTCTGGGAATTGAAGTCCTAGAACACCTGGAGACCCAAGACTGGTCCCACTACTTTAAGAGTGAACCCCTCTCCTATATCCATGGTGGTCAACCTTGGCACTTCAGATGTTCTTGGACTTCAATTCCCAGAAGCCCAAGTCAGCACCTCTCCTGACCTTCCGCTTCTCAGGGCTTCTGGGAATTGAAGTCAAAGAACACCTGGAGACCCAAGACTGGATCCACTACTTTAAGAGTGAACCCCTCTCCTGTATCCATGGTGGTCAACCTTGGCACTCCAGATGTTCTTGGACTTCAATTCCCAGAAGCCCAAGTCAGCACTCCTCCTGACCTTCCGCTTCTCAGGGCTTCTGGGAATTGAAGTCAAGGAACACCTGGAGACCCAAGACTGGACCCACTACTTTAAGAGTGAACCCCTCTCCTATATCCATGGTGGTCAACCTTGGCACTCCAGATGTTCTTGGACTTCAATTCCCAGAAGCCCAAGTCAGCACCTCTCCTGACCTTCCGCTTCTCAGGGCTTCTGGGAATTGAAGTCAAAGAACACCTGGAGACCCAAGACTGGATCCACTACTTTAAGAGTGAACCCCTCTCCTGTATCCATGGTGGTCAACCTTGCCACTCCAGATGTTCTTGGACTTCAATTCCCAGAAGCCCAAATCAGCACTTCTCCTGACCTTCCGCTTCTCAGGGCTTCTGGGAATTGAAGTCCAAGAACACCTGGAGACCCAAGACTGGACCCACTACTTTAAGAGTGAATCCCTCTCCTATATCCATGGTGGTCAACCTTGGCACTCCAGATGTTCTTGGACTTCAATTCCCAGAAGCCCAAATCAGCACTTCTCCTGACCTTCCGCTTCTCAGGGCTTCTGGGAATTGAAGTCCAAGAACACCTGGAGACCCAAGACTGGACCCACTACTTTAAGAGTGAAACCCTCTCCTATATCCATGGTGGTCAACCTTGGCACTCCAGATGTTCTTGGACTTCAATTCCCAGAAGCCCAAGTCAGCACTCCTCCTGACCTTCCGCTTCTCAGGGCTTCTGGGAATTGAAGTCAAGGAACACCTGGAGACCCAAGACTGGACCCACTACTTTAAGAGTGAACCCCTCTCCTATATCCATGGTGGTCAACCTTGGCACTCCAGATGTTCTTGGACTTCAATTCCCAGAAGCCCAAGTCAGCACCTCTCCTGACCTTCCGCTTCTCAGGGCTTCTGGGAATTGAAGTCAAAGAACACCTGGAGACCCAAGACTGGATCCACTACTTTAAGAGTGAACCCCTCTCCTGTATCCATGGTGGTCAACCTTGGCACTCCAGATGTTCTTGGACTTCAATTCTCAGAAGCCCAAGTCAGCACCTCTCCTGACCTTCCGCTTCTCAGGGCTTCTGGGAATGGAAGTCCAAGAACACCTGGAGACCCAAGACTGGACCCACTACTTTAAGAGTGAACCCCTTTCCTATATCCATGGTGGTCAACCTTGGCACTCCAGATGTTCTTGGACTTCAATTCCCAGAAGCCAAAGTCAGGACTCCTCCTGACTTTCCGCTTCTCAGGGCTTCTGGGAATTGAAGTCCAAGAACACCTGGAGACCCAAGACTGGACCCACTACTTTAAGAGTGAACCCCTCTCCTATATCCATGGTGGTCAACCTTGGCACTCCAGATGTTCTTGGACTTCAATTCCCAGAAGCCCAAGTCAGCACTCCTCCTAACCCTCCGCTTCTCAGGGCTTCTGGGAATGGAAGTCCAAGAACACCTGGAGACCCAAGACTGGTCCCACTACTTTAAGAGTGAACCCCTCTCCTATATCCATGGTGGTCAACCTTGGCACTCCAGATGTTCTTGGACTTCAATTCCCAGAAGCCCAAGTCAGCACTTCTCCTGACCCTCCGCTTCTCAGGGCTTCTGGGAATTGAAGTCCAAGAACACCTGGAGACCCAAGACTGGACCCACTACTTTAAGAGTGAACCCCTCTCCTATATCCATGGTGGTCAACCTTGGCACTCCAGATGTTCTTGGACTTCAATTCCCAGAAGCCCAAGTCAGCACTCCTCCTGACCTTCCGCCTCTCAGGGCTTCTGGGAATTGAAGTCCAAGAACACCTGGAGACCCAAGACTGGACCCACTACTTTAAGAGTGAACCCCTCTCCTGTATCCAGGGTGGTCAACCATGGCACTCCAGAAGTTCTTGGACTTCAATTCCCAGAAGCCCAAGTCAGCACTCCTCCTGACCCTCCGCTTCTCAGGGCTTCTGGGAATTGAAGTCCAAGAACACCTGGAGACTCAAGACTGGACCCACTACTTTAAGAGTGAACCCCTCTCCTATATCCATGGTGGTCAACCTTGGCACTCCAGATGTTCTTGGACTTCAATTCCCAGAAGCCCAAGTCAGCACTCCTCCTGACCCTCCGCTTCTCAGGGCTTCTGGGAATTGAAGTCCAAGAACACCTGGAGACCCAAGACCGGACACACTACTTTAAGAGTGAACCCCTCTCCTATATCCATGGTGGTCAACCTTGGCACTCCAGATGTTCTTGGACTTCAATTCCCAGAAGCCCAAATCAGCACTCCTCCTGACCTTCCGCTTCTCAGGGCTTCTGGGAATTGAAGTCCAAGAACACCTGGAGACCCAAGACTGGACCCATTACTTTATGAGTGAACCCGTCTCCTATATCCATGGTGGTCAACCTTGGCACTCCAGATGTTCTTGGACTTCAATTCCCAGAAGCCCAAGTCAGCACTCCTCCTGACCTTCCGCTTCTCAGGGCTTCTGGGAATTGAAGTCCAAGAACACCTGGAGACCCAAGACTGGACCCACTACTTTAAGAGTGAACCCCTCTCCTATATCCATGGTGGTCAACCTTGGCACTCCAGATGTTCTTGGACTTCAATTCCCAGAAGCCCAAGTCAGCACTCCTCCTGACCTTCCGCTTCTCAGGGCTTCTGGGAATTGAAGTCCAAGAACACCTGGAGACCCAAGACTGGACCTACTACTTTAAGAGTGAATCCCTCTCCTATATCCATGGTGGTCAACCTTGGCACTCCAGATGTTCTTGGACTTCAATTCCCAGAAGCCCAAGTCAGCACTTCTCCTGACCCTCCGCTTCTCAGGGCTTCTGGGAATTGAAGTCCAAGAATACCTGGAGACCCAAGATTGGACCCACTACTTTAAGAGTAAATCCCTCTCCTATATCCATGGTGCTCAACCTTGGCACTCCAGATGTTCTTCGACTTCAATTCCCAGAAGCCCAAGTCAGCACTCCTCCTGACCTTCCGCTTCTCAGGGCTTCTGGGAATTGAAGTCCAGGAACACCTGGAGACCAAAGACTGGACATACTACTTTAAGAGTGAATCCCTCTCCTATATCCATGGTGGTCAACCTTGGCACTCCAGATGTTCTTGGACTTCAATTCCCAGAAGCCCAAGTCAGCACTCCTCCTGACCTTCCGCTTCTCAGGGCTTCTGGGAATTGAAGTCAAGGAACACCTGGAGACCCAAGACTGGACCCACTACTTTAAGAGTGAACCCCTCTCCTATATCCATGGTGGTCAACCTTGGCACTTCAGATGTTCTTGGACTTCAATTCCCAGAAGCCCAAGTCAGCACCTCTCCTGACCTTCCGCTTCTCAGGGCTTCTGGGAATTGAAGTCAAAGAACACCTGGAGACCCAAGACTGGATCCACTACTTTAAGAGTGAACCCCTCTCCTGTATCCATGGTGGTCAACCTTGGCACTCCAGATGTTCTTGGACTTCAATTCCCAGAAGCCCAAGTCAGCACTCCTCCTGACCTTCCGCTTCTCAGGGCTTCTGGGAATTGAAGTCAAGGAACACCTGGAGACCCAAGACTGGACCCACTACTTTAAGAGTGAACCCCTCTCCTATATCCATGGTGGTCAACCTTGGCACTCCAGATGTTCTTGGACTTCAATTCCCAGAAGCCCAAGTCAGCACCTCTCCTGACCTTCCGCTTCTCAGGGCTTCTGGGAATTGAAGTCAAAGAACACCTGGAGACCCAAGACTGGATCCACTACTTTAAGAGTGAACCCCTCTCCTGTATCCATGGTGGTCAACCTTGCCACTCCAGATGTTCTTGGACTTCAATTCCCAGAAGCCCAAATCAGCACTTCTCCTGACCTTCCGCTTCTCAGGGCTTCTGGGAATTGAAGTCCAAGAACACCTGGAGACCCAAGACTGGACCCACTACTTTAAGAGTGAATCCCTCTCCTATATCCATGGTGGTCAACCTTGGCACTCCAGATGTTCTTGGACTTCAATTCCCAGAAGCCCAAATCAGCACTTCTCCTGACCTTCCGCTTCTCAGGGCTTCTGGGAATTGAAGTCCAAGAACACCTGGAGACCCAAGACTGGACCCACTACTTTAAGAGTGAAACCCTCTCCTATATCCATGGTGGTCAACCTTGGCACTCCAGATGTTCTTGGACTTCAATTCCCAGAAGCCCAAGTCAGCACTCCTCCTGACCTTCCGCTTCTCAGGGCTTCTGGGAATTGAAGTCAAGGAACACCTGGAGACCCAAGACTGGACCCACTACTTTAAGAGTGAACCCCTCTCCTATATCCATGGTGGTCAACCTTGGCACTCCAGATGTTCTTGGACTTCAATTCCCAGAAGCCCAAGTCAGCACCTCTCCTGACCTTCCGCTTCTCAGGGCTTCTGGGAATTGAAGTCAAAGAACACCTGGAGACCCAAGACTGGATCCACTACTTTAAGAGTGAACCCCTCTCCTGTATCCATGGTGGTCAACCTTGGCACTCCAGATGTTCTTGGACTTCAATTCTCAGAAGCCCAAGTCAGCACCTCTCCTGACCTTCCGCTTCTCAGGGCTTCTGGGAATGGAAGTCCAAGAACACCTGGAGACCCAAGACTGGACCCACTACTTTAAGAGTGAACCCCTTTCCTATATCCATGGTGGTCAACCTTGGCACTCCAGATGTTCTTGGACTTCAATTCCCAGAAGCCAAAGTCAGGACTCCTCCTGACTTTCCGCTTCTCAGGGCTTCTGGGAATTGAAGTCCAAGAACACCTGGAGACCCAAGACTGGTCCCACTACTTTAAGAGTGAACCCCTCTCCTGTATCCAGGGTGGTCAACCATGGCACTCCAGAAGTTCTTGGACTTCAATTCCCAGAAGCCCAAGTCAGCACTCCTCCTGACCCTCCGCTTCTCAGGGCTTCTGGGAATTGAAGTCCAAGAACACCTGGAGACTCAAGACTGGACCCACTACTTTAAGAGTGAACCCCTCTCCTATATCCATGGTGGTCAACCTTGGCACTCCAGATGTTCTTGGACTTCAATTCCCAGAAGCCCAAGTCAGCACTCCTCCTGACCCTCCGCTTCTCAGGGCTTCTGGGAATTGAAGTCCAAGAACACCTGGAGACCCAAGACCGGACACACTACTTTAAGAGTGAACCCCTCTCCTATATCCATGGTGGTCAACCTTGGCACTCCAGATGTTCTTGGACTTCAATTCCCAGAAGCCCAAATCAGCACTCCTCCTGACCTTCCGCTTCTCAGGGCTTCTGGGAATTGAAGTCCAAGAACACCTGGAGACCCAAGACTGGACCCATTACTTTATGAGTGAACCCGTCTCCTATATCCATGGTGGTCAACCTTGGCACTCCAGATGTTCTTGGACTTCAATTCCCAGAAGCCCAAGTCAGCACTCCTCCTGACCTTCCGCTTCTCAGGGCTTCTGGGAATTGAAGTCCAAGAACACCTGGAGACCCAAGACTGGACCCACTACTTTAAGAGTGAACCCCTCTCCTATATCCATGGTGGTCAACCTTGGCACTCCAGATGTTCTTGGACTTCAATTCCCAGAAGCCCAAGTCAGCACTCCTCCTGACCTTCCGCTTCTCAGGGCTTCTGGGAATTGAAGTCCAAGAACACCTGGAGACCCAAGACTGGACCTACTACTTTAAGAGTGAATCCCTCTCCTATATCCATGGTGGTCAACCTTGGCACTCCAGATGTTCTTGGACTTCAATTCCCAGAAGCCCAAGTCAGCACTTCTCCTGACCCTCCGCTTCTCAGGGCTTCTGGGAATTGAAGTCCAAGAATACCTGGAGACCCAAGATTGGACCCACTACTTTAAGAGTAAATCCCTCTCCTATATCCATGGTGCTCAACCTTGGCACTCCAGATGTTCTTCGACTTCAATTCCCAGAAGCCCAAGTCAGCACTCCTCCTGACCTTCCGCTTCTCAGGGCTTCTGGGAATTGAAGTCCAGGAACACCTGGAGACCAAAGACTGGACATACTACTTTAAGAGTGAATCCCTCTCCTATATCCATGGTGGTCAACCTTGGCACTCCAGATGTTCTTGGACTTCAATTCCCAGAAGCCCAAGTCAGCACTCCTCCTGACCTTCCGCTTCTCAGGGCTTCTGGGAATTGAAGTCAAGGAACACCTGGAGACCCAAGACTGGACCCACTACTTTAAGAGTGAACCCCTCTCCTATATCCATGGTGGTCAACCTTGGCACTTCAGATGTTCTTGGACTTCAATTCCCAGAAGCCCAAGTCAGCACCTCTCCTGACCTTCCGCTTCTCAGGGCTTCTGGGAATTGAAGTCAAAGAACACCTGGAGACCCAAGACTGGATCCACTACTTTAAGAGTGAACCCCTCTCCTGTATCCATGGTGGTCAACCTTGGCACTCCAGATGTTCTTGGACTTCAATTCCCAGAAGCCCAAGTCAGCACTCCTCCTGACCTTCCGCTTCTCAGGGCTTCTGGGAATTGAAGTCAAGGAACACCTGGAGACCCAAGACTGGACCCACTACTTTAAGAGTGAACCCCTCTCCTATATCCATGGTGGTCAACCTTGGCACTCCAGATGTTCTTGGACTTCAATTCCCAGAAGCCCAAGTCAGCACCTCTCCTGACCTTCCGCTTCTCAGGGCTTCTGGGAATTGAAGTCAAAGAACACCTGGAGACCCAAGACTGGATCCACTACTTTAAGAGTGAACCCCTCTCCTGTATCCATGGTGGTCAACCTTGCCACTCCAGATGTTCTTGGACTTCAATTCCCAGAAGCCCAAATCAGCACTTCTCCTGACCTTCCGCTTCTCAGGGCTTCTGGGAATTGAAGTCCAAGAACACCTGGAGACCCAAGACTGGACCCACTACTTTAAGAGTGAATCCCTCTCCTATATCCATGGTGGTCAACCTTGGCACTCCAGATGTTCTTGGACTTCAATTCCCAGAAGCCCAAATCAGCACTTCTCCTGACCTTCCGCTTCTCAGGGCTTCTGGGAATTGAAGTCCAAGAACACCTGGAGACCCAAGACTGGACCCACTACTTTAAGAGTGAAACCCTCTCCTATATCCATGGTGGTCAACCTTGGCACTCCAGATGTTCTTGGACTTCAATTCCCAGAAGCCCAAGTCAGCACTCCTCCTGACCTTCCGCTTCTCAGGGCTTCTGGGAATTGAAGTCAAGGAACACCTGGAGACCCAAGACTGGACCCACTACTTTAAGAGTGAACCCCTCTCCTATATCCATGGTGGTCAACCTTGGCACTCCAGATGTTCTTGGACTTCAATTCCCAGAAGCCCAAGTCAGCACCTCTCCTGACCTTCCGCTTCTCAGGGCTTCTGGGAATTGAAGTCAAAGAACACCTGGAGACCCAAGACTGGATCCACTACTTTAAGAGTGAACCCCTCTCCTGTATCCATGGTGGTCAACCTTGGCACTCCAGATGTTCTTGGACTTCAATTCTCAGAAGCCCAAGTCAGCACCTCTCCTGACCTTCCGCTTCTCAGGGCTTCTGGGAATGGAAGTCCAAGAACACCTGGAGACCCAAGACTGGACCCACTACTTTAAGAGTGAACCCCTTTCCTATATCCATGGTGGTCAACCTTGGCACTCCAGATGTTCTTGGACTTCAATTCCCAGAAGCCAAAGTCAGGACTCCTCCTGACTTTCCGCTTCTCAGGGCTTCTGGGAATTGAAGTCCAAGAACACCTGGAGACCCAAGACTGGTCCCACTACTTTAAGAGTGAACCCCTCTCCTATATCCATGGTGGTCAACCTTGGCACTCCAGATGTTCTTGGACTTCAATTCCCAGAAGCCCAAGTCAGCACTTCTCCTGACCCTCCGCTTCTCAGGGCTTCTGGGAATTGAAGTCCAAGAACACCTGGAGACCCAAGACTGGACCCACTACTTTAAGAGTGAACCCCTCTCCTATATCCATGGTGGTCAACCTTGGCACTCCAGATGTTCTTGGACTTCAATTCCCAGAAGCCCAAGTCAGCACTCCTCCTGACCTTCCGCCTCTCAGGGCTTCTGGGAATTGAAGTCCAAGAACACCTGGAGACCCAAGACTGGACCCACTACTTTAAGAGTGAACCCCTCTCCTGTATCCAGGGTGGTCAACCATGGCACTCCAGAAGTTCTTGGACTTCAATTCCCAGAAGCCCAAGTCAGCACTCCTCCTGACCCTCCGCTTCTCAGGGCTTCTGGGAATTGAAGTCCAAGAACACCTGGAGACTCAAGACTGGACCCACTACTTTAAGAGTGAACCCCTCTCCTATATCCATGGTGGTCAACCTTGGCACTCCAGATGTTCTTGGACTTCAATTCCCAGAAGCCCAAGTCAGCACTCCTCCTGACCCTCCGCTTCTCAAGGCTTCTGGGAATTGAAGTCCAAGAACACCTGGAGACCCAAGACCGGACACACTACTTTAAGAGTGAACCCCTCTCCTATATCCATGGTGGTCAACCTTGGCACTCCAGATGTTCTTGGACTTCAATTCCCAGAAGCCCAAATCAGCACTCCTCCTGACCTTCCGCTTCTCAGGGCTTCTGGGAATTGAAGTCCAAGAACACCTGGAGACCCAAGACTGGACCCATTACTTTATGAGTGAACCCGTCTCCTATATCCATGGTGGTCAACCTTGGCACTCCAGATGTTCTTGGACTTCAATTCCCAGAAGCCCAAGTCAGCACTCCTCCTGACCTTCCGCTTCTCAGGGCTTCTGGGAATTGAAGTCCAAGAACACCTGGAGACCCAAGACTGGACCCACTACTTTAAGAGTGAACCCCTCTCCTATATCCATGGTGGTCAACCTTGGCACTCCAGATGTTCTTGGACTTCAATTCCCAGAAGCCCAAGTCAGCACTCCTCCTGACCTTCCGCTTCTCAGGGCTTCTGGGAATTGAAGTCCAAGAACACCTGGAGACCCAAGACTGGACCTACTACTTTAAGAGTGAATCCCTCTCCTATATCCATGGTGGTCAACCTTGGCACTCCAGATGTTCTTGGACTTCAATTCCCAGAAGCCCAAGTCAGCACTTCTCCTGACCCTCCGCTTCTCAGGGCTTCTGGGAATTGAAGTCCAAGAATACCTGGAGACCCAAGATTGGACCCACTACTTTAAGAGTAAATCCCTCTCCTATATCCATGGTGCTCAACCTTGGCACTCCAGATGTTCTTCGACTTCAATTCCCAGAAGCCCAAGTCAGCACTCCTCCTGACCTTCCGCTTCTCAGGGCTTCTGGGAATTGAAGTCCAGGAACACCTGGAGACCAAAGACTGGACATACTACTTTAAGAGTGAATCCCTCTCCTATATCCATGGTGGTCAACCTTGGCACTCCAGATGTTCTTGGACTTCAATTCCCAGAAGCCCAAGTCAGCACTCCTCCTGACCTTCCGCTTCTCAGGGCTTCTGGGAATTGAAGTCCAAGAACACCTGGAGACCCAAGACTGGACCTACTACTTTAAGAGTGAATCCCTCTCCTATATCCATGGTGGTCAACCTTGGCACTCCAGATGTTCTTGGACTTCAATTCCCAGAAGCCCAAGTCAGCACTTCTCCTGACCTTCCGCTTCTCAGGGCTTCTGGGAATTGAAGTCCAAGAACACCTGGAGACCCAAGACTGGACCCACTACTTTAAGAGTGAACCCCTCTCCTATATCCATGGTGGTCAACCTTGGCACTCCAGATGTTCTTGGACTTCAATTCCCAGAAGCCCAAGTCAGCACTTCTCCTGACCTTTCGCTTCTCTGGGCTTCTGGGAATTGAAGTCCAAGAACACCTGGAGACCCAAGACTGGACCCACTACTTTAAGAGTGAACCCGTCTCCTATATCCATGGTGGTCAACCTTGGCACTCCAGATGTTCTTGGACTTCAAGTCCCAGAAGCCCAAGTCAGGACTCCTCCTGACCCTCTGCTTCTCAGGGCTTCTGGGAATTGAAGTCCAAGAATACCTGGAGACCCAAGACTGGACCCACTACTTTAAGAGTGAATCCCTCTCCTATATCCATGGTGGTCAACCTTGGCACTCCAGATGTTCTTGGACTTCAAGTCCCAGAAGCCCAAGTCAGCACTCCTCCTGACCTTCCGCTTCTCAGGGCTTCTGGGAATTGAAGTCCAAGAACACCTGGAGACCAAAGACTGGACATACTACTTTAAGAGTGAATCCCTCTCCTATATCCATGGTGGTCAACCTTGGCACTCCGGATGTTCTTGGACTTCAATTCCCAGAAGCCCAAGTCAGCACTTCTCCTGACCTTCCGCTTCTCAGGGCTTCTGGGAATTGAAGTCCAAGAACACCTGGAGACCCAAGACTGGACCCACTACTTTAAGAGTGAACCCCTCTCCTATATCCATGGTGGTCAACCTTGGCACTCCAGATGTTCTTGGACTTCAATTCCCAGAAGCCCAAGTCAGCACTCCTCCTGACCCTCCGCTTCTCAGGGCTTCTGGGAATTGAAGTCCAAGAATACCTGGAGACTCAAGACTGGACCCACTACTTTAAGAGTAAATCCCTCTCCTATATCCATGGTGCTCAACCTTGGCACTCCAGATGTTCTTCGACTTCAATTCCCAGAAGCCCAAGTCAGCACTCCTCCTGACCTTCCGCTTCTCAGGGCTTCTGGGAATTGAAGTCCAAGAATACCTGGAGACTCAAGACTGGACCCACTACTTTAAGAGTAAATCCCTCTCCTATATCCATGGTGCTCAACCTTGGCACTCCAGATGTTCTTGGACTTCAAGTCCCAGAAGCCCAAGTCAGCACTCCTCCTGACCCTCTGCTTCTCAGGGCTTCTGGGAATTGAAGTCCAAGAATACCTGGAGACCCAAGACTGGACCCACTACTTTAAGAGTGAATCCCTCTCCTATATCCATGGTGGTCAACCTTGGCACTCCAGATGTTCTTGGACTTCAATTCCCAGAAGCCCAAGTCAGCACTCCTCCTGACCCTCCGCTTCTCAGGGCTTCTGGGAATTGAAGTCCAAGAATACCTGGAGACTCAAGACTGGACCCACTACTTTAAGAGTAAATCCCTCTCCTATATCCATGGTGCTCAACCTTGGCACTCCAGATGTTCTTCGACTTCAATTCCCAGAACCCCAAGTCAGCACTCCTCCTGACCTTCCGCTTCTCAGGGCTTCTGGGAATTGAAGTCCAAGAACACCTGGAGACCAAAGACTGGACATACTACTTTAAGAGTGAACCCCTCTCCTATATCCATGGTGGTCAACCTTGGCACTCCAGATGTTCTTGGACTTCAATTCCCAGAAGCCCAAGTCAGCACTTCTCCTGACCTTTCGCTTCTCAGGGCTTCTGGGAATTGAAGTCCAAGAATACCTGGAGACCAAAGACTGGACATACTACTTTAAGAGTGAATCCCTCTCCTATATCCATGGTGGTCAACCTTGGCACTCCAAATGTTCTTGGACTTCAATTCCCAGAAGCCCAAGTCAGCACTCCTCCTGACCTTCCGCTTCTCAGGGCTTCTGGGAATTGAAGTCCAAGAACACCTGGAGACCCAAGACTGGACCTACTACTTTAAGAGTGAATCCCTCTCCTATATCCATGGTGGTCAACCTTGGCACTCAGATGTTCTTGGACATCAATTCCCAGAAGCCCAAGTCAGCACTCCTCCTGACCCTCCGCTTCTCAGGGCTTCTGGGAATTGAAGTCCAAGAACATCTGGAGTGCCAAGGTTGACCACCATGGATATAGGAGAGGGATTCACTCTTAAAGTAGTAGGTCCAGTCTTGGGTCTCCAGGTGTTCTTGGACTTCAATTCCCAGAAGCCCTGAGAAGCGGAAGGTCAGGAGAAGTGCTGACTTGGGCTTCTGGGAATTGAAGTCCAAGAATACCTGGAGACTCAAGACTGGACCCACTACTTTAAGAGTGAATCCCTCTCCAATATCCATGGTGGTCAACCTTGGCACTCCAGATGTTCTTCGACTTCAATTCCCAGAAGCCCAAGTGAGCACGCCTCCTGACCTTCCACTTCTCAGGGCTTCTGGGAATTGAAGTCCAAGAACACCTGGAGACCCAAGACTGGACATACTACTTTAAGAGTGAACCCCTCTCCTATATCCACGGTGGTCAACGTTGGCACTCCAGATGTTCTTGGACTTCAAGTCCCAGAAGCCCAAGTCAGCACTCCTCCTGACCTTCCGCTTCTCAGGGCTTCTGGGAATTGAAGTCCAAGAATACCTGGAGACTCAAGACTGGACCCACTACTTTAAGAGTGAATCCCTCTCCTATATCCATGGTGGTCAACCTTGGCACTCCAGATGTTCTTGGACTTCAATTCCCAGAGGCCCAAGTCAGCACTTCTCCTGACCTTCCGCTTCTCAGGGCTTCTGGGAATTGAAGTCCAAGAACACCTGGAGACCCAAGACTGGACCCACTACTTTAAGAGTGAACCCCTCTCCTATATCCATGGTGGTCAACCTTGGCACTCCAGGTGTTCTTCGACTTCAATTCCCAGAACCCCAAGTCAGCACTCCTCCTGACCTTCCGCTTCTCAGGGCTTCTGGGAATTGAAGTCCAAGAACACCTGGAGACCAAAGACTGGACATACTACTTTAAGAGTGAATCCCTCTCCTATATCCATGGTGGTCAACCTTGGCACTCCAGATGTTCTTGGACTTCAATTCCCAGAAGCCCAAGTCAGCACTTCTCCTGACCTTCCGCTTCTCAGGGCTTCTGGGAATTGAAGTCCAAGAACACCTGGAGACCCAAGACTGGACCCACTACTTTAAGAGTGAACCCCTCTCCTATATCCATGGTGGTCAACCTTGGCACTCCAGATGTTCTTGGACTTCAATTCCCAGAAGCCCAAGTCAGCACTTCTCCTGACCTTTCGCTTCTCAGGGCTTCTGGGAATTGAAGTCCAAGAATACCTGGAGACCAAAGACTGGACATACTACTTTAAGAGTGAATCCCTCTCCTATATCCATGGTGGTCAACCTTGGCACTCCAAATGTTCTTGGACTTCAATTCCCAGAAGCCCAAGTCAGCACTCCTCCTGACCTTCCGCTTCTCAGGGCTTCTGGGAATTGAAGTCCAAGAACACCTGGAGACCCAAGACTGGACCTACTACTTTAAGAGTGAATCCCTCTCCTATATCCATGGTGGTCAACCTTGGCACTCCAGATGTTCTTGGACATCAATTCCCAGAAGCCCAAGTCAGCACTCCTCCTGACCCTCCGCTTCTCAGGGCTTCTGGGAATTGAAGTCCAAGAACATCTGGAGTGCCAAGGTTGACCACCATGGATATAGGAGAGGGATTCACTCTTAAAGTAGTAGGTCCAGTCTTGGGTCTCCAGGTGTTCTTGGACTTCAATTCCCAGAAGCCCTGAGAAGCGGAAGGTCAGGAGAAGTGCTGACTTGGGCTTCTGGGAATTGAAGTCCAAGAATACCTGGAGACTCAAGACTGGACCCACTACTTTAAGAGTGAATCCCTCTCCAATATCCATGGTGGTCAACCTTGGCACTCCAGATGTTCTTCGACTTCAATTCCCAGAAGCCCAAGTCAGCACGCCTCCTGACCTTCCACTTCTCAGGGCTTCTGGGAATTGAAGTCCAAGAACACCTGGAGACCCAAGACTGGACATACTACTTTAAGAGTGAACCCCTCTCCTATATCCACGGTGGTCAACCTTGGCACTCCAGATGTTCTTGGACTTCAAGTCCCAGAAGCCCAAGTCAGCACTCCTCCTGACCTTCCGCTTCTCAGGGCTTCTGGGAATTGAAGTCCAAGAACACCTGGAGACCCAAGACTGGACCTACTACTTTAAGAGTGAATCCCTCTCCTATATCCATGGTGGTCAACCTTGGCACTCCAGATGTTCTTGGACTTCAATTCCCAGAGGCCCAAGTCAGCACTTCTCCTGACCTTCCGCTTCTCAGGGCTTCTGGGAATTGAAGTCCAAGAACACCTGGAGACCCAAGACTGGACCCACTACTTTAAGAGTGAACCCCTCTCCTATATCCATGGTGGTCAACCTTGGCACTCCAGATGTTCTTGGACTTCAATTCCCAGAAGCCCAAGTCAGCACTTCTCCTGACCTTTCGCTTCTCAGGGCTTCTGGGAATTGAAGTCCAAGAACACCTGGAGACCCAAGACTGGACCCACTACTTTAAGAGTGAACCCGTCTCCTATATCCATGGTGGTCAACCTTGGCACTCCAGATGTTCTTGGACTTCAATTCCCAGAAGCCCAAGTCAGCACTCCTTCTGACCCTCCTCTTCTCAGAGCTTCTGGGAATTGAAGTCCAAGAATACCTGGAGACCCAAGACTGGACCCACTACTTTAAGAGTGAATCCCTCTCATATATCCATGGTGGTCAACCTTGGCACTCCAGATGTTCTTGGACTTCAATTCCCAGAAGCCCAAGTCAGGACTCCTCCTGACCTTCCGCTTCTCAGGGCTTCTGGGAATTGAAGTCCAAGAACACCTGGAGACCCAAGACTGGACATACTACTTTAAGAGTGAATCCCTCTCCTATATCCATGGTGGTCAACCTTGGCACTCTAGATGTTCTTGAACTTCAAGTCCCAGAAGCCCAAGTCAGCACTCCTCCTGACCTTCCACTTCTCAGGGCTTCTGGGAATTGAAGTCCAAGAACACCTGGAGACCCAAGACTGGACACACTACTTTAAGAGTGAATCCCTCTCCTATATCCATGGTGGTCAACCTTGGCACTCCAGATGTTCTTGAACTTCAAGTCCCAGAAGCCCAAGTCAGCACTTCTCCTGACCTTCCGCTTCTCAGGGCTTCTGGGAATTGAAGTCCAAGAACACCTGGAGACCCAAGACTGGACCCACTACTTTAAGAGTGAATCCCTCTCCTATATCCATGGTGGTCAACCTTGGCACTCCAGATGTTCTTGAACTTCAAGTCCCAGAAGCCCAAGTCAGCACTTCTCCTGACCTTCCGCTTCTCAGGGCTTCTGGGAATTGAAGTCCAAGAACACCTGGAGACCCAAGACTGGTCCCATTACTTTAAGAGTGAATCCCTCTCCTATGTCCATGGTGGTCAACCTTGGCACTCCAGATGTTCTTGGACTTCAATTCCCAGAAGCCCAAGTCAGCACTTCTCCTGACCTTCCACTTCTCAGGGCTTCTGGGAATTGAAGTCCAAGAACACCTGGAGACCCAAGACTGGACCCACTACTTTAAGAGTGAATCCCTCTCCTACATCCATGGTGGTCAACCTTGGCACTCCAGATGTTCTTGGACTTCAATTCCCAGAAGCCCAAGTCAGCACTCCTCCTGACCCTCCGCTTCTCAGGGCTTCTGGGAATTGAAGTCCAAGAACACCTGGAGACCCAAGACTGGACCCACTACTTTAAGAGTGAATCCCTCTCCTATATCCATGGTGGTCAACCTTGGCACTCCAGATGTTCTTGGACTTCAATTCCCAGAAGCCCAAGTCAGCACTCCTCCTGACCTTCCGCTTCTCAGGGCTTCTGGGAATTGAAGTCCAAGAACACCTGGAGACCCAAGACTGGACCCACTACTTTAAGAGTGAACCCCTCTCCTGTATCCAGGGTGGTCAACCATGGCACTCCAGATGTTCTTGGACTTCAATTCCCAGAAGCCCAAGTCAGCACTCCTCCTGACCCTCTGCTTCTCAGGGCTTCTGGGAATTGAAGTCCAAGAACACCTGGAGACCCAAGACTGGACTCACTACTTTAAGAGTGAACCCCTCTCCTATATCCATGGTGGTCAACCTTGGCACTCCAGATGTTCTTGGACTTCAATTCCCAGAAGCCCAAGTCAGCACTTCTACTGACCCTCTGCTTCTCAGGGCTTCTGGGAATTGAAGTCCAAGAACACCTGGAGACCCAAGACTGGACACACTACTTTAAGAGTGAACCCCTCTCCTATATCCATGGTGGTCAACCTTGGCACTCCAGATGTTCTTGGACTTCAATTCCCAGAAGCCCAAGTCAGCACTCCTCCTGACCTTCCGCTTCTCAGGGCTTCTGGGAATTGAAGTCCAAGAACACCTGGAGACCCAAGACTGGACCCATTACTTCATGAGTGAACCCCTCTCCTATATCCATGGTGGTCAACCTTGGCACTCCAGATGTTCTTGGACTTCAATTCCCAGAAGCCCAAATCAGCACTCCTCCTGACCTTCCGCTTCTCAGGGCTTCTGGGAATTGAAGTCCAAGAACACCTGGAGACCCAAGATTGGACCCACTACTTTAGGAGTGAACCCCTCTCCTATATCCATGGTGGTCAACCTTGGCACTCCAGATGTTCTTGGACTTCAAGTCCCAGAAGCCCAAGTCAGCACTCCTCCTGACCTTCCGCTTCTCAGGGCTTCTGGGAATTGAAGTCCAAGAACACCTGGAGACCCAAGACTGGACCTACTACTTTAAGAGTGAATCCCTCTCCTATATCCATGGTGGTCAACCTTGGCACTCCAGATGTTCTTGGACTTCAATTCCCAGAAGCCCAAGTCAGCACTTCTCCTGACCTTCCGCTTCTCAGGGCTTCTGGGAATTGAAGTCCAAGAACATCTGGAGTGCCAAGGTTGACCACCATGGATATAGGAGAGGGATTCACGCTTAAAGTAGTAGGTCCAGTCTTGGGTCTCCAGGTGTTCTTGAACTTCAAGTCCCAGAAGCCCAAGTCAGCACTCCTCCTGACCTTCCGCTTCTCAGGGCTTCTGGGAATTGAAGTCCAAGAACACCTGGAGACCCAAGACTGGACACACTACTTTAAGAGTGAATCCCTCTCATATATCCATGGTGGTCAACCTTGGCACTCCAGATGTTCTTGAACTTCAAGTCCCAGAAGCCCAAGTCAGCACTTCTCCTGACCGTCCGCTTCTCAGGGCTTCTGGGAATTGAAGTCCAAGAACACCTGGAGACCCAAGACTGGACCCACTACTTTAAGAGTGAATCCCTCTCCTATATCCATGGTGGTCAACCTTGGCACTCCAGATGTTCTTGGACTTCAATTCCCAGAAGCCCAAGTCAGCACTCCTCCTGACCCTCCGCTTCTCAGGGCTTCTGGGAATTGAAGTCCAAGAATACCTGGAGACCCAAGACTGGACCCAGTACTTTAAGAGTGAATCCCTCTCCTATATCCATGGTGGTCAACCTTGGCACTCCAAATGTTCTTGGACTTCAATTCCCAGAAGCCCAAGTCAGCACTCCTCCTGACCTTCCGCTTCTCAGGGCTTCTGGGAATTGAAGTCCAAGAACACCTGGAGACCCAAGACTGGACCTACTACTTTAAGAGTGAATCCCTCTCCTATATCCATGGTGGTCAACCTTGGCACTCCAGATGTTCTTGGACTTCAATTCCCAGAAGCCCAAGTCAGCACTTCTCCTGACCTTCCGCTTCTCAGGGCTTCTGGGAATTGAAGTCCAAGAACATCTGGAGTGCCAAGGTTGACCACCATGGATATAGGAGAGGGATTCACTCTTAAAGTAGTAGGTCCAGTCTTGGGTCTCCAGGTGTTCTTGGACTTCAATTCCCAGAAACCCTGAGAAGCGGAAGGTCAGGAGAAGTGCTGACTTGGGCTTCTGGGAATTGAAGTCCAAGAACATCTGGAGACCTAAGACTGGACCCAGTACTTTAAGAGTGAATCCCTCTCCCATATCCATGGTTGTCAACCTTGGCACTCCAGATGTTCTTGGACTTCAATTCCCAGAAGCCCAAGTCAGCACTCCTCCTGACCTTCCACTTCTCAGGGCTTCTGGGAATTGAAGTCCAAGAACATCTGGAGACCTAAGACTGGACCCAGTACTTTAAGAGTGAATCCCTCTCCTATATCCATGGTTGTCAACCTTGGCACTCCATATGTTCTTGGACTTCAATTCCCAGAAGCCCAAGTCAGCACTCCTCCTGACCCTCCGCTTCTCAGGGCTTCTGGGAATTGAAGTCCAAGAACACCTGGAGACCCAAGACTGGTCCCATTACTTTAAGAGTGAATCCCTCTTCTATATCCATGGTGGTCAACCTTGGCACTCCAGATGTTCTTGGACTTCAATTCCCAGAAGCCCAAGTCAGCACTCCTCCTGACCTTCCGCTTCTCAGGGCTTCTGGGAATTGAAGTCCAAGAACACCTGGAGACCCAAGACTGGACCCACTACTTTAAGAGTGAATCCCTCTCCTATATCCATGGTGGTCAACCTTGGCACTCCAGATGTTCTTGGACGTCAATTCCCAGAAGCCCAAGCCAGTACTTCTCTTGAACTTCCGCTTCTCAGGGCTTCTGGGATTTGAAGTCCAAGAACATCTGGCGTGCCAAGGGTGGCCATCACCATCCTATTATGGTTTTCCTCTTTCCCCATTTCCTTCCCCACTGTTAATGTCTTTTTTTCAGAGAATCCTATCTTATTTTGCCCGAAGTAGGACGGTCTCACCTTCATATTTTCTGCCTCCAGAGATAAGGCACCATCCTCTAAGATGGTGCTTTATTTTTTAAAAAGATTGATTACTTGCCTTACAGTAAATACCTCTCACGGCAACGTAGAGTAAAAGCACAAATAGAACCCGAAATCCATATACAGCAAATACAATAAATAAATCAATTAAAACTAGCAGGGATGAAAAACAGCGGGTATCTCTACCAGATCTAAAAATACTGCAAAGCTAAAGTATTTAAAAACACATTATGTCGTCCATTTGGAAAGTGTGTGCTTTTCCCCCCTACTCTGTAACTAATAGTTTCCATGGATGTGGATTTGTGCAAATTTAATAAATAAAGGGGGCCGTGTTGGAAATTAACTGAAATTAATTGGCTAATGTTTATTTAATCTATTGGCACGTCTAACCCTTTGTACAATTTTTCTTATCTATAACTTTATTGTGGAGATTTTAGAAAATATTTAGCACCTTTTTCTGGGTGGGGAGTACCGGATTCTGATTGCTACAGACACTTCCACCACCCAAACTCTTTGTACAGGTCAGCGGATCAGCACTCTCTGAGACAAGGTACGCCATGCGCAACATGGCCGAAGGGCGTCCGGAGCTACAGGTTGGGCTGCGGCACGATACAAAGGACTGCAAACTGCCTTCTTCTGTCGTATCCAAATCCGAATATAGGTGATCCTCATGGCGATCAGTCATGAAGACTGTCCTGAGAATATAATGCGGTGGTCTTTCGTCTGTTTTCCGCATCGCAGCATGACCCCCATAGCACCACTGATCCAGTTCCAAGCGTCACTTTCTCATCCTGAGCCCTTTCGGCACACAAAGTCCTCATTGGCCCCGGACCAGGATGGATGAAGCTGTTGTCCACCATCAAGAGGGATTCAGGTGGGATTTAATCCACTTGGGGACCATCACCCTTCCCTATGGACTTCACCAAAGCTGCTAGTCCTCAGGGTGCTCAGGTTAGTTAACCGCTGCCTGACACTCGGCATCAACGTATGTAGAATGTGGCATCATATTGCTGTAATTGAAGCAGCCACAAGTCATTGCTTAGGGCTTGCTTTGATAGGAATATAACACATAGCATAGGCCAGTGATGGCCAACCATGGCACTCCAGATTTTCTTGGACTTCAATTCCCAGAAGCCCTGGTCAGCAAGAGTGCTGACTTGGGCTTCTGGTAACTGAAGTCCAAGAACACCTTGGAGTGCCCAAGGTTGGCCATCACTGGGTCCTGGCTTAACAATAGCCCCAAATAAACTTGCTTTTTGAAGCACCCAAGGCCCTTGGGGTAGTCAGGTTAGTTAACCACCTCCTGACACTCAGCATTGAACGGCTGGCAGAAAGGGGTCTACTCTGTTGCCATAGCAGGACCACCAGGTCAGAAACTTGCCTTACCTATGACAATCCACTTGAGAGGTTGGACAACTTTACACCCACTAATCCACACACACACACAAACATGTTTCTTCTTAGCCAAAGGAGCTGTTGACGGCATGGCCTGATCTTCGCAGCCTTCTGCCCGCTGCCAAAAGGGTCTTTGTTTACAGAGATGCCCCCCCCAACCAACCCATTCATCCCACAGGAGGGCTCCCGTTTTGTTCTCTTCTCAGCTGGCAGAACACACCTGTGTGCCACGGAAAGTGAAACCCTTCTGCCTGGTGGACAGGTGAGGACTTGCCCGTTGCCAGGGCAGGCTTGCCAGTGTCGTGTTTTGCCCGTTGGCTTTGTGTGGTCCACCCCCCCCTGCCGTCGCCGCCATCCCTTGGAAGAGGTCAAGTTGAGCAAACAGGAGCAGCCACCTGAGTCGAGTCTCCTGACCTTCGTAAGCCACGGCCAGGTAAGGGTCGGCGGTGGAGCCTTGTCTCTTGTTGCCCAGGTTACTGGCTGCCTCTTTGAAGATGATGGGGGTTTCTCTCTCTCCTCCCCCCCTCCTTCGCCTGCCTTGGGTGCCTTTGTGTTTGTGCATTAGCTATTTTTAACCCTCCATCAATGGGAAGAGGGAGCGGGTGGGGCAGGCGGAGGGCCTTGAGCTGGCTTGCTCTGTGCAAAGACCGTGTGCACCCAGAGCACCTTCCGCTGCACAGCCGATAACCAGTGGGCCGTGCTGAGCTTTCGGAACTGGTCCGACTGGTTTTGCTGGGGGTAGACTCCACAGAGGCAGTTAAGTTTAAAAACCATTTAAGACCACCAAATAGGCCCTCCTGACATTAATCATTTGAGGACTCCCTCTTATAGCGCTCCATCCCTTGACCCTACGTGACCCTCTGTCCAGTCGTGGATGAAATCTTTCTTTTCCAGCTACGGGACTATGACATTGTCACCTTCTCCTGCTAGCGCTTAATCGCCTCTTGCCAGGATCGGCTCTGCTCTTCTGCTGTCTGCCCAGTCTCATGGCTAGATCGCTGAAGCGCATGGAACGCTGTTGCCTTTCCCGCCGAAGGGATACCTATTCATCTACTTGCGATTCCTTGCCATTTTGAACTGCTAGGTTTGGCAGGAGCCGGGACGGACGACAGGTGCTCACTTTGTCGTGCAACACTCGGGTCTCAAACTGCTGACCTGACAGCCCTGAAGTTCTTCTTGCCTATACACCTACAAAAGGAGAACTGAGGCAGACCCCCAATCCAGGGGTTGGGGGAGGGTCTTTAAATGGGGTGGTCCTTGCCGTGGAGGTCCAGATGTTGAGTGTGGTTTCTCCCAGTTTGCTTCTGGCCACAGCCTAGCCAGGAGAGGTGGTGGTGGTGGTGGTGGGGAGATGTGTGATCAACTCTCCCTCCCTTTTTGACGACTGGAGGCACCGAAGGAGGAGAGGTGTTTACGATTTCATAAATTGCTTTGGCAGTGCCCTAATACCTTTGGCAAGCACAGCCGCCAACCACACACCCGGCTCTGTGCCGTCGATCAGGCCCTTTGATGTGCCACCGCTTGGCTCGGCGGTTGGCAGCGAAAGAGGCTCAACTTGCCTCCGGCGGCGAAGCAGCTAACGGATGCCAAGAAATAGGTGGGGTGGATCTAGAAAAGAAGAAACCGTACCCCCACCCGCTTCATCGTCAGTGGGAAATATTTACTTTTCAGCTTTGGGTATGGCAGCTTGGCAAGGAGTATCAAAAGCGCTGTTGCCCTCAAGGCAGCGGGATTGGGTAAAAAAACGAAGACTGGGAGAGCTCAATATTTCAATATTTTCCCTGTTCTCACGCTCCCAGGCAACATCGATGGAGCCACTTCTGCATTTCCACCCACTCCCAACGCTGCTTGCATGCTGGCTGAGCATCTCTTCAGGAAAGACAGACAACCCTTTAACGGCCTGACCTGGAACATATTGGGGCAAGGGTCCCCAACTTCTGGTTCTTGGACTTCAATCCCCCAAGTCAATTCCCCAAAGCATGGATCAGCCAATGGACCAACTGAGGCTTCTGGGAATTGAAGTCCAAAACCCAAAGGTTGGGAAACACTGAGCAGTAAACCCATCCGTGTGGATTCACAGAGCCGTGTTTCCCAACCTTTGGTTCTTGGACTTCAATTCCCAGAATCCCCCAAGTCAATTCCCCAAAGCACTGATCAGCCAATGGACCAACTGAGGCTTCTGGGAATTGAAGTCCAAAACCCAAAGGTTGGGAACCACTGCATTAGGGGTAATAAGTGCAGGGTGGTGGTGGATACCTCAAACCACCCCATGGGTCTTGGTACTTCCTTACTCGAGTAAGGACTTAAATATTAAAGGGACCGGATCAAGTGGAGGGAAGGCTTTTTAAAAACAGGTGACCCAGACGGAAACAGCAGGGCAGCCTGGACAAAACTGACTATATAAAAGCCCCGGGAACTCGTGAGATTCAGCATTCAGGCTAAAAAGATCCAGGTCTTTGGCCAGCCACTTTCTCTTAGAATAACAACTTACTTGCACGGGGTTGGGTGTGTGGTTTGATTGGGAAGAAGGAACGCAAGAGTAAAACCAAATTAGAAGACGGAGGAAGGAGCTCACTGGACAAGGAACGACAGGAAAGGAGGAAACGGTTGAGGAACGCAACTTCTTCTACATCACTTGGAGGAGGACCCTGAACAGGCTGGGGGTCGGGGTCCCTAAAAGCCAGACCAACAGGCTGATGGCGGGCAACAACACGCTGCGCGAATGAGGAGACAGACAAAATCTGGCTCATTTGTTGGTCTGCCGAGGACCGCCAGAGACCTGCACCGATGAGGACTTGAGTTTGGCCAACGCCAAAGCCAAGAAAGTGGTTTCGGTTTGACAGTTCGGTTTGATTGGGACACGAAAGAAGAAGATGGAACAGAGGAAACCGTATTTGCCCTCCCTCCCCTTCAGCTTCATGAGAAAATGTGGGTAAAGGCTACAGAGAGACGTCTGAGAGGATGAACCGGGCATCGTCTTCGTCTTGTGGGGCCTTTTCTTGAACATCATGTATGCTTTGGCTTCCTTACCAAAAACTGAGCGGTACCTTAGTAAACCACAGACCTCTACAGAGGGCATTTCCCCCTCCTGGTTCTTTCCGTTTGGGTTTTCAGCCAACCTGCAAATGGTAAAGGCCCTCCCGCCTGGCCGCGTCCGGAAAGAGGGAAGGGGGGCTTACCTAGCCGGCCACACTCCTCCCGTTTGGTAAAGTACTTGAAGCCGTTGGCCGCCCTCCTCTCGGCCTTCTCATGCTTCTTCACGTGCCACGGGAGCTTGGTGGTGATGTTGGTCACGAAAAAGCAGCCAGGACGGAGGCAGTGGTAATGCCCTCGCATCCGGAACTCACAGTGCTGGAATGGGAAAATGGCGGTTGGCAACCCAACCCAACCCAACCCAACCCAACCCAACCCACTCCTTCCTGAAGAGCTGTCGTCTGGCTTAGATCCAAGGGCCACATCATTCAGGCCAGGGGAAATACCTGCCCCAGAAAAATAAAGATGACCCTCTATGGCAGTGATGGTGAACGTTGGCACTCCAGCTGTCCTTGAACTTCAATCCTCAGAAGCCCTGATCAGCAGGAGTCCTGACTTGGGCTTCTGGGAACTGAAGTCCCAGAACACCTGGAGTGTGCTAAGGTTGGACATCACTGCTCTATGGCCTGTTTATTTTCTCCCCCTTCCTCCATGGCATGTACACAGTCCATGTGGCCTTTGCAAAGCACCACAGGAATCAAAAGTCACACATGCTGAACTTGTCCTGCATTTCAATGCCTAGGGCAGGGCAGGCCAACCAAGATTGCATTCCCATGGTGTACAACCAGCAGAACTGGGCATAGTGTACGAATTGGGCAGGCCAGGAAGGAAGGTGTTGGGACTGTGGTGGCTTAGTGGTTAAGACCCTGAACTTTCTGACTGGAAGGCAAACAGTTCGAGACCTGAGTGCTGGACAATGGAGTGAGCCCCCGTCTCTGTCCCAGTTCCTACCAACCCGGCAGTTCGAAAGCAAAAAATAAAAATGAAAAATTTTGGAAGTAGAGAGGTGCCACCAGTGGGAAAGGTAACAGGTGTTCTGTGTGCCTAGTCATGCCTGCCACATAACCATGGAAATGTCTGCAGTGCTGGATCTTTGGCTGTAAAATGGAGATGATCACTCAACCCTAGAGTCGGATACGACTAGCTTTCGAACAAGGGAAATCTTTACTAGAAGGGAGATACAGTATGGTGGATAAATGTGCAGGGTTGGGCACACTCTTGGCGCACATTCCCGGCCTGTTTTTCTGCCTCCTGCCCCCCCCCCCGTTTTCTCTCTCCTCTTCCCAGTGTGACTCTTACCTGGTTCGGGCAGAGACACTGCAGCGAGTAGTACGCAAACTGGTCCCGCACATTCATCAGGTTGTTGTTGGGGTTGATGTGGTCCAGGCAGTGGGACTCGGCTTTCCCGGACGTCTTGCAGACGTACTTGCAGTTCCCAAAGAGACAGTGGAAGTGGAATTTGTTGGCGTACTTGCAATCGGTCGCTAGGCAGGGGTCGCTGGGGAAGTTTGGGAGAAAAGAAAGAAAGAGACGAGGAAAGAAGTCAGCCGGAGGCCCTTAACGTTGCCTTCCTTTTCAATGTTGAGATGCTCTCTTTTAGGGCTCCGTGGCAAACCGTACGTTGAAGCCACATGTTGAACCTTGAAGGCAGGAAGTGGAGACGTTTCGACCCTCAAGCTCAGTCATGGCGGACCTTTTAGAGACCGAGCGCCCACACTCAACAGGCTGCGGTCTGCGCCACAGAGGGGCGGGGTGAACTCTGTGCTGGGGGGAGGGAAGGAGCGCTCCTATTGGGCTGATGGGCAGAGGGGTGGGGCGAACTCTGTGCTGGGGGAGGGAGGAAGTGCTCCCATTGGGCTGCTGGACGGAGGGGCAGGGCGAACTCTGTGGTGGTTCAATGGCACGAGTGCCCACAGAGAGGACTCTGAGTGCCCCCTCTGGCACTAGGTTTGCCACCACTGCTCCAGCTCCAAGAATTCACTTCCACGTCCCATGCTGAGCATCAGATGGAGGCCCAAGGACCATGTCATTTGCCCCAAGGTAGACCACCATCCTTACACCCACGCACCCCCCTTTTGAAAGAGAGCCACTCACTTCTCCTGGAACTGGAGGAAGCCCGGCTTGACCTGAGGCTTGGCGTTTTCCAGGGACGTCGTGGCCAAGGGGGAAGCGGCCAAGTTGGACACCGAAGCTGGGAGCTGAGACATGGTGGAGGCCAGTTGTTTCCAGGCCAGGAGGGTGGGCGCCGAGGGCACCGTGGCCGGGCCCGGGCTGGGCACCTCCGGGCCGGAGGCGTTGGTGACAGCGGTGGAAGAAGCAGAGGGCGAGGAAGGGGCTAAAGAAGTCTTGGACTCCGCGGCCGTCGGGAAAGAGAGTTCCGAGTTTCCTTTCACAGACCCGCCCTCCGTTCGGAAGTGGAAACTGGAGATGAGGGAGAAGAGAGAGAGAGAGAGAGGAAAACATTTTATTTATTTACACAAAGGACAAGGTCGCCCTGGCTCAAAAGTTAGTCATATCTGACTAGGGTTCAGTCCTCATCTCTGCTTACAGCCCAAGAGTCCAGCGCTGTCTGTGTTTGCAGATGTTTCCGTGGACATGTGGCAGGCATGACTAGACACCGGAGTGCAAGGAACGCTGTTACCTTCCCTGCCAAAGTGGTACCTATTTGTTTTGTTCAGTTGCACAGTCGATTCTGACCCTTTGCGACCCCTATGGACCATTGCCCGCCAGGCGCCTCTGTCCTCCACCATCCTCCTCTACCCGCCCTGCTCTGTGCCCGTTGCGTCTACAATACCATCTCATCTTTGGCCGCCCCCTTCTTCTTTTGCCCTCCACCTTTCCCAGCATCAAGGCTTTCTCAAGTGAACCCTCTCTTCTCATTTGATGTCCAAAGTACTTTAACTTCATCTTCAGCATTTGCCCTTCCAAGGAGCAGTTGGGGTTGATTTCTTTTAAGACCGACTTATTTGTTCTGTTTGTACTCTCAAAACTCTCCTCCAACACCACATTTCAAAGGCGTCTATTCTTCTGCGCTCCGCTTTCCTAATGGTCCAGCTTTTACACCCAATGGGATACCATTGCTTTGACTATACAGACTTTTGTTTGCAAGGTGATGTCTCTATTTTTTAAACTATGTTAACCTATTTATCTACTTGCAATTTCTTGCTTTCGAACGGCGAGGCTGGCAGAAGCAAGGACAGACGGCAGGAGCTCACTCTGCCGTGCAGCACTCGGGTCTCCAACAGCCGATCTGCCGACTTTCCAGCCGTCAGGTTGAGTGTCTTAACCACTAAGCCGCCGCAGTCCCTTCTTCATTTATTGAGGATTAAATAATTAAATTATCTGATTGGATTTATTCATTGAGATATTTGAACCCCGCCTTTCTCTTTACAAAGTACCCAAGGCGGTTGGCCTCATTGGGGGTAAAAAGAAAAGAAATGAAACAATATTGAAAAATAAATCATAACAATATTTTATAAGAATTCAATACCCTATTAAAATAGTAGATGAAAGGAGTAATAAAACATATTTAAAAGGAACAAAACAAAGCAGAAATAATCCCATTTCAAATGCAGCCTTTGATTTATCCGCCTTTTGCTTTGCATTCCCTTTGGTACCTGAGAAGAGGTTGCATAAACCCATCGTTTAATTTTCACCTCCCCTTTGATTATGCTACACTCACTTTTTAAATAAATAAATAAATAAATAAATAAATAAATAACCCTGGAACTTAGTTCTTAATTAAGCAATTGCTTCCTGACACAAGGCTTTCTTCTATATGGACAAATATCTGACATCTTTTTTCATTAGCACACTCCTCCTCTATTACTGCATTTTTAAACTAAATTTTTTATAAGCTCTCGCGCTGTGTCTGAGCGTATTTAAATTAAATTGATGTAGATCCTAGTTTAAATCACTTAAGGAAAACTTGATTTAATTAAGGTTGTTGTGTTTTTAAAAAAAAAACTGAAAAAGTGCACACTCGCGTCTTTAATGCATATCTCGCACAATCTCCTTCTCTGGATAGTCTCCACCTCCGATCATCCTCAATGTCCGTAATGGTGAACCTTGGCACTCCAGATGCTCTTGGACTTCAATTCTCTGAAGGTCAAGTCAATATGGATCCACACAAATGGGTTCACTGCACGTACATGCAGTAAGCCCATTCATGTGGATCCACAGAGACTTGGGCTTCTGGGATTTGAAGCCCAAGAACAGCTGGAGTGCCAGTAAACCCATTCGTGTGGATTCACAGAGACCTGGGCTTCTGGGATTTGCTCTTGATCTTTGGAAACACATACTCAGACTTGGACAAGTGCCCGGTCTTGGATAGTATTGACTGCACTGAGTTGGAGGAGTCAAAAGATGTTTATATGGAAGCCTCTGGAGATATCATAGAATTGAGGCCTCAACCCAAGAATGTCTTCTTACAAGACCCAAGAACTTCTTCTTCTGCCATATCTGAATCCAAATATTGGTGATCCTCACGGAGATCAGCCACAAAGACCGTCCTAAGACTATAATGCAGTGGCTTTCCATCTGCCTTCCACATTGCAGTGTGACACCCATAGAACCACGGATCCAGTTCCGCGAGTCACTTTCTGGTCCTCAGCTCTTTTAATTTTAATTTAATTTAATAGATAGATTTATATACCGCCCTAATCTGATGGACTCTGGACAGTGTACACAAGTTAAAACTAATATAAAACCAATATAACCAATATATATGAGGACTTTGGCGCACAAAGTCCTCATCATCATCCCCAGGCCAGGATGGATGAAGCTGCTGCCCTCCATCAAGATGGCTTCAAGTGGGATTTAATCCACTTGGGGACCATCACCCTTCCCTGTGGAGTTCGACACCCAAGGTCGTTAGTCCTCAGGGTGGTCAGGTTAGTTAACCGCTGCCCGACACTTTGTGTTGAGTCGCTGGCAGTAGGGTCTACTCTAGCACCATAGCAGGATAACTTGGCCAGACTTAGACCCAAGAACTCTTGGATGCTATTTACAATGTTGTTGTTTTTTGAAAGAAAAGATGGTAGGAACCCTTGGCTTGTGGAGGTGACCTGTGGGGCTTCGTAGGTGAATCCTGGTGGGGGCAAGTCAATGACTTCCAACCCACTCCACTCTGGACCCTGGGGTTGAAGAGGCCTTGGGACCTGGGCCTGGGCTTGGCCTGTTTACCTACTTGGCATGCTTGATGGCTCCGTCCAGGGTGCTGAAGAGGGCTCCACACTCCTCCACCACACAGTGGAAATGCACTTTATGGAGGAAGTCGCACTGGGGGTCGCAGATGTCCTTGGTACCAAACCTGCCAACGAGAGGCACAGAAATTCACCCTCCGACACACAGGGGAGGAATCAGAGACCTTGCAGTTGGTCTGTAATGGCCAACCTTGGCACTCCATGTGTTCTTGGACTTCAGTTCCCAGAAGCCCAAGTCTCTGTGAATCCACACAGATGGGTTTACCATTCATGTGGATCCACAGAGACTTGGGCTTCTGGGAATCAAAGTCCAAGAACACCCATACACACGGTAAACCTATTTGTGTGGATTCACAGGGACATGGGCTTCTGGGGACTGAAGTCCTAGAACACCCAGAGTGCCAGTAAACCCATTTGTGTGGATTCACAGGGATGTGGGCTTCTGGGGATTGAAGTCCAAGAACACCTGGAGTGCCAGTGAACTCATTTGTGTTAATTCACAGGGACGTGGGCTTCTGGGGATTGAAGTCTGAGAACACCTGGAGGGCCAGCAAACCCATTTGTTTCACCTTTTAAGTTGCATTACTGGACTGAATGAACATTGGCATGATGTTCTAATTTCCCGCGTTCTACCTGTACATCCCACCTGTCCTGCCAGTAATGGAGAGACCTTGCCCCAAACCCACAATTGCAGAGGGCCCCCCCCTTGCGTTCCTCCCTCCACTTAGCAGCAAAATGTCTCTGGCGGCTAAAACTATTGCAAGAGCCGTCCCATTAATGCTAATTAACTTGCGAACCACCCAGAGAATGCGCTATGTACACCCTGGGGTAGAAGAGGAGTCGAATTGCTATTCCTAATGCTACATCCTTCCTTACGTGCAATATATGAGCAGCATTTTGAAAGGCAGGAAAGATGATCGCTACCCAATGTGATTTTTTTTCATCCTCTCTGGAAGGACTGGATCTTTCTTATCGCTGTGTGGATGGATTTAAAGAAAATCTTAGGGCATCATGTGTCAAACATGAAGAGCCAAAGTAGCTTCAACAGACCTCATTTTTGCACGCAGTGAAGTTAAGGTGTTCGTTTTGACTCGACACCATCAATGCACAATGCGGTGGAGGGATTTTTTATAACACACACACATGCCAACAATAGGATCAGAAATTTCTGAGCATGGTATGTGGTCCCCACATTTTGGCCACGGCCCTGTGGTTTCCTGTGCTTCCTGCTTCCGCAGATGTTCCCGTGGTCATGTGGCAGGCATGGCTAGACACCGGAGCGCACGGAACGCTGTTTACCTTCCCCACCGAAGTGGTCCCCATTGATCGACTTGCAATGTCTTGCTTTCAAACTGCTAGGCTGGCCGGAGTCCCTTACTCTTAGCAGTCCCTTACTCTTAGGTAAATATGTGTAGCATCGCCGGCTTAGCTTCTTCCTCTAACAATGCTCAAACGACAGACAAGCTTCTGTAATAATGCCAAATGTCTGTTTGCTTTTGAGAAAAGGCCAAAAGGATGGAAAAGGCTTGAAAAAAGGCCAAGTCACATCTCTACGTATCTGTTCCCAGTCATGTTGCAGGGACCGGTTTATCAGCTGAACATTGTTGGAAGGGGTGTCCAAAACTCCCCCCTCCTGATATTTCACTTTTGGGTTTTAGCAGGGCATTCGTTAAGGGAATAGGATTTTTTTTTTGGGGGGGGGGGGAAACGACACCAGCCTTCGACCTAGAAGGGCACACAAGTTCTGAGAAAACGGCACTGGGATTTGGAAGCGGCGGGGGGAGATTTCCTCCGGCTTTTCGAAGGGAGGCATTTCCAAAAAGCGTCTCCAAATTGGCTCGGGTGCAGAACCACCAGCCAGGGGCCAGGAAAGGCCTGAAGGGCTGTAAACAAAAAGAGGATGACGGGTGACAAGCCACGAACTGGAGGGTGGGTGGGAGGTGGTCGAAGCCAACGGGCAAAGAGACCGGCTCGGCCTGAGCTTAGTTCACATCTTCATTAGCGCAATGAAGGAAAGAATACACAGCTAGGGAAATGAAACCAGGAAAGAATACGAAGAAAGGAGACCAACCCCAAACGTTGACAAGGGGAGCCCCGGCTTCGAACCAACTCTTCCTCTCACCTGCGCAGGTACATCTTCCAGGGCTCGGAGAGTTTCTCTTGGACGAGAGCCTTGACCGTCTTGCCCAGATATTGCGTGGCGCAGACTCCGGTCCCCAGCTGGCTGGCGTCGCCTTCTGCCTTCAAGCCGAGAAGGTTGCCCAAGTTGGGATTGCTTTGAGACATCTGTGCGGAGGAAACAAAGACCGCAACTTAAAGAGAGTGTCTACTAGATCCGTGATGGTGAACCACGGCACTCCAGCTGCCCTTGGACTTCAATTCCCAGAAGCCCAAGTCTCTGTGAATCCACACAAAGCCATTCACGCATTAAACCCATCCTTGTGGATTCACAGAGACCTGGGCTTCTGGGAATTGAAGTCCAAGGGCAGCTGGAGTGCCACGGTTTGCCATTACTCTACTAGATCCACAAATGAAAGGTAGGTGAGTTGCTTCTAGACTGCCAAAACATGTTGACGGCTCACTGGCTTAACATGACATGCCGGCGCTGCCTAAATATAACTCTTCCCCCTGCTACTCTTTCCCCTTGTTCAAGAATCAAAGTTTGGACATTTTACCCTGTGTGTTGCCTGGATTTGGAGTGTGATTAGGCCAACTGGTTCATTTGAACAAACCACCTTCACAAACCATGGTTTGGAAGTTGGTTTGTTTTCAACTAGTCATAGTTAGCGTTGGGAGAGACAGCGTCATCTATTGGACAGTTAGCCATGGTTTGTCGTTCAAAGGGAATAACGGATCGGTTCACAGCGGCACAATGTATACAAATGTATTCAACACTTACTAAAATAAACACAATGTCTTTAATAAATTTCAATTTCAACGTCTGCATCTTGTAACTTTCATTCCATAAATATTTTCTAATTATCGTTGTGATTCTCCGTTGGTATAGTCAACGGGATAAAAGCACTACAATTGGATAAGTTATTGTTTGATGAAGAACTTGCACAAATAGATTTTGTCAATATTTTCCTGAAGAAGAAATCGAAAAGATTATTACCGGATAATCGTCGAAAACTTGTTTACGAAAACTTGCTTATAGTTAAAATTTACAAGAAGACTTCAAGAATATTTGAAATTCTATTTAGAAATTACAACGGACTTTGGGGGAAAAAATATGGTTTAAGTTAAAAATTACAACGGGCCTTAAAGAACTTGAACAGGTTATTTACAACGGAGAATCACTACGATAAATTAGAAAATCTTTATGGAATGAAAGTTACAAGATACAGACGTTGAAATTGAAATTTATTAAAGACATTGTGTTTATTTTAGTAAGTGTTGAATACATTTGTATACATTGTGCCGCTGTGAACGGATCGTTCCAATATTCCCTTTGAACGACAAACCATGGCTAACTGTCCAATAGATGACGCTGTCTCTCCCAACACTAACTATGGCTAGTTGAAAACAAACCAACTTCCAAACCATGGTTACGCTCTGTTAGACAGCTTTAGGGCCCGAGTGGCCCTTTTGCCCTTCTTCCACCAGATGGCACTTCTGGGTGGGGTGGTGGTGGTGGTGGTGGTGGGGTGTCACATGAAATGGCACTATGGGCTGCATTTGACCCACGGGCCACAGGATCCCTGTTCTAGAAGGTTCTCTGCCCTGCGGTCAACAGCGCGAGTGGAATTCCGCTGGACAAATTAGCATTTCCCATGTAAAAGCCAATCCGTATGCCGTGGTTGCGTAGTTTTAAAAAACAAACAATTAAAGAGTTCTCAATATATAAATATTTCACTATATAAATATTTCAGTGCAATATCAGTTTAGGATTATGCAAAAAAGCAGGGAACTGGCTTGAAATTTCGGAAAAACTTTTGCTCCTATAGAGAGGGGGGGCGACAAACCATTGCTAGAGATGTCCAGGCATTATAAAGGCAAACAAATAAAATTAATAACAACAACAAAAGGAGAACTTGTCTGAATTGGAAATTAAAAACAACCTCGAACCCGTTGGGAGGGAGGGATAGGAAGGGGGGCGGGCGGGCGGGTGGGTTGTGGGTGTCAGAGGCTGCAATATATTTCTCCAGCCAGTTCATTAAATTAATTCGTAAGCAGTGGCTCTGAAATTATACCCGATGAAAAATGGTCTCGAAATTTAAATGGTACAAACTCATCTTATTAGAGGGGGAAACATTCAAAAACAAACGGCGCCTCCCCCCCTCTCCTCGCTCCCCCACCTTGCTGGGGCGGCTTTAATTTCTCTTAGGTGGGGGGTGAATGAAAGGCCCTGTGATGGATGGCTCTTACCTTATTCATAAGCGAGGATAAAAGAGATGTATTTGCCGAGACGGTGTGGCCATTTGATTCATTACTGGAATACACAAGCCAAGAGGGTTCGGTTAAGATGTGCGGGGTGGGGTGGGGTGGGGTGGGGTGGGGGATAGACAGGGCCATTCATTCCCCTTCCAGACTGTTCCCCCCACCCTCCACTTTCCACCTGATGCATCGGAAGAGTGCAAAGAAAATCTGTCCACCGGCTCAAGTTTGTGGGGCTACCCAGGGAGACTGTCGGCCACCAAGTGAGGGAAGAAGGCTCTTGGCTTTCCCAAACTGAGCCACTCTCTCTTTAGCCCTGGTCTAGGGACGGACAGAAGAGACTGCATTGGCTTAGAGGTTAAAGACGTTGAGCTTGGGTTGACAGGTCAACAGTTCGAGACCTGAGTGCTACGTCAGCTCCCGTTGCTTGCCCCAGCTCCAGTCCCAAAAGCAAGAAATTGCAAGAAGATAAATAGGTACTGCTCCGGCAGGATAGGCAGCAATGTTCCAAGTGTGTAGCCATGCCTGACACGTGGCCAGGAAAATGTCTGCAGAGGCAGACAAGTGCTGGCTCTTTGGCTGTAAACAGAGAGGATACCAGCCCCTAGAGCCGTGATGGCCAACCTTGGCCATCCAACCTTGGCCATCCAACCTTGGCCATCCAACCTTGGCCACTCCAGGCGTTCTTGGACTTCAATTCCCAGAAGCCCAAGTCAACACTCCTGCAGACTAGGGATTCTGGGAATGGAAGTTCAAGAACAGCTGGAGTGCCAAGGTTGGCCATCACTGCCCTAGAGTGTCAGCTGGATACGACCCCTGATGCCAATTCGTCTGCTTCTGGGAGTGACAAGGATGGTGTGGGCCGGATGAACTGATGCCAGGGCCTGGATCCAGCCAACGGGCTGTAGTTTGGGAACCTCTGGTTTGGATGAAGGGGAGGGAGGGAACTGGATATGTATCTCAACATCACAACGCATGGGTGGTGGCCTTCCATAAACTGCCAGGCTCCATCTCCATTCAACCTCCCCCAGTGTAGCCACTGGGAGGATGATGGGAGTAGCAGACCGGCAGCCCCGGAAGGGTGAGGACCTCTCCTTCCCTCCCGTCCTTCTCAATTGGGGGGCCGTACCCGGGTTCCTTTACACTCAGGTCCAGACTGCGTTCTTGCAAGGACTCCGGAGCCCCTGGGCCTTGGCTCTCTCCGGCATCCTGTTTAACCGGAGTGGGGATGAACCGTCCCGGCGTCGGCTGCCCATTCCCTGCATCGGAAAACAAAACAATGGAAGTCACCCCACAACGGACGAGGAACACCAACAACGCACACGGCAAAGTTGGGAGAGAAACACACAACCACACAGTCAAGGCAGGAGAAGGATGGAAAAGGAGATCAGTCTGGGTTTGCTGGTCAGCATTTATTGCCTGCTTGACGTGATGGATCCTGACACCCGCCCCAGCGTGGAAATTCTTCAAGTGATAATTATTGCAAAATTATGTCAAAGTCGTCCCGGCTACGGGCCCTTTAACGGGGAAGGGCGGACGGAGCGAGGGGGGAGAGCCGCCCGGTTCTGCAAAAACTGTCATAACTAATTTGCGGGGCTGCCTCTTAAGCATTTATTAAAGATGTTGTTAATGCTGAAGCAATGTGGCAGCTTGAGACTGCTAGCCAAGGCCCCCTCGCCGGCTCCCCCAATCCCGACGTTGCCTTGGCGACCGCACCGGCCTCCTCGCGGAGCATGCCCGAAAGGAGCATCTCCCACGTCAGGGTGATCAGAACTGACAGCCAATTGGGTTGGCTCAAAGTGCGCCACTGAGAATCCTCCACCCAGACCCCAAAACATCGGGGGGCTCCTCATGGCTGCCCATTGGCTCCCTCCTCATACCTTGGCATTTGGGCTCCCCATACCAGTGGTTAAGAAGCTCGCCTTTGTTAGCCGGAAGGCCGGCAAGTCAGCAGTTGGAGACCCGGGTACTGCATGACGGACTGAGCACCCGTCTCTGTCCCAGCTCATGCCAACCTAGCAGTTCGAAAGCAAGACATTGCAAGTAGATAAATAGGGACCACTTGGGTGGGGAAAAGATCCTGGGGACACAAAAGGAGCCTCATTCGGGTGTCCCCTGAGCGGAGTTTCTCCAGCAAAAATCCTTTAAAACCAGGATAATTTCTGACAGCAAATTATTATTATTATTATCATCATCACCCCCCAAAAAATATTTATGGCATAAATCTAATTTTTCTAAATTGTTTCCGGAAAATAAATAAATCAGGGAGATGAGAGGGAAACACCCCACAAAGTTAAGAACACAAGTATGAAAATATCTATATCTATATACACACATGTACTCACGCACGCACACGCGCACACGCGCACACAGGGCAGAGAATTAAAAGATGGCAAGAGGAGAAAGTTGCTGACAGGAACACGTCCGTTGAGCTTTCCTCCCGAATCCCCAAGTGACTAAAATATTAATTTGCCCGGAGGCGCTACAGCTGATGGTGGAAGGCGCTTCGCAGACAGCAAGTGGCGTTTTATTAAAAAATAAAGGAAGCGTCAGACCCCTCCATGACCTTGCTTCCCGTCTCGTTTAGGGGGAGATTCTACCATCGCCAAAAATGACGAGCCGAGGGGCTCCCTAATTTTTAAAGGGTTTGCCCCCACTCCCCTGTCATTTATGCCTCGTCTTTTGTTATCGGAGTGGACGTTGAAGGATGGCGGACCATCCAAACATGCACCTACAGGCCTGCCGTGAATGACGAACGCAACTTTGCATCAGTTGGGAGCCACAAACCGACAGGTCTTACTCTATACTCAGTGATGGCGAACCTTTTAGAGACCGAGTGCCAAAACTGCAACCCAAAACCCACTTGTTTATCGCTAGCATAGCAACAGGGGAGGGAAGAAACGCTCCCATTGGGCTGCTGGGCAGAGTGAACTCTGTGCTGGGGGAAGGGAGGAAGTGCTCTCATTGGGCTGCTGGACAGAAGGGCGGGACAAACTCTGTGCTGGGGAAAGGGAGGAAGCGCTATCATTGGGCTGCCGGACAGAAGGGTGGGGCAAACTTTGTGCTGGGCCAGGTGATCCTGCTATGACCATAGAGTAGATCATATCGCTAGTGACTCAACGCTGAGTACCAGGTGGCGGTTAACTAACCTGACCACCCTTGAGGACTAGCGGTCTTGAGTACCGAAGTCCACAGGGAAGGGTGATGGACTCTAAGTGGATTAAGTCCCACTTGGATCCCCCTTGATGGAGGGGCAGCAGCTCCATCCATCCTGGGGCTGAGGAGGACTTTGTGTGCCAAAAGGGCTCAGGGCCAGAAAGGGATTCATGGAAAGTGACTCTCTGCTTCTCCAATACAATAAAATACTCAGGGATTCCCAACCTAAGGCCCATGGGCTAGATCTGGCCCATGGCACCATTTCATGTGGCCCCCCACCCCTCCAAGGGCATTTGAGAAACAAAATGGCACCCATTTGAAGCTGTTGGGACAAAATGGCCACTCCATCATTCAGGAAGTGCAAAATGGCCATCCGGCCCTGGAAGCTGACTGAGAGAGTGTGACCTGGCCCCCTGGCTTGAAAAGGTTGGGAACCCCTGCAATAAACACTCTAAAAAATACGGGAGGAGAGGCTGAGGAACTCACCCGCCTCCACAGCCAGGGAGGGCTTAAGTGCCGCTGCCGCCAACCTGGCCATCATGGGGGAAATCAGGCCTTTGCTGGCGGAGATCCGCTCCATCAGGGATGCCACTGGGGTCGGAGAAGACGTGGCAGCCCCGGCTTCACTGGACCCTGACAGGGCCGGGGAAGGGGAACTGGCTGAGGACACCGGGTTGGCGCTGGAAGCACTGGCTGCTATCAAGCTGGTGGAACTGGCTGGGAGCGGGGTGGAGACACGGCCAGGAAGTATGGGGAAGTAAGACCCAGCCGTTCCGGGAAGCGCCGCGTTGGAGAGGGCCAGGGCCAAGGGGATATTGCTGGGGAGTGCTTGGGAGAGCAGGCCAGGGAGCTTCGGGGTTGGCGGCATGCTGTTGATGGACTTGTTGGTGGCCTGGGAAGTGCTGAGTTCGGCGGCGGAGGCGGAAGGGGCCACCCCGGGGAGGATCAAGGAGACGGAAGACTGTTGACTGGTCGGGGAGGCACTCAGACTGGAGTTCTTGGAGCTCATGGCGGAGAAGTCGATGAGGTCGTCATTGCTGGACTCCTCCTGGTCGTTCTCCTTGGAGCCTAGGAGGGAGGCAGGCAGGCCCAGCACGCCCGAGGAGCTGCGGATGTGCCGCCGCTCGTGCTTGCGCTTGTGGGAGGTCATCTGGCTGGTGGAGGTGAAGGTGAAGCCGCAGCCCGGCCGGATGCAGTGGAAGTGGTTGGTGGCTTTGCTGTAGACGCAGCCCTCGTACCGGCACTCCTCGTACTTGTAGAACTTCTTGAAGCCGTCCTTGGCGTAGGCATCGTCCTTTATGTGGTAGCTCTTGTGCTTCTCAATGTCGCACTTGTTCTTGAAGGTGAAGGTGCAACCGGGCCGCCTGGCAGAGAGAAAATGGGGGGTGGGGGTGGGTTTCAGGACAGGACTCTGGGGTCCCTCATGCTCCATGATGAGCGCAGGGAGGTGACATTTAATACATACAACAACCCAAAACATCTCACAGTCTGCTTGGTTGGAGTCTGTGAGTTTCCTTCACCCTCTGGTCCGCTGCCTGAGTCAGACCACTGAATTCACAGCTCAGTACTTCTGATCAGAAGGAGTGTTGACTTGGGCTTCTGGGAATTGAAGTCCAAGAACACCTGGAGTGCCAATGTTGGCCATCACTGGACTAGACCAACCTTGGCACTCCAGATGTTCTTGAACGTCAATTCCCAGAAGCCCTGATCAACAGGAGTGTTGACTTGGGCTTCTGGGAATTGAAGTCCAAGAACACCTGGAGTGCTATGGTAGGGCGGCAGCTACCAAGAAAAGTCCCCTGAGAAAAGAGGTGTGTCTGGCCAGGTTATCTTGCTATGGTCATAGAGTAGACCCTACTGCCAGCAACTCAACACAGAGTGTCAGGTGGCGATTAACTAACCTGACCACGCTGAGGACTAACGGCCTTGGGTGGCCAAGTCCACAGGGAAGGGTGATGGTCCCCATGTGGATTAAACCCTACTTGAATCCATCTCGTCTCTCTAGCACAAGAAGGAGGGCCTTCTCCGAGTCCACACAGGTCCTATGGAACCTCCTGCCAACAGAGTTACGGCTGCATATGGAATTGCTGCCCTTTAGGTAAGAACTGAAAACCTGGCTGGCAGGGCACGTGTGGGGCAACGATGGAGGGGTGCCCCCCCCGCCTGCTGGCTTATATAAATAATTAAGATTTCTCTCTCTCTTTTAATGGATGGGGTGAGTGGGAAAACTATTTAGAATTTTTAATGGGTTTTTCAAAGGGCTTTTAGTTAGTTTTCGATGTTACTTTTAATCGCTGTTAGCCGCTCAGAGTCGTTGCCGAGTTGGGCGGCAATAGAAATTTGAAGAATAAATAAATAAATAAAATCTTGATGGAGGGCAGCAGTTTCATCCAGCCTGGCCTGGGGCTGAGGAGGAGGATTTTGCGTGCCCAAAGGGCTCAGGACCAGAAAGTGACTCGTGGAACTGGATCAGTGGTACTATGGGTGTCATGCTGTGATGTGCAAGGCCACTCACTGCATTATATTCTTAGGACAGTCTTCATAGCTGATCGCCATGAGGATCGCCAATATTCAGATTTGGATACGGCAGAAGAAGGGTGTAGTGGCTATGGGGAAACCCTACTTCTTCCCTTGCCTTCCTCCACTGCTTGGTCACCCAACTTGCTGGCATCCCAGTTTCACAACTCTAGAGCTTTCCCCTTCTATGCGCTTCTCAGTCCACACTGGTGGGAATTGGAGGAGAATTAGACCCAAGGAGGAGCTTAAGGGTCAAGAAGCCCCATTGACCCTCCTGCTTTGGCCTGGAGCTCACCTGCAATGGAAGTGAGTGGTCTTCTGCCCGTAGAACTGGCAATCCACGGTGCCGCAGTCCTCCGTGGCCCGGAACCGCTGGAACCCGTCGTTGATGAGTTGCGTGTTCTTCTTGTGGAAGTTCTCGTGGGTCATGACGTCGGAAGTGCTTGTGTAGACTTTGTTGCAGCCCACCTGGGGGAAGAGATGTGAGAGGAAAGGAGAGAATGAGTGATGTAGGTGAGCCCACCTGATAGGACAGTGATGGCCAACCTTGGCACTATGGATGTTCTTGGACTTCAATCCCCAGAAGCCCTGATCAGCAGGAATGCTGACTTGGGCTTCTAGAAATTGAAGTCCAAGAACACCTGGAGTGCCGAGGTTGTCCATCACTGTGATAGGAAATTAAGTTTGATCAGGAGCAGGTATCTCCACCTAGGAATGATGCCTACCATCTAAAATCCCACCCGCTTGAAAGATGATGTGCTTTGGGGACCTCTGGCACCCCCTATCATTGGTTTATCAATCCCATCACTGCCACTCTCTAGTGGGAGTTGGAGGTCCAACAACCTTAGGGGAGGCAAAGGTTCCCCACCATTACTGAACATAGACAACCCATAGAGGAGGACAAAGAAGTCAACTTATTGTGGCCGACACCTCTAGTCCCTTTAGCACTCTATTGTCTAGTCCAGTGGTGGCCAACCTTGGCACTCCAGATGTTCTTGAACTTCAATCCCCAGAAGCCCTGATCAGCATGAGCGCTGACTTTGGTTTCTGACAATTAAAGTCCAAGAACACCTGGAGTGCCAAGGTTGGCCACCACTGATTCTACTCTGACCAAGCCCTAAAGGGGAGGAAGTTGTCTCCATCACCTACAAATGGCTCAAGGTCTTTTTTCGCCGGAAATGCCAGTGACGTCTACACCCAAACGGAGGTACAGTTCCTAACCCCATCCCCTCACCCAAAGCACAAAAGCATTAGATAGGAATTCAGTGTGGAAACAAGAAGGGGACAGATCTAGAAAATAAGGAGCAACTTGCATGAAGTCAAAAAAGTTAGCAGGGCAGACGGTCAAATGTTTTTGTTGTTGATCCGTCGCACAGTCGATTCTGACCCTTTGTGACCCTATGGACCATTGGCCGCCAAGCACCTCTGTCTTCCACCATCCTCCTCAGCCCACCCAACTCTGTGCCCATTGCGTCTACAATACCATCCAGCCATCTCCCCTTTCTTCTTTTGCCCTCCACCTTTCCCAGCATCAAGGCTTTCTCAAGTGAATCCTCTCTTCTCATTTGATGTCCAAACTACTTTAGCTTCATCTTTACTATTTGCCCTTTTAAGGAGCAGTCAGGGTCGATTTCTTTTAGGGTCGACTTATTTGTTCTCCTCGCTTTCCAGGGGACTCTCAAAACACCTGATCTGTTTGGAGTAAATTCCTCTTGGTCTGGCCATTCAAATCATAGAATCACTGAGTTGGAAGGGGGCCTTTTAGGCCATTGAGTCCAACCCCCCTGCTCAGTGCGGGGACCTGAATCAAAGCAGATCTGATAGATATCATGGTCCAATTCTCTATTGAAAGTTTCCACTATTGGGGCGCTCAACAACTCTCGAGGCAGTTGGCTCCGCTGTCGTACTGCTCGAACAGCTAAGAAGTTTCTCCTAATATTCATGCTATATTTGTTTTTCGTTAGTTTGAGCCCCTTATTATTGCACGTCTTGAGCTCTGGGTTGACCGAGAACAGATGGATCAAGGAATCAAGACGGATACCCCAGATGTGTCAGTGTGCAAACTTCAGGCAGAAGGGAGAATCTTAACTGGAACAGTTATGTAGAAGAATGCAAGAATGGACAGAACCACTAGACCAGGGGTTCTCAAACTATGGCTCATGGTCTGGACCCAGCTCACAGCACTATTTCATGTGCCCTGTGTCATTGCCGCCGGAAGTGGAGGCATCAATGACATACCTGTCAACCTTCCCGGATTGGCCGGTTTTCGGCGCCGATTTGCGCCATTTCCCACCCCGTGCTGCCGAAACCCCAGAATTTGGCAGCGGGGGGAAGGAGGCACTGCGCAGCCCTTCTGCGCAGGTCGCCTTCTACGCATGCGTAGAAGGGTTTTATGCTTGCGTAGAACCCTTCTACGCATGCGTAGAAGGCGACCTACGCAGAACCGTTCTGCACAGGTCCCGGATTGGCCGGAACTGCGGTTGACAGGTATAATCTACGACAGCCATAAATGAGCCTGCAGCTGTCGTAAACATGTTTATGACAGCCACAGATGTGTTTTATGGTAGCGTTTATGGTGGTGGTGGTGGTGGCTCAGCTGTCTGTGGGGGCGTTTTCTGGACCACAGCTTATAAAGGTTGAGAACCCCTGCACTAGATTGCTACAAAATCTAGGGACCACCTAAACAGAGAGATTTGTGGGGGAACCAATGCTCCCTTGCCCTCTTCCCTGTTGTCATTTGCTTTAAGCCTTGAGCGCCTGCCGCGTGACCGAGGTGGAATGCCGAAGACCCACCTCCGTTCCTGGGCAACGTAAGCTAATTTGCCATATTGAGTAAAAATCCAGTGGAATCCAACCACACCGCCGTGCCCGCCGAGAACATTTCTCCCCTTCTTTCTAGGCAACGTGTGCCAACGCCTGTATAGTCTCAGAAATGAAGCAAACCAAAACATCATCACCCCCGCCTTCTCTACTCCTGTTCAACGGGGGCTGATTTGGGGAGGCGAGATCAAAAATATCTGACAAAACACCCAGAAATTGGGAAGAGATGGGGGGTGGGGAGAGAGCGAAGGGAAGAGATGGTGTGGGGCAGACAGAAAGCACCAGAGAAGGATCTGAAATTATTTCCAATAGAACAAGGGCCTCTTTCCACGCTTGACACCTTGAAAGAAGACAGACCTAGCGTGGTGTTAAAAAAAGAAGGGGAGGAGGAGGAAATTAAACAAAAAAAAACTCCTCGTGAATAATTTGCAAACCCTCTTTGTCTTAAAGCATGAAAAATGTCCATTAATATAAACAACTAACTGAATTTTGTCCATGCCAATTATGGACATTGGGGGTTGGGGGGGGAAGCGCATGGCGCAAATACATCTGTTTAAGAGATATTTGTTGTAATGGGGAGTCGGCGATGGTCTAGCGCTGTTTCTTCTTAACATGGGCATTGGCTCAGGAAGGGTTTATCAACGTTTCTTTTGCCTTTGGAAGGAACTTTTTTTGGCCTGGTGACAGGCGGCGGATCCTGTTCTACTGATGTGCCCCCATTTAGGTGGGACGCCGGCCAGGTTTAGGAGGGAGACCCGTGCTTTCTCCTGACACCTGCTGAGAGCACACCTTGGGATCTATTCAATGCTGTCCTAAGGCTGCTCACGGGCAGGACGGGTGGGCCAGGAGAGACGTTCTAGGGCGGGTGGGTAGGGTCGAAAGAAGACATGCCAAGTCTCTGCTCTAAACCTTTTTTTTTTACACCTAGGACTAGATCTATGTGATTTGTGCTCAATCCCTTCAAAATCTCGGCTGACGGGAAAGGGCGTCTTGCGCTCTAAACCGTGCAAGCCATTCACCAATTACAATGTCCTCTCCATCTGAAATGGCCGTTCTGTCCTAGCCAATATTCCCATGAGCCTCGTCAACGAAAGCCCATCTATCTACCCCTGCTATTGACTAACCCTGAGCAGCTTTGCGTCAAACTCTAGCGCAGTGGATCCCAACCTAAAGCCTGTGGGCTGGATCCAGCCCCTGGCACCATTTCATGTGCCCCCCCACCTCTCAAGAAACAAAATGGTCACCCCAGCATGCAGGCAGGGCAAAATGGCCGTCCGGCCCTCAAAGCTGACTGAAAGAGTGTGACCCGGCACCCCGGCTTGAAATGTTTGGGAACCCCTGATCTAGAAGATCATCTCCTAATCCCGCAGAAGGGACCCGGCCCGCTAACCACCGTCTGTTTGCTGCCTCGCCCTGCAACTCCTTGCTTGTAGCGGTGGCCTCGCTAAGATGTCAGCGCTAATCCTGCTTTCCCCCCATCTTTCCCTAACTGCCATCGCCATCGATGGCCCAGGTGACCAGCAGCCCGGCCCCGTTACCTGCATGCAGTGGTAGTGTGTGCTTTTCCCATTCAGGTGGCAGCCGTGATAATAAACGCTGCAGTCATCCAGCGGGCTGAAACGCATGAAGCCGTGCTGAAGGGAATTGTCGCGTTTCTTGTGCATGTTGTAATGCCGGATCACATCTTGCTTACTTGTGAATCTCTGGTGGGGAGAGGGAGACAGAGAGGGTGTGAGCGGTGGGGTGGGCAAGGTGGGCGGGAATGGGGTGGCGAACCCAACCGTCGAGGCCATTATGGTGGTCTTTTAAATGAGGGATGATGGCCTTGGTGAGCAGGGGATCTAGGGGAATGACTCAAGCCAAAGGCAGCCATTTTTAGGCTGATGGTAACCAACTGTAGCCAATGGGAGGATTATTACTCTGAACTCTCCAAAATGGCAAATGCAACCACTGATTGAAAGGTTATCGAGTGAATGGGTAGGAGTTGACTTTTTGGTAGGTAAAGAAGCAAAAGAGAGAAGGCTCTACACACACGTCTCTCCCTCCCACCCCAACCAATTCCTTGCATTTATTTCCCCTTCTAGACAAACATTCATCCAGACCTCTTTCTGTTCTTTGAATTTAAAATTGGGTCTTTAGCTAGAATTGCCAAAGGAGAGATGGATTTCTCTGTGGTGCTCTATCGCAGGATTTCCGTGGTCAAAGCCGATGAGGAGGACCATTACTCTGAGATCTCCAAAATGTGTGTGAGAGTAAGAAAGAGCCAATGGTTTCCAATTCCCACAGGAGGCCTAGATTCCCCCCCCCCCATCCTCCCATCCCATTCAGTAGGGTTGCACACAACTGCCATTGCATGTAGGATGAGCGCTCCTGGCCTACTGCAAAATGCGACAGAAATGGCGTCTCCAACAGCATGCAAATCACTTCCAATTGGCCCCCAATGCCGGACACTGACAGAAAGGGGTCACGGGGAGAAACTTTCAAACTGGTTTGCATCTCATCCCTAAAGGGTTGTGTGAACAGATCCCAGGCTTGGGTTGAAGCTCATGCCTCGGAGGACTTCTTGAGACCACGACAGTTGAAGTGTTTACATGTACCGGTGAGGATTTAATTTTGGCCAACGGCAAAGCCAAGAAAGTGGCTTCGCTTTGGCAGTTCAAAGTCTGATTGGGACATGAAAGGATAAGAAGTAGAAGCATTTTTTTTTGCCGCAGACAGACCCGGTGCATAATCTGGGGGTCCTCCTGGAGTCACAACTCCTGCTCGATGAGCAGGTGGCAGTCGTGGCTAGGAGGGCTTTTGCACAGCTTCGTGTCATTTGGCAATTGCGCCCGCTCCTGGACCGGGACTTCTTGCTTATGGCCACACGCTGTCGAACTTGCTTTCGAACTGCTAGGTTGGCAGGAACTGGGACAGAGACGGAAGTTCACTCCATCCTGCAGTACTTGGGTCTCAAAATTAAACGTTCCAGTCTTCTAGTTCAGTATCTTAACCGCTAAGCCACCGCAGTCCCGAATCTATAGGCAGGTGGATTACAGAATGGCTGTCTTTCACCATCACTACTTCTGTGAAATAACCTTCCTCTCCCATCTGTGAACCAGGGGAGCTGCTTAACACTCAACAGCTGGATTGTCTAAGTCAGAGGTTCCCAACCTAAGGTCTGTGGGCCGGATCCAGATCATGGCACCATTTCATGTGGCCCCCACTCCCTCCAAGGGCATTAGAGAAACAAAAGGGCTACCCCTTTGAAGCTGTTGGGACAAAATGGCCACCCACATTGTGCAGGCAGGGCAAAATGGCCTTCCAAGCTGAATGAGAGAGTGTGACCCAGCCCCTGGCTTGAAAAGGTTGGGGACCCCAGTCTAAGTCCTGCACATTTTTCTTTGAATAACAGCGGTTCTTGGGTAGGGGTGGAAATCATTGCTATCATTCTCTCAGGTCTGAAAGAAAGAACATCTAAAATCTCCCGCCCCACTCGAAGTTGGGTGACTTAAGAGAGGTTTTGCCTTTCAAGAATTTGTGTGCAATTTGCAAATCCTCGCATTTTTGCACAAAAGCTTGTATTTTGCACCCAGTACAAATTGTTTCAGCATAGAGTCTAAGGCTTTCTTCAGAAACACCCTGTTTGTTTCCCTAATGCTAATGGGGGAAAAAAAGAGCTTTTCTTAATTCTCGCAGAAGACCAAAACATCTCACTGTACTAGACTATTCTTTTTTGATGCGTTTGAAATTCTTCTTTTTTTGTGGTGCAGGGTCAAAAATGGGGAAACTGGCAAAAAGTCACTACATCATTTCTTGAGAATCTCAGACAGAGAGAAAGAGAGAGAGGAAGAAAGCAAAAGGACAGAAACTTCCCCATTCCCTCTTGCTGTTTATTAACCCAGGGATTCTCAACCTGTGGCCCGTGGGTCGGATGAGGCCCTTGGCACAATTTCACGTGGCCCCCTCACCGCCTCCAACACACCAGGAAATGCCATGGCCTTGGGGCCAGATCCAGCAGGCAGCAACATTTCATGTGGCCCTCCACCCCTCCGAGGGCATTTGAGAAACAAAATGGCCACACCCTTTGAAGCTGTTGGGACAAAATGGCCACCCCCCATCACGCAGGTAGGGCAAAATGGCCGTCCGGCCCTCAAAGCTGACTGAGAGAGCGTGACCCGGCCCCCGGCTTGAAAATGTTGGGAACTCTTGTATTAAACTCTTGACTGTCTACCCTTGTTGGCCATGACTGTTTCAAAGGCCAGACCGATGCTTCCCCTGCTTTCATAGAAGAACTGAGTTGGGAGAGGCCTTTTAGACCATTGCGCCCAACCCCCTGCTCAATGTAGGACCCTCTAAAAGGAAAACCTTTGGACAGGAATTTCCCCTGCCTTTCCCATGTAGACCCCCCCCAACTCCTAGTTCAGCTTTTTACCTGATAGTTACACTCTGGATCAAGGCAGTGATAATGTTCACGGTATTGGTATGCACAGTGTATATGTCCGCAGTGCTGGCTTCCAGAAAACCTGGAGAAAAGAGAGAGAGATTGAAAATATGAATAAACAAGCAAATCCCCAATCGTCTTCATTAGATATACAGTGGACCCTCGAATAACGACATTACTTGGTTCCCCAAGTAGTGTTGCTATTCGAATAACATCATTATTTGAATAACGGCAAAAAACGTCGTTATTTGAATAACGACAAAAAACGTCGTTATTCGAATAACGACAAAAAACGTCGTTATTCGAATAACGACAAAAAACGTCGTTATTCGAATGACGACAAAAAACATCGTTATTCGAATAACGACAAAAAACGTCATTATTCGAATGACTACAAAAAACATCGTTATTCGAATAACGACAGTAAAAATACCGTCGTTGTTCGAATAATGACTTTTTTGTCGTTATTTGAATAATCATATTAGGAGCGTCGTAGCATCGTTAATAGAAAATGACGCTATTGGAATGCGTCGTTAATTGATGGTCCACTGTATATACATTTCAAGCCTGGCTCACTTGCTTTCCTTATGCTAGCTGGCAGAGCAAGGAAAGTTACTTTCTTGGACTTCTAACTCCCAGATTCTCTACCCTCCAAAAACCCCTCTGCTCAAAAATCAAGAATTGGGATCTTAAATTCTACACTCAGAACCCAGTATTTAAACCGCACAGTCTCCTGCATGAAAACCCCAGATTTGGGATTTTATTTTAAAATACTAGATTCCGCATTTATGCAATAAACCCATGGAATCCAAAGTCTTTTGCGATATACGCACAAGCAAAATGAAACGCGCCGATGTTGACCGCAGTGCTGACACTGAGAAACAGCACAGAGCACAGGAACGAAACACTGCTCGGCTTAAACATTTGTGCTTTCATGAATTTTGCACCGGCGTTTCCCCGTCAAAACGTCTACAACGATGTCCGTATTAGGAGGAAGTTCACCAAGGTGAAACCGGTGCTCAAAGAGCCTTGTGCCGAAACGGGCACTTACAGACAGGTTCGTTAGGAAAATGCTTGCAAGAACGATCATAAAGGTATGGGTAGATGAACCTTAAAAATGTTTTATGAATCGGATTTGGAGGAGTGGTGTAAAGGATTATAGAATGGGGCAATAAATGATAGACTGACCTTTGAATTAAAATTAAAGGAATAACTAAAAAAGTGATTTTTAAAGAGATTTGGGGAGAGTTTATTGAATACGTAGGAGTTAAATTAATAAGAGTGAGAGCTATCGAGATTATATTTGTCGCTGGTGTTAGATAGACCAATAGTTTGTTTGGAACTGGATCAGTGGTACTATGGGGGTCATGCTGCGATGCGGAAAACAGACGAAAGGCCACTGCATTATGTTCTCAGGAAGATCTGATTGCCATGAGGATCGCTAGATTCGAATAGGAAAGAAGAAGAAGCCAAAGGAAAACTAGCAGATTTTACTATGATTGTGGACAGGTGCGAGACAGACGAGACCTCGATGCATCGGGGTCTGTCAACTTTCCTTTGAAGAGCTGAACATACAAGAGCAGAGTTTGGAAAATGGCAACAGTTGGCGCATGATTTTCATGGCACATATTGCTCCATCGTTCCGAAGTATTGGAAGGCATTTGGGAAGGGGGGGAAACACTCAATGCAAAAGTGCCATCTGCTCCAAAACTCCAAAATGCCAGGCAGTTGTGCGCACATGCCTTTTTGCTGCCCTGTGGGACAGGGCATCAAAGCAGAACCATCAAGTTCAAGGGAACCAACACCTTGGGTCAGGTGAAGGAATACGGGACAGGAAGTGTTGGCAAAGCCCACGGTCAACCGCGCTGATAGCCGGATCTCCGGGAGACGGAAAGGGTGCGTGCATATTTGTGGAACTGACAGATGAGAGAGAGAGAGAGAGGTTGCTAAAAAATTTAATTGTTTCTTTGTCTCGGCGTTCATGAAGAGAGTAGGGGACAGATGTCACGGGAAGGCATGGCCCCGTCCCAGGGGAGGGAACGGGAGAGAAAGAACGAGCTAAGAGGAAAACCAAGACGCCAACAGAGCAGGTGACTGAAGAAACCTGAGCATCAGGAGAAACATAAATGGGGAGTGGATGGGAGAGAGAGCGAAAAACGGAAAAATCTTGCCTTGGAAAGTAGGGCGGAATATTTCAAAACTGAACAAGAGAGTTTTGAAGGAAAGCTTGTGGACCTCAATAAAAACCCAAGCTAGTTCCATGTTCAAGGAGGGCTCAATCGAGGAGATCGTGGGGACTGTTACGGTGCCAAGGACGCTTGGGCAGCGACATGGTCAACACCTTTGGGTGAGAAAAATCCACAGATCTAAAGCTATGGCCCAATGACAGCTATGTTCTGACCAGTGGTGGGTTTCAAAAAAAAGTCTCTACCTGTGGGTGTGATATGGTGGGTGTGCATTATTTCAAAACTTGGATGGGCAGTGCCAGCCAGAATTTCTGCTCCCGGCTCTAGCGAACCGGGGGCGAACCTGCTGAATCCCAACACTACTTCCGACCCTTTCTGGATTCCACTACATTTGTGCCAAGAACAAAGCAGTCCTTCAACGCAGGGTTTTCCTTCTTCAGGTTCCAAATATACGTCTGGCCAGGTTACCCTGCTATGGTAATAGAGTAGACCCGTGATGGCCAACCTTGGCATGCCAGGTGTCCTTGGACTTCAATTCCCAGAAGTCCAAGTCAACACTCCTGCTGATCAGGGGTTTCTGGGAATTGAAGTTCAAGAACAGCTGGAGTGCCAAGATTGGCCATCACTGGAGTAGACTATACTGCCAGAGAGTCTCAGGCGGCGGTTAACTAGCCTGACCACCCTGAGGTCTAATGGTCTTGGGTGGCGAAGTCCACAGGGAAGGGAAGTGGGTTAAAGCCCACTTGAATCCATCTTGATGGAGGGCAGCAGCTTCATCCATCCTGGCCTGAGGATGATGATGAGGACTTTGTGTGCCAAAAGGGCTCAGGACCAGAAAGTGATTTGTGGATCTGGATCTGTGGTACTATGGGTGTCATGCTGCGATGTGGAAGGCCACTGGATTACCTTCTCAGGACAGTATTCATGGCTGATCGCCATGAGGATTGTCAATATTCGGATTTGGATATGGCAGAACAAGAAGAGGTAAAGGTAAAGAGAACTTTAATTCTGCAAAGAACCAGGGAAAGTCTTCTCGCGGGAGTAGAGACGTTGGCCAACTAGATAGTAGACTTCGTTCCCTCATTCAACAGCTGTATCATGCCAAGAAGGAGGGGAAGCCTACATGATGATGATGACGACGACGATGATAGTGGCAGAAGGAGCAGGCCTCAGACCCCAGAGAACAAGGACAACGGTCCCTACCTTCAACCCACACCCTCCCTAGGTTAAACGGTTTCTAGAGGACTCGCGTTCTTCCTTCCGCCTTTCCCTCCTTTTCATTCTGCTTTTCCTGACACTTGAAACAGTTCAAACTTATTAATTTTTAAAGGGCAGCATCTGTTTATGCTGCGCGCAACAGCAAAGCTTACACACACCGCACACTTGCCGACACGTGCGGGCAAGGCACACCTGCTCATCTTGCAAACGCCCCCCCCCCCCACGCCCTCCTTGATCAGAAAATGCAAAATAAACTTGGCTTTCGGGACTCGAAAGCGCCACAGGGCCAAACTCTGCACACACAATTTGATCTAGTCTTAAGGAGGGTTCATGCAAACCGCATTGGAGTGCTTACCCTGCAATATTTGGAAATGAGATGTATTAAAAAGATGTGTATGTGTGTGTGGTTTTTAAGAATGCGATACAATGTGAGCAGGCAAAGGGCAGCCCTCCAGTTGACACGGGGCCACAAATCCCACCATGCTGCCCAGGGCTAATGGGATTTGCAGTCTAAGCTCATCCAGAGGGCTGCCCAACCCAGTGGTAAGGGATGGATCCGTTCTAGAAGTCCGATTGTGTCTCCCAGGTCTCTCCCCAGCAAAGAATCCCCTCCCCGCAGGAAACCACAAGGTTTGCTATGTGCTCATCCAAACCTTAGAGCAGTGGTGGTGAACCTATAGCACGCGTGCCAGAGGTGGCACTCGGAGCCCTCTCTGTGGGCACCCATGCAGTCACCCCAGCACAGAGTTTGCTCCACCCCTCTGCTCAGCAGCCCAATGGGAGCGCTTCCTCCCTCCCCCCAGCACAGAGTTCACCCCACCCCTCTGCCTAGCAGACGAATAGGAGCACTTCCTCCCTCCCCCCAGCACAGAGTTCTCCCCGCCCCTCTGCCCAGCAGCCCAATGGGAGCGTTTCCTTCCTCCCCTGTTGCTGTGTTGGCACTTTGTGATAAATAAGTGGGTTTTGGGTTGCAGTTTGGGCACTCAGTCTCTAAAAGGTTCGCCATCACTGCCTCAGAGCCTGAGCAAGACTTTCCCTTTGGCAACGCTGTAATTTTCTCAGCTGAAAAAGGTACCTAGTTATCTACTTGCAATGCCTTGCTTTCGAACTGCGTGCAGCACTCGGGTCTCGAACTGATGACCTGCCGACCTTCCGGTCATCCAGTTCAGCATCTTAACCACACAGCAGTCCAAGCTAAAGCCTGCAGACTCTTCCATGCCACAGAGACTCGGGACGTGGCCAGACTCCGTGGCCAGACTCGTCGGCCACTGTCTTAAGCCCAAAATGGCTGAGTTGCCCAAGCGGAAAGCATTTTGGTGACAGCGAGGGGCTTTTACCAGAACAGAAATAAAGCTCCATCGATTTTTTTTAAAATGCTTGCTCTCACATTCATTTGGGTCTGACTATAAAAGCTGCCGTTGAACCATATTTAGAAGAATTGGGATATACATTATTAAATAAATAAAAAAACTAAAGGAAGAAAACGTACATGCCTAGGCGCACAGATCAATGGGTTCGTTTAGAAGCCCTTTCCCGCTCAGACTGACGGGCAACCATTTGAAAATCAACAATATTGATAGACATATATAGGTAGATAATAAAGCATAAAAGATTATTCTAAAATGATTTTCTAAAAGATTATTCGCAATCCGTGACTCGTTAGCTTTTATCAACTGAACCCAGAATAGAAACCATCTTCCCCAGCTGTTTGATAACATGGCCAATATAGGGATGAGATTTTTGGCAGGGTGGGTAAAAGTCATGCTCAGAAAGAGAACTGGATTCATATATCTCTCTATATAAAACAGAGGTGTTTGTTTGTGGGTCCTGTATGGGCTTCCACACCCCTGGACTGAATCCCCTGAAATTTGGCACACACCTATCTTGGGAAGCGCACGCCTCATACTCGAGGAAAAATGGACAGCGCATGTGCACAGGTCTGGGGGAGCACTGGGCGCACGCAGACTGGCCATGCACGGAGCAAATAAACAGCAACCAGCACCCACCGGTGATTCCTGGTCATGCGCAAAGCCATTGCGGACTGCGCTGGCACACCGTTCGGGGGGGGGGGACTTGGCACGCGCAGAGCCATTGGGCAGTGCGTTGCTATCCACTCTTCCCCTTGGCCGCTGCATGCCAGGATGGCCGAGGCCGGTGGCGGCAGCACAGGGGGAACCCCCGGGCGAAGCCGGGTACCAAGCTAGTGTGTATATATTGTCTACATACAAGCAACTGAGCTCTGCTTTGGAGCTTGTGAAACACCACCATGGCAATGGGTCTCTGCTTTGCTATCTGAGAAGCTGGTATACAGAATTCAGCTGTACTTTGTGTGCCTGAAAGCTGTGGCTGGTGGCGGCCAACAGACAGGACAGGGTTCTTCTAAGAAGAAAATGTGAGATAACTGCCCAACGTTGGCCATACTTAAGCCCAGATGGGTGCAAAGCACGGAGCCATAAAAGGCACGTGCTTTGTTACGTTCCTTTTATTTGCTAGATCTGGTCCGAACAGAGACTCGGATAAATAAATACCAATAAAAATAATAAATACAGAAGTCAGCACGGTTAGTGAGTGTTTACGCACTCATTACGCCATAAGAATGATATACGTAATGGCAAAAGAAGGAAAAAAATTTAACAGCAACAACATAGCAACCAACTACCCCAATTACAAATGATGAGGTGAGAGAGTACTAACTAATGTAAGTGAGCATTTATGTGCGATTCGTGGAAAATGCATCAGCTGGCGATTTGGGATTCTACAGGAAAAAGAAATGTAAATCTATAGAGGAAAGAAGAGAGCTTCACACACACACACACACACACGCACACACGCACACGCACACATGCACGCACACACGCGCGTGCACACACACAATGAGCTGAGTGAAATTCCTGGCTTTGCTAGGCAGACCCCCAACCCTGCCACAAGTGAGACTCTAAGACAGGGATGGCGAACCTTGGCACTCTCAACGGTTCTTGAACTTCAATTCCCAGGAAGCCCAAATCAACACTCCTGCTGATCAGGGTTTCTGGGAATTGAAGTTAAAGAACTGCTGGAGTGTCACAGTTCGCCATCCCTGCTCTAAGATGACCCAACCGATCAGGGAGCTGAACACGTTTTGGTGGTCGGGAGGAAAATATGCGAGTTGCTGATGTTATTTAGAGGCAGAAAATATTCCTTTTTGAACACTAGCTCTTAGAATACCCCCAATGAGTGGCGGCGGCGGTCTCTGCACGCCACTGAAGCAGGGGTTCTCAACCTTTTCAAGTTGGGGACCGGGTCACGCTCCCTAAAGCAGTTGAGGGGGTCGGACCGGTTGCCCCCCTGCCGTTTACGGCTGTCGTAAACACATTTACGAGGGCCATAAGTGAGTCTGCGGCGGCTGGGGCAAAGGCTGGATAATCTGGCGCCGTGGGCCAGATTTGGCTCATGGGCCGTAGGTCGAGAACCCCTGCGTTAAAGGAAGCCCTCTCTAACTCTGCCTCTGTAAAGCCAAAGGGAGACAGAAGACTTTGCTCACCAGTCATTTCGATCTACCTTGACGTTACCCTTCTCCGGGGCTAATTAAAAAAAGAGATTACAGTGAACTCCCAGCTAACGACGTGTTCGAATAGCGTCATTTTCGATTAATGATGCTACCGATGGCCCCATGTGATCTCGCGCACAACGACGGAAAAACGTAGCTATTCGAATAACGACTTTTTTTACCGTCGTTGTGCGAATAATGACTTTTTTTGACGTTCTGCGGGAGATCTCCAATAGGAAACCGCAAAACGACATTTTCCGCATAATGACGCCACCTGGGGAACCAAGCAATGTTGTTATGTGAGGGTCTACTGTACACATAAGTGGAGCAAGGAAGAGATCAGGGAGGATTACGGAGGCTGGCAGAAACACACACACACCTTCCAAGCTAGGTAGCCGGTGGCCCTTGCCCTTCTATCAATAGCCTCGTTCCAGTAATCGGTCCTGAAAGCCCACAGATTTTGTTAATTTCGTACGGCTGAGAACGGGCCTTTCCTTCCTACAGCGGCTGAAGGCGGGCTGGAAACGGCCAACTCCGGGCCAGCCTCAGCCACGGTTCCCAAGAGGTCCGCAACCCTGCCAAGACATCATGCTGCTTATTCTTCCTTGGGGACCAGACACCAAACAGCGATGCTAATGACCCCTCCAGCTCCATTAGACTGGCGCGGCTCTCTCTCCGGCAGGGGGGAAATAAACCATCGCTAATGTGTGCGTAAAGGGACAGCAGTGGCTCAAGTGGTTAAGACGCTGAACTTGATGACTGGAAGGCTGGGCAGGTCAGCAGCTCGAGACCCGAGTGCTGCACGACGGCGTGAGCTCCTGTCTCTGCCCCAGCGCCTGCCAACCTAGCAGTTCGAAACAGCAAGAATTTCCAAGTAAAGAGGGACCACTTCGGCGGGAAAGGTAACAATGTGCTTGACAATGTACAAACCACTGTGTGACCCCTTTCGTGCATAGTAAAAGGATTCTGGATGCAAAATGTTCCTCAGGACAAAACAGGACACGGGGAATTGTCGGACTAGTGGCCCTTCACCCCAGCCTTGCCTACTCTGACTGGCAGCAATTCTTGATAGAAACGCTGGGGGCTGAAATGTGTGCAAAGCAGGTGCTCCGGCACTGAGCGGTGGCCCTACTCTGTCATCTGTCAGGGGCCAGGGATGTCTCTTGCTAACACAACCTGCTCTGGCCGGGAGCTGTTTGTGTTTGCAAAACGTTTCCGTGGACATGTGGCAGGCATGCCTCGACACCAGAGTGCACGGAACTCTGTTTATCTTCCCACTGAAGTGGTCTCTATTTATCTACTTGCTAATTTAGTGCTTTCGATCTGCTATGTTGGCAGGAGCTGAGACGGACGATGGAAGCGCACTCTGTCGTGCAGTACTCGGGAATCAAACTCTGACCTTCCAGTCGTCAAGTTCAGCATCTTAACCACTTGAGCCATCGTAGTCCCTTCCTTTGGATGTAGCAAGGGCTATATGTGTGGCCTCCTGCCAACCAAGCAGTTTGAAAACAAGACATTGCAAGTAGATAAGTAGGCACCCCTTTGGTGGGAAAGGTAATGGCGTTGCATCTAGTCATGCCAGCCGCGTGACCACATCTGCAGACACAGATACTCTTAGGCTTTAAACTGAGATGAGCACCGAACCCTAGAGTCGGACATGACTGCCTTTCGAGCTAGTGCGACCTTGACCTATATGCTGTATATCAGTGATGACCAACCTTGGCACTCCAGGGGTTCTTGGACTTCAATTCCCAGAAGCCCAAGTCAGCACTTCCCAGGACTTCTGGGAATTGAAGTTCAAGAACATCTGGAGTGTCAAGGTTCGCCTTCAATGGTATATGTCCGTGATGGTGAGCCTTGAAGTTCAAGAACATCTGGAGTGTCATGGTTCGCCTTCAATGGTATATGTCCGTGATGGTGAACCTTCGCACACCAGATGTTCTTGGACTTCAATTCCCAGAAGCCCAAGCTCCCTGTGAATCCATATGAATGGGTTTACTGCAATTCATCTGGCCCGTGCTGCCCTCGTCGCTCCCGGAAGCAGAAGTAAGATGCGCCCGTATGGTTAAGACTCTTCGGGGTTAACCCTTCCTCCGTACAGGCACGTTTTACTGCCACTTCTGGGAGCGACGAGGGCAGCGCGGGCCCAATGAATCGCAGTAAACCCATTCATATGGATTCACAGGGAGCTTGGGCTTCTGGGAATTGAAGTTCAAGAACATCTGGGGTGCCAAGGTTCACCATCACGGGTATATGTGGTCCCAGTCTTTTAAACGAAATCGCGTCCGACGTCCCTGGAGGCAAAGACGGCATTTCCTTCTAACTTTCTAGAAATGGGGTGAATGTGTCCCCCGCGCATGATGGTGTGGGATTTGAGCAGGAAGGATGGCGATGTTGTTGGCAGCCGCAGCCGCGGGGAAGTCGGTGTGGATGTCGGAGAGAAATGGAAAGACACAGCGGCTACGACTGGTTGTTTTACATTTCGCCCAGACAGACAGATGGACGGACGGACGGACGGACAGAACGACCGAGAACTCCTTCCCCTCCCGCTGCACGGGTCTGTCTCACGTCCCCCCTCTGCCCCACCCGCACAAAACCAAAGTTGGGGGGTGGGTGGGTGAAAATCAGCCTACCTGGCAATATATTTCTGGTAAATATTTACATCTTCGGTGACAGCTGGTTTGTCAGTGGTTAATCCGTTCCTAATGAGAAACACACAGAGGGCAGAGATAGTTAGCGCACCGTAGTGTCAGGGCATGCCACGAGCCTCTTGTCTCTCTCTCAATCTCTCGGTCATTTTTGATCCTGAGAAATAGTTTGCATCCAGGGGTATCTCCTCCTTCCTACCTGCGCCCGCGTAGCAAATGAGCCCCACAATCCCTTAGTCCTCCCGCCAACCCGGCCTTCTCTAGAAACGAGGTGAAGACGCACCAAAGGAGTGGCGCACCGGCTGATCTACGTGCCATGTTTATGCAACGGTACAGACAGACAGACAGAATGAGCTCGGGCGGGCGGGTGAGGGATGCTAAAGGAAATGTCCAGACACGAGATTCATCTCACTAAGTCAGGGGCCTGTGGGCCGGATCTAGCCCATGGTGCCATTTCATGTGCCCACCTCACCCCCTCCACGGGCATTCGAGAAACAAAGCGGCCACCCCCTTTGAAGCTGTTCCACATGTGCTGGAATACAAAACCTGTCATCCCCACTAGCCTTGGGGTGGGGTTGTCCAAAACATTGGGGATGGTGGTGGATCATTGCATAGTACCATACTTGGGTAGGGGGGGGCACCTTCCAAGAAGAGTCCCCTGAGAAAATGGGGGGAGGAGGAAATCCATCCCCACTTTACAAGGTAAATTTCACCCCTAAGGTCTAATAATAATAGCAATGACACTTCTATATACCGCCCCATAGCGATTAGTGCAGTCATGGCGAACCTTGGGCACTCCAGGTGTTCTTGGACTGCAATTCCCAGAAGCCCAAGTCAGGACTCCTGCTGATCAGGGTGTCTGGGAATTGAAGTCCAAGAAGATCTGGAGGTTGGTCATCACTGTTTTAGTGGACTCTCTGGGCGGCTCATAAATTTAATTAGCATTTTGCCCCCAATGTGCTGGGGACTCATTTCTATCGACCTGGGAAGGTTGGAAGGCTGAGTCGACTTCGATCCTTGGTCAGGCTTGAGCTGACAACGTTTTGGCTGCAGTACAGCAGTCTAACCACTGCACTCTTACACTTTGCAACCCCTGGTTTACAAAAACCAGTGTGAATAATGAGATTTGTCTCACTAGGCATCAGCACAAACCACCCAAGGCACATCGAGGCCACATAGGTCAGGCGGGGGGCAGAACTATGGCACACGTGCCAGAGGGGGCACTCAGAGCCCTCTCTGTGGGCACATGCACCATTGCCCCAACACAGAGTTCGCCCCGCCCCTCTGCCCAGCAGCCCAATGGGAGCACTTCCTCCCTCCCCCAGCACAGATTCGCCTCGCCCCTCTGCAGCACAGACGGCAGACTTTTGAATGTGGGCACTCGGTCCCCAAAGCGTTTGCCATCACTGACATGGGTGGTTATCAGCAGGACGGCAGATGCACCTTCAGATTTCCTCTTTGCTTCCATTGTGGAAAGGGAACCGGGCGATTGTTAGTGACGTCGTTCATCTCCTGCTTTTCCTCCATGGTTCCCTCCCGGCACGTCTTCACAAAAACAACCCTGTTAGGTAGGTCCGGCTGGAGGTGAAGATGGGCGGTTCAAGGCTGGATAGCGAACCTCGTGGCTGAATTGTGAGTTGGGATTCAACCTGCCCAACACCCCCCCCCCACACACACACACACACACGAACCTTTTACTACTGACACCGCAGAGGAAATCGCTGGCTGCACATCACCCCATTGACTGCTGGCTGGCGGCCAGCGGGAAAGTGACCTCAGATTTTCAAAGCCCTCCTGGGGAACCTCAAAGGGATTCATAGTGCAGAAGCGCGGCACAAAAAACCCACGGCAGGCTTTCTCCTTTCCCCTACTCCAACCCCTCATCGGCCGGCCGCCTGCCACTACTATCCCGAGGAAGTGTTGTGGGCAGATCAGCCGAGAGTGCATTTGAGGTTCGTGCAACCACGGTGGAAAGAGAGCATGTGAAGAGAGAGAGACCGGCAGGGCAGGAAGGGAATTTGGCCGAGGATTGTGATGAAGCGAGAGCTCACACGCTCACCCAGAACCCCACGTGTGGGCCGCCACACATCTGGCCGTCCTTGACACGCTCCTGAGCTGATCGGCCTGATTAATTAAATCTTTTTTTATGAGGAGGGGAACATCAATGTGTCTCACATCTGCCGCAGGAACCTGGCAGGCAACCAGAGGTCTGGCAGCCTGCGATGAGATGGGAAACTCCGACTCACTCTGGTCAACGGAGGAGGTCCTATTAGCTGTCTTAACTTAAGTCGGTGTTTCTCAACCTTTGGTTCTTGGACTTCAATTCCCAGAAGCCTAAGACAATCCCCCCAAAAGCACTGATCAGCCAATGTACTGACTGAGGCTTCTGGGAATTGATGTCCAAGAACCAAAGGTTGGGAACCACTGGGAAGTCCCACGTTGGGAACCACTGGAAGTCTAGCGTCGGTGTTTCTCAACCTTTGGTTCTTGGACTTCAACTCCCAGAAGCCTCAGTCAATTCCCCCAAAGCAGTGATCAGCCAATGTACTGACTGTGGGCCCCGGGCCCCATTAAGGGAAACACTGCCTTAAGTGATACACCACTGGTAGGGCGTATGAGACCCACAGAATCAGAGTCTGGAAAGACAGGTCTAACCTTCAATGCCCTCCCAGCCAACCTGATCAAACCCAAAGAGTAACTCTGCCCCAGATGTTCTGTTCATCTGCAAACCCCATCAGCCCCAACCAGCTGTGGCTCCAACATGATCCAGAGCAGTGACGGCCAACCTTGGCAACTCCAGCTGTTCTTGAGACCTCAATTCCCAGAAGTCCAAATCCAGCACTTCTTCTGATCAGGGCTTCTGGGAATTGAAGTTCAAGAACAGCTGGAGTGCCAAGGTTGGCCATCATTGACCTAGAGGGATGCATCCTGGCTCTGCCCTCCTCCCTCCCTGTGTTGAGCCTCTTTCCGACAGCCCTCCCCTCCCGCAATTATTGAATAGCCATAAAATACCGGACTATGCTGCAAAAGTGAGGCTGAGTTGGGAGTCATGATGGTTAGTATTAGGGCACCTCGCAGGACAGACAGAAAGCATGAGCGGTAACATAGGAGAGATGCATGGATCCTCCCCGTCTCTCAGCTTGGCCATTTGCCTCTCTCTCTCTCTCTCAATCAAATCAGCTTCAAAGTCTTCCCGAGGGCAGATCGGAGCTTGGAAAGTGGACCTTAAAAGATCTTCTCCACCAAAGGCCATCTAAATGGGTCAGCCCACAACTGTCTTCTACTAGGTCAAAAGATATGTCCACCTAAGCAAGTGTTTTGACTAACGGGAGCCCTCCAGGGAGTATATTTGGGACTTCCCGTCCCAGTCTACTTCAAACTGGAGAGGCCAAGACCTTCCACATTGGAATCGGGTGCTTGGCCACCGATGGTGCCCCTTCCTTCATTGGTACGCCCCAGACCCAGCTTAACCCCCGCCAATAGCTGGTCAACTCCAGACCGAAGAAAGTGGTCTGAGCTGTCTTTTGAGTGACCTCCTTGTAGACCTGAGGCTGTGGGATGGTTGGCAAGGCGGTTGTCCACAACTCTATGGTGGCTTCAATTCCTGTTGGCCACCATCCATGGGAAAAGCAGGAATGATGCTCCAGACACCAGATGTGTTGGACTGCTCCATCCATCCGCTTTGGCCATGTGGTCAGTTGAGGAAAGGGATTGTAATGGCTGAATGGGGTGGGGGGTTGGAAGTTGACCAAGGCATGCAATGGTTGAAGTCACCCCTACTACGAGCCAGTGCTGCTAATCCCTCTGTGGCCTTTCTTGAACTCCCTCCACCTGGTGGGGTTAAGGCAGGGATTGGCAACCTTTTAAAGTCATGGGCCGGGTCACACTCCCTCAGACAATTGAGGGGCTGGACTGGTGGTTCCCCCGCCGTAAAATGCATCCGCGGCTGTCGCAAATGCCTTTACGACAGCCACGGATGCGTTTATGGCTGTTTATGCCGCTTCCTGCAGCGGTGGCAGGAGTGAGGGTGTGGGGCTGGATGATTAGGTGCCACGGGCCAGATCCAGCCCACGGGCTGTAGGTTGCCGACCCCTGCGTTAAGGGAAGAACCACGACAAAACAGGGACCAACTTACTTGACAGTGGAAACCGTTCCCGTTGTGATGGAGTCCGTTTTGGAGAAGGTGGACTTCAGATATTCTGGCGTGTTGAAGGACAAAGAGACAGACGGCTCGGGTACGGCCCCGGGAGTGTTACTGGGGGTACTGGGGATGGGGGTGGGGGCCACCAAGACGGGGGCAGGCGCTTTGACCGGGGTGAGTTTCTGGATGTTGCGGACATCGTACTTGGAAGGGCGGCCCACTTTGCCTGTCTTGAAGGCGATGGCCCCTCCCATGTCCGGGCTGCCTTCGCCGGGCTTGAAGAGGTGCAAGTACTTGACGTTCTCCAGGTCGTACTTGGAGGCCTTCTTGTACGTGTTGCCATTCTGCGGCCGGAGGTTCTCGCCCGTCTTCAGCTTCTGGATGAAGAAGTCGTACTTGGAGGCCCGAGTCATCAGCCCTTGCATCTGGGAACTGCTGGGGGACGGGAGAGGCAAGATGGTGGCCTTCGTCTCCGGCAGGAGGGGGATATCGGGCGCCGGCAACCGGATCGGCTGCCCCAAACCCAGCGGGGATTCCTTGCCGAGTTTGCCAGCGAGTTCGTCCGCCTTGGAGGGAGGGTGGAGGGGCCACAAGACCTGCTCCCCGGCTTTCAACTTGCGGATGTATTCCTCGTACTTGGAGAAGCGGGCTCGCTTGGCCACGGCGTCCTCGCCGGCGAGGGAGGAAGCCACGGCGGCCGCGGAGGTGGCGGTCGGGGCGGCGTCTGAGGTAGCAGCGTTTAGCTTCTCAAAGCTAATCTTCCGAGCCAGCTCGTCCCGCATGTTCTGGTCGTCGTAGCCGAACATGCCCAGGAATTCGTTCATGGTGGTGGCAGCGTAGTCTCGCAGAGACGAGGCCTCCCCTGGAGAAAGCGAGAGAAGGAAGAAGGGAAGGCGTGAGTAAGGGCAGAGTTAGTCCCCCTTTCCCTCCTCTGGCTCAGGTGGTTAAGATGCTGACTGGAAGGTTGGCAGGTCAGCAGCTTGAGACCCGAGTACTGCACAGCGGAATGAACTCCTGCCGTCTGTCCCAGCTCCTGCCAACCTAGCAGTTTGGAAGCAAGACATCGCAAGTAGATAAATAAGGAACACTTCGGTGGGAAGGTAAACAGCGTTCCGTGCGCTCTGGTGTTGAGACATGCCTGCCACATGTCCAGCGCTGGCTCTTTGGCTATAAAACAGAACCCTCGAGTGGCTTTCGAGCATTGGGGGGACCCCAACAGGAGTCTTGGGGCGGGGCGGTGGTGGGCCTGGTCGGTGTGTGTGTGTGTGTGTGTGCGACAGAAGGAAACATGATCTATGGATGCTTGGCTCGCTTGTGCGGGGCTTAAATTAATTTGTTTTTTTTTTAAATATATATAAAAGTAATTAATACTGGGGTAAAATAAAAAGAGTTCATCAATGCCAGGAAAATCAATTTCCTAAATGTTCTAGCCGATGGCTTTTCAGTACATTAAACAAAGTTTCATAAATGTCTCTGCACTCTCGCGCCTTGGCCTTCGTAGGAAGGGGGTGGGTGGGGAGAAACATGTCATTTTACGGGAAGTGAAGCCGTTGCCGAGATGCCGAAGGTGCCCGTGTGAGGATGGAAGTGCCGATTGGGAAGGGGAGTAGTCCAGGGGTGCCCGAACTACGGCCTGGGGGCTGGATCCGGCTCCCGACGCCAATTCATCCTGGCCCACAAAGCCCTCGTCGCTCCCGGAAGCGGAAGTAAAACGCTTTCTGGGTTGAAAGGATTTTTGCGGGAGAAACTCTGCTCAGGGCATGCCCAAATGAGGCTCCTTTCATGTTCCCAAGAGATGGGACAGAGACGGGCGCGCAATCTGTCATGCAGTACCCAGGTCTTGAACTGCTGACTTGCCAGCCTTCCAGCTGACAAGGCAAGCTTCTTAACCACTGAGCCACCCTGTGCTAAAGAAAAGTGATCCTGTGCTAGGCATTAGACGTAGGAGCATCATTAGACACAGGAGCACATGGAGCGCTGTTACCTTTTTTTGCTGAAGAAGTTCCTATTTATCTACTTGCAATGTCTTGCTTTCGAACTGCTAAATTGGCAGGAGCTGGGACAGACGACGGGAGCTCAATGCGCCGTGCAGCATTTGGTTCTCGAACTGCCGGTCGCCAAGCTCAATTGTCTTAACCACTAAGCCACTGTGGCCCTAATTTCCTAGAGCATCAGGGGTTTTGTTTGTCTTGTTGTGCGCAGAAATCCCACTGTGGCAGACCGCCGAGGCCATGCAAAGGCAGAACGCCCCGGCCGATAATAGGAAGAAAATCCCTCCTTGCAGTGCCGCACGTCTGGGCTTTGGGAGCCTCTCGGAGGTTTGCACTGTCTTGCCGAAATCTCACTAGGAAGGGGCCAAAAGAGCTGCCCATGTGCTGGCTTCGAAACCCGGCTACCTGTCCATGTGTGGGCATTGCCAAAGAGCGAAGAGGGAGCTCTCGTATCACAAAGGAATTAGCAAAAGGGGAAGGAGAAAAAAGGAAACGCAAACATACATAACCCAAAGGGTTCTAAAAATAGCCCACAGCGACACACTATATATGGAAGGGAAAGAAAAACAGCCCGCATGGCGCATAAACCTTCAACTGGGTGGAAGAGGGGTCACAAATAGAGTCCCCCCCTTTCCCCCCTATTCTGAATGGGAAAATAGATGGAGAGGAATTGGGGGCTCTCAGGACAGAGAAAAGGTTACCGTATTTGCCGGCGTATAAGACGCATCAGAGTATAAGATGCACCCTGATATTACCAAGAGAGGCCACTATATCCAGTACATGACGCACTACATCTCCCCCAGTGTGTGTGTGTGTGAGTGGGTCTTATACACCAGCAAATATAGTAATTTGAATAAACAGCTAGAAGGCATTGGTGGCGCAAGGGTTAAACTGCTGTTCTGCAACCAAAAGGTTGTGAGTTCGATCCTGGCTATGGCTCAAGGTCGATTCAGCCTTCCATCTCTTCTGAGGTCAGTAACATGAGTCCCCAGCATGTTGGGGGCAAAATGCTAATTAACTTGTGAGGGCATAAAACGTAGACGATTGTCCCGAGGCTGTAACGCAGTGGCTTTCCATTGGCCATCCGCGCCGCAGCGTTGACACCCATAGTACCACAGATCCAGTTCCACGAGTCCTGAGCCCTTTGGGCACGCAAAGCCCTCCAGGATGGACGAAGCTGCTGTCTTCCTTCTAGATCAGGGGTTACCAACCTAAGGCCTGTGGGCCAGATCTGGCCCACAGTGCCATTTCATGTGACCTCCCATCCCTCCAAGAGCATTTGGGAATCAAACTGGCTGCCAGTTTGAACCTGCTGGGACAAAACGGCCAACCCTATCGTGCAGGCAGTGCAAAATGGCCGTCCGGCCCTCGAAGCTGACTGAGAGAGCGTGACCCGGCCCCCGGCTTGAAAAGGTTAAGAACCCCTGATCTAGATGGATTCAAGTGGGATTTAATCCACTTGGGGACCAATCGCCCTTTCTTGTGGACTTGGCCACCCAGGGTGGTTAGGTTAGTTAACCGCCGCTTGATGATCGGCGTTGAGTCGCTGGCAGTAGGGTCTACGTTACGACCATAGCGGGATAACCTGGCCAGAGTGGATCTGCAGTGTGGAAAACCCGAAACCTGGCATGCGCCGTTTGCATGGGGATCTCTGTGGATTTCAATGTGGGAATCCGAGGCACCATATGGTCCTGTTTAACTCCCCGAGGGTTGGCCTTTGGCCCGACGTCCCCGACGCTGCCCCCATTTCCCACAAGAGGGATTTCCTTTTAGGGGTGTCTCACCAGGCAGGCTACGGACCCCCAATCCCAACCCCCCCCCAAGATCTGGGGAAGAAAGTGCGCATCGGCGTGGGCTGGGGAGGGAAATGGAAACTCAACTTAAGCAAGGCGCCCAAGTGCCCATCACCTTGCGCTGGCAACCGACAAGGGCTTTTCCTATCAAAGAAAACTGAAGGTCACACTTTTCCTCATTGATCTTGCAATGTTTGTTAATTACTCTGTCACTGATGTGGCGAAGGATAATTAAACAGCTCTGTTTATATCTTATATGCATAATTATGTGTGTTGCCACTGAACTCGGGGAAAAGGGGACAGATGAGCCGAGATGAGTTTCCGTCGGCGTTATTAACAGGGATGGGGAGAAGGGGGAGGGACGCTGGACCCATGGCTCACAAAAGGGGGGGGGAGACATGATGATGGTTTTGAGCGATATGGGGAAAGAGGGCAAACATGTCAAGCAAAGTGATTAAACCTGAAGGGGAGTTAAGCCTTGACTTGAACCTTCCCTTCTTTTGGGGAGGGAACGATGCAGGCGGAGGAGGGAAGAAAAAGGATTTGATGCTACGCACTATGCATTTTCTTTAAAAAATAATAATCCAAGGTTGTGTTTTTTAGGTTCCCTAAAATACTTCTCCATATTTGCTCAGAGAGATGGAGCCCCAAATTTAGTCTCAGCCTCACATCCTTCCCTGTTACAAGCGTTGGGATCCGGCCCAGAACCGTCCGGAGCGAAATGTTGCAAAAGCAGCGCTTTTGGGCTCTGTGCAATTAAGAGAAATGTTTCGGGTCGATTCCCACATCAGAGATGTCCTTTTATGGAAGGGCTCGTAAAAGCCCCACAGTTGCGTAGGGATGCGCCAGTGCACGGGGGAAACTGGTGCTTCAATAGTCCCCCGTGGTAAGGTGAAAAGTAAAGGTTTTGATTAAATGACGAGATGAACCGGCACGTTCAAGGGAAACGAGCAGCCCAAAATCACAAATTTCCCCAAGGGTTCAATTTCGGTTTTAGGCAAGGTAAATGTCTCCCTTGCTTGAACGTTCATCGCCGTTCCCATCCAAAGAGACTGCAAATGCTTCCGTGGACACGTGGCAGGCATGACTAGACACCCGAGCGCACAGAATGCTGTTTACCTTTCCCCGCCAAAGGGGTTCCTACGTATCTACTTGCTTTCGAACTGCTAGGTTGGGCAGGAACTGGGACAGAGAGGGAAGCTCACTCCGTCCTGCAGCACTTGGATCTCGGACTATGACCTTCCGGTCATCAAGTTCAGCGTCTTAACCCACTAAGCCACCACTTGATGGTACCTCAATGCAAAACCCTTCTTGTGCAACCGTGCTCAATATATGGCAAGCCACAACTGTTCTCTATCCAGTCTCACACTGAAGTCACAGTAGATATACATGCATGCACATTCCCACCCCCTCCATTGTTCAAATGTGTTCCTTTTAAGATTTTTTGGGAGGGTTTTCAAATAACTCCAGAGATAGAGCATGGTAAGCTCAGGTAAGGAAATGAATCGCCCCCAGCGCCGGGGAAGACACTTCCGAACATCACAAGAAAAGGTCTGCTGATGTTTTTGCAAAAATGTAAATACATGATTGCACTTTAAAAGAAGGGGGGGAAAATCTCAAAAATTTGAAAGCCAGTCGTATCCGACTCTAGGGTCCAGTGCTCAACTCTGTTTCAAAGCCGAAGAGCCAGCGTTGTCTGCTTCTGCAGACGTTTCCGTGATCATGTGGCAGGCATGACTAGACGCCGGAGCACACGGAATGCTGTTTACCTTTCACACCGAAGTGGTCCCTATTGATCTACTTGCAATGTCTACTTGTCAGGAGCTGGGACAGACGACGGGAGCTCACTCCGTTGTGCAGCCCTCGGGTTGTGAACTGCTGACCTGCCGACCTGCCGGCCGTTAAGTTCGACGCCTTCACCCAGTGATGCCGAACCTTGGCACTCCAGATGTTCTTGGGCTTCAATTCCCCAGAAGCCCCCGTGAATCCACACAAATGGGTTTACTGCAATTCACCCGGCCCGCACCGCCCTCATAAACAGCATTCCGTGCACCTCCGGCCTCAAGTCATGCCTGCTTCATGACCACGGAAATGTCTGCAGATGCAGACGGCGCTGGTTCTTTGGCTATAAACAGAGAAGAGCACTGAACTCTAGAGTCAGATACGACTGGCTTTCAAGCAAGGGCAAGCTTTACTTTTACTAACCTGTCCTTATAGCAACATCCATTACAACTCAGTCCAGTTGGTGTAACTTTGGCTTTAAATGATTTCAAACAACATCTATTTGTCCACTGCTATTTTCATCTACTAAATAATATATAGGGATTGTTCTCATTTATTATATATGTCCAGGGCATCATTGACGGTTTTAATGGCACTGCAATGCCACAGATTGAGCAATACCTGATGGCAGTGGTGTCAAACAGGGAGTTCTACAATACATGTTCTTGATCCTGATTGAAGTTTATAAAATCATACATGGTGTGGACAAAGTAGGGACAGAGACGGGCACTCAATCCGTCATGCAGTACCCGGGTCTCGAACTGCCGAATTACTGGCCTTCTAGCTAACAAGGCGAGCTTCTTAACCACCGAGCCACCGCAGCCCCCTATTCCTTCCTTTGGATAGAGTAACACAAACTAAAGGAATACAGATATAGGCAAAATATTAGGAAAACTTCTTAACAGTTAGAGCAGTACGTCAACGGAGCCCATGACCTAGGGAGGTGGTGAGCAGTTTAACACTGGAGGCATTCAAGGGAGAATTGGAAAGCAACCCTCTGCCAGATCTGCTTTGATTCGGATTCCTGCACTGGGCAGGAGGTTGGGTTTGATGGCCTCAAAGGCCCCTCCTAACTCAATGATTCTCCGATTCTAAGAACATACAGTTCTAGAAAGTGAAGTAACAGCTGCTCTGAAAGTAATAGGAAGAAATAAATCGTTACACAGAACTTGATTCAGATTCCTGCACTGAGCAGGGGGTTGGACTTAATGGCCTAAAAGGGCCCTTCCAACTCAGTTAGTCAGTGATTTGCCTCTCACATTCTTCAGTTAGAATAACTATAGAACTGAGACCCCTTACCTGAGGTAGCTCCTCCACTAAGCTTGGAGCCCGCTTCCTTGCCAGGGCCCCGAAAACTCTCGTCTTTCGAGGCAGGCCCATCTGAAACCCGCTCATCCAGGAAGCTGCCATCTTGGGATCCCCCCTTCAGTGGCTCGGCTTCGTCCCCGTTGTCCTCCTCATCGCTGCAGCCCTTGGGCTGTACCATGTACACGCCTTCGGGGGGCATCTCTGCCCCCTCGGGGCCTTTCACCAGCTTGCCCTCGATGCGGCCCGGCACAGGGTCCTCGCTGTACTCTCCGTTGACCCACTTTTCAATCACCTCCCGCCGCTTGTTCTCCTCAATCTTCAGCACGTGGTTGGCCGCTTCGGGGAACCCGGGTCCCGGATCCTTGGCCCCCGGCGGGGCAGCGTCCCTGGACACGGGGCCCCCGCCAGAGTTTTGCCGCCCCAGGACAGCTTTGTCGGCACGCCGCTGCTCAGGCCCTTTGTGGTCGACCACCACCTGGCGGCTGAGCTTAGCACAGATGGCGTTCAGCTTCAGGCCACCTTTGCGCTTGGCAGCCATCTTGGGGTTTCCTGAGGTTGCGTCAGTGCATATAGTTCTTTCAGCTGCACCGCAAAAGGAGAGAGAAAGAGAGAGAAAATGCGTGTTTGTTAGGAGAGAAATCCTTAATAATAAGAGATTGAAAACACTACACACACCCAACAGTTCTGACCAACAGACATCCTGGATTCAAGGACAGGTTTTAGATGGTTCTCAACATAACAGCTCATTTCATGAAGCTCAGAAAACCGGATTAGAGCTATCTGTGCCACTCAAGTGTATCAAAAGCTATTCGCCATTCTCAAATTAGGCTAGCTTGGTGGGCATGAGAGATGGGGGGGGGGCTTCCCTGTAGTGGACCCACGGTTCTAGGATCCTCTTCTGATAAACACTGACTTAGCCTTCTCACCATAAGGCCTTGGGGAAGTTTTTATAAATACAGTGGACCCTCAATTAATGACGCGTTCGAATAGCGTCATTTTCGATTAACGACGTTCTGACGCTCCCAATGTGATTATTTGAATAACAAAAACGTCGTTATTCGAATAACGACAAAAAACGTCGTTTTTCGAATAACGACAAAAATGTCGTTATTCGAATAGTGACGGTATTTTTACCATCGTTATTCGAATAATGCCATTTTTGTCGTTATTCGAATAACGACGTTTTCTGCATAGCGACGCTACTTGGAGAACCAAGCAACGTTGTTATGCAAGGTTCTACTGTACTGCTCTTGGACAGTTAACAATAACCAGTTGCTGGGTAATTTGTAGGAAAAGTGCTAAAACTTCCCGTGATTTATTGGCCAGCATCCTGTTGCTCAGCTCTGACTGCACAAGGGGAATGATGTCACCAGATGCAGCAGACTGTTCCTAATTCAAGAATTCAGGGTTGTTGTTGTTGTTGTTTTTAACTGGTGAGTGGTGCAAATCTGTACCTTTGCAAGAACTTCTGTACTACTTTGGATTTGAAAATAGAGAGAACTCTTTAGGTATCGGCAACTTACTGTGGCCCTTAATGTCACTCTGGCTCTGCAGATGGAGCTACACAACAGGATTCTGGCCATTCTTCAATGTCAACACATATAGCCCAGGACTCTCTTTTTTGTTCCCTATCTCTACCTCCCCAGTTAATTCTTCCCATTTAAGTGTTCTGTTTTGCCCAGGCCACTTGATTTCCGCTAGGTGTGAGGTGGGGAAAAAATTCCCAAGGCAGTGGGGAAAAACAGCTGCAAAAGAAATTCATATCAGTCCCCTTTCTTACAGGAATTTACCACATTGTGCATTTCTTCATATTGATAACACTGTACAACAACGATTTTGCTACTGGGAATACTGTAACACATGTGATTTACACGATATGGAGTGTGCTGATTCCAAATCTGAACTCAGAATTTCCCTATCATGTACAGATTTTAAGTCACAGGCGTGCTATAGCTATGGTATTGGGTAATGCATTTTCCCCTGGGAACATTGTAACAGTTGCAGCTACCACTAGGCCTGCTGTCCCCTCTGCTGAATCACGTCCCCTGGTGGCATGCATGTTCCAGCAGCATGCCGGGCAAGTCAGTGAGCGGACATCAGAAATAGGTCTCTAAGGTGAGAAGGACCAAGGGCTTGTCTCTAGTGAGAAACCGTCTTATTGGATAGCACAGCTAGGACATAGTGAGTCTGTTTTGCACTAAAGATGAGTAGGCGCAGCTGTGTTCATAAACGGGACAATTGCATCTATAGGAGTAATTAACTAATGATTTTGACGTCCTAGGCAGAATCGGACTTCAGATTTGGATTCAGCGCACTTGGTTTAGTATAGGACACATGGATTAGACCAAGGAGCAGACAATGTTTAATTTTTTGTGATGCGGTGTAGAAAGATTGTGAGATTAAAAAGCAACAACAGAATGTCAGAGAAACAAGAACTGATGCGTCTGTCCATCCATGCGATTCTCACAAAGCAGGCAAGCACGGCAATGTCCGTCCTCTTTAGGTTCAGCACAGCTGATCTTGTTGAATTTTGCTTCTCATCAGATATTTATTTTCCCATCCATTTTTATTTTGCTGCTATTATTGGGTCTGCACACCGTCTAGAGTGGGAAATAACCCCAGATGGGTGGTATACAATTTGAATGAATAAATAGTGAAAATGTGAAGAATTTACCTATATTTGCACACACACCCCAAGTATACGGAAGAGAAATAATTTCAGGCTGAAAATCGGATAAGAAGCAAAGTGTGGCTAAAAGAATTCCTTCGATGAGCAGATCTCCTTAAAGGCTGAAACTTTAAATCAGGGTTTACTTTTTGGGATTGATATTCTAGACCTCGACAGTTACCGCAAACCCTGATCATGCTACCTGTGAGCGGACGTTCCAAAATTAACTCCGGAAAAGGTAATTTCCAAAGTGTACATGGCTCGGGGAAAAAATGTTCTATTTCTTTCCATCAGCGTCACTGAGATTTCTTTCCTCCAGTTTGGGAGTCACCAAACAGAAACAGAGGGGACTGCGGTGGCTTAGTGGTTAAGACGCTGAACTTGGCGGATGGAAGGTCGGCAGGTTAGCAGTTCAAGACCCGAGTGCTGCACAACGGAGTGAGCTCCCGCCTCTGTCCTAGCTCCTGCCGGCCTAGCATTTTGAAAGCAAGACACTGCAAGGAGATGCAAGGATAGTTTCTTTCCAAATGCCGTCAATCTGCTGAATAATTAAATCGCGTGATTTTATTGTATTGTTATTGTTTCTCTAGGGATATGTGAGATTGTTGCTAGTATTATGATTAGCACCTATTATTAAGTGTAGTAGATGATCTAGTAAATGAGCATATGTACCAAAGGTAAGAGCGTTCCGTGCGCTCCGGTGTCTAGTCATGCCTGCCACATGACCACGGAAACGTCTGCAGAAGCAGACAGCGCTGGCTCTTCGGCTTAGAAACAGAGATGAGCACTGCACCCTAGAGTCGGATACGACTGGCTTTCGAGCAAGGGAAACCTTTACCTTTACCAAAGACAAATTCCTGATGTGTTAGCACACCTGGCCAATAAAGGATTCTATTCTATTCTATTCTATTCTTCATAACATGTCACATGCCCGAACGTCCCACAGAACTTTCCCAAGGTCCTGAAACTATTGCAAGGATGGGCTGTATTGCCAAGTAGGTGTCTAGTCATGCCTGCCACATGGCCACGGAAACGTCTGCAGAAGCAGACAGCGCTGGCTCTTTGGCTGTAAACGGAGATGAGCGCCGAACCCTAGAGTCAGATACAACTGCCTTTCGAGCAAGGGCGACGTTTACCTTAGCAAAACAAGGCTGCTATCTATCAGACCCCCCAGGGGCGCAAGTAGGAGTGATGGTGACATCCCCTAATCCTCTAATATGACAGCCCAACACAAACACCCGAAACTTTAGACTCCCTGTCGGACCGCCAGCATGCGGCTGCTTAGCATTAGCGGCTGACAGCTTTGGGCACCGTCTCCCGGTTTCCTGCCGAGAGCGAAGGAAGGGAAAGAAACGCAGGGACAGCAACGCCTGCCTGGCAAATGAACACCCGCAAAGAGGAAACTCTAGCCTAGCATATATATTTTTTCTTTGGTATCTTTGGCATATGGAGAAATGCACTGAAAACCCTTTGCGGTTGGAGGGGTGGGAATCCCAAGCGCCTCCGTGACTTGCACAAATGTGTTGTTTTAGGGCCAGATCATATGCAATGTTTTTGTTTTTATTTTTAGAAAGTGCCTCTTTGGCCGGAGAATGGATCATTTTCCTAGCTTGGAAGCCGTCTGCAAAATTATTATTTCCCCCCTAGAGTCATGTTTGTTCTTCCGGCCTCCAACCCACCCAAGCACTGATTTCTCCGGCGGAGTCGAAGATAGGAAAGTTCGGCTTGTCGGCATAACGGGGCAGAAGCCAGAGCCGGGTGCGTGAGCCCCGAGGGGAACGTTGACCGGAGGGAAGGCAGAAACAGGCGGCCAGGCGGCGCCGGTTCTCGAAGCAATAGAAGGCAAGATCGCACTTCTATGCGCCAAGAGAGAGAGAGTGCGCGCCTTAAAAATCCACATTAAAAACCAAAATCGCCCACAATTCGCAGAGAGCACAGCAAGACAAGCACGCAACCACTTGCACACCTGCGCTATTTACACACCTACCCAGGTTCTCAGGGAAGAATTACAGTTTGTTTATTCTTTATGTTTAGTGTGTGTGTGTGTGTGTGTGTGTGTGTGTGTGTGTGTGTAAGAGCGTGGGGAAATTATCCCAGATGGGCAGGATATACATGCAATAAATAAATAAACTGAAGAAGCACCACTTTGACACACCCAAGTACACATCGAAGTTCTTTGTGTGCCCTATACACACACACACACACACTCTTTCTCACACACCTGCTTGTATAATTGTTTAGCTCAGAGGGGAATTCAGGTCGAGGTTTCATCATCCTCTCACTTCCCTGGCCTGAGATGATCTAGGAAGCTCAGATGCTCCTTTTAAACTCAGGAAGGAGTCCTGCCTTCGGTGCAGACCGTAGCCTAGGTGTGTGTGTGGGGGGAGTCAGTAGTGGAGCTGCGTGTCCAAATTCACAGACGCACACACACACCACACACACACCGGTGTGGCTCTGAACTATTAAGGGCACTGTTTAACACGGGAGGCTGTAGGGAATCTCCGTATGGCTCAGAGAGGAGGCGGGCCGGACCGGGCCGGGCCGGGCCGGGCCAAGCTGGCTGACAAAACTGGTTTGGACAATAGCCTCAGAGGCAACCCAGGAGGGCGGTGATGATTCAGCAAGGAGAGAGTCACCCGTCATCATCTCCACCCCCCATCATCATCACACACAGAGGTCCACGTGGATCTCTTCTGAAGGCCAGGCTTTCCTTAGTCAGCCAAATAACTGGAGGCGACGATGTGTCACATCTGATCAGCCCCGAACCCATGAGAACGGCCTCTTGGCATGGCTTTTTCGTTTCTCCCTTCCTCTCTCTTTCTCTCGTGCCACGTCTTCCTCCGTCCACCAAAGCCGTGGCCTTTTCCTTCCCCGTCCACAAACTTCCTCTCCGTCACTCCAGAGGAAGAGGGGAAGAAATGGCTGGAAGATTGAATAATTCAACTAAATCACACACACACACACACACACAAAATTAAACATTGTCTGCTACTTGGTCTAATCCATGTGTCCGATACTAAATCAAGTGCAGTGAATCCAAATCTGAAGTCCGATTCTGCTTAGGATGTCAGGATCTTAAGTTATCCAAGCCCACCCTCTTGGTTAGGTTCTTGCATTGATCGCGTGGGGTATATTTGCCACAAATGGAGCAAAAGTTATTCAACTTATTAACACAGCTGCACCTACTCATCTTTAGCTCAAAACAGACTCATTATGGCCTAGCTGTACTATCCAATAAGATGGTTTTGCACCCTTGGTCCATCTCGTCTGATATACCTATTTCTGATGTCAGCTCACTGACTTGGCCAGACATGTCCGGCCACTGCTGGGACATGCATGCCACCAGGGGACGTGATTCAGCTGAGGCATAGCAGTAGCTACAACTGTTATAATGTTCCCATGTAAAAACACATCACCCATCGACCAACCATTTGAACAGCTATAGCACGCCTTTAAATCTGTACGCGATGGGCAAATCCCCAGTTCAGAGTTGGAATCAGCACACTTGATATGTGTCACTCTCAGTAGTAAAGCCGTTGTTGCGCAGTGTTATTTATCCAAAGGAAAAGAAAGAGGGAGAGAGATGGAGAAAGCATTGCTGTGGGTGTCAAAGGGGACACGGAGCCAGGATCCTTCCCAAGTTTGTGTGTTTTCAATTAATTTGAGTTTTTTTTATTAAAAAAAATAGAGGAAATAAATACAGAAATAGCACCCTCTGTCTCCCTTTGCAGACCTATAATATCATTAAGGACGTCTCACGGACGACCAAGACCATCCGGACTCTTCGATCACTGTGTACAGTCGTGAAAGCTATTCGGTGAAGAAAACTGACGGGGAAATGGGTTCGTTTGGAAAGTGGTGCTTATTGTATGTTATGTTACTGTATTTTGTATTATTGTCCGCTATGTAAACCGCCCTGAGTCGGGTTCGCCCGAGTGAGCGGTATATAAGCGTGAAAATTAAATTAAATTTAATTTAATTTAAGGAGAACTTTGTGGGTACTTCACAAAGTTTTAGGACTTCAATCCCCAGAAGCCTCAGTCAATCCCCCCAAAGCACTGATCAGCCAATGGTCTGACTTAGGCTTCGGGGAATTGAAGCCCTTCCATCCCCATCCCCGTGGGGCGTGGGCCCCACACTGGAAACCGCCGTTCTTGAGTGAATCAGGACTGAACTATCTCTGGAGGCCAAAAGGAGGGAACGGAGGCTTCTTATGCTCTGCCCAAAGTAGGCGAGACTCTCTCGTAAAGGGGATGGTTGAAGGCAGCAGGAAAAGAGGAAGGCTGGACGTGAGATGGATTGGCTCACTACAGGAAGCCACAACCTTGGGTTTGCAAGAGCTGAGCAAGGCTCAGGAGGACGGGATATTTTGGAGACCCTTCATTCATAGGGTCGCAGAACGTCGGTGGTGACTGGTAGGCGGCGACAACGGATCCATTTCACCGCCTGGGAACAAAAAAATCTCTCCTGCCTCTGCTCCTAAAGGTCAGCTTACATCGGTGGCCTGGCTTCTCCATTCAGTTTCGCACAAAAGACGGCAGCCTAAGTAAACATCCCCTCAATTTTCTTCCCCCCCAAAAAGAAATGTTTTGATTTCGCATCAATCCAAGGAAGCCGTTTATAACCCCGAGCTGTCAGAGGAGCTTTTTCATCTCTGCTCAGGACAAAAAGTCTCCCACATGCTTTATTTACACTGGGTGCTTCCTGCGCAAACAATCCGGCTGGAAAGTTTGGCCCCCGGACGGACGGACGGACGCTGGGAGAGACGCAGAGGTGGAGCAAAATCTGAGCAAAGGGCCCCGTCCGGAAGAACGAAAACGAATAAAGGCATTTCAGAAACCCCGAGAATGCCCAAATTTATTCTGGATGGGAACAACCGTCTTGCGATCCTCGAGACTTGGCACTAAGCATGACGCCCAGAAGGTTGGCAGGTCAGCCGTTTGAGCCCCGAGTGCTGCGCAACGGAATGAACTCCCGCCGTCCGGCCTAGCTCCAGCCAACCTAGCTGTTGGCAAGCAAGACATTGCAAGGAGATAAACAGGTGACACTTCAGTGGGAAAGAGAACGGCGTTCCATGTACACAGTGGAACCTCACTTAAGCGGCTCGGTTAACACAAACATCACATAACAAAAGAAAAATAGTGGCTCGGTTAACAATCCCCCCCCCAGGACGGATTAATTGGTTTTCAATGCATTCCTATGGGAAACTGTGTTTTGGTTCGCAAATTTTGGTTTTCAGTGCCTTCCTATGGGAAACTGCATCCAATGCGTTCCTATGGGAAATGCGCTTTGCAAAGTTTCCGTAGTGCAAAAAAAGTTTCCGTAGTGCAAAAAACGCATTCGATTCATTAAGCGAGGGCCCCACTGGTACTTCAGTGTCGAGTCCTGCCTGCCACATGACCACGGGGGCATCTGTAGACACAGAGAGCGATGGCTCTTTGGCTCGGACGGTGGGGTTTTTTAATAGCCGGCCTCGCGTCCTCCTCCCCTGGAATTTAGCAGATGCAAAATTATGCAGAAGTAAGCAAAAATGTGCAAATGTACTTTGCCCGCAACCATTTATCCAGGTCACAGAACGTGGGCTTTTTCTAGCGATCCGATGGGTGCGGAAAGCAACGGAGTACAAATAGCTTCCAGCCAGAAATGCCGGGTACGTGTATTCTGGCTGCGAGACCCCCGTTTGCCTGTTTTGTGGCAAGAGCTAAGATTATATTTGCCAGTATGCACAATGTTGTGTGTTTTTTCAAAAAGGGAATTCCTAAAGGATCGGAGCAGGAAGGAATTGCTGGGAAGAGAAGGAAGATGATGGTTTAGAGCCAGAGTTCTCAACCTTTTAAAGCCGGGGGCCACGTCATGCTCCCTTTGGGGGCCGGACGGCCACTTTGCCTTTCCTCCACCACATGGCGCTTCCTGGTGTGGTGGAGGCGGTGGAGGGGCGCACGTGAAACGGTGCCGCGTCTGCGTCTGGCCCACAGGTTGAGAACCCCTGGTTTCGAGCTAGTTGGAAACAAGCCGGCGTGCAGCCATGGGAATAAAGTATCCAAGCCAGGGGGTTTTGGTTGGTGTCGGGTTAGTGAGGGGATGATGATTATGGAAAGAGGGAGACCCTCCGTTCTGGAGGAGGGCAAGGATCCCCTCATTGAGGGAAGGCATCGTGGGCGGAGGAAAAGACACCGGCCTCCCTCCGAGGACTGTCACTTCAGAGGGCTGTTCAGGGGGGGCAAACACCCCCCCCCGAACAGATGGACCTTTTGCGTTCCTATTGAAGAATTTTGAGCCCAGCTGAGGCGCTGAGCTCAGGAGGGAACCTGCCATGCCTGCTTCCCACCAGCCGGGAGGGTTTCATCCGATCAATTATTCACCACATTGTTTGGGGGCGAAGGAGGGAGGAAATGGGAGGGTTGGAGGAGGGAAGGGAGGGGAGGTTTCCCTACCCACACCAACACCACATGTGGTGGATTTGGAAGCGGCGCGCATCTTTTTGCTCCATACAGGTGCCCAAAAGATGCACGGACGGCGAACCTTTTAGAGACCGAGTGCCCAAACTGCAACCCCTCCAAACCCACTTATTTATCGCAAAGTGCCAACACAGCAACAGGGGAGGAAGGAAACGCTCCCATTGGGCTGCTGGGCAGAAGGGGCGGGATGAACTCTGTGCTGGGGGGAGGGAGGAAACGCTCCCATTGGGCTGCTGGGCAGAGGGGCAGGATGAACTCTGTGCTGGGGGGAGGGAGGAAGCGTTCCCATTGGGCTGCTGGGCAGAGGGGCGGGATGAACTCTGTGCTGGGGGGAGGGAGGAAGCGTTCCCATTGGGCTGCTGGGCAGAGGGGCGGGGCAAACTCTGTGCATGGGTGCCCACAGAGAGGGCTCTGAGTGCCACCTCTGGAACATACGGCAGGGGTTCGCCACCACTGGCCTAAAGGATGCTCCGACGGTGAATAGCATCTCGTAGGTCGCACAACCAGGTAGCATCTAAAACTATCCTCTCCAGTTCGGGAACTTCCACTGGACCCCTGGGCGTTTTGGTTGCAATCCTCGAAGCTGACTTAGAGAGTGTGACCCGGCCTCCAGCTTCAAAAAGTTGGGAACCCCCCTGGCCTAAAAGCCCACCCCCTTCCAACTCAGTGATTCTATGAAGTTTATGAGTATTCATTCTGTATCGTCTGTAAGTGTGCCAGAACCTGGCAAGCGTCCTATAAAGTGGCATAAGAGCCGTGAGCCGTGCCAGGGACCTGACCCAAGAGGCTAATTGACTTGCGCGTTCCTGAAAAAGGAGCAAGCAGATGTTAACACAAGTTCACGGGTTCAAGACCCATGGCTCTGAAATGAAGACGCCAAAGCAGTGTGGGGGCAACAGTCAGTCAGAAAGAAATCCTAGCCCTACTAAGGACTAGAGCAGGGGCTCTCAACCTTTTAAAGCCGTGGGCCGGACCACACCCTCAGACTGTTGGCAGGCCGGACTGGTGTCCCCCCCTCCCCTGTAAAACACATCCATGGCTGTCATAAATATATTTACAGCTGTCGTAACACGTCCGCGTCCGTTTCTGCTGGCACCACAGGTCGGATGATTTTGTACTACAGGCCGGAGCTGGCCCACAGGTTGCCCACCCTAGTCTAGAGCAGAGATTCTCAACCTGCGGCCTGTGGGTGGGATGCGGCCGCGGCCCCGTTTCGTGCGCCAACACCACACTAGGAGGTGCCATGTGGTGGAGGAAGGGCAAAATGGCCATCCGGCCCCCGAAGCTGTCTGACGGAGCGTGACCCAATGGCCCCCGGCTTAAAAAGGTTGAGAACTCCTCGTCTAGAGAGTCGTGGCTCATAGCAAGCGACCCGCTCTACGATCCTGAGTCGATTCTGCCCGATGAGATGTTGAACTCTGAATTTCCTTGGACGAGGGAGAGCCAGAGCCGTGATAGAGATGATCATCGTGCAAAAGAATCTGATCTGGACTTTATTATTTCTCCCCCAACACACACACACACACGCACACACACGCACACACACAGAGCACCAGTTTATCAATAAAACATTTTATTGCTTTTAGCTCCAGAGACGACCTCGGCTTAGTGGAAGGCTGTCTCTTTCGGCTGACCTTGGAGAGTTCCCGGCCGAACAGCGGAAAAAGCCTTTTCTGTCGGCAGGAGGAGAATTAATAAAAAATGCCCAGAGTAAGAATACAGGGGCAAAGAAGGCATGAGATGCCCCACAAGTATTGTTAGAGATCAATGGAACGAGAGAGAGGGAGAGAGAGAAAAACTCTCTGTATGCTCAGAGGAGACGTTTTTCCCTGCTAAGAGATGGAAGCAGGAAGACAAAAAGTTTGCACCAAACTTTTTAGACCCTTCGAAAGCAAGACATTGCAAGTAGATAAATAGGGACCACTCCGGTGGGAAGGTAACAGCGTTCTGTGCGCTCCGGTGTCTAGTCATGCCTGCCACATGGCCACGGAAACGTCTGCAGAAGCAGACAATGCTGGCTCTTCGGCTAAGAAACAGAGATGAGCACTGCACCCTAGAGTCGGATACGACTGGCTTTCGAGCAAGGGAAACCTTTACCTTTACTTTATATATATATATATATATATATATATATATATATATATATATATATATATATATATATATATATATATATATATATATATATATATATATATATATATATATATATATATATATATATATATATATATATAAAACACATCTGATATGTGTTACAAAGAGTGAAATAAGACAAATAGCCCTATAATTCTAATTAAAAAAAACAACACTAATCCCTCCTTAAACTTTCTATGTAGGAGCCTCAAAATGTCAAACATCCATTCGTGGACATGTGGCAGGCAGGACGGAACATCTAGCTACACCAGTGATTCTCAACCTGCGACCTGTGGGCTTGATGTGGCCCATGGCACCATTTCATGCGCCCCCCATGTGCCATGTGGAAGTGATATGTGGTGGAGGAAGGGCAAAATGGCCATCCGGCCCCCAAAGCTGTCTAACGGAACGTGACCCGGCCCCTGGCTTAAAAAAGGTTGAGAACTCCTGATCTACACCTACTCCCGAAAGTAATGCAAACGTGTGAAAGGTTCCTTCCACACTTCTGGTGAGACGCATCAGCCACGCTTCCCCATGCGCTGCTGTTTGGTGCGTTCACACGCAAACCCGGCGACGACGTCTCAATGCTCTGCTCCACAACCACCGCCCGCCCCCCGTGGCTCTTCCTGATCCCCGGCCTCTCCGGAGGAGGTAAAAACGAGAGAGTCGGAGAGAAAACAGAAAACCGTAAAGTGTTAACGGGCGATCGGTGAAATTGCACAGCAGATTGCTACAATAAATAATTTACTGATATTTATAAATATTCAAATCAGCAGCCTTCAGAAATTGAAAGTGGGTGTGTGGGGGGGGGGGGAGGAAAGCTGGAAAGTGAGAGTGGGGAGGGGAGAGGAAGCTGACATTAATTTCTCAATTCTCCAAATTCATTAGAGAACTGTTTTGCGTTTCAATATTTTGGTCTCATAAAAGCGGATTTTGGGATTTGTGGGGTGGTGGTGGTGGTTGGGGGGTGTCAGGGAAGGTGGCAGTCTCCCCAGGTGGCTTTCTGCCCTGTCTTCCAAATCCACAGCTTGGTAACCTTGGGCTGGAAGACCCACAGGAGAGTCTGTGCCATGGGGTGCCACTGGGCACTCCCCGGGTGCCGGGGTTTCCAGTCAATTCCCAAAGGAAGCATCCAGAGTTGAGGCATCTCGGCGGGTAACAAACAGCTCGCGGGGCATCTCTGCGTCACCTTTTGGGATCAGTGTCCTCAAGGACATTCTTTGGAAGGGCCTAAAATAGGGGACTGTGGGTGGCTCGAGTGGTTAAGACACTGACTGTGAAGGCTGGCAGGTTAGCAGTTCGCGACCCGAGGGCTGCACGACGGAATGAGCTCCCGTCGTCTGCCCCAGCTCCTGCCAACCTACCAGTTTGAAAGCAAGAAAGTGCAAGTAGACAAATAGGGACCACTTCAGTGGGGAAGGTAAACAGCGTTCCGTGCACTACAGCAGGGATTCTCAACCTGCGGACCCGTGGGCTTGATGCGGCGCAGGGCACCATTTCGTGTGGCCCCACCACCACCACACCTGGAAGTGCCATGTGGTGAAAGAAGGACAAAATGGCCATCCGTCTGAAGGAGCATGACCTGGCCCCCGGCTTTAAAAGCTTGAGAACTTCTGCACTCCAGTGTCATGCCTGCCACATGACTATGGAAACATCTGCAGATGCAGACAGCGCTGGCTCTTTGGCTGTAAACAGAGATGAACACTGAACCCTAGAGTCGGATACGACTGGCTTTCAAACAAGGGCGACCCTTACCTTTACCTAAAATATTTCATTGACAACTGGAGAAGGAAAGGCAGTCATATCCAACTCTATGGTTCAGTGCTCATCAATTACAGCCAAAGAGCCAGCGCCGTCTGCATCTGCAGACTTCTCCATGGTCATGTGGCAGGCATGCCTAGACACCAGAGTGCACAGAACGCTGTTGCTCTTCCTGGCGAAGCGGTATTTATTTATCTGCTTGCAATGTCTTGCTTTCGAACTGGTAGGTTGGCAGGAGCTGGGACAGACGACAGGAACTCACTGCAATGTGCAGCACTAGGATCTCGAACAGCCAACCCGACCTTCCAGTCATCAAGTTCAGCATCTTAATCACTAGGCCACCACAGATCCTTGGGGAAGGTGTGTGTGTGTGTGTGTGTGTGTGTGTGTGTGTGTGTGTGTGTGTGTGTGTGTGTGTGTGTGTGCGTGTGTGTGTGTGTGTGGATATATAAAGAAAGAGGCCAGGTAAACCTCTCAAAATACCACCGCCACTTTTTGCAAAAAGCCCAAATGCTTCTGACATTTCCTCGAAATCTAATTAAACGCCAGAAGTAGCTGATCCAAGGGTCGTTTCTCTCTCTCTCTCTCTCTCTCCTGGCCCATAAAGAGATATTAAACACAAATGAATGGAAGGAGAGGATTCTACGGTTGGTTCTCCTCTCTTGCCTCCACAAAGTAGAAGAGGACAGAGTTGGACAGCGACCACAGAAAGTTGACCCCCGAGTGCCGCCACTTTGGGTGCCCAAGCGCAAAGGTCTATGGCAGTGATCGCCAACCTTGGCACTCCAGATGTTCTTAGACTTCAACTCCCAGAAGCCCTGATCAGCAGGAGTGCCAACTTCGGCTTCTGGGAATTGAAGTCCAAGAACACCTGGAGTGCCAAGGTTGGCCATTGTGGTTCTAGGCCAGTTATGGCCAACCTTGGCACTCCAGGTGTTCTTGGACTTCATTTCCCAGAAGCCCTGAGCAGCAGGAGTGCCAACTTGGGCTTCTGGGAATTGAAGTCCAAGAACACCTGGAGTGCCAAGGGTGGCCATCAACTGCTCATGCGCACGCGCACACACCCCTCCAAGGGCATTTGAGAAACAAAATGGCCAGCCCTTTGAAGCGTTTGGGACAAAATGGCCACCCCATCATGCAGGCAGGGTGAAACGGCCATCCGGCCCACAAAGCTGACTGAGAGAGCATGACACGCTCACCCCGAAAAGGTTGGGAACCCCCGGTCTAGGGGGAAGAGACTTTTCCCATAGATGGAGAGAATGGGGGACCCCAGCACGAAGCAGAACCCATCGCAGGAGTCCTTTGTAAAGTAACTTCTGAGCCTCCTCTTGAGGAGACCAGGGGTTTGGAGCCCTGCCTCTGGCTTGGTAGTCGGGGGCCCCAATGTGCCCCGGTGGGTAAATACCAGGGCCTCCGCATGGTGTATGGGTGTGTGTGTGGGGGGTGAGTTTCCCTGAGGAAGAATAATGGTTTTTCTAATGCACGGGCAGCTTGTCAAGCGCGCTGAACTCCTCGTGTTTTATGAGCTGAACTGAACGGCTCTGAACTCCCTGGTAAGAAATAAAGTTATCCCTCTGCGTCCCTTCTAAACATTTCACTCAGTGCAAACGGTGTTTAAGAAAAATGAGGAGATATTTCTTCTTAAGGATGTAGTATCCCCCCCTTCAGAAGCCTAATTTATGCCATCTATCAACTGGCCAAGGGAGAAGGAGGCAGGGCTGGCCGCACTGGGAACAGCCGCGGTGCGCCGTTTCTGCTGCTGCTGCGCCGGGCTTCATCGCGTGGCATGAAGACATTGCCTCGTCCTCCCTCCCCCAACAAGCTGGGTGGGTAGCAGGGCGATAAATCAGATGGGTGCTGCCCAAACCACTGGGGCTGAGCACCCAAACTCACAGATTCGGTGGAGCGGCCGGTGGAGGAATCGGCTACTTGCTTCGTAGCATGGCAGAACAACTTCGGAGGGTGTGACGTTCAGTGCTGAACTCGGATGCACATCTAGGGTTTATGGCCTCAAAGCAGAGCAGTCACACATCTCCCCCCCCCACGCCCCATAGCACTTAGCGCACTCTTCGGGTGGTTCACAAGTTAATTAGGCATTTTGCTCCCACCCAACATGCTGGGGACTCATTTAACCAACCTAGGAAAGATGGGAAAGCGGAGTCAAACTTGATCCCTGGTCAGGATCGAACTCACAACTTTTTTGGGTTTCACCCCGTGCCACTGGTTCCTGGGGATTCCACGTTACACAGAGCCTGGGCCAAGTCTCGAAGGCAGGATGTCCCGGGACCCCAGCATGCCATTCCTTTATACGAACCGTTGATACCGAGACTTCCCCTTTCAGCACTAGTTAGGCGACATCTAGAGTCTGAGAGAGGGGATATAGGACGGCACTCTTCAAATACTTAAGCATAGTTTCATGTTCGGGTTTTTGCGGAAGGAAGAAACTCCGTTCAGGGGACGCCCAAATGCGGCTCCTTTCATGTCCCCGAAAGCTAGGACAGAGACGGGCGCTCAATCCGTCATGGGTCTCGAACTGCCGACTAACTTCCAGCTACCAAGGCGAGCTTCTTCACCACTGAGCCACCGCGGCCTTCTTTCAAATACCTGAAAAGTCATCCTAAAGAGGAAGGGCGAGATCTGTTCTCCACCATCCCAGAGTGCATGATGGCCCGAAAACTGCCAGATATAGTTGAATAATAATAATAGGGGAAAACTTCCGATCTGTTAGAGCAGTACGACAGCGGGACCATCGGCCTCGAGAGGAGGGCGAGCGCCTTAATGAAACATCACAAACAAAGGTTGAAGGTGTTTCAAAGCTGTTTCCTGGCCCTTTGCACAACTAGGCATGTTGCCGGCCCTTGTATGACCCAACAAGATCACCTTCCGACCAAACAGATTGGTTTGAAGAAGAAATTAATCCACCATCTTTCCCCCCACCTTCTTGATCCACACCAGGTTGTACAGGGCCATGTTGACTTGCCTGCAAGCCCTACCGTGTTCAAGAGGTCCAAGAGACACCCCTATGACCAAAGCCACTGCTCGCACTTTCCCTGACTGTAAGGAACATCTTGAGATCAACAGCGTTGGCCGAGGTTGGCGACATACCTGTCAACCGCGGCTCCGGCCAATCCGGGACCTGTGCAGAACGGTTCTGTGCAGGTCGCCTTCTACACATGCATAGAAGGGTTTTACGCTTGTGTAGCCCCCTTCTACGCATGCGTAGCCTTCTACGCATGTGTAGAAGGGTTCTGCGCAAGCGTAAAACCCTTCTACGCATGCGCAGAAGGTGACCTGCGCAGAAGGGCTGCACAGTACCTCCTTTCCCCCTTGCCAAATTCCGGGGTTTTGGCAGCACGGGAAATGGCGCGAATTGGCCCCGAAAACCGGGAAATCCCGGCCAATCTGGGAAGGTTGACAGGTATGGTTGGCGACAACGCTGCCGTCTTCCTGTGCCAGCTCCAACCTTTCACATTTGTATCTTCTAACTTATTATTTTAAGCTGATCGGACAAGTATTCCCCCCCCTCCCGGTTTCACTGCTCTCATTTCAGGCTGTTTTTTTTATTTTTTATTGCGCTGAATGTTTTGATCTTTAAGTATTCTGCCCTGAGAGCCTCTTTGGGAGAAAAGACGCAGCTTTTAAATTTTAAAACAAATGAATAAACAAACGGAGAGAGTCGTGAAGACCGGAAACTGTTCGATGTTTGTTTAGTTGTTCGTTACAATAATATCCTTCTCTCCCTGCACCAAGTTTAAGGTCGCGATCTCGTCTCCATTTGTACCCGATAACAGTCCCGGCGAAGCGGCTCCAGATTTATCGCATGAAGGGTTTTGGACCAGGACTGACTCCTCTTCGGGGCAACACAAGACGAAGCCTTTCCCAAACCTCCCACATGGCAAGACTGGGAAGTGAATAGCCTATGACAGTGCTGAATAGCTTTCAAACACTCACATAGAAGAATGCATAGTGGTGCGATGGTTAAGCTGCTGTCCTGCAACCCAAAGGTTGTGAGTTCGATCCTGACCAAGGGTCAATGTTGACTCAGCTTTCCATCTTTCCTAGGTTGGTTAAATGAGTCCCCAGCATGTTGGGTGGGGGCAAAAGGCTAATTAACTTGTGAACCGCCCAGAGAGTGCACTATGGCACATGTGCCAGAGGAGGCACTCAGAACCCTCTCTGTTGACGTGTGTGCCGTCACCCCAGCAAAGAATTCTCCCCACCCCTCTGCACAGCAGCCCAATGAGAGTGCTTCTCCCCTTTCCCCCAGCACAGTTTTCCCCGCCCCTCTACCCAGCAGCCCAATGGGAGCACTTCTTCCCTTCCCCCAGCACAAAGTTCACCCCGCCCCTCTTCCCAACAGCCCAATGGGAACACTTCCTCCCTCCCTTCAGCACAGAGTTCACCCCGCCCCTCTGCAGCACTGACGGCAACCTGTTGAGCTTGAGCGCTCGGTCTCTAAAAGGTTCACTATCCCTGGCATATGGTGTGGGGAAGGGGCAGCAGTGACTTAGTGGTTAAGACACTGAACTTGACCACCAGAAGGTCAGCAGTTCGAGACCTGAGGGTTGCGTGACAGATTGAGCTCCCGTCATCTGTCCCAGCAAGAAATTCGAAAGCAAGGGGAATTGCAAGTAGATAAATAGTTGACAGTACTCTGTGCGCTCCAGTGTCTACTCATGCCAGCCACATGACCACGGATAAATCTGCACAGGCAGACAGCGCTGGCTCTTTGGCTGTAAACGGAGATGAGGACTGAACCCTAGAGTCAGATACGTCTGGCTTCCAAACACGGGAGACCTTGACAGGTGTCAAAACGCTACCATCCCAAACGCAGAAGTTCGAAAGGCTTCGAGATGGGGTTAAGAGGCAGCTGTTGTCATTTTCTTTTTTTGGGGTGGGAGCATAAAATTGAACATAATCCAAGACAGACGTATCGCGGCACCGTTTTGGTTCCATGCGGGACTTCATGCTTTACAATCCACTCCTCAACCACAGGTCTCCCCCTCCTTATGTATAATCTCCAAAGGGAGGAAATTATCCTGGAAGCTGTTCTCAGAGAGGCCGGGTGTGTGTGTGTGTGTCTAAGTCGTGCCTGCCACATGACCAGGGAAAAGTCGGCTCTTGCGCTGCAAACGGAGATGTGCGCCGAACTCTTAAGAGTCAGACACAGCCGGCTTCCGAACAAGGGTGACCTTTACCTTTTACCATAGATAGACACTTCACATGGCAGGGAAATTTCCCTCCCACCCTCCCTCCCTCTTTCTCTTTTTTTTTTCCTTTTCATGAACTCTATTTCTCTTTTCCTTTCTGAAAACAAGTGAGCTGTAAATACTGTTTAACCTTCTCCCTCCCCTTCCACCCTCCCCCTCCACACTATAAAAACACAAATATGCCATAACTCAGCCGGCCCAGCCGTCGCCAACATGCGCCCCCCCCCATGCGCCAGGGCCTCTCAGGAAGGTCATAACAAACGACTTTCCGATTCAGTGCGCCTGAAATAATTTTGTGTATTAAAAACCTGAATCTGCACTTTCTGGACCGAAAGCCCGCGCTTAATTATGGCAAGAGCGCGTCCTTGGGGGTGGACAGCGATCCTTCACGCCGGCACCGCCAACCAACCGGAGAGGCGGCGAAGGGGACCAGGGATGGAGGGATGGATGGAGAGATGGAGAAAAGGGCTTCCCCCCCCGCCCTAGTTGAGCCCCCTTTGCCCCCCCAACGCATCCCCTACCCCTCCCTCTCCGCGCCCCCCTTCCTCCCTTTGCCCAATCTGTTTTCAAAGTGTGTCTGTCCTTTATTAAATTGTTTTCTTTTCCACATTATCAGTTGCCATGGAGACCTCATCTCTCGGATTATTTGAATTTCATTATATCTATTGATTTGGGAGCATTTCATCTTTTTTATTGTTTTTCTGTCAATTTTCAAAACGAATAACCATCTAATTTGCGTCAGCGCTGATTATGTTTGTCCCTCAATAGAGGTCGGCAGCTGCGTCGAGGAAACAAATCAATAGGAAACCATCATAAACCTCCCCACGCCGATCCGGGGGCCGGGATGTGTGGGGTGACATTCCATGCGGGCGAGCGCATGAGACACTCATCACGTCAAAACTTCTGCCCTTTTTTTGTCTCCAACCCCCCCTTTAAAAAAAAAATGAAGGTGAACACACACACACACACACACACACACCCATCCTAACTTCTGGCCTGGAATAAAAGAGCTTGCGCATAATGTCTTATTTCCAACATTTACCCTTCTAGGAAGGAAGAAAAAGTGTCCGGAAGCGAATTCTTCGTAAACGCCGCGAGATCAGAGAACGATTTTTTAAAAATAATAATAATAGCAATACTAATATCGATAATCACGGCGACACTTTCAGAAATAAAAGTGAGGAGACATCGGAGGGGCGAAAAGGAAGCAAAGAGCCATTTGCAAATTGCTTACTATGTCTTTTTTTTAAAAAAAAATAATTTATGCAATTTTAAGCATTTAGGTATAAATTTTTTAATAAGCCACCCCGGAGCAAAATGGCCATTAACATCCTAACGTCCTTCTGCCCGACGGACTCATGTGTGTGTGCGTGCGCGGGATCAATTTCCGAGAGTACTTTCTCCCCCCCCCGCCTTTCTTTATGACATGATAAAATCCTTTTAAAGCAACTTACAGAAATATGGCATTTTCTCTCCAACCCCCCCCCCCCCCAACTTTCACAACAGCCTCTATTGCTTTGCTGGGTAGAGCAATGCACAACCCATGGTGTGGTGGGTCTGCATGCACATCTGTGAGTGTGCTTTGCAGCCATTGTGCACTGCACATGGGGGAAAGGGAGGGCCTTTGGCAGCAAGACAGGCCCAGCCCTAACTGGAATGGACCTGGCTGTCCTTCTAACAAGGGCATAAACTTTCATTAGCGATGCATACAGTCAAAGGCAATTTAGGGAAACGCGCAGTAAGGAAAAAGGAAAGCTCAGCATATTTTTATATATATATATATATATAGAGAGAGAGAGACGGTGGCTCCTTGCCCTCGTGGGGCGGGTGGCAGGGAAAAGGCGCTCTCCTTGAGCACGGCGCCATGGCCAAAGTGACCCCCAATCGGCTACGGGGAGAAGGAAGAAAACCGGGGTGGTACGGGGAGTATAGAGCAGAGGTGGGTAGGCAGAGGAACGAGACACGACAACGACACACAACTGTTCTTCCGTCGTTGGGCACAATGCTCTGTCTGTTCCGCTCCATCCATCTGGAAGCCCTGAGGCAGATTCAGGGGGGAAAAACAGTCAATATTCAGGTTTTTTTTGCAGCGCATGGACACCGAAGAGGGACCGTTCTTCCCTGAAAAAGCCACGCGCCTTCCACTTGCTGCTCCGTCTACGGATGCCATCTGTCCCCTCGTTGCATCGGGACATCCCTTGATGGAGGGAACAACGCAGGCCCGGAAGAAGGATGTCCTAGTCTAGTGATGGCCAACCTTGGCACGCCAGGTGTTCTTGGACTTCAACCCCTCCAGAAGCCCAAGTCCGCACCGATGCTGATCAGGGCTTCTGGGGATTGAAGTTTCAGAACATCTGGAGTGCCCATGGTTCGCCATCACTGTAACCTATGCAGTTTCTCCAGCTACACTCAGGAAAGCATTTGGTGTCCCGAGAAGTTTGGGAAGCTTAAGTTAAAGAGCAGACCCTGCCCGAGCAGCTTGACAAAAAGCGCAAAATCCAAAAGATGAGATTCTGACACGTCCTAATTCGTCTCCTTCCAAAATGAAGGCACCTTTGGGTGAGCTCATTCTGCAGTGCCTTTCGCCTGACCTAGCGTGAGAAAGCTCAGCCGGCAACGCAAGGTGGCCGTGACCGGGATATTATCCCCGACGGTGGTTCAAAAAATGCCACAATCTTCAAGGAGGCTCTTTCTGTGTATATATAAATATATAATTATATAAATTCATGGTCCCCTCGATCACCACCGACTCTTCCAAATATTTCTGCTAGCGTCTGTTAATAGCAGTCTGCTTCCGTCAAGCAGGGAATCTGGGGTGGGGGGGAAAGGGGGGAAAGACCCTTGTGTTGGAGTAAAAGCGTACACACTTCAACAGGAGCAGAAGGTGCTACCAGTGAAAGACAAAACACTTTGCCTAATTAGCTTAAATACTTCAACTGATTTCTACGCACACACACACACACAAATCACATTTCTAAGTTCGCGCACTCCTTCTGTACAAGCTGTATCACATCTTTTGCGTTCTAGAGAGGAAAGAGACACTCTTCCAAAGGGAAGCAGATCCAACCGGGGGCAAGAAGATCCCATACACATTACCCCACAAAAGAGAATATCTTGCCCTTTACGTACATCCCGTTGTTAACACTTTACCGAGTACAATAAACATACTCTTCCCCCACCTTATGTTCACACCTGTCAAGTTTTGGATTTGGAAATAAGGGAAATTTCCCAGAAAATACGGGATACTTGACAGCGATGCTTATCCTATGCTGCCCTCCAATGGCGGCAATAGGGCATTGCAGTCTAATTAATAAGGGATGACAGCGGGAAAGAGGGTAAAATAAGGGGTTTTCCCGGCCAATAAGGGATACTTGACAGCTATGCTTACCCTGTGCTGCCCTCCAATGGTGGCAATAGGGCATTGCAGTCTAATTAATACGGGATGACGGCAGGAAAGAGGGTAAAAAAAAGGGAGTTTTCCTGGCCAATATGGGATACTTGACAGCTATGATTTGCTGCCCTCCAATGGCGGCAATAGGGCATTGCAGTCTAATTAATATGGGATGATGACGGGAAAGAGGGTAAAATAAGGGGTTTTCCTAGCCAATACGGGATACTTGACAGCTATGCTTATGTTACCAGTGCCAAACATGGGCGCTTAAAACAAAGCACAACAGAAGGTGGTGACCACGGAAACGAGATGTTTGAGGAAGGCTGCTGGAGTGACTAGAAGGGATGAAATCAGGAATGAGGCCAGAAGGGAAAGAATTGGAAGAGAACCAATCTTAAGCTGCACCCAGAGACAGCAAATAAAAGTGGCTTTGCCCATTTGGAAAGAAAGTCTTGGAGCTGCAAAGCTTAGGGCAAAGACCACGAGGCAGACCCAGGGGGAAGGTGGAGAGATGACATCAAAGATAGATCGCAAGAACACCAAATAACGCTGGTGGAGGCCGTGGGAAATGCCTGAGCAAGAAGCTTGCGCCTCCCTAAACCAGTAATGGCATTTTGTCCCAACTACAAAGGGGTGGCCATTTTGTTTCTCGAATGCCCTTGGTGGGGGGGGTGGGCACATGAAATGGTGCTGTGGGCCAGATCCGGACCACAGGCCTTAGGTTGGGAACCCCTGGTCTAAACACAGGAGGTAGTTGCTCAAACTGTGTTAAGGCAGCAAGAGTGGCACATCATCTGGGGGTGGGGAATAAGGCATCAACCATTTGCCAACGCCACCCTTCGTCTTAGACCACTGCCCAGTCTTGAAACCCAAGACTGCCAATTTTGGCCATTTTTGGTCCAGCTGCTCCGAGGAGGTCAGCCAAAGTTGAATGTTTTCGAATCACACCGATCCAAGGGCTTCCCCCTCTCTTTCTATAGCTGGGGTGGCTCAAAATAGCCCAGGCTGACGTGGAGGTGACTTCAGCTCTGTAGGGTTTGCCAAGAGTTTTGTGGGCACCTCCGCTAGCTTTGGAGTGCCACGAAAGCACCGGCACGAAATCACCCGGCGCATAAGAACAGAGACGCTGAGACGACCGACCTTCTCGGAGGGTTAAAGGACCTGCCCATACACCCGGAGGGACTGCAGTGGCTTAGCAGTCAAGATGCTGAACTCGACAACTGGAAGGTGGGCAGGTCAGACGTTTGAGACCCGCGCATAGCATGACGGAGTGAGCTCCTGTCTCTGTCCAACCTAGCAGTTCCAAAAGCAAGAAACGTGCAAGGAGATAAATAGGGACCGCTTTGGTGGGAAAGGTGACCGTGTTCTGTGTGCTGGCCACATGGTCCATTGAAACGCCTGTAGATTCAGACAACGCTGACTCTTTGGAGAGGAAAACTGAACTCTAAAGTCGGATACAAGTGGCTTTCGAGCACGGGAGACCAAACTATATCGCCAGAGGTTGGGGGTTCAATTCCCTATAGGGCTTTATTAGGGAAGGGGGGAAGCCAACCTGTGTAGCGTTGGGCACCCCGGAAGATGCGGATGATAAAACCACTTCCGACTAATTCTGTACCTAGGAAGCTCTGGAGAAGGTCACCCTACGTTGTAATTGAACTGACAGCATGCATTTAATCAATGGATTAATTAATTCTTCCTCTTTTTGTTTTTGTTTTTGCCTGTTTACTAGACGGGAAGGATCAAAATGAAGAGCTACTGCCCTAGCCGACCAGAGGGAAGGAGGCAGAGCAATCCTTGCCCAGCTAATTTACAGCCATGCGCGGGTCAAGCCAGATGACCCTCCGATTAAGTAACCTCCACGTCTATCCTCTGGCTCGTGAGCTAGGCTGGAGGAGCCTCACGGTAACTTTTGCCATGTGCAGTGCCAGGAAAACATGGTAGAAATGACTGGGAACTCAGGCAGCATCAATGCACAGAATAAGGGGAGCGGGGTCTGAAGGCTGGCAGGCAGAAGCACACAAGCGCCTGGAAGCCACAGGTCACGAAAAGGATGCTGAACCAAGACGCAAGATGCCACCGAGAGCCTAAAACCAGCCTCATGGTTTTAAAATCCCCCCCCCCCACCGCAACCCTGAAAATCATGCATAGACTATGCTACAAGGCATAGTAAGAAGGTTGGTCCAATATATTTCACTATAAGCACCCAGAGTGCACTGACTGTGAACCTTGGCACTCCAGTTGTTCTTGAACTTCAATTCCCAGAAGCCCAAGTTGTCTGCGTGTGTGCACTAAACCCATTCATGTGGATTCGCAGGGACTTCAGCAGCTGGGAATTGAAGCCCAAGAACAGCTGGAGCGCCAAGGTTCACCGTCACGGCCCTAGCGCAATCCCCACGTTGACTGGAGTGGCCAATGAATTCTTCTACAACAGCAGCGATGGCCCATGGGGCTTGAAAGGCATTGCAGATGTTGACGCATAACTCTCTTTCACAATACCTTAGCTCGTGTGGGATTCTGCTACTGGGAATAACACATGTGATTTATTTATTTTATTTATTTATTTCAATTTTTATGCCGCCCACGCAGGTAAAAACCTGACTCAGGGCGGCATAAAAATTACAGGATATAGAGTGTGCTGATTCCAAATCTGAACTCAGAATTTGCCTACGACGTACAGATTTATAGGCGTGCTATAAGCTGTTCAAATGGCCGGTAATTAGGTAATATATTTTGACATGGGAACATCATAACAGTTGCAGCGCCTGCTACTGCCTCAGCTGAATCACGTCCCCTGGTGGCATGCATGTTCCAGCAGCAGCCGGGCATGTCTGGCCAAGTCAGTGAGCTGACGTCAGAAATAAGTATCTAAGGCGAGATGGACCAAGGGCTTCTCTCTAGTACGAAACCATCTTATTGGATAGCACAGCTAGTCCACAGTGAGTCTGTTTTGAGCTAAAGATGAGTGGGCGCAACTGTGTTAATAAACCGGACAATTTTTGCTACGTTTGTGGCAAATATACCCCACACAATCAACGCAAGAACCTAACCAAGAGGGTGAGATTTGCTAACTTACGATCTTGACGTCCTAAGCAGAATCAGATTTGGATTCAGCGCACTTGATTTAGTGTAGGACGCATGGATTAGACCAAGCAGCAGACAAGATTTAATTTTTTTGGCGATGCGGTGAACCCATCCCTGAAAGCGGTGGCGTGCTTGTGACGATGCTTTGTCTGTCTGTCCGTCTGTACTAAACCACCTGCCAATCCGTTCCATTGGAAGATACCTGCTACCCCTTGTATATTTTTAAACCGGGAGTTCTCAACCTTTTAAAGCCGCGCACCTCGGATGCCCATGGAAAGCAATCTGCAAAATGCACCCGCCGGGGACGGAGAAAGCGGGAGAGAGGAGAGAGATGACATTCCCACCAAAGCACACTTCCTTCTTTCATTTGCCCTCCCCTCCTTTTGGCTTTAGCTGTCATTAAAATAACAAGTTTCGGTTCCAGTCTAAACATTCCCACATTGTATAAAGGGTTATGTTACACCAGAGTCACCGTTGGGCCCAGTGTTTGCACAGAAAACCGCACTGCAGGGTCGTCCCCCCACCCCCCTACTGACAAAGTGACTTATTAAAGTTTAAACAGTAATTAACAGAACAATAAAAATAAAGGGATGTTTGGGGAGTCGTTGAGCACGCAGAGCTTTTTGGCAATCCCAGCAAAAAAAAAAATTGTTGTTGTTGTTGTTGTGGTTCCTAATGGCCTGAGCTGGCAAAAATCACCAAGAGAGAGAGAGAGAGAGAGAAAGATTGTTCCAGAAGAACCAGGTCTGGTGATGGGGAAATCATGTAGACCAGTAGCTAGTCAGCACAGCTGTTTCCGATGCCATATGGCCATGATGGCGAACCTTTGGCACTCCAGATGTTCTTAGACTTCAATTCCCAGAAGCCCTGTGAATCCACACAAACGGGTTTACTGCGATTCATCTGGCCCGCACTGCCCTCGTCGCTCCCGGAAGCAGAAGTAAAACATGCCCATATAGAGGAAAAGTGAGCCTTAACCGCATGGGCGCGTTTTACTTCCCCTTCTGGGAGCGACGAGGGCAGGGCAGAGTTCGAAAGCAAGAAATTGCAAGTAGATAAATAGGTACCGCTTGGGTGGGAAGGCAAATAGCGCTCTAGTCATGCCTGCCACATGGCCACAGAAACGTCTGCAGAAGGCAGACAAGCGCTGGCTCTTCGGCTACAAAACAGAAATGAGCACTGAACCCCAGAGTCGGATACGGCTGGCTTTCAAGCCAGGGCGACTATTACCTTTCGCATAAATTGAGAGGGAGTTTCCAGTCCTTGCGCCATCGTTTTATAAATCCTAAGTGCCCAGATTCTACCGATCTTTATGCCACATAAAGCCTGCAGAAGTCAAAGCAGTTAATTAAGACTAAATAGCAAGGTGCTGGTCGCATGCTGCATGCGCAACTGGGCAGCTGACCAGCACCTCATTAATTAGCCTCCATTAGTCACTGCGACTTCTGCCACTGTGCTTGTGCATTGGTGGGGGGGAGGAGGGACCCCTTCCGGATTTGGGCTGTGCTTCCCGATTGAAGTAATGGGAAAGCAAACAATTACAATAAATAGCGCAATGATACTGTTTTCCATTGCAAAACGGCAACATCAATGCGTTTAATTAAGGTAACGGGGAACAGGAACAAACTGCTTCGAAGAAGCCACTTTCCGCGTTCTAGTACCAAGACAATTTACAATAAGGGATGCACAACGATGTCAACATGTTTATAAACAGGCTCTGTGGGTAGAGAGCTCCACATTGGATTCTCTTGACTTCGATGCCCGTTCGCTAGAGGCGATTCTTGCCCGCCACGGGCAACCAAACAAGTAACTATTTACAAGCATGAAACAAAAAACGATCCCCCTCTCTTGCTTTGGAGGGGAAAGTAACTTAAAAGAGCCTCCAAACAGGAGCCAGAAATCTAAGTCCCGGGAGACGCCGCTGGAAATCCTTCCCCTGCGCATTGCTCAGCATTGCTCAATGCAGACTGCAGTTGGCGGAGGATGGAATTCACCTCAAAGGTCCCCCAAGAGGTACTGCTTTAATAAGCTTCAAGACAAGCCGACCGCGAGCAACAAAAGCCCTGAACGCAAGCCACGGAATAGGGAGATGACATTTTGGGTGTGTGCGCGTGTGTGCATGTTCAGAATTAATGAAGTCGTGAGGCCGACGTCTTCTAGAGATCTCTGGGTTCACAGGATGTTCTCACAGGGGTGGCGATGGTGGAAGAATTCATTTATTCCCAAGCACTAAAGCAGGGGTTCCCAACCTGTGGGCCAGATCCGGTCCACACTGCCATTTCATGTGGAGCACACGCACCCCATCCCTCTCAAAATGCACAGTTACAAGATGGGGCCCTGCCAGATGGACTGGCTGCGGAGGCGCACCATATATCCTGCATGTCACAGTTTCATGTGTGCTGTGGGTGATGGCTCCGAGATCATAGCGTGTGGGTCACTTCGTGGCAAGGTGGGATCCGCCTGAAACAAATTCGCACCAGTGACATTTTCCCTACTTCATGGGGGAAATGCATTCTCGGATACGAGTTGTAGTCGACGACAACAAGACGGGGGATACTCGGCTCGGTAATACTATGAGTGAGAAAGTTCTTGGAAATGTTGTAGATCAGAAGCTGGATATGAGTCAAGAGCGCACTGGGCAGAAAAGGCCAATGCTATTTTGGGCTGCCTTAAGAGAAGCATCGTCACCCAAACCCGTTTGGACGATACTGGGCTCTCTCTATTTGCCATGAGTCAGGCCATATCTTGAGTACGGTGTCCAGTGCCGGACACCGCACATTAAGAAGGACGACAACAAACTGGATCAAGTTCGGAGGAAGGCAACAAGGATGCTTAGGGGGCTCGAAACCAATACCCAACGTGGAAAGACTAAAAGAATTGGGAATGCTTAGAAAAGGAGACAGAGGGATGTATAGGATAGCACTTTCCAAATACTCGAAAGAGAGCCATCAAGGGGAAGTACAGGATCTGTTCCCCATCATCCCGGCGCACATGGCACACAATAATGGGCTCAAAGCATAGGAAGATATAGGCTGAACTTTGTAACTGTTAGAGCGGGACGTCAAGGGAACTAAGACCTCAGAGGGTAGTGAGGAACTCAATGGGAAATTGGGCAACCCCCTATCGCAGTGATGGTGAACCTTGGCACTCCAGGTGTTCTTGGACTTCAATTCCCAAAAGCCCTGATCAGCAGGAGTGCTGACTTGGGCTTCTGGGAATTGAAGTGCATGAACATCTGGAGTGCCAAGGTTAGCCGCCACTGGTCTATCAGATCTGCTTTGATTCGGATTCCTTCAACGATGAGGGGGTTGGACTCGATGGCCTTGTAGGACTCTTCCAACTCTACGATCCTATGACTCTATGACAGGGGTGCTCAACCTGTTAAAGCCGTGGGCCGGACCACATCCCCCCAGACAGCTGAGTGGTGTAAACGCTGCCATGAAACACGTCCACTTCCGATGGCGTCATGGGCCACGGCTACAGACATCCTTCGTTGTGGCCCACTCCCAACCCCACTGGGTGTCTCTCTGGGATCCCGTGGGCATTCCCTCCCCCACGGCAGCCTTGCCAGGGGGGCAGACACCCCCCATCTGTCTGCCAGCAGTGCAGCGTAAGGCAAGGAGACCTCTGGCTCCCTTTGCCAAAGAGAAGCGCGCCTCTTTCTATATGGAAATGAAGAATTTAGGCTAATGGAGCTCAACCATCTCTAATTTTGCGATGGCAGGAGGATTTTGATTGAAAGTAATTAAGCAAGCTAGCTGTAAAATTAATTAAAGCAAAAGGGGGGATTTTTTTTATTGGATTGGATAGCGATATAGCTGCTGTCAAATGGGGGACGGATGGGGGTGACCTGGATTCCAGGCCCTCCCTTCCTCCCGCTCGGGACGTTTATGTCACTGTAATCTCCTTACAGCGGCTGGTGCGCATTTGTTTGAAATAATCAAGGAAATATGGTCAGAAATTGTCAGCCTTCAGATCTAATTTACCTGACAGCCTCGTGTGGGCCAAAATGCCTGTTGGGTGGGTGGGTGGGTAAGTGGTGAGCTCACAGTCTCATGCACTGGTAGCAGAGGACATTTGCGCGCGCTCTCTCTCGCTCTCTCTCTCTTTCTTTCTCTCTTCCTTCCTTCCTTCTTCCTTCCTTCCCTCCTTGCCTTATATTCCTTCCATTTCTTCTATTATTTCCTTATATTCCTTCCATTTCTTCTATTATTTCTTCCTTCCTTCCTTCCTTCTTATATTCCTTCCATTTCTTCTATTATTTCCTTATATTCCTTCCATTTCTTCTATTATTTCTTCCTTCCTTCCTTGTCTTATATTCCTTCCATTTCTTCTATTATTTCCTTCCTTCCTTCCTTCTTATATTCCTTCCATTTCTTCTATTATTTCCTTCCTTCCTTGTTTTATATTCCTTCTATTTCTTCTATTATTTCCTTATATTCCTTCCATTTCTTCTATTATTTCCTTCCTTCCTTCCTCCCTTCTTTTCCTGGCGTGGTACATCTTGGGTTCCCTTCTCTCCTCCACCTTAATGGGAACTTCTCAGTACAGGATGAAGAAATCACTTTATTTCTTCCATCTCCGTCCCCCTTCCACATCTTGAGCCCGGAGTCTCTCCGAGGGCACATCCATGTACCTCCCCCTCCAAAAAAAGGCAAAAATAAATAAAAAGTGCGCGAACTGTCCCTCAAGTCCTTCGTGTCCCTTTCTCCTCCACCCTCTTTTCTTCCCTTTTCTTCCTCTCCTCTCAAGCTCCTCTCATCCCTTCTTCTGCCATAACCAGCTTTAGGGTTTAAGGAATATAGGATTAAAGGGAGATGGCTGTAATTCGGTATTCCAGATGGCTAACAGCGGCTAAATCCACAGTCACAAATACCTCTGTTTTAAAAATACTTCCAAATTAGTTCCTTTTTGTGTTGTTTGTTTGTTTGTTTGTAAGTTGTGGGAAGCTCCAGAGGGAAAAACAGCCAGCCGCTCAGAGTGAGCCACCCACCTGGGGAAAGGGGCTTGTTCCTTCCTTACCGTCTCCCCTGACCTATACGATTGTTTCCCCCCACATTATCTAGGGCAGGGCAGGTACTTGCAGCAGAGGAAAAGACGCGATGACGTTACTGACCAAGTCTCTCTTGACACATTTATGTCCTTGTGGCGCTGGGAGGAGGGGCTCAACACAAGTCCTATAGCATGGGTTCTCAACCTGCGGCCTGTGGGCTGGATGCGGCCCATGGCACCATTTCATGTGGCCCTCCACCACCTCCACCACACCAGGAAGTGCCGTGTGGTGGAGGCAAGGCAAAATGGCCATCCGGCCCCCGAAGCTGTCTGAGGGAGTGTGACCCGGCCAGTGGGTTAAGAAAAAGTTGAGAACTCCTGTCCTATATTTTGTGATAGACTTTGCAGGTAAGATACACCCCTCCCAGGGGGTGGTCAGGAGTCCTGGTGCAACCTGCTGTGTTGCAATTCAAAAGTTGTGAGTTCAATCCTGACTGAGGATCCAGGTTGACTCAGCCTCTCCCATCCTTCCAAGGTCAGGCAAGTGAGGACCCAGCATGTTGGGGGCAGCCAAAATGCTAATTAACTTGCAAACCACCCAGGGAGTGAACTAAGCACTATGGGGTGGTATGTAAGTGTGAATTGTCTTGCCTTGCTTTGGTCACAAGTGGGCAAAAAGTTGCACATCCTAGATCCCTCTGTCTCCTTTTCTAGCTCAGTGACGGTGAACCTTGGCACTCCAGATGTTCTTGAACTTCAATTCCCAGAAGTCCTGATGCCCAGGAGTGCGGACTTGGGCTTCTGGGAATTGAAGTCCAAGAACACCTGGAGTGCCAAGGTTCACATCGCTGGTCTAGCTTCTGGTCTACAAGCAGATCTCGAGTCATTTGCAGTAAGCCGGCAAAGAAATCTCACCCCAAAAATGTTTAATAATAGAAGAAGAAGAAGATAAAAAGAAGATAAGAACAGCCTTGCTGGAAGAGGCCACAGGAGCCCATCCAGTCGAGCATCCTGTCTCACACCGTGGCTCACCATGTGCTTCAGGGTATTATTCCCAAGCAGATGCCTTCACCTGCTTAGGATTCCCTGGACATGGCATTTATTGAGAGATATCCTGCCTATCTCTCCAACCCAGAGGTTGTCCTTGGGTATCCCATAATTATAGCCATTGAAGAAAAGACTACTCTACAGTGTGTGTGTGTTTTCATGTCAAAGATTACTCTGGGTTGAAAGGATTTTTGCAAGGGATGTCCAAATGAGGCTCCTTTCATGTCGTGCAGCTCTCGGGTATTGAACCCCATCCTTCCAGTCTCCAAGTTCAGCGCCGTACCCACTAAGCCACCAGAGGAGCTGTGTGACTACGTCACTGAGTGGTTTAAAGCTGGGATCCTCAACCTGTGGCCTGTGGGCTGGATGCAGCCCATGGCGCCATTTCATGTGCCCCCACACTGCCTCCACCACTCCCAGAAGTGCCATGTGGTGGAGGAAGAGCAAAATGGCCATCTGGCCCTCAAAGGTGTCTTGAGGGAGCGTGACCTGGCTCCTGACTTTAAAAGGTTGAGAACTCCTGGTTTAAAGGCATTCCCAGGATTGCAACCTTAGCTCAATTCTAGTATTAGTCTATTATTAAACACTTTTTGGGGTTAGATTGCGCTTTGTATTTGGGGGCTGGGGAAGGAACAGAGAGCCGCCCCATTGTACTGTATTGTTATACTGATATGTAACTTTGTAAGTTGCAATTGTATTGTTATGCTGATATGTAACTTTGTAACTTGCAATTGTATTGTTATGCTGATATGTAACTTTGTAACTTGCAATTGTATTGTTATGCTGATATGTAACTTTGTAACTTGCAATTGTATTGTTATGCTGATATGTAACTTTGTAACTTGCAATTGTATTGTTATGCTGATATGTAACTTTGTAAACTGCAATTGTATTGTTATGCTGATATGTAACTTTGTAAACTGCAATTGTATTGTTATGCTGATATGTAACTTTGTAAACTGCAATTGTATTGTTATACTAATATGTAACTTTGTAAATTGCAATTGTATTGTTATACTGATATGTAACTTTGTAAATTGCAATTGTATTGTTATACTGATATGTAACTTTGTAAATTGCAATTGTATTGTTATACTGATATGTAACTTTGTAAATTGCAATTGTATTGTTATACTGATATGTAACTTTGTAAATTGCAATTGTATTGTTATACTGATATGTAACTTTGTAACTTGTAATTGTATTGTTATACTGATATGTAACTTTGTAACTTGTAATTGTATTGTTATACTGATATGTAACTTTGTAAATTGTAATCATACTATATATTCTCTGCTGTAAGCTGCCCTGAGTCAAATTTTTGTTGAGTAAGGCAGGATATAAATCTACTAAATTCAATGAATGAAGAGATGACTGGTAGAGGAGTCTGCCCACCCCGGTGTCTGTATTATGTTACTTTCAACATCTTGGGGGGGAAAACCAGAACAACTACCATTTGCCTCCAAAATCTATGCTGCCCTTCCTTCCTTCTCAACTTTGGTGTTGTTTAAACGCTTTCCTCCCCTCCCCGTTTCCACTCTTTTAACCAGCTACAAAGCCGCAAAAGTATTGAAGGCGTAGAATTTACGAGAGGTATTTCTGCACGAAATCTATCAAAGAGAATGAGACAGACCAACCCAGGCGCAAGGCGGAGAGTTGCAAAGGAAATGATGGCCAAGCCAGCCGCTGAATGCCGTTTCCGAGCTGCGATCCAGGAAATCACTTTCGATGCAAAGTAGGGGGGGGGGTTTCAAAACATCATCTCCTTTTTTCTCTTGAAAGGCAAAAAACAAAAGCAAAACCATAAACTCAACTCAACTCAGACAAGATGTCCAAGAAACAGCAGGCAGAATCACAGGAGGACGGATTCAGAAGGGACCTTTTAGGCCATAGGTGGCCAACCTTGGCGCTCCAGGTGTGCTTGGATTTTGATGCCCAGAAGCCCTGATCGGCAGGTGTGCTGACTTGGGCTTCTGGGAATTGAAGTCCAAGAACACCTGGAGTGCCAAGGTTGTCCACCTCTGTTTTAAGCCATCGAGTCCAACACCCTGCGCAATGCAGGACTCCAAGTCAAAGAAGGCAAAGAGGGTTGCCCAATTCTTTTCTGGGATGCTTCCAATGTTGGCACGCTCACCACTCTCGAGGCCATTGGTTCCATCATCATACTGCTCTAACCATTAAGCTTTTCCCTCTAATATTCAACCTATATCTGGCTTCCTTTAGTTTGAGCCTGTTGTTCCACTTCCTGAACTCTGGGATGATGGAGAACAGATCTTGCCCTTCCTCTTTATGACCATATTTCAGGTATTTGAAGAGTGCGATCATCCTATCTCCTCTTAGGGCTAAACATACCAAATGCCTTTGGTTTTCCCTCCTAGGGCTTGGCTTCCAGTCCTCGGATCATCCTTCTTGCCCTTCTCTGTCAATGCTCTAATGTGCCTGCATTTTCTTAAAGCGCGGTACCCAGAACTGCGCACAGGACTCTAGATGTGGTCTAACTAGTGCTGAACAGAGGGGGGATAGCAGGACACCATGGGTTTTTGGGAGTCTAAAGGTCATCCTTACTCGAAAGCCAGTCATATCCGACTCTAGGGTTCAGTGCTCATTCCTGTTTATAGACCAAAGGGCCAGCGCTGGCTGTGTCCGGAGACATTTCCATGGCATGCCTCAACACTGGAGTGTTTACCTCCCCACCAAAGTGGTACCCATTTAGCTACGTGCAATGTCTTGCTTTCGAACTGCTAGGTTGGCAGGATTTTGGAGACGAGAATGGCTCGATCCAGTGAACCAAACTGCATACACAAAAAGGGGAAAAAAATAGGAGTCTTTGCCTTCACAGGACGGGATCGTCCTTTTGTTTGCTGCGGTTGACTTCCAAGACAAATCGGAAATGTTTCCAGCCCTGGGGCCCCCCCTTCCCAACCCTCCTTTCCCAACTTTATCCACCAAATTCCTGTCCCCAGCGCCTCCGAGGCTGAGACAATAGAACAGAAGCAGCCTTAAACCCACCAGTCTCTCCCTAAATAGCCACGGCCCCCGTAATCGCGCCTGACATCGGGAGCCCTGTTATTCTTTCCCTGCGCCGCCTGGCTGGAGCTGTTCAGACCCATCAGCGTTATTTGGGGCAATAAGCGGTGGGAGAGAAAAAAACTTAGAAAGGCCTGCCCAGAAAGGCCCAGGGAATCATGCGCCCTCCAAGCGCTTTCCAAGCAACATCCGAGCCCAGAGGGGCAACAAGGAGGCACGCGCTTTAGGGTGGGAGCAAAGAAAGGCTGGCAGGCCCCGGAGCATGGCATACAACAGACGGGCAAATTCGCCACCACACTGGAGTGAGCTGGGACCATTAATGTCAAGGGAAATGCAAAGAAATGGGGAGGGATTCTTGAGGAACTCCTCCATCTCCATGTCTAGGGCAGTCGTGGAAGTGCCCATAGCAAAGGTACCTTTTGTGACTTCATTCTGCTCAAAAATACAACCAGAGGTGCCCCGCATCCTCAAGCCGTCTCCAGCTGGTTACGGATGTGGAGATGTGCAGTAAACCTGGCTTCAGACCAGCTGGGGCAGGGAGCCAGAGAATGAGAATTGTCCACTTGGCTTTACCTCTCAACTCATTCGAGGAGGGTTTTTGAGTTCCTGGGTGAAGAAGGCTCGGCAACTACCAGCCCTTGATGGTTGTGCCACGAACAACCAAGCTGGGAGCAAGAAAAAGTGAGGATCAGGAATCGATGGACCAAAAGAAATGTCTTTTTCCGCCAACCGTGCGGAGAAGCAGGGCTTCAGGTAGCCCCCTTAGTCACAGGTCACAAGCCACACATCCAGACACACACAGCCAGAAACATCTCTCACTTTAAAATAGGGGTGCCCGAACTATGGCCTGTGGGCCAAATCCAGCCCCCGATGCCCATTCATCTGGCCCACACCGCCCTCATTGCTCCCGGAAGTATGGGTGCGTTTTACTTCCATTTCTAGGAGCAACAAGGGCTGGATGAATTGGCATCATGGGCCAGATCTGGCCCACAGATTAAACTCTGGGTTAATCAGAGAAAAATGACAGTATAAAATCTATCTCATCCTGTCGCAAAAACAGATTGCAAGACACGTTTTACTTCCACTTCCGGTGGGATGCCCACAGAACCACATGGCCAGCCCGCTGAACCACGTGACCGGTGGCCCATGGCCCAAAAAGTTTGGGCACCTCTGCTCTAAAAAGTGTCTTAGTGGCATAGTACAGTTGGATTGTCCGTTCAGCCACTCGGATGCTGAGGAAGTCCCATCCGCCGCCCACCCTTCGCACCACCCTGTAAACTTGGTCAGGCCAAGAGATAGAGACGTGGCATGGCCAACTGGTGGGTTTCATGGACCAGTGAGGATTTGAACGTGGGTCTCTCATATTTGGGAACTGGCCTATGAAGCCCAAACCCAAGTTGGCATTCATGGGGAGATTGGCTGCCATCATGGCGGTCAGCCATGAAGACTGTCTTGGGAATGATACAATGCCGTGGCTTTCCATTTGCCTTCTGCGTCACAGCATGACACCCATAGTACCATTGATCCAGTTTCCTTGAGTCACTTTCTGGTCCTGAGCCCTTTTGGCACGCAAAGTCCTCATCATCATCCCCAGTCCAGGATGGATGAAGCTGCTGCCCTCCATCAAGATGGATCCAAGTGGGACTTAATCCACTTGAGGACCATCACCTTTCCTTGTGGACTTCACCACCCAAGGCTGTTAGTCCTAAGGGTAGTCAGGTTAGTCAACCGCCACCTGACGATCGGCGTTGAGTCGCTGGTAGTAGGGTCTACTCTATGACCACAGCAAGATAACCTGGCAGAAGTAGAAATGACGCTGGTTGGCCAACCAGCGTCATGGACCATTCCAGCCCCCACATCTCCAATTAAGGCAGAAATCCTTCCAGGTCTCTGATTCTAGCTAGGCTCAGGAGTCCGGATCCGGCCAAGTCCTTGCGTTAATAAAAGTGCAAATCTGCCGCTGCGAATACAAGAGGCAGGGGGCAGTGGAGAAGCAGGGGGGTTTCAATGCTCTTTACCCGGTAGCCAGGCCTGCGCCGAGACACTTCAGTGCGCCAGCTGCACGGAGTCATCTCAGTGCGGAAGAAAAGGCCCGCGTCAGCTCCTGCCGGCCCAGGGCTGAGGGCAGAGAAAAGCAGGAGTTGATATTGCTGGGCAGAGGCCACAGGGATGCCATTGGCAGCGGCTAAATATGACCAGGTTAGCACTTTCGTCTTTTAATAGCAGGTCACCATTAATAAAGCCCAAGACCCCAGGGTGTAGTACGGTAGTTTGCTCCCTTCCCCTCCCCTCCCTCCCCATCCTCCGAAATACTCATTTCATTAACTTTTACTGCTGAGCACATGCACATGGCACCTGCTTGGAGGCAGCTAACAGGTTAACGGAGGGGGCCTCGGACAGGCAGAGTTGGAAGAAGAAGAAGGAGAAGAGCGGCCAAATCTCTCCATTGATCCCCACTACAAATCCGGCACCCAACTCGTACCGCTCATAAAGTGTGCGCCAGTGGTACCCAGCCTTTTTTAGGGTCATGTCCCACCTAAGCATCTCAAAAAATCCTGATCCCCCCTGTGACATATACCGTATTTGCCGCTGTATAAGACGCATCGGAGTATAAGACACACTCCGTTTCCCTGGTGTATTTTAAGTGTGCTTCTATGCCAGCAAATACGGGACAGAGACGGGCGCTCACTCCATCGTGCAGCACTCGGGTCTCGAACCGCTGACCTGCCGACCATCCAGTTTGTCAAGTTCAACATCTTAACCACTAAGCCACCGTCGTCGCCATTTTTTAAAAAGCAAGCAAAGCAAATTTTCACAGGCACAATTCCTACCTATATCTAGAACAAAAAATAAATAAATCCCTAAACATTGCATCAAACATGCCTGACGCACTTCAAGGAAAAGCCCAGGTTGGCGACTGCCCTCGACTTCCTTCCTTCCACCCGGGAAAGAGGCAGCCGGGGGTGTTGGGTGGTGGGCCAGGGACAGAAACAGCCGCCCCAGCTGCCGACTCTCCTCCCGCTCTGGACTCTTATTGATCTGCCCTAGTTGGCAGCTTGCGCTGAAGTCACTGTCTGCAGTGCTTGGATCAATGGGCTTGGATGGATGGGAGAAGCATTTTGAGAGAGAGCGAGAGAGAGGTGTGGGTGGGGAACCGCGGGAGCTTCCTTCTAAGCTGAGAAATGCCATAGACGACAGAGGGCTTCACACGCTCTCTTTGTGTACCCGTGCGTGAGCGCACACCTGTCTTGCTTCAAACCGAGAGTGTCCAAAGACACCAGTCTATTCAACCAGGACTGGCACACACCCCTTCCTAGTCACTCTCTCATTCATACGGAGCCGTTCTGCCACAAGAGCCGACTGCCATGGTAGAGCATGGCAGCGATTCATGGGGACTGGACTCCAATTACTAGTTGGTCGCTGAACCTGTCGGGTAATTTGGGGGCCACTGGTTTTCTCCCTGCTTGGCCTACCTCTTAGGGCTGTTGTTACAACGAAAGAGGGGAGGAAGAGAGAGAGAGGAATCCATGGCCTTGAGCTAACTGGAGGGAAGGAAACATTGGTTACACATAAAGAGATCACAATGTTCTTGACAAATGGAATCACAAAGTGCTCTGGAACCGGTTGGAGCAAACATCTAGGGCAGAGGTTCCCAACCTAAGGCCCGTGGGCCACATCTGGACCATGGTATCATTTTATGTTGTCCCCCCCTCTCCAAGGGCATTTGAGAGACAAAATGGCCACCTCCTTGAAGCTGTTGGGACAAAAATGGCCACCCACATCGTGACCGAGGGAGCGAGACCCTGGCTCCTCGGCCACAAACGGAGACGAACACTGAACCCTAGAGTCGGATACGGCTGGCTTGCAAGCAAGAGTGACCTTTACCTCTGGATAGCAGCTGTTTCCACAGTGATGTGCGGTGCTTGTCTTGACGTTAGATCAAGAGCAGGGGAAATCTTGTGGTCTTCTTCTGGACAGAGTCAGACTCCAACTTCCATTAGCCCTAGCTATTGTGTCCAGCAAGTCAGGGACGATGGGACTTGTGGACCGACCAAATCTGGACAGCCAGAGTTTGTCCAGCTCTGGTTTGGTTGGATTTAGAAAGCCCCCCTCCCCATAACAATCTTTCTTGGGGGGCTAGCCCAGATAAGAGAAACCATTTAGATAAAAATACACACATACCCAACCCACCAGGCCAGCTGCAGAGAGAGATGCACGGTGACCGTCACCTCTAAATGCCCTTCCCAGAGGTATGCTGAGAGACTGAGAGGGAGGGAGGGAGGGAGGGGGGTCTGCAGTTGTCTCCCATGCTTCCCCCCTTGCACAACTGTTGCCTTCTTTTTAGAATAAAGTCACCAACTGTTCCCCAAACTCATTGGCCCAACTCTTGAACTTTAAGGAAAAGAAAGAAAGGAAAGACAGAGAGAGAGATGGGGGAAAACAAGGAGGGTTGCAGAATGTTTCTGAGTCAGGCTCCAGAAATGTGCACCACCACCACCACCACCAAAAACCATTTGGCAGGAGGAAAGCACCTGCTCCCAGTCAAGCAACTGTCCTGGCTGATGACCCTGAGCAGCATTTCAAAACAGGAGGCCGTGGGGGTAAAACGACAGCATGGTGAGCAGGAATGAGATAGAGGACACAAAAGTGTTTAGATCAATGGTTCCTAACCTTTTTTCTTTTGGCCATGCCCCATCTAAGCATCTCTAAAATCTCTAAAATCTGTGACGTAGACTTCTTATTATTCAAAAAGCGAACTCCTATCACGCCGGGTCTTCACGAACAAAGATTGAACCAACCCAGACTGCACTCATGGTGTACCAAGCTGTTGTCATCTCAACGTTATTGTATGGCTGTGAAACATGGACCCGCTATTGCCAGGGCATCAAAAAGCTTGAGCGCTTTCACCAACAGACGCTAAGGCCCATCTTGAACATCAAGTGGGACGGTTATGTCAGCAACAGGGCAGTCATCGAGAAGTGTAAATAGCATTGAAGCGTCCATCGTAGGCCATCGTCTTCGATGGATAGGGCATGTCTGCCATATGGACGGTTCCAGGCGTCCTTGTCAAATTCTTTATGGGGATCTTAGTGGAGCTCCTTTGAAGAGTTATAAGCAGTGGTGGGCTTCAGCACGTCCGCACCAGTTCGCCAGAACCGGTAGCAGAAATTCTGGCTGGCCCCGTCCATCCAAGTTTTGAAATAAGGTAGTCCTAATTTGGGTGCAACATAGGGCTTTCCCCTTGGCCCAACCTACCACACCCACAGAGTAGGTAGTAAAAAAAATTGATTCCTACCACTGGGCAGGCACGACTAGATTGCCCATCCAGTCACATGGCCACACCCACAAAGTTGGCCATGCCCACAAAGTAGGTCACACCCACAAAGTTGGCCATGCCCACAGTGTGGTAGTAAAACATTTTTTGAGCCCACCACTGGTTATAAGGACCAGACGAAACAAGCCATAAAGGTGTCAGGTATAAACCCACAAACGTGGGTGGCAGTAGCCATAGATTGCCCACTTTGGCGCCAAACTATCTCTGCTGCTACCAACCACTTCGAAGGGGAATGTCACAGACATGAAGAGGCTAAACGACAAGCACGAAAGCTTGTCAAACTCAACTACGTCCTCCACATGTGTGGTTGCATGTTTCATGCCAGGATCGGCTTATGGAGTCACCAGAGACACATCCATCAACCGAGAAAGTGACTTCCAGGGGAAACGTGTGCTCGGATACGAGTGGCAGCCGGCGATGGCGCCGATTCAAAAAGTGAACTCCTCTTCACGTGGAGGAAGCCTAAAAGGCCATTCACTGTTAATAACTCGTGCTCGAATTGCTCCCTTAAAAATCAAATTGCCCCACGTTGGGAACCACGGGTTTAGAGAAAGACAGAGAGAAGAGCATGGTGTACAAAAACGAGATTCCGTAGGACATTTTGTGCCATAGACATCTAGCTTTTTTGCTGGTCTGTTTCAAAGTGAGTGTGACTATTTCTCTCCGCCGGATCACAGCATTCAGTCCTCATCTGGTCCAGATAAACCTAAGAACCGCATTGCTGGAAGAGGCCACAGGAGCCCATCCAGTCCAGCATTCTCTCTCACACAGTGGCTCACCATTTGCTTCAGGGTATTATTCCCAAGCAGATGCCTTCACCTGCTTAGGATTCCCTGGAAATGGCATTGAGAGATATCCTGCCTATCTCTCCAACCCAGAGGTTGTCCTTAGGTATCCATTATAATTATAGCTATTGATACCCTTGTCCTCCATGAACTTGTCTAATCCTTCCTTAAAGCTGTCAAGACTGACAGCTGTCACCACTTCTTCTGGCAGGGAGTTCCATAGACCAGGGATCCTCTGAGTGAAAAAAGTACTTTCTCTTATTTGTTTGAGAACTAGCTCCCAAAGGTTTCATGGAGTGCCCCTAGTTCTAGTGTTGCGCGCTAGGGAAGACAGTTTTTTCCTTCTCTACTTTGTCCACACCGCGCATGGTTTTATAAACTTCCATCAGGTTGCCTCTTAGACGCCATCGTTCAAGAGTGAAGAGGCGCAACCGTTGCAAAAGATGGAGGTTCCCTTCTGGAAAAGAGGTGTCGCTTCCGCGCTATGGACCGCAGGATCATAAGAACATAAGAACAGCCTTGCTGGAACAGGCCACAGCCCATCCAGTCCAGCATTCTGTCTCACACAGTGGCTCACCATTTCCTTCAGGGTATTCCCAAGGAGATGCCTTCACCTGCTTAGGATTCCCTGGAAATGGCATGGAGAGATATCCTGCCTATCTCTCCAACCCGGAGGTTGTCCTTAGGTAGCCATAATTATAGCCAATGTGCCGATGCGAAAGGTGACCAAGGAGTGAGCATCTGCAAAGCCCCAGACAGAGACATCAAGGTGCAGAAATGAAAACCTGGACCAAAGGGTTGGATGAAAAGGAAAGGCGAAAAGGTGGAGGAAAGAGAAGAAGAAGAGAGAAGAGAGAAGACATTGAAGCAAAGGTGTCAGAAAGCGGGAGGGGAGAAGAGGAGATGGACGGGCAGAGGACGGCGCAAGGACTGACGAGGGAAAGAGCGCACAAATGAAAGAAATAAACAGGCAGGAGGAGGAGGAGGAGGAGGAGGAGGAAGGGTGTCTATTAAAAACCTCAGTGCATAACACAAAATGTCAGCCTTTATAGCTTCATTCTTGGCACTGCCAGTACCCAGAACCCCACATAGAAATGTCACCGCTTGTCATGTTTAATCACCTGCTATTAGTTAACACCTTCGCCGGCGAGGAGGTTGCCCCTCCGCCCCCATCCCCAACAAAGGCCTCCGAGTGCATTTCTCTCCACCCCATAAACACCCCTGCCAACTGGGGGATACCCACCCTTGTACCCCCTTTTTCTCTCACCCCCCCCCCGCCCTGACCCCAGTAATGGGTCCAGCCATAGAAGGAGAATAAGTGAGACACCTGAACGCCTAAAGGTAGAGAAACGCAAAACGGGGAGAAGTTACTGGGTCTGACAGGTGGGTGGGAAGGAGGACTTCTATCCATTGTGGAGGAGACGAGACCCGGAGTAAGGACACAACAGACCCCCCCCCCCATCCCCATCCCTTCCCTTTAGGGGGGACCTCAAAAACCATGTGTATTAAGGGAAAGAAGGGAAGATAACCACCACCACCATCACCACCACCACCACCAAGGAGGGGTCAAAGGAGGTAGACTTGGGATAGGTGGAGTCCGGACGCCCTTCTTACTCCATCCATATTCCTCTTCACCTGAGCAGCTAAAAGGTAGAGAGCGGAAACGGCACCCCGGCAAAGAGAGACGCCTAGACTTCTCCAATCTGTTTGCCTGAGCTGCAACTGTCACGGAAAAGCTGGTGTCCAGAGCCATTAGGCAGAGAGGTGCGCTTCCGCACGGTGGCATCTCACGCTGGTGACTTTGCTCACGTTTCCCTCTCCGCATCTGGTCCAAGGAAATTTGAACGAATCCCATTTTTCTCCCCCGCCAGCAAACAGAAAACCAGAAGTCTAGTGCGCACAATCGCCTATTTTTTTAAAAAAAATCTCATTTCCTGATCATGGTCCTTCCCCTCCGTCCTGGGTCCAGAGTAATTTGTGCAAAATTAGTCGGCCCGTGTGCAAATTTCCTTCCATGCAAAGGACCGTTTTTGGAAAATGAAAAAATTCTTTGGGCAATTTTTTTTCACAGTACAGAAATAAAATTGCGAGTCTTGTGCGACAGCTTCGCACACCTGGACTCAACCTTGACAGCGCTTTGACTCAAAAACTAGCTTTTTTCCCTTGCTCGAAAGCCAGTCATATCCGACTCTAGGGTTCAGTGCTCATCTCTGTTTCAAAGCCAAAGAGCCAGTGCTGCCTGCTTCTGCAGATGTCTCCATGGTCATGTGGCAGGCATGACTAGACACCGGAGCGCACGGAACGCTGTTCACCTTCCCACCAAAGTGGTCCCTATTTATCTACTTGTAATGTCTTGCTTTAAAACTGCTAGGTTGGCAGGAGCTGGGACAAAGATGGGAACTCATTCCATCCTGCAGTACTCGGGAATCAAACTGCTGACCTTCCGCCTCCCAGTCAGCGTCTTCGCCACTTGAGCCACTGCAGCCCTAAAAACTAGCTTAGGTAAAGGTAAAGGTTTTCTTTGCTCGAAAGCCAGTCGTATCTGACTCTAGGGTGCAGTGCTCATTTCTGTTTCAAAGCCAAAGAGCCAGTGCCTGTCTGCTTCTGCAGATGGTTCCGTGGTCATGTGGCAGGCATGACTAGACACTGGAGAGCACGGAACGCTGTTACCTTCCCTCCAAAGTGGTAAATATTCCAGAAGCCTAAGTCAATTCCCCCCTCCCCAAGTATTATTCAGCCAATAAACTGGGAATTAAAGTCCCCCTGTGGGGCCTGGGCCCCACACGGGGAACCACTGCACTAGACGTTCCTTTGCTTACGAGAGGCTTCTTTGGGGAGTGATCTTTTCATATTTTGCTCGGTGCAACCTCAGCAGTTCTTCAACTTGTGTCACGCTGACCCGAACCAGGGAAGGAAAAAGCACATTGAGAGTTTTATACTTCGAGCAAATGCCAAACTATGCTTGGTGCATGTGCTTAAACAACTGCTAACCATAAAGGAGGAAAAGGAGATGCATTTCCAGGATCAGCGAATTATTATATTTTGCTCAATCTACTGCAAAATACTATAAATACTGTAAATAAGTTGTCTAGAACGAAGCATTCTTTTGATTTTGCAGAAGAAAGAAGAAACAACCTCGTGCCGCTGTTGTCAAAGTGTTACGTAGGGCTTCAGGCTCAGTTCCCTGGACTATAATAATAATAATAATAATAATAATAATAATAATAATAATAATAATAATAATAATAATAATAATAATAATAATAATAATAATAATAATAATAATAATAATAATAATAATAATAATAATAATAATAATAATAATAATAATAATAATAATAATAATAATAATAATTTAGTGTCAGAAGTTGTTCTGGGTTGAAAGGATTTTTGCTGGAGGAACTCCACTCAGGGGACGCCTGAATGAGGCTCCTTTCATGTCCCCAAGATCTTTTTCCCACCCAAGTGGTTCCTATTGATCTACTTGCAATTTCTTGCTTTCCAACTGCCAGGTTGGCTGGAGCTGGGACAGAGACGGGCGCTCAAACCATCATGCAGTACCCGGGTCTCGAGCTGCCCACTTGACGGCCTTCCAGCTAACAAGGCGAGCTTCTTAACCACTGAGCCCTGGACCCTGAAAGGGGGCTGGATAGTGATAGGGGCAAACCCCCCCCCCCCAGATGTTAAGGGGGTCATTTAGGAGAAAGGGTCCAGTTAGATGAGGCCGAGGCGGCCCTAGAAATACGCTACACAACAAGAGTTACAAAAAGCTGGGGAAAGGTAACGCTGCACCCCTAAAACCAAGGGTCCCCAACCTTTTCAAGCCAGGGGCCAGGTCACACTCTCTCAATCAGCCATTTTGCCCTGCCTGCACAGTGGGGATGGCCATTTTGTCCCAACAGCTTCAAAGCGGCAGCCATTTTATTTCTCAAATGCCCTCGGAAGGGTGGGGAGTCACATGAAAGGGCACCGTGGGCCAGATCTGGCCCACGGGCCTTAGGCTGGGAGACCCTGCCTAAAACGAACTCCGTCACGTCTCAAACCATTTTGCAGGTGTATGCCAAGTTGCCTCTGTGGAACGAGAGCCAAACGTTTCCTGACTTCGCTGCCCGTAATGTGATAAGATTCTTTAAATAACCTGCCCTCTAGCCTGCTTCAAATACTTATTTAAATAAAAATGTTATAATTTTCAAGTTTTCCTCTTCCTGGTTTCCCCCTCCCTCTCTTTCCAAGGTCATGGAGCTCATTTCCACGTGAATATTTACTTAGCGTTCTGGATCCTTTCTCTGCCCTCACTGCAAATTTGTTTTTTTGATAAAAGCTTAGCCGCCAGAAAATAAATTTATATATATATATATATATATATATATATATATATATATATATATATATATATATATATATATATATATATATATATATATATATATATATATATATATATATATATATATATATATATATATATATATATATATATATATATATATATATATATATATATATATATATATATATATATATATATATAAAAACCCAAAACAACATCAAGGAAATTAATTTAAAAAAAAAAATACAAGGGCAAGGGTGGATGAAGAAAATGAATACAGCAGACAGTTAATGGTGACTTTATATCATGCAATGAATGAGAATCTAATGCATGATTTTTTTTTTGTCCTTTACGGGTCACGCTGAGTTCAATTGCACCGACGTCCAGGTACAAGGTTTCAGTCTACGCTAGGCTTCAAAATGACCGAAAATGTGGCGAGTTTTGCTGCAACAGATTAACCAGGTTACTCTCCAAACCGACATATGATCCCATAGCACTGCATCACAAAAATAAATAAATATTGCCTGCTACTTGGTCTTATCCATGGGTTCTGTACTAAATCGAGTGCGCTGAATCCAAATCTGAAGTCCGATTCTGCCTAGGACGTCAGGATCTCAAGTTAGCAAATCTCACCCTCTTGGTTATGCTCTTGCGTTGATCACACAGGGTTTATTTGCCATAAATGTAGCAAAAATTGTCCGGTTTATTAACACAGCTGTGCCTACTCCTATTTCGCTCAAAACAGACCTACCATGGACTAGCTGTATTATCCAATAAGATGGTTTCGCACTTGGTCTATCTCACCTTATATACCTATTTCTCACTGATTTGCCTGGCCACTGCTGGAACATGCATGCCACCAGGGGCCATGATTCAGCTGAGGCGGCAGCAGGCAGAGTGTTAGCTGCAACTGTTACAATGTTCCAGTGTAAAAATAATGCGCAGTGACCGACCATTTGAACAGCTATAGCATGCCTTAAAATCTGTACGTGATAGGCAAACTCTGAGTTCAGATTTGGAATCAGCGCACTCGACATCATGTACATTGCATATAGCAAAATTGTTGTTGTGCAGTGTAGTCAGTCACACCTGGAGGGCACTTGGTTGGGGCTAGAAGGACCGCTGATCCAACTGTGATCCTTGGCCCTTTCCCCCAACACATTATTTCTACACAACCTGCATTTCTTTTCTTTCTTTCTTTTTTTAGGGAATGCAGATTTTAGACTTTTTAACCATCCTAATGTGAGATAAGATGCAGGAATGCTAAGCGCCACGTTAAGAAGACTCCCATGGCTTAAGAGAGACTTATGCCTTTGGAAGGGCTCTTGTGTATTTGCCTAAGATACTTATGCCGTCTTCATTCGCCTCCCCCTACTCCTTATATCCAAGCATCTACACAATCTTTTAATTAACTTGTCCTCGTTTCAACCCAGAGGGAAGGGAGGCTCGGGTCAGTCTCCCCATTCCACAGGCGGAAGAACCAGGTGCTTCCCCACAACAGGTATGGAATCATCCTTTCTGTACATTTCTCTGCTCTAGGGAACACAGCCAGCAAAAAGTTACCTTTGTGGGCTAATCTAGCTACACTTTTAAAAATCTGGCAGTGTTTTTATGGCCTCTAGGTCCACGATGGCGAACCTTGGCACTCCAGCTGTTCTTGGACTTCAATTCCCAGAAGCCCTGTGGATGCACACGAATGGGCACGTAAACCCCATTTGTGTGGATTCACAGGGACTTGGGCTTCTGGGAATTGAAGTCCAAGCACAGCTGGAGTGCCAAGGTTCGCCATCGCCACCTGCCCTAGAGGCGTGGCATGGGTGGGAGGGAGATCCAAAAGGAAACATTCAGATCTCTACTCACAGGAGGTTCAAAGGAGACCCTCTGTTCAGAGATGGTCAAGGAAGGAAGGAAGGGCAAGGGCTTCTGAGACCTTGAGGTCTTGCAAGATCTACTCCAGAACCGAACTCAGATTGTTTCAATAGACAACACAACATGGGAAATGAGACCTAGCCACACACCTAAGTAAGAGCACCGAAAACAGTGTGCCGTCCATCCCACTGGAAGACATGAAGATTGACTAGCTATTCACATGGGCTGGAATGCCTTGAGTGGCCATCGGTCTCCCCGGACTTGATAACATGGGACTGAGCAGACCACCTTCCTTGGTCCTATCTCCATAGCTCTGCCCACTCTTGCCACGTCTCCATGTCCCCCACCCGTTGGCTCGGTCTTGCCCAAGTGCTTAGCAGGAGCGCATACACCTTGAGAAGTAGATTTTAGAGCCGGGGGTTCCCAACCTTTTCAAGCCGGGGGCCGGGTCACGCTCTCTCAGTCAGCTTCAAGGGCCATTTGCTCTCCCTGCATGATGGGGGGTGGCCCTTTTGCCCCAACAACTCCACAGGGGTAGCCATTTGTTTCTCAAATGCCAATAAAACGGTGCTGCAGGACAGATCCGGCCCGCGGGCTTTAGGTTGGGAACCCCTGTTTTAGAGGACCCTTAGGGGTGATGGATGGGTTTTTTTAAAAAAACTTTTATGTGAGTTTAGAAAAGTTCTTTCTTCCTCCTGGTTTTCTGTGCCCCCGCCACACACACCAACCCCTGGCATCTGCCTGGCACGGTCCCACGGCGCCCGGCTGAACCTCCTCCCTTCCCTGCCGCTCCGCACATGGCTTTAATGTTTTTATTACCTGTTTGACTCTCTGCCTTATTGCTTCTCCCCTTAATGGGGCCGTAACCGTGGTAACAAGGAATAAATGGCCACCAGAAAATGAGATGATTAAACAGGTCACCCTGGCAAAACAAAGTGCATTTCCCTAGGAGGATGCAGCGCATATCTGTGCGTGCGTGCATGTGCGCATGTGTGTTTGTGTGTGTGGTCGGCACTTGGGAGGGGAGGAAGGACGGCAACCTGCTCCGTCCGCAGCTCAGCCAAGTCATCGCGATGGCTCGCTCTGACACCGAAAGAGTGGCGGGTGTCTTCCAACCCGCCGCTGCCCGGCAGCCATTTTGGACGGGACCGGGCAGAACGTGCCGTTTCTGTGCAAAGTTGGCCACAAAGCAGAGCCGGCACTCTTCGAGAGCTAGGATGTGCACATGTGTAAGCTTCCCCGTGGGCGGTTGCATTACGTTGCCCGGGTGGTGCAGCGGATAGAGAGCGCTCGAGTGTGACCTGAAGAGATGAAACCCACTGTGTGACCTTGTGCTAGGCCAGTGACGGCGAACCTCGGCACGCCAGGTGTTCTTGGACTTCAATTCCTAGAAGCCCTGATCAGCAGGAGTGCAGACTGGGGCTTCTGGGATTGAAGTCCAAGAACATCTGGAGAGCCAAGGTTGGCCATCAATGCCCTATAGCAGTGATGGCCAACCTTGGCACTCCAGCTGTTCTTGGACTTCAACTTGAGCAGCAGGAGTGTTGACTTGGGCTTCTGGGAATTGAAGTCTAAGAAGACCTGGACTGCCAAGGTTGGCCATCACAGGTCTATGGCAATGATCGAGGATCTTGGCACTCCAGCTGTTCTTGGACTTCAGTTCCCAGAAGCCCTAATCAGCAGGAGTGCTGACGGACTTCTGGGAATTGAAGTCCAAGAACACCCGGAGTGCCAAAGTTGGCCATCACAGGTCTGTGGCAATAATCATGAATACTGGCACTCCAGCTATTCTGGAACTTCAATGCTCAGAAGCCCTGATCAGCAGGAGTGCTGACTTGGGCTTCTGGGAATTGAAGTCCAAGAACACCCGGAGTGCCAAAGTTGGCCATCACAGGTCTGTGGCAATAATCATGAATATTGGCACTCCAGCTGTTCTGGAACTTCAATGCCCAGAAGCCCTGATCAGCAGGAGTGCTGACTTGGGCTTCTGGGAATTGAAGTCCAAGAAGACCTGAACTGCCAAGGTTGGCCATCATGGTCGTAGCCTGACCCGCCTCCCAGGTCCTCAGGAAGCGGAAGTTAAGGTCAACCAGGGCTACATTCGCCATACCTTAAGCTCCGTGGAGATTAGGCAGGCTCTAAATATAACAAATACGTAAAAAGGCAAATGCCAGTTTGGGATCATTCAGCATTTTCTTAAGACCCAACTCAACGGACAACCAACAAGCATGGAAGGAACAATTCATGGTGAAGACAGCGGTAATGACTCACTGCTCTGCATGGAAGTAGGGAGGAAGGAGAAGTCTTCATGTTGGCCAATGCTTCCCAAACTTTGGTTTTTGGGACTTGAAGCCTCTGTCAATTCCCCCAAAAGCATTGGCCAGCCAATGTACTGACTGAGGCTTCTGGGAATTGAGTTCATCAGTGTTCCACGGAACATAGTTTGGGAAATGCTGGTCTAAGCCTGGAGGGGACCAGCCATGGATCTCAGGAGCTTCAAGGGTCAGGAATCGATAGGAGAACCCCAAGAACAACCAAGGATGTCCAACTGAAAAGAGCGTTTATCCCCATGGCTCTCTCTCAACATGGTCCCTCCTCCCTTCCCCAAGTAAGAACTGGAGTACCCTTCCCAAATGGTCTTCGTCCTCTTGTCTTTGGGGAACACAAGTTCAGTAATAATAATTTTGTGTCAGTGATGACTCTGGGTTGAAAGGATTTTTGCTGGAGGAAACGCCACTCAGGGGATGCCTGGATGAGGCTCCTTTCATGCCCCAACAAGTTCAGTAATAATAAATAAATGGAATAATGAACAATGTGTTATTCTTTCATGACCCTTTCCCCCAAACTCATGGCAGGGCTTTCTCCCTTTGCCATCTGGCTTTTTATGTGCTTAGTATAGTAATATCGCTCCCTCGCTCTTTTTAGTTGTCGGGCCAATTTTTTATTGTGTTTTTAATTGGGTTTGTTTACTGGTTTTAAGGTTTTTTTATACTTCTCTAGTGGGATTTATGTAGTTCATGATGTAATTGTTGTACACCGCCCAGAGTCGCTTGCCGAGTAGGCGGCAATATGTGACTAATAAATAAATAGTCCCGAGAGCAGCGCATCAAAATCTTCTAAAATACATTTCTCAACGGCTGCACGGGAAGATGTCTTGCTCCTGTGGCAAATGATGATGACGCATCTGGGTTGGTCTGGTGGTCACTGCAAGTTGTCCGTAAGCATGCATGATGGCCACTGCATTATATTCTTAGGACAGTCTTCATGGCCGATCGCCATGATGATCACCAAGATTCGGATTTGGATACGGCAGAAGAAGAAGAAGGAGAGGAGAAAGAGGCAGACGGAGGAGAAGCCCAGAGAGTCAAGGGCAAATTAGCTTGACGCGAAGGATGTCATTCACCAGGGAAGGGAGGGGAGGGCAACATTAATGCTGCAGTCAATTGACTGTCAAATGTCAATGCTTGGTTTTTGCTGTCCCAGTCTGGAGCACCTTCTTGCCAATCGCTTCCCCACAAGACTTGGCCAACGAATGAATTTCATGGCGCAACACAGTCTTGGAAAAGTAGAACCAAACGAAGAAGGCAAGAAGGAAGAAGACGGAACCGGCAAACGAATGACAGTTTTGGGTCCTGTCAAAGAGAACTTCTCCGCCTCCTATCAAGAAATGTCAAGATTAGGATCCTGATTACAACTATCTCAGGAAGTGTCATGTTTGACGAGCATATAAGACGCACCTTCCCCCCTTAAAATACAACGGAAAACGGAGTGTATCTTATATTACAATGCGCCTACTGTATTTACTGGCGTCTAAACACACTCCCTCCCTTGCCTCTTTAAAACCTACCAGAAAAACAGAGTGCATTTTATACTCTGATGCGCCTTGTAAGCCGGCAAACACGGTAATGCTCAAAAAGGGCACGGGAAGATGAGTGTAGGCTGATGCAGAGATACAAAGATCAACCTGATACATCCAGGAAAACCCACAGTTTGGACTGATTCTCAAATGGACACAAGAGCATCGTTCCCATTACATCTTGATGTGGGGACCGATTCCACAGGAGCATGTGGTGAGGGGAAAAGGAAGATAATTCTTCCAAGAGAGTACCACAGGTTGCAGGGAACGTGGCCTTTCCTCAACACTCATAAATTGTCGTCTTTGTCCATGGGAAGTGCTGTTTCCCTCACTTCTTACCAATGGCTACAGGTTGAGGAACATGGCCAAGCAAACAGTGTGGGTCCCTACTGACCAGTACCAGTAACGTCGCCGGGAAAATGCAACGCTTCCTGCCGCCGAAGCACCATTTAATTAAAATGTTCCTCTAATGTTTAACGGCAGCTAAAGAACTCTTTTGAGGCTGGCTACTTCCTTGATAAACCACTCCAGCAAAGGATGTACTAAAACAAAGGAAAATATCTTTTCCCCCCACCCACAAGGAACATACATGTACAAGTTTCTGCCTTTGCGTCTTCCTACCCAAATCCAGCCCTCCTTCCTCCAAAATAGCACGGAAAAGGGCACAGTTTGGACTGATCCTCAAATGGACCAACCTGGCACTAGAGAAGCACTCAGAAAGATAAGATTTATTCGACTTTTAAGAAGTCGTAAGATCACATTTGAAATAATGTGAACAAATCTGGGTACAAACAGCTCTGCTCCTCCGTCTGGTCTTTCCACTTCATCCAACCCCCCAGAGTCAAAGCCGACTGTCTAGTACAGTGATGGCCAACCTTGGCACTCCAGATTTCTTCAACGCCAATTCCCAGAAGCCCTGATCAGAAGGAGTGTCGATTTCTTGAGCTTCTGTGAATTGAAGTCCAAGAAGACCTGGAGTGCCAAGGTTGGCCATCACCGGTCTAGCCGGACTCTGGCCCAATCTTGACTTTGTTGGTAGAGAAAGAGAAACAGTGGAGAAAAGCTGAAACCTTCTCAATGCCTAGGAGAAGTAATGTTCTTCTCTATGCTCTCCCTGCATCTAGATCAGGGATCCTCAACCTATGGCCTGCGGCGCCATTTCATGTGGCCCCCCACCACCTCCAACATGCCTGGAAATGCCATGTGGTGAAGGAAGGGCAAAATGGCTGGCCGGCCCCTGAAGCTGTCTGAGGGAGCATGACCTGGCCCCTGGCTTAAAAAGGTTGAGAACTCCTGATCTAGATGCAACTGCAGAAGAAACAAGAGACAGAAAAGAGGAGTGACGCGCATCCGGACCCATCCTATCCATGTGCTCCAAACTCAGACCACTACAGCAATAGCAGTTAGACTTAATGCACTCTCTGGGAGGTTCACAAGTTAATTAGCATTTTGCCTCCAACATGCTGGGGAGTCATTTGACCAAATTGGAAGACTGGAAGGCTGAGTTAACCTTGAGCCCTGGCCAGGACAGAACTCACAACCTTCTGGCTGCAGGATGGCAGTTTAACCCCTGTGCTATGTTGAGCATGTATAGCGGCTGCAAAATGGCAAGTGGAACCACAGCAGATCTTCACTTTTCTCCTCTCACACACCACTAACCTTCAGATGAGGGGGGGCCCCCCTGGGACATTTCAGCTGTAACAAAGCTACGGTTAACAATGCCGTAATTAACATGTTGAGCGTGGTGCATTGATTCAAGGGTGCAAAGGATGTGTGTGTGTGTACGTACAAACCCCACACCATATATGCGCCTGAGCATTTTACTGTCATACTTTTGGATCTATGCAAACGAGCATGTCTGAAGAAAAGAAGAAAGATTAAACCAAGGTTGTTGGGGATGAAAATGTGCAATGCCAGGAAGTGGGACGTGATCTCGCGCACTGGAGAAGCACCCAAAAGCTGCTCTGCATTGCAACTTGGGGAAAACCAAAGTAGATCAGAACATTGGACCATCTAGTTGGCCGCCATGAATGGCCGCCATTCTCCTGGGTTTGAGAGAGAAGGGGTTTTTTGGTTTTGGTTTTGTTTGGGGTGTGTGCGGTGTATTTTGTTTTGATCTGCCTTAGTCAAGGGATCGAACCCAGACATCTCTCCATGCAAAGCAGGTGCTTCATCGCTGAACTTGGCAGACCTTGGAAGGAGTTGACTTCGCAAGTGCCTGCATGCCTTGGAAGAACCTGGTTCATTCCTGTGACTCACCACTTTTTGCACCCACGCACTGAAAGAGACAAAATGGGGAGGTGGGGAGCCTTTCTCCTGCAGCATGATACCCAAGGGGCAGTTGAGCCTGGAATGGCCCCACCACATCCAGCCAGGTTCTCTATGCCTTGAACTCGGGCCTTCATCTCTCTCTTCCTTCCAAGCCTACCAGGGTTGTCTGTGGCTTTTTATCCGGAAACCTGAAACTGCCCCAGGATTGGAAACTGCAACTGCTGCCCAACCTTGGGAATCACTTTCTTTCACTCTCTTTCCAACTCTCAGTTGCAGACACAACGGCTTCGCTTGGCACACTGTGCCAGGCAGGGCACTGCTTCCTGCGGGGGGGGGGGGGATGCCTCTTAAAGGGAAAAGAGGACTCAAGGTGGTTGGGACCGAAGGACTACGATCCTCACCACCACCCCTCCCTGTGCCATGGCCCATTCCCTCCAGTTTTATTCCTCGTGACGGTCATGTGCACTGTGTGTGCCAAGCGACGGATCCCTACAACCCCTAGCCACTGCAATTTTGCCCAAGTTGCAAGCAAGATGTGAGACCCTGCCTTTATGGCTGTTGTAGATGGTCTCAATCCTTCCAGTAGTTCTTCAACTGGGCTCCTGCCTCAATTTCTGAAGTACGGAAGAGGCAAACAGGGGTTCCCAACCTAAGACCCATGGGCCAGATCCGGCCTGTGGCACCATTTCATGTGCCCCCACCCCCTCTAAGGGTGTTCAAGAAACAAAATACGAGAAACTAGGTAACTGTGTATTTGTAATATTTGTTTTGTCATTTCATGTCTTATGTAAACCGCCTTGAGTCGGCCATCGGTCTGAGAAAGGCAGTGTAGAAATATTAAAGGAAATGAAAATGGCCACCCCCTTTGAAGCTGTTGGGACAAAATGGCCACCCTCTATCGTGCAGGCAGGGCAAAATGGACATCCGGCCCCCGAAGCTGACTGAGAGAGCGTGACCCAGCCCCTGGCTTCAAAAGGTTGGGAACCCCTGCTCCAGATGCAAATCCAGAATTAGGACCAACCCAACTATGGGTGTGGGATTCTTTTCCCCACTCGCTACTACCTACTCATGCACAGTTCCCCACCTCCAGTTCCTGAATTTCACTCCATTCAACCGATTCCCACAGAGCTCTAGTTTCTCGGTCAGAGTGCTCTGTTACGAACTCTAAGCAAAGCAAGCGCAAACTCTTTAGAAGAACATGGCCTACGTTGCAAGGAGGACATCGGGGCAAATCATATGAGGATTACCCAACACTGTGGAGCTCTAGGGTGATATACCTTGTTGGGCCAAAAAAAAAAAGGGGCCGCCATGGCTTCATCCCACTGTCCATCAGCAACCTGGTGTAAGTGCAGAAACTGCCGAAGCAGAATACATCACCATGGTTTGACATCCAGTGGGATGCCAATGGCGCATAGTTTTCCTCCGAGATCTAAGGAGTCTTACTAAGTTCTGTAATAGACCCCAGTTCCGCACCTAATATTTTTTGGTAAGGTCTGCGTCTGCAGGGGTTTCCGTGGCCATGGCAGGCATGACTAGATCCCGGAGCGCACGGAACACTGTTACCTTTCCTACCAAAGTGGTGCCTATTTATCTACTTGCGATTTCGAACTGCTAAGTTTGCAGGACCTGGGACAGAGACGGGAGCTCGTTCCGTTGTGCACCACGCGGGTCTCGCACTGCCGACCGGCCGACCTTCCAGTCGTCAAGTTCAGCGTCTTAACCACTGAGCCACCCACAAAGAAGAACGTCTTCTGTGGAGAGCCAGCTCTGCTGGGCCCAAACTCACCGCGCCTCTCCAGATGTGGCACAACAGCCTGGGATGCGCCTTTCACTATAGACTTCCCAACGTGGTCAAATCCTTGCCTTGCAACCAGTCGTGCACTCCAAACTCGAGACATTTCAACTGCATTTTCCAACTTCTATCCTTCCCAGGTTCCAGTGGGATTGTGACATAAATGCAACAGCTCATAAGTTTCCCTTTCCTTTGCTGTCCAAGTATCCCATTCCTCTGTCCAGGAGAGCTTTCAATCCTAAAAATTAATGTTACCTGTCTTCACTCCCCCCAACACACAACCCTTACACGCCCCCCCCGCCCCCCCGCCGCCGCCGCCATTACTTCTCTCCAGGGAAATCAGTCTAAAAGGGTCTAATGGAACAATGTCCCTTTTCCCCTCTTTTTCCCCCTTTCTCTCTCTCTTTTATTAGCATTTGTGGAATTTATTCCCAAACTCTTCTAATCTTTCGTACACAACCATTTGATTTGCATAACCCAGCCCCCTCTCATAAAAACTGGCTGCTAGTTTAATTAAAAAATGTAAATTTGCTGTCATCTCGGGGCCTAGTGAATTAGGACGACATCGGCATTTTTTATTGCTGAAGACGTCCAAATTGATCCGGTCCACCGCCAACCAGAGGGAGGCGTGGGCGGGTGATGGCCTCAGGTAGGCCGGAACAGGTCCTGTCTACCACTCGGGTGTAGCCCTGGTTCCTCGAGCTGAAATGATGGGACAGATGGTTGCTTCGCCACATCCTGGTGACTATTTCGATGGGGTCAACCTTGACGACTACCAACCCTTTCTGATAATAACGTTGTGTCGGAAATCATTCTGGGTTGAAAGGGTTTGCGCTGGAGAAACTCTGCTCAGGGGACGCCCAAGTGAGGCTCCTTTCATGTCCTCCAGATCTTTCTCCTTCGTATAGTTTGTGAATCCCCACTATTGGGTTATGCGCCTGCGCAGAATACCGATCAGAGGCTTTCCCCCCACCAAAAGTGGCCCCCTTTTATCTACTTGCAATTTCTTGCTTTTGATCTGTTAGGTTGGCAAGAGCTGGGACAGAGACGGGCGCTCAATCCGTCATGCAGTACCCAGGTCTCAAACTGTCGACTTGCCGGCCTTCCAGCTAACAAGGCAAGCTTCTTAACCCCTGAGCCACCATGGCCCTGAATCCAAGAAAGCCATCCCCCAACCAACCTTCATTTTATATTTCCAGGGCTGGCATGACTGAAGTTCAGATCCCTGGAACCAGCCCTGATTAGATCTTCTTCCATTGAAAGGGAAGTGGAGGTGACGATGCTCAGGAAAGATTTGCCACAAAGGATGATGGAGTTCTTCCAAATATTGAACCGCCAGGAATAAAACCAGGGGAGAAAGCATCACGACTTCTTCCAAGACCACAACAGGCAAGAGGAAGCCTGTCTTTCCAAAGGCCAAGGTTTGTCGTGCCCAAGCGCCGTCCAACTTCCCAACGATTCCTTGGTTAGATCACTACTCAAGAGGAAGGGAAAACCGAACATCCAAGCCAACACTTCCTAGGCAATAATAGTCCCTGTAAAAGGCACGTCACAGCTGAAGACACAACTCCTTATTCTGGCAAGGAGCGTTGTCCATTTACGTCAAAATAGTACAGGAGAAGCAGTCCTAACCTACCCTGTCTTCCTAGACAAGAATGGGCATCTAAATGAGAGTAACTTATGAAGATCTAAATGAGAGTAACTTATGAAGGACCCTCACTAGTTCAGATCAGGAAACCGACTTGTCTAGCAGCCTGCTTCCAATCTCAATTTGGCTAGGAAGCTCAGAGGCAAACTGTTTCGATGGACGACCTTAACTTCTAAACAAAATCATTTATGCCCGTGTCCCTCAACCTTTGGTTTTTGAACTGCCATTCCCAGAAGCCTAAGTCAATTCCCTAAAGCACGGCTCAGCCGATGTCCCGACTTCGGCTTCTGGGAATTGAAGTCCCAAAACCAAAGTGTGGGAAGCACTTGCCAACATGAAGACTTCTCCCTCCTCCCAGGCAGAGCACTGAGTCATTACCACTGTCTTCTTCACCATGTTTGGGGAACTCTGAGTTATGCCATAGGTTTCAGACAGGAATGGCACGGTATAGATAGAGCAACGTCAAAGTGTACGATGGTGTGCGATGTCGATGATCTCTTGGACAAATTTTTGCTTCATTTTTGGCTTTCATCGTCAAATGCTGATATGGAAAAGACAATCGAGATGCGCTGCTACCAATAAAAATCCTTCTAATTGCACAACCTCAAAAAAAAAATGTGCCACTAGGATTATGGTCTCTATTAAGACTGTGCCACACTCCTTTCAGATCAATATAAAATATCTACTTCTCTGTATCAAGTATAAAGCGCACATCTTGCTGGGCCAAGCCAAAGCTAAACCAACTGATGGCATCCGTTGTGAAAACTATTGCATCCTACTTGCATTTCACGAGAGGTTCGGCATAAGCTTTTGGGAAAGTTAACCTCAGCATTATTAATAAATATGGGCATTTTCATCTGGCAGGCTAGGAGTTCTACTCTGGCAGTCCAAACCAACCCCTGAGCTCAGAAATATTTCATTTTAAGTGTAATTTCTTTTGCACCAGGCTCTGGTGAGTAGATCTCACAGTTCTAGCAAAATACAATGTGTCTCTCATAACCTAGATATCTGCTCGCCACTGCGTTGTGCCGTAAAAACCAATTCCTTCATCCTGTACTGAGAACTTCCCATTAAGGTGGAAGATGTACCACTCCAGGGAAAGCAAGGAAAGCAAGGAAAGCAAGGAAAGCAAGGAAAGCAAGGAAAGCAAGGAAAGAAAGGAAAGAAAGAAAGAAAGAAAGAAAGAAAGAAAGAAAGAAAGAAAGAAAGAAAGAAAGAAAGAAAAAAGTTATAAAAAGCAAATTTAGCAGACATCTCCCTTTTTATCAACTGGAATACATTCACGCCTTTTAATTTCCTTTTAATTTGATGATAAGGACATTATTTTTCTTTTCTTAAATTGCAGTCTACCGCATAAAACTTCCCAAATGCACCATGTGCCCATAAACATTTTGGGCAGTGCGTTTCTCCATACAGACCTTCCTGTGGCCGTCTGGTTTAGCTTCCCGATGTATAGCCCAAGCCTATCTATGTTTACCCAACAGTAATCAATGGGTCTTACATGCAAGTGAGTATGCACAGGATGCCAGGCTTACTCGAGAGTAATCCTAATTAAACCAAGGGGACCTACATAAGCAGCATGCCTAGAATTACATGATTAAATCTCCTACAGGAAATTCTTGTTCTTCATAGTTGACCAGAGGACTAGCTGGCTTGACTAGGAATACAGTGATCTTGCCTAAAAACATGTATATTAGCTGGCGAGAGGTTGTTAATTGCACATAAACAACCAATTAATTTGTGCAGGTCAGATAAACATAAACACTACCCCACACTCCAGCCTGAAGAACAATGGCCACTTGGATTGACCGAGACATCAATTGTTTAAATATAATCGTGTAGGAGGCTACAGCAGTGGTTCCCAACCTTTTGCCCCCTGATGTTCTTGGACTACAGCTCCCAGAAGCCTTCACCATTGGATGTGCTAGGCTAGCCTTCTGGGAGCTGTATTCCAAGAACATCTGGGAAACAGTGGGTTAGAGTATCTTTATCATAGAGCAGGGGTGTCCAAACTTTTTGGGCCACGGGCTGGCCACGTGGTTCAGCAGGCTGGTCATAGGGTCCCTCCCACTGGAAGCGGAAGTAAAACGGGCCTTGCAATCTGTTTTGAAACAGGATGAGATAGAGCATACGTGCATTAAATTAGGGTTGACCAATCTCAGTGTGCTGGCTAGAGTCTGAACATTGATGCGGTCCTCAACATCTGCAGAAGACAACAAATCTCAAGGACTCGGTGGTTGAAAGTGGAAAACATCTGGAGTACTTCGACAGTAGCCAACAGTGGCAACAAGGGCCGGGGAAAACTCCCTAGAGAGCATCTCTAAGAACCACGTAGGAAGAAATGTGGAAGCCCAGGGAGGAACGGAGACAACCTCCAATCGATTGGATGAGTTCTGCTTCTCCCCTAATTTCCAAACCCACTTTGCCATATTATTCATATTAACTGGGGTTGATTCTGGGGCAAGTATCCAGACACCCCCTGCCCCCCACCCTCCCAACAATGCTCAATTGCAACATTAGTTGGCCCAGAAGCATCATCTGCCATCTCCCCACCCATGGCCTGCCTTGTCTCCGTGACATCCAGTGCCTGTTCTACGATGTCTAGGTTCGGCCCCTCAAATCTCAGAGTGAGGGTTACCACTGATGAAGGTTGGCACATGGGCTTGTTAAAAATCCCAACCTGCGATGGCATCTGAGCGATTTGAGTGGGTTAATCTCCAAAAGCTATGCTGCTGAATCCAGGTTAAGCAACCGCGAGTCTTCCAGCCCTCAATGTAAACGAGCACACTTCAAGACTAGCATCGTTCCTCCTCCATCTCCGAGCTGGAGAAGGCTACGGACAATGTCACAATGACTCAAGGAGACAGGCAGTTCCCAACGAGAGATAAGGGCATTGACGGAGGAAGAAGGCTCATGGCCTCTGAGCACAACAAGTAGGTTGACTACAAGGCTGACTTTGACTCAATCTTCTATCCTTAGGTCTTAATTTCTAGGGCCTAGCCAATGTCCCAGGCCAGTGATGGCCAACCTTGGCACTCCAGGTGTTTTTGGACTTCAATTGCCAGAAGCCTAAGTCAGCACTCCAGCTGATCAGGGCTTCTGGGACTTGAACGTCAAGAGCAGCTAGAGTGCCAAGGTTCACCATCACTGGCCTAGCAAATGTCTTAGGTCAGTGGTGGCCAACCTTGGTAGTCCAGGTGTTTTTGGACTTCAATTACCAGAAGCCTAAGTCAGCACTCTTGCTGATCAGGGGATCAAAGAACAGCTGGAGTGCCAAGGTTCATCATCACAGTCATAGGCTCCCCTACACCATTGGAGTGTAAGGCACTTATGACTTCAAGCGCCAACAAGTAGACCAGACAGAGCTCAGGAAATGGAGGAGTCATCACACCATCTAAGTGATGGTGAACCTTGGCACTCAGGTGTTCTTGGACTTCAATTCCCATAAGCCCAAGTCAGCACTCCTGCTGATCAGGGCTTCTTGGAATTGAAGTTCAAGAACAGCTGATGTGCCAAGGTTGGCCATCAATTGTCTACTCTATGACCATAGCACACTAATGGCCAACCTTGGCACTCCAGATGTTCTTGGACTTCAATTCTCAGAAGCCCAAGTCAGCACTCCTGCTGATCAGGGCTTCTGGGAATTGAAGTCCAAGAACATCTGGAGTATTAAGGTTGGTCTAGTCCTGTGATGGTGAACCTTGGCACACCAGGTGTTCTTGGACTTCAATTATCAGAAGCCCAAGTCAGCACTCCTGCTGATCAAGGCTTCTGGGGATTGAAGTCCATGAGCACCTGGACTGCCAAGGTTGGCCATCACTGATCTAAGAGCTTAGGTCTTCTGAGCTCAACCTTAAGTACAGGCAACTTGTACGCAGACCACCATGGAGTCTTCCTGATCCTATTTCAAGAGAGACTTTTTTGAATGGGAGCCTAACACACCCACCACAGAAGGTGCCAATTTCCCAACGTAGGGAGCTGACAAAGCGATAAGACATCGGAATTAGGCCCAAGAAGGTTGCCAAACACAGCACAGCTTGGTTCCCAAAATTGTCAAGGTTCCCTTCCCCTTACAGCTTAAAACAAGTCCAAAAATATATATATATATCAGATTTCCTCCCTTTAAATTAAAATTCTCAGCCTCCTAGGAAAAACAACAACAGAAGCCCTTGTACACACTCAACCACATCCTTCACGAACACACACCAAGCCTACGCATTAAAGCCCTTGACCTAATAAAGAAGAGAAACACACCCAAGAAAGACGACATGCATTTCATGTCCATTTCAAAACAATGCACACAAAAGCTTCCTTGATGCTTCTAATTCTGGGCCTAATAAACCAACGATTGAATAAAACGAAACCTCAAAATATAGAGAAAACACAACACACTGACACATTCACTCTGTCTTTCTTTCTTGTCTTGACCAAAATAATAGGTGTAAAGTTGGGGTCAGTCAATCATCAACCATTTTATTACAACCGCATGCCCTATGAAATGCCACATGAATGGCCTCAAACATGTCGAATCATCAAGTACGGGCGCATGTAGGGTATGGATAACTGCTTGTTATGAGTTAGATTTGTTTTGATGGGAGGAAGGGGGGGGGTTAAGAAACAGAGGGCAATAGGTTTTCTTATCGCCACGATTGGACTCACTGGGGATTAGTTATTCTTTAACATTCTTCAAACTCCCATTGAGAGAAGTTAAAGTATTCAAAAAGTACCTTGTCCGGCTAATACTCTGGCAACAGCCGGGGAAGCAGATTAATTTATGTCTTGTAAATTTATTTATTTGTTGGTTTTATATAATCACCTTTTTTCACCCAAGCGACGCAAGGCGGCTCGCAACATCAGTTAAGACCCATAAAAGGGGTACATCCCCCCTGGGAATCTACTGTTGAAAACGTGGGCCATGGGCGACCTCTGTTTGCTCGACTCTTCAATAATAATAATAATAATAATAATAATAATAATAATAATAATAATAATAGATTTTGTGTCAGATATTATTCTGGGTCGAAAGGATTTTTTTGCTGGAGAAACTCCGCTCAGGCGACGCCCGCATGAGGCTCCTTTCATGTCCCCAGGAACCGAGACGGAGATGGGCGCTCAATCCGTCACGCAGCGCCCGGGTCTTGAACTGCCGACTTGCCAGCCTTCCAGGAAACATGAAAAGCAATCCGCAGCATCTTCAAACTTTCCCAAAAATTGATGGCCACATCTCATAAACATTTGGAGATGTGGGCAAGTCATGCTTTGGGTGGGGTACCAGCTTCTGATTCCTGGGGCCTCGATAAGTCCTTTGAGGTTCCCCCTCTGAGATACGAGGCCACAGATTTCTCTCCACCTCCGCCCAATGGAAAAGCACACACAAAAAGATAAAGCTACATCCCAGAGTGGGTCGTGGGAACCTCAAAAGGCATCCAAGCCCTGACCCCAAGGTCTGTCATGGCCTGTAAAACCTAAAGGTGACCCCCTTCTCCAACCATGGCCATTATCTGCCCCATAAACAAAAGTAGAGGGAGGTGAAGACAGCATGGGATCTCTCCCCCCCCCCTTTAATAAATCTTGCCTGAAAACATCTCCCAAGGTGGGAGAAAAGGCTCATTAGATATAATAAGCAGCCTCCCCATCCGTCACCCGCTTGTCCTGAATAAATTAACATTCCTTTTTATTTAGCGAGCCATGCCAGGAACCTGCCAGGCAACCTTTGCGGGACAGGACGGTGGTGGTGGTGGTGGGGATGGAGAGGGTGTGATAAATTCAAGTGGGGTGGGGGGGGAGAGAGAGAAAAAAGAGGAAAATTATATGGAGAATAGGTGAGGGGGGGAAACTGCGGGTGGAAAAACTTGCACGCAGTCACCGAGCAAAAGAAAAGTCAACTGCATCGTCATAATAAAATCCGCACCGTAAACTTCCTTGTTTGCTTTCAACGTTCAGCCTAGAGCAGCGATGGCGAACCTTGGGCACGCCAGCTGTTCTTGCACTTCAATCCCCAGAAGCCCAGGTCCCTGTGAATCCACACGCATGGGTTTGCCAGCTGTTCTTGGGCTTCAATTTCCAGAAGCCCAAGTCCCTGTGGGCATCTGGGAATTGAAGCCCAAGAACAGCTGGAGTGCCAAGGTTGCCCTAGACGTGTGCCATGCCATCATTTAGCAACCCCACAAACAGAGTCGGTCTGGAAATCCATCAAGAGAAATCCCCCACCTTCGACATTCACTGGGTAAAAAAAAAATACCCTAAAAATATAATCGCGGTGGGATGGAAGAGGGGAGGGAGAGCGAAACTTCTGCAAAACAGCCAAAAGAAAAGTGAAAGAGCACTATGTACCTTTGCACCTGACGGTAAACACCGACGCTGGATTCTGCGTCACCTCTTTACAATATCTGGGCAGGTCTTTTAAAGAGATTTTTAAGAAGTTTACCCGAGTCCATCCCTTCCCTGTTTAACTCGGCAGCATGGCTGAACATTTCCGCGCGCCCCCCCTTCCCCACGATACCGAGGCGGCCAACTTTCCGGCCCCCCTCCGCCGTGGCGGCTTTTGAAACTTTTCTTGAAAAGAAAAGAAGAAAGGGGTGTGGGTTGGAAAGTTGACATCTTTTCCATGGAGGGGTTGTGTGCTGAGCATTGCCCGGCGCCCTTGAAACATGAAGCCGATCAGCTGTGCCTGCCGGCTTTATTAAACTGGGGGGGGGGGGGGGAAGGAAACTATTTATAGGCTACGGCCAGTCCGCCGGTTGACAGCCGAAGAAATGAAAGGTGGATGGAGAGAGAGAGAGAAAGAAAGAGAAGGATGGGAGAGGAAGACAATGAAGGATGAAGAGGAAAGGGTCAAGAGGTCACTCTCACACACCCGCTTGCTTGCTTGTCCACAATTTCTTCTCCGCGCCACAAAAGTATTTGGAAACAGACAAGGGGGGGGGGGAAAGCACAATTGTGCTGTACTCACCATAGTCGGAGAGACGGAAGCCGAATTCACTTAGATAATCAACTTTCATAATACTTAATTAATACCTAATTGCCACTGATTGCTCCCCCGAAATAACAAGTTGGGCTCAACAGACTGATGTCATCGCGGCGGCCGGCTGTGGTTTGAAGGACCTCCCTGGGAAATCCACTTGGGCACCCGGGAGGGCAGAGTGACAGCTGCGGCGGGTGGGAGGGGCCAGCTGTCAGAGGTGACGGTGATTGGCAGGCCGGCCCAGAGCCTGTGGCCACGCCCCCCTCCCCACAAGGCCCGCCTTCCCTCTGAGTAGCTGGAGGGCAGGTGAAAAGAGACCAGGCAGGGAGACCTCCCGGGATGGATGGATGGATGGATGCTTGCCTGCCTCCCAGGAAGGAGGATGCTGGACGAGGGGGGAGGGCAGCATCTCCCTGCCTGCCTGCCGGCTCTCAACCAGGAGGGAGGGGAAGGAAACTCTCCTCTTTCTTTCCCTTCCTCTCTTCTTGAGCCTTTTCTCCAAGCTTTGGACAGAAGAGAGTCCCAGAAAATGAAAATAAAAATTCAAATCACAGGGGGAAGAAAAGGCATGTTGCAAACCTGGTGGAAAGAAATCGAAAGGGACGATGAAGAGGAGAAAGTACGAAAGCAATCAGTCCAGGGATGGCCAACCTTGGCACTCCGGATGTTCTTGGACTTCAATTCCCAGAAGCCCAGGTCAGCAGGAGTGCTGACTTGGGCTTCTGGGAATTGAAGTCCAAGAACACCCGGAGTGCCAAGGTTGGCCATCATGAGTCTAGGCTACTTCACTCATCCACAGAGCTTGGAAGCAAGGCATGCTCAGTTACGAAACTTCAATTTAAGCCACAACATTTGCAAAACTTCTGCATTCTGCATAAAAAAAATAAAAATTACGTACAGATCTCCCTCGCCCGAAAGGCAGCCGTGTCCAACTCTAGAAGGCGGTACACATCTGTTTACAGCCAAAGAGCCAGTGCTGCCTGCTTGCAGATGTTTCCACGATCATGTGGCAGGCATGACTAGACACCGGAGTGCTGTCACCTTTCTTGCCAAAGCGGTCCCTATTGATCTACTTGCATTTCCTTGCTTTCCAACTGCTAGGTTGGCAGGAGCTGGGACAAGGACGGGAGCTCGCTCCTCCGTGCAGCACTCAGGTCTCGAACTGCCTTCCAGTTGTCAAGTTCAGCACTGTCCAGTGGAAAAAAAAAATTAACACCCATTTCCGTTTGCCACAGAAACCAGCCAAGTCGCAACGCAATACGCTCCCTTTGAAACGGCCTTTCGGAGGATTCCCTGAAGAATCTCTTCCGTCGCCCCAATAATCAAATATTTCCTTTTTTGTCTGCCCAGCTCTTCCTAGTCCAAAAATACCACAGAAAAATAATATCTCCTTTTTCCAGCTCCGCATTTAGAAGCGGCGCACTCTCTTTGTCCACTTTTGCCTAGAATCCATACCTGACGTCAGAACAGATCTATCGCGTCTCTCTCTTTTCTCCAGCCAGAGAAGTTGTTTATCACTATCTCCAAAATGTCCACAGAACGCAATTGTTTAGCCGTCCATTTCTGTTCAAAGTTTGGAGACGGGATGTCCAGAGGCACAAGTTGCGAAGAAAGCCCTGGAAGTGCGGTTGAGACCTTCACCTCTCTTGCTGGCAGGAAGGATCAGATACGGACTATTGTGGCCACTGGTTTGACCCGGCAAGGATCGCCTTGCATCCTTCACAGTTGGAAATTATATATATATATATATTAGAAGAGTTATTTAGAGCAAAGTTTGATTATTGTTTCACTTGCCCAACTGGATTCAAAACAATTCTGTCCCAACACAACAGATAATTTCTTCCCAACAATCAAGATATTAAAATAAAAAAACACTCAATTGTATTGGACAGGATTCTCTTCTTAGTCTTGGTCAAATCTAGGAAGCTTATTCATCCATTCATTTATTTTTCTGATTTATATTGCAGAAAAATATTTATTTTTTCTGGTTTGCAGTGCCTAAGACGCTGACTGGGAGGCGGAAGGTCAGCAGTTCGATTCCCGAGTACTGCAGGACGGAGTGAGCTCCCGTCTTCGTCCCAGCTCCTGCCAACCTAGCAGTTCGAAAAGCAAGAAATTTCAAGTAGATAAATAGGGGCTACTGAGGTGGGAAGGTAACAGCGTTCCGTGTGCTTCGGTGTTTAGTCATGCCTGCCACATGACCACAGAAACGTCTGCAGCAGCAGACAGCGCTGGCTCTTCGGCTTTGAAGCAGAGATGAGCACTGAACCCTAGAGTCGGATACGACTGGCTTTCAAGTAAGGGAAACCTTTACTTTTACCTATACAGGAAGAAAGGCTGAGAAGGAAAATAGCTCTTTCCCAGTGGTAGTGAACTTTGGCACTCCAGATGTTCTTGGACTTCAATGCCCAGAAGCCCTGATCAGCTTGAGTGCGGACTTGGGCTTCTGGGCATTGAAGTCCAAGAACACAACTGGAGTGCCAAGGTTGGCCATCACTGTGATAAGGGCTGGCTCAAGAAGCCTGGGAAACTCACCGGCAGGACTGGAAGGAAAGAGGCTTTCCTGATGTGACTCGGAGGAGTTCTATTTTTAGCTCCAGTGCCTAATCACTGCTGGTACACCAACCCACCTCAACGCATTCATGTTGCCTCTTTTCATAGCCACCCGTGCTACTAAACACCACAACATCCTGTGGCAATGCATTCCAAAAGTCAATTATGTCTCGCTCCGAGAATGCCTTCCCTGGGCCCCTCCTGCGCATACTGTCACTCGGCTTTGCCTGACAGCACATCCACCTCTTATCTGATCTGATCTTCACATCCTCACTCAATGGCCACATTGCTCCATGACTCAGTATGGATGGGAAGTGGTATATATCGCACCATTTGGACTGTAAGCGGTGTAAGTTTCGGAGACGAGCCACCCCACCCAAAACTATAAAATTGGTTGGTCTCTCCCTAAGCCAGGGATGGCCAACCTTGGCACTCCAGATTTTCTCGATCTTCAATTCCCAGAAGCCCCGATCAGCAAGAGTAATGACTTGGGCTTCTGGGAATTGCAGTCCAAGAACATCTGGAGTGCCAAGGTTGGCCATCACTGCTCCTAAGCCACGAGTAAACAGCCAGGCACTAAAGATTCTGCAAGTCACCCACAGGTAAATTTTTAATAAGCCGCAAAGTTTAGCCATAAGGGGCCATTCAACAATTATGTGATCCTCAGGGGTGGGTGGATCTGCCATCTGAATTATGGAAAATTACGTGGGGTCAAGGGGGGGTCAGGTCAAAGGTTACGTAATCCATTTGGAGCTGTTGTGGTTTCGAAACATGGCGCCTTTTTAGGTTTAAAAATGATCTCTGGGAATTTTGATCCGATTTGAGATTATTGAATCCTCACCGAAGCGTTCTGCATTAGGCACCAATAGTGAAAAGCTCTAAAAATTAGAGTTTTGATACAAAAGCTCTGGATTGCATAATTTTAAAGGGAGGGGGGTTCGAAGTGAAATTATGGTCGGATTACATGGGTGGAGGGGGTCGATTCCCCCACCCCAAAAATGGATCACGTAATTGATGAATGGCACCTAAGGAGACAACATGTGCCAGGAGATAAGGTATTCTGAGAACAAATGGCTCCAGATGACCTATGACAGTGGTGGCGAACCTATGGCATGCGTGCCAGATGGGGCTCTCAGAGCCATTGCCCCAGCACAGAGTTCAGCCAGCCCCTCTGCCCAGCAGCCCAAACCATGCTCCACCAAGGAAGGCCAACTACCAAGTCCATCTGACTTGGCAGGAGTTATTTTCGGAAGCCCAAAATGGTGCGTTCTTGGCTTCTCCTGGAGCAGCTTCAGGCAGACTTGGTACAAAGAGATCCGACAGATGACACATCATGTATCAACAGGGGGAACATGCTATCGCTTTTCACTTTTGGACTTGTTCGGACCGGAGCGAGTTGTGTGTTGTATGACTGAATTGCTGCTGCTACAGTTTCTATTGTATTTTGGACTTGGCTCTCTGCTATAGCGTATCTTTGCTTTTGCCATTTTGTAATTGCGATTGTATCTGCTATTTATTTTCGCTATACTGTATTTTGTTTGATGTGTTGTGAGCCAACCTGAGTCGGCCCACACTGAGTAGGGCGGCACACAAAGAAACATAAACCAACATAGCTCTGATCACCTCGACTGAACTCCCAACTGTTTGGCAATGTTTACTTGGGCGATTTTAGCAAAAGACCCAAGTTATGGCAAAGGAAAACTCAACAAACAAAGAAAATAGCAGACAACCACACACATGCGCGCGCACTGTGGTGCACTGATCCAACACAAGCTTGTGCTTACATCTATGACTGTCTTAAATGTTAATAATAACAGGCTTATTCTCTCAGTGTGGATTCTTAGATGGATAAAATGGTATCGGCTACTCAAAAATGGAGACTGGAAAGTCATGGGAATCCCAAACTATATAGAAGTATTTTTAAAAATAAAGAAAGTTGAGGGTGAGAGGAACAGATTAAGGAAGGCTGAGTAACGAGAATGCGACACTGTGACATTTTGTCGCAGGCCCCGTTTGTGAGATCAGAGGCTGTGCAATCTTGGCATACTGTTTGCGCATTGGCCAATCGGTTGTGCACCAGGCTCAATCTGGGATCCACTTTTAAAAGAAAACCACAAGATCCAACTTTTTCTCTTGGCTTTCTCCTTTTTCTCCCTGTCCTGTTATCTTGTTCTTCATAGTTTTCCCTCTTTCAGCATCAAAAAAACTCCAAAAAAGAAAGGAAGGAAGGAAGGAAGGAAAGAAAGAAATAAAGAAAGAAGGAAAGAATGAAATGAAAGAAAGAAGAAAAGAAAGAAAAGAAAATTTTATGTCAGAAATTATTCTGGGTTGAAAGGATTTTTGCGGGAGAAACTTCCGCTCAGGGAACACCCAAATGAGGCTCCTTTCATGTCCCCAAGAGTTGGGACAGAGACAGGTACTCAATCCGTCATGCAGGACCCAGGTCTTGAACTGCTGACTTGCCAGCCCTCCAGCAAACAAGGTGAGCTTCTTATCCACTGAGCCACTGCAACCCCAAAGGAAGGAAGGAAGGAAGGAAGGAAGGAAGACAGACAGAATGACAGACAGAAAGGAAGGAAGGAAGGAAAGAATGTAAAGAAGGAAGGAAAGAAAGAATGGAAAGAAGGAAGCAATGAAAGGAAGGAAGGAAAGAATGGAAGGAAGAAAGGAAGGAAGGGAAGGAAAGTAAGAAATAATGGAAGGAAGGAAAGAAAGAAAGAATAGAAGGAAGGAAGGAAGGAAGACAGATAGACAGACAGACAGATAGAAAGAAAGGAAGGAAGGAAGGAATGTAAGGAAGGAAGGAAAGAATGAATGAAAGGAAAGAAAGAATGGAAAGAAGGAAGGAAGGAAGGAAGGAATGGAAGGAAAGTAAGAAATAATGGAAGGAAGGAAAGAAAGAATAGAAGGAAGGAAGGAAGGAAGGAAGACAGATAGACAGAAAGAAAGGAAGGAAGGAAAGAATGTAAGGAAGGAAGGAAAGAAAGAATGGAATGAAAGAAAGAATGGAAGGAAGGAAGGAAAGAAGGAAAGAATGGAAGGAAGGAAGCAAAGAAAGGAAGGAAGGAAAGAAAGAATGGAAAGAAGGAAGGAAAGAATGGAAGGAAGAAAGGAAGGAATGGAAGGAAAGTAAGGAAGAATGAAAGGAAGGAAAGAAAGAAAGAATAGAAGGAAGGAAGGAAGACAGATAGACAGACAGACAGATAGACAGAAAGAAAGGAAGGAAGGAAAGAATGTAAGGAAGGAAGGAAGGAAAGAATGAAAGGAAAGAAAGAATGGAAAGGAGGAAGGAAGGAAGGAAAGAAAGGAAGAATGGAAGGAAGGAAAGAAAGAAAGAAAGAAAGAATGGAAGGAAGGAAAGAAAGAAAGAAATCCTGGAAAATGATGGTGGCAAAGTTACTAGTCCATCCTTCTCTCTCGCTCATTGCATTTCTGGGCACCAAGGCATTTATTTCCCTGAGCTGTTTGGCAGGAGGCTCTCTTGCAAACGGGGACGTTGGCTGTGTAGCATTCCTTCCTTCCTTCCTTCCTTCCTTCCTTCCTTCCCTCCTCCACTTTCAGGACAAAAGTCCTGCCCTTACAGAAACCACCTTGCCAAGTACCGGATGTTTAAAGGGAAAAGAAAAAAATAACCCCCAACTAGCACAAAATACCTATTTAATCAGGCAAATAACCTGTTCGTTTGTTTTCAAGAGAGTGGCTTTAGGTATATTTACCCAACACACCTAACAATCCTCCCTTACATTCTTTCCTTATAAATTTTTTTTTAAAAAAAATAACTCCCCCCTTTAAAAAAACCCTGTGATCTACACAAAAACAAAGGAAAAGCTGTACAGGGAAATAGATTCATGTGAGCCGTCATGTGCAGAGGAGGGCACATAAAGTGCCACCTCCCACTCGCTGCTAGAGAGAGAGAAAGGGGTCCAGATGCTGGCCTGGGGAGGGAGAAAAAGATTAATTAACGTTTCTGGACTGTGTCAAGGTTGTATAAAAAAGGAATAAAAGTTCCAGGAACAAATAAGGTTCTGCCTGGGTCTGTTTTGGCAAAGCATGTGCTTCTGCGTGGCTCAGATATGGAAAACGTGGTCAAGAGAGAGAAATTTCCTCACGTAGGCAAATTCCAACCTCTTCTTGTTCATATTCAGCCCCATCGATCAGTGTAAATCCCCAAAACACCATCTGCATCCTCCAGTTTTCTCTCTCTATATATGATTAAAAAATATCAATTTTTCTCACCTTGTCCCTTAACAGAATTTAAAACACCACAATTTCCACAATCCTGTGCACAGACCTATGCTAAAACTAGGCAAAGGTTGCGCTTGTTTGAAAGTCAGTCGTATCTGACTCTAGGGTGTGGTGCTCATCTCCGGTTTTAGCCAAAGAGCCAGTGCTGTCGGCATCGGCAGATGTTTCCATAGTCATGTGTTAGGCATAACTAGACGCCCCCAGAGCACATGGAATGCCATTACCTTTCCCGCGGAAGGGGTGCCTATTTATCTACTTGCAACTTCTTGTTTTGGACCTGCTAGGTTGGCAGGAGCTGGGACAGACGACGGAAGCCCACTCGACCGTCATGCAGCGCTCGGGTCTTTAACTTGCAAGGAATTGCAAGTAGATAAATAGGTACCATTTTGGCAGGAAAAGTAATGGCCTTCCGTGCACTCCAGTATCTAGTCATGCCTACCACATGGCCATGGAAATGTCTACAGTCACAGACAGCGCTGGTTCTTTGGCTCTAAACTAGGGGTTCCTAACCTTTTCAAGAGTGGGCCGAGTCACACTTTCTCAGCCAGCTTCGAGGGCCGGATGGCCATTTTGACCTGCCTGTGCAATGGGGGTGACCATTTCGTCCCAAAAGATTCAAGGGGGTGGCCATTTTGTTTCTCACATGCCCTTGGAGGCGTGGGGGCACATGAAATGGCACTGTGGGCCGGATACAAGTCACCGGATTGACCCACACATGTACCCGTGACTCCAGCATAAAGTTCGGAGAAATGGGCACACAGTGGACGTCAGGAATCAAAATGGACTTGGCAGCTGTGATGAGCGCATGGCTTCCTGAACGCACATCTCTCTTCTACCTTTATTGGGCACAAAAGGTTGGACATACAGGACTCGCGCATTCTCATACAGCCAGAGTGGGAACATCTCTCTTTCTCTCTCCATCTGCTTCTTGGTCCGCAACTTCTTTTAGAAGCACAGTGAGTGAGGGATGAGAAGGGTGGTGGAGAGCCAGCCACAGGCTCCCCACGCATGTCCTCCGAGATCGACTTGGCCATGTGCCTCCCCACAGCAATGTGACGCTGATCAGAGTTGGCTCCCTGGCCCTCCTGGAGGACTGTAACCTATTCACCTTAAGAGAAAGGCGGCCCCTTCCGCGGCCCTTGCTCCATCTGCTTCTGTCTCTTTCTCTCCCGTCTCGACCGGGAAATCTATGCGGCAAACCGAGATGCCCTCTTTTAGTCAATTCCAATTTCCCTTGGATCGGCACGTCATCCCCGGGAGTCGCCTGGAGGCTTGGGCGTCGAGCGGAGCCGGCAACCTCTGCACCGTTGCCTCCCATCCCTCCTCTTTCGCTCCTTGGATGCAGTTTCAGTTGCTTCACCGGCACCCTGACGCGGCAGATGGGTATTGCCAAAGCCCGGCGTGCCGGGTATCAGTGTACAGGCGGGCGGGCGGGCAGGATTGCAAATGTTCGTGTCATCGCTGCGATTAGTCCTTTTGCCACAATCATTTAATCACCTGTCTTCCACCAACACCACACTCATGCGCCCAGCCTCTGTCTGTCTCTGCCATTCCTCCAATGCCATCTTTTCTTCCAGCAGAAAGAGTGCGTTAGTAAATGCTTCCAGAGGAGGTCTCCGACACGGCAGAGACCTCCAAACGATGCCGTCTGTCTTCTTCACAAGATGAAGGAGTGCCACATCAAGGTGCTCGAAAGCCAGTCGTATCCGACCCATCTGTGTATAGCCAAAGAGCCAGTGCTGTCTGCATCTGCAGACACTTCCCATGGTCATGTGGCAGGCATGACTAGACACCGGAGTGCATGGAACACTGTTTACTTTCCCACCAAAGTGGCACCTATTTATCCACTTGCAACTTGTTGCTCTGCTAGGTTGGCAGGAGCTGGGACAGATGACGGGATCACTCCATCATGCAACATTCAGGTCTCAAACTGCTGATCTACTGACCTTCCAGTCATCAAGTTCAGTGTCTTAACCACGAAGCCACCACAGTCCATAGCAGAGACACTAGAGCAGTGATGGTCAACCTTGGCACTCCAGGTGTTCTTGGACTTCAATTCCCAGAAGCCCAAATCAACACTCCTGATGAGAAGGGCCCAAATCAACACTCCTGATGAGCAGGGCTTCTGGGAGTTGAAGTTCAAGAACATCTGGAGTACCAAGGTTCGCCATCACTGCACTAGAACAGGGATTCTCAACCTGCGGCCCTTGGGCCGGATGTGGCACATGACACCATTTCATGTGGCACCCCCACTGCCTCCAACACACCAGGAAGTGCCATGTAGTGGAGGAAGGGCAAAATGGCCGTCCAGCCCCCAAAGCTATCTGAGGGAGCATGACCCGGTCCTTGGCTTCAAAAGGTTGAGAAGTCCCGCATGGGAGCATGTTGCTTGGCTTGAAATCAGAGGGAAAACATGTCAATTTCTTCACAGATTTACAGAGAAGTGGGAGGCAATGAAATCGACCGGCCGGCCTGCCTGCCCTTCCTTGGCCATGCAAAGACTTCCTCTCTCCTGCTTGGGTTGCACTTGGTCACTTGCCTGGGTCTGCCGACGGTCCACCCACAGTCGTCACAGGTCTCCCCAAAACACATTACGTCAGAAGTAAACAAACCTCAGGCGCCCTCGACCACTGAATTACGTTTCATAATTGTTCTGGGTAGACCTGATCTTGTTTTCCTCCAAGCCATTAAACCCCATCCGCTTGCGCCAACTCTTCCACCCGAGATCTCTGAGCTGTCAGTGCCAGGAATTACAACTTCACAGCCCCGACAGCCTCTCACCAAAGTGAAAGTGATCACAGGCTGGTGGTTTGGGAAGGAGGCTGTAAAGCAGGGGTGCTCAAACTACGGCCCGTGGGCCAGATCTAAGCCCCTGACGCCAATTCATCCGGCCCGTGTCACCCTCGTCGCTCCCGGAAGCGGAAGTAAAACACGCCCGTTGTGCAGGCAGGGCAAAATGGGCATCTGGCCCTTGAAGCTGACTGAAAGAGCGTGATCCGGCCCCCGGCTTGGAAAGTTTGGGAACCCCTGGTTCAGTATTTAAGGATCAAGAGGTGTATTTCTTTAATCAATCCAACAAAAAACCTCCTGCATTCATATCAGTATTCGTCCTTTCTCCAGGGAGCTCGGAAAGGCATTTTCTCCGCATCTCCCTCCTCGTGAAGGTAAATTAGGGTGAGAGAGTGTGTGATACATCCAGCGACCTTCATAGGCACTCTGTGACGCCACCTCTCATGAGGTTATCTGCCCTTATTAAGAACGTGGCAGGGCATATCAGCCCAGCTGCTCTGCTATGCGCTATACACTACCAATTTCATGTGCTTTGTGCTCATTGCGAGAAAAGCCCCAAACAAGAACCTTTGCTCCCCCTTCTTATCGGACCAGAGCTCAACAAGCACAGATGTGGCTGGCCACTGATGCAAGCCACACCAAAGAAAGCAAGATTTCTACACTGCCATCATTGACTTAGGGACTGCGGTGGCTCAGGGGTTAAGAAGATCGCCTTGTTAGCTGGAAGGCTGGCAAGTCGGCAGTTCGAGCCTTGGGTCCTGCATGACGGATTGAGTGCCTGTCATCCTCTCTTTGGAAAGACTTTGACTCCTCCTCGCCAGTTGAGTGGCATGGTTAATGAGTTTGCTCTCTTTCCTCTGGGCCCAAATGCACAGCCATGCAAAAGGAAAGTAGAAAACATGTATGGAGCGCATCCACACACGCAAAACAAGTTGACATCGCTGTGAATGAAGCCATGCGTAGAGTAACAGGAGGCCTCAAACCGACACCAGTTGAGAAAATAGACCCTCTTGTTGGTATCGATCAGGAGAGAAGTAGCTGCAGATGCCGAGAGAACTAAGACATGTGGCAGGCATGACTAGATACCGGAGTGCACAAAACGAACTAAGCCAGAGAAGGACCCTCAACATCCTCTGAATGGATATGAGCCTCAAGACCACTGGCTCAAATCCAGGAAGAGCTTCATGGCAAGAACAAACATTACTGAGGGTACGCAAGAGCAAAAACAAATTAGAAGATGGAGGAAGGAGTTCACTGGACAAGGAACATCATTGAAGGAGGATATGACTGAGGAACTCAGCCTCCCCTACGTCACTTGGAGGACCCTGAATAGGCTGAGGGTTGGGGTCCCTAAATATAAAACCAACATGCTCAAGTGGAGGCTGCTGGTGGTCAACAACATGTGGTGTGAATGTGGAGAGAGACAGAATCCTTTGGCTCATTTACTGGACTGCCAATGACTGCCAGAAACCTGTACCGATAAGGACTTGGGTTTGGTCAACGACAAAGCCAACAAAGTGGCTTCATTTTGGCAGTCCAGGGTTTGATCGTGACAGGAAAGAAGAATCAGAAACATGCACTGATGAGGACTTGGGTTTGGCCAACGACAAAGCCAAGAAAGTGGCTTCATTTTGGCAGTCCAGGGTCTCATCGGGACATGAAAGAAGAATCAGAAACATGCACTGATGAGGACTTGGGTTTGGCCAACGACACAGCCAAGAAAGTGGCTTCATTTTGGCAGTCCAGGGTTTGATCGGGACATGAAAGAAGAATCAGAAACATGCACCGATGAGGACTTGGGTTTGACCAACGACACAGCCAAGAAAGTGGCTTCATTTTGGCAGTCCAGGGTTTGATCGCGACAGGAAAGAAGAATCAGAAACATGCACCAATGAGGACTTGGGTTTGGCCAACGACACAGCCAAGAAAGTGGATTCATTTTGGCAGTCCAGGATTTGATTGGGACACGAGAGAAGAATCAGAAACATGCACCAATGAGGACTTGGGTTTGGCCAATGACAAAGCCAAGAAAGTGGCTTTATTTTGGCTGTCCAGGGATTGATCGGGACATGAAAGAGAGACTCTAAGCTCTCACACTCGTCCCCACTTGTATCCTCAAAAAGGGCACATGACCAGGAAAACCACAACAAGCAGAAGTAGACAACAGGTCTTAACATTGCTACACAACCCTGGACAGCGGCTCTGATGAGATGAACCCGCCAAAAGCTAAACATTTTGGGCCGTGGGCCAGTCACGTGGTTCAGCGGCCCGGGCACGTGATTCCTCCAACCGGAAGCGGAAGTAAAATGCACCTTGCAATCTGTTTTGCAACAGGATGAGATAGCTTTTAGGCTGCCATTTTCTCTGCTTAGATCAGGGGTGTCCAAACTATGGCCCATGGGCCAGATCCAGGCCCCGACACCAATTCATCCAGCCCACAACACCCTTGTCGCTCCCGGAAGCAGAAGTAAAACACGCCCATATGGCAATGAGGGTGGCATGGGTTGGATGAATTGGCGTCAGGGGCTGGATCTGGCCCATGGGCCGTAGTCTGGGCACCTTTGAGCTAAAGAAACCAGAGTCCAGGCGGGCAATGGGGCAGTGGCTCAGTTTCTGCCAATGACCCAGGGAAAAAGAAGAAGAAGAAGTCGCTGGGGGACAGGAGGCATGCGTGGGGGGAAGTGTGAGGCAGACACAGCGATTGCATTATTGAAGGAGCCTGGCCTGGCACCGCCGCGCGATCGTCCGGGTAATCCTGTTAGCCGGCAATCTCCATTCCGAAAGAGCTTCATTTCTTTGTGAATATTTGTAAACTAGATATCTAATGGAAAATTATAGGAAAATTATAGTGAAATTCATGACGAAGAAATCCGATTAACCCTAATTCAATTATGCCATCTTAGCCCACACTGCACATTTCCTATATTTTCCCCCCATAAATACCAATGCCAGGGGTCCGGGTAATCAAATAAAATTGAAAATCATCTTTCCATTAAATTCAATTAGCTGCAATTTCTAAAGCCTATCAGAGATTTTAATTACTAAATTATAAAATTCTCCAATGCTAAATTGAAACGGGAAAAAATGACACATCCTTGAGTTTAAACCAAAAAAAAAAAAAAAAAAAGAGTGGGGGGGGATTACAGGAAAAACCTTGAAAAATAGATTTCCTGATTTTAATCTGTGTATGTAAGTCAAAGCACTCTGATTTCTACCAAAGGCTGAGGTGGGATCCAGAGCTTTAGGAAACCTGAGCATGGCAAAGCAGGTGTGCCTGTGCCTGAAATGTTCATCCACATCGCAATCCCTTATCCAATTTATTTATTTTTTGCAATAAATAAATAAATACATAGCTGGCATTTTGTGGTTCAACGCACCGATTTCAACCCGCGTCTGGGTTTCAAGGCAGCCACCGAGCATAGATCTAGTTTGTCTTCCGTCTTCCCTTCTTTTTTTGGTGCCATGCAAAACGTTTCATTTTCCAGGCGCCCTGGAGTTGCCAGTCTGGGGAGTTGCCCGCGCAAACAAAACAAAAAAAAGTTAATTATCCAGGGCTTTTCTTTTTTTTCTTTTCTTTAATAAATAAGGGAAACTGGCTGAGCAGGATTCTTGGCCGGGCTCCGTCTCCCCCTTTATCACCCGTCAGTTTCTGTGACATGTTATTCAAAGGAGAACATTTTGCAATGTGTAGAGTTCTTACGAGATACCATATTTGCCAGCGTATAAGGACGCATCAGAGTATAAGACGCGCCCCGTTATTGCCAAAATAGCCCACTATAGGTAAAGGTGAAGATCGCCCTTGTGCGAAAGCCAGCCGTATCCGACTCTAGGGTTCAGTGCTCATCTCTGCTTACAGCCAAAGAGCCAGCGCTGTATGCGTCTATAGACATGTGGCAGGCATGACTAGATACTGGAGTGCACAAAATGCTGTTTACCTACCCACTGAAGTGGTCCCTATGTATCTACTTACAATTTCTTGCTTTCAAACTGTTAGGTTGGCAGGAGCTGGGACAGAGACAGGTGCTCACTCTGTCATGCAGTACCCTTTCCAACCTGACTTCGGATTAACAAGGAAGGTGTGCGGTGGAGGGAATCATAATAATAATTAAAGTAGTAAAGGGGGGGGGGAGATCCCCAAACTGTGAAGAGACAAAATAGAGGCTCGGAGTTGATTATTGATCTCACTTCTACTGTGGGGTTACGCAGGAGCGCTGGCCCTGGATCATAATGCACCGGCTGGCTCTGGGATGTTACTTAGGTGGTGGGGAATTCTGAGATCCTGGCCACAAATCCGTTCCAGGCCTGTTTTGGAGCCCATGCGTTGCGATGTGTTACAGGGAAGAGATTTGGGTTTGTTGATTACTCATCTATGAAACTTATCAGCGGAGTTTGGCCCAAGTCTTCTTAGTCAACCTCGACTAATGACGGATCCCAAGCTGGCCAGATTGCAGTCTGGCCAGGTTATCCTAAAGCCATGATGGCGAACCTTGGCACTCCAGATGTTCTTGGACTTCAATGCCCAGAAGCCCAAGCACCCTGTGAATCCACATGAATGGGTTTACTGCAATTCATCCAAACCACGCTGCCCTCATCGCTCACGGATGCGGAAGTAAAACGCATCCGGACGGTTAAGGCTCTTCCGGGTTAACCCTTCCTCTGTATGGGCACGTTTTACTTCCACTTCTTGGAGCGACGAGGGCAGCGCGGGCCGGGTGAATTGCAGTAAACCCATTCGTGTGGATTCACAGGGTGCTTGGGCTTCTGGGATTTGAAGTTCAAGAACATCTGAAGTGTCAAGGTTCTCCACTACGGTCCTAAAGTATCCATAAAGAAGACTCTACTGCCAGTGAGTCAACGCTGAGTGTCAGGTGGTGGTTAACTAACCTGACCACCTTGAGGACTAATGGCTTTGGGTGGCGAAGTCCACAGCGACGGCTGATGGTCCCCATGTGGATTAAACCCCACTTGAATCTATCTTGATGGAGGGCAGCAGCTTTATCCATCCCGGCCTGGGGATGATGATGAGGACTTTGCATATACCCAAAGGGCTCAGGACCAGAAAGTGACTCGTGGAACTGAATCAGTGGTACTATGGGTGTCATGCTGCGATGCGGAAGGCAAGTGGAAGGCCACGGCATTATATTCTCAGGACAGTCTTCATGGATGATCGCTGTGAGGATCGCCAATATTCAGAATCAGATACAACCCAAGAAGCTTCCTGAGATGCTAAATTTGTATACCAAGACACCACAAAAAGCTCTAACTTACTTAGTTCTCCCATTAGCAAGACGCGGGTGTCCTTATGCTCTGCCCTTGGCCATCTACAGCTTTCTCTCTAGCTTCTGCCTCTTATTTCCCATTGCCTGTCTAGAGAACTCGCGCATTTTCAGTGCTCACCAGACCATGAATTCACCTTCATACCCAGTTACAGGGTTATTTAGCTTTTTACCCCCCCCCTCCTGATGCCAATAACTGTCTCATTTCGACTGGCAGTTCTGCCAGTTTAACCGTTTGCATTTTTCTCTGTAACTACCTCATACCGCATGCATCCACGCATGGCGCATCTTCTATACTCCTAGACGTTTAACACCCACATACACACCCAGTAAGGCCCATGGCTGCTGGGTTCTGGCAGGGAGAAGGCATTTAGCATCAGTGGATGTCCCTAAAACCTGATTCCCACAGGAATAAGAGAGGGCCTTTTATTTTATTTTTTAAAAAAGCAATGCTGTGGTGGCTCAGTGGTTAAGAAGCTCGCCTTGTTAGCTGGAAGGCCGGCAAGCCGGCAGTTCGAGACCCGGGTACTGTATGGTTCCATAAGCAGATCAAAAAATGTCTCCTTTTCTCTGCAGCATCTCTCGCTCCATCAAGCGGGTGGAAGCAAGGAAATATTTTTATTTAAGTGTTCACCTCCACGGCCCTCAAGTTAGAACCGGCAAGTCAGCAGTGTGAGACCCGGGTACTGCATGACGGATTGAGCGCCCGTCTCTGTCCCAGCTCTTGGGGGAGCCTCATTCGGGCGTCCCCTGAGCGGAGTTTCTTCCGCAAAGATCCTTTCAACCCAGAATGATTTCTGGCACAACATTATTCTTATTAATCCTTTACTTTGTTCATTTTCCTACCTCCATTCGCTCTTGCATGCCTTTTTTTTTTTAAAAAAAAATAAGCTGCTATGAAGACAAATACAATTGCTAGGATTATTTTATAATTATAACTGGTATTATTGTTGTTGTTACCAAAGAAGAAGGAGAAAGAGTTGGGAAGAAAACAATAGATCTACGGATCCCCACCCCTCCGGAAAGAAAACAAACACAAAGATCACTGCAAATTAGACAATGTTTCGCTTGGCTTCATCTAAACAGGCTGACAATATATATTTTTTTTGGGGGGGGGAGTTGTTGCCACAGCGACAGAATAACACAGTGTTCCGCCTGTTGCAGAGAGCAATCAATTAACTTCATGCCACCCGACGCCTGTTTACTCTTCCATTCAGAAGGTGAAGTTCTCTCTCTTTATCCTCCTTTCATTCTTCCTTCCTCGGCGTCACCCCATCCTCCCTTTCCTCCCTTTCCTCCCTTTCCTCCCTTGCTTTTATAAAAATTGCCATCCCCTTCCAGTTGACAAACAAACAAAGAGCCATGTTTTCTTTAATCATAACAAAAAGAGAGATTTGTTGGAGAAAAGTTTGGCTTCTTGTCGGCCAGAGACGGAGCCTGAAATGGACATCGTTCCCGTCCTGCGGCTCTGCCCGGCACCCAATTTCTCCCCATGTTCCTTACGGTTAACCAATTATTCGTTCGTTGCAGTTACATCTTGCTTTTCTCCTCGTCAACTTCGCGCAAAGTTTCAAAGGTCACGGCAGAGTCTTGGTTTTTCTCACCATCTATATCAGTGATGACCAACCTTGGCACTCCAGATGTTTTTTTTGAACTTCAATTCCCAGTGGTCAGCAGGAGTGCCAACTCGGGCTTCTGGGAATTGAAGTCCAAGAACACCTGGAGTGCCAAGGTTCACCATCACAGAGTCAAGGTGTGCATCTAGCCAGGTTATCCTGCCATGGTCATAGAGTAGACCAGGGATGACCAACCTTGGCACTCCAGATGTTTTTTTTGAACTTCAATTCCCAGTGGTCAGAAGGAGTGCCAACTCGGGCTTCTGGGAATTGAAGTCCAAGAACACCTGGAGTGCCAAGGTTCACCATCACAGAGTCAAGGTGTGCATCTAGCCAGGTTATTCTGCTATGGCCATAGAGTAGACAAGTGAAGGCCAAACTTGGCACTCCAGGTGTTCTTGGACTTCAATACCCAGAAGACCAAGTCAGCACTCATGATGATCAGGGCTTCTGGGAATTGAAGTTCAAGAACATCTGGAGTGCCAAGGTTGGCCATCAGTGGAGAAGACCCTACTGCCAGTGACTCAATGCTGAGTGTCAAGCAACAGTTTACTAACCTGACAACCGTGAGGACTATCAGCCTTGGGTGGCAAAGTCCACAGGGAAGGGTGATGGTCCCCAAGTGGATTAAAGCCCACTTGGATCCCTCTTGATGGAGGGCAGCAGCTTCATCCATCCTGGCCCGGGGATGATGATGAGGACTTTGTGTGCCCAAAGGGCTCAGGACCAGAAAGAGACTTTTGAAACTGGATCCGTGGTACTATGGGTGTCACACTACAATGCAGAAGGCAAATGGAAGGCCACTGCATTATATTGCTCCCAGGACAGTCTTTATGGCTGATCACCATGATGACAGCCAATATTCAGAATTTGGTAAGACTTGAACTCAAGCCTTCCTACATCTGGTCTGGTTACTCTCACCACTCTTTCCACAAACCGGTGCCTACTCCGCTATGTGTTGGTTTTGACTACAACTGCCACCACCCCTGCCACGACTCTTGAAATTATACCACGCTGCCCGTTAACACACTCCATGTGCCGTCGGTTCCTCTCTGAGTGCCCATGCATTTAATCCTGAACTCTCGTATTACTAGGAGGGGTAGGGGAGCAAAAAATGCTCTCGCTGCACCATTCACGGTTTTATACGTTTGCCAATGTTTTAGAAATGCATGTCAAAATCTCCGCTAAAATGTGGCTCACGTAAACCTGAACCCATAAATTAGGTGGGGGGGGGGGACTGACCTTCGTAATACTCAGCATTTTTCCGATCTAGTTCGCATTTATAGATTGCTTTTTGGTGTGTGTGTGTGTGTGTGGCAGTTTCTAAAATGCCCGGGCTCTCCCCTATCATGTCCCCTCCCCATGGCCAGCTGCCCCACTGCTCTGCCCCCTTCGGTCTTCTCCATTTCTGAAAGCCAATCTGTCAGGGAACCTGTTTGTGATGAGGGGCTTGTTGACTGCTCCCTGTCCATTATGGTCCAGATTATAAGCATATTGCACCGTTCCTCGCTGCACGAGGCCTGGGAAATCCAATATGCTGAAAGGTTAATGCAATCAATTAGGGTGACAGGGAAGTAAAGTAAGGCTTCCGAGTAGATGAAAAAGAAAGAAGGAGTGAAAGAGAGAGAGAGAGAGAGAGAAAAGGAGAGACGGAAGGGACCCTTGCCAGACGATTGGAAAAATAACCAACATTTCTTTTCCTCTCTGTTAGATTTGCATTCTTCAGAGCCATAACTTATCCATCTGCCCCAAGCCAAAAAGAAAATGGAAAGACATTATCCTCATGCCTGCTGTCTTATTTTTTTTAAAAAAAGAAACATTGGATATATATTTTTATATATGTGACAAAAGAAGTAGGGGTGTTCCTGTCTTCAAAGGACAAGTAAATAAAACGAAAAGGTCAAGGAACCAGGAGTGGGATTATTGCGACTGTACAACTGGTTGCATGCGTTTCTTGAAAAGCGGCACAAGCGTCCTCTGCGTCCGCAGCGTATCAGACGGGGGATCCGTTCCTCCCTGGAACGGCAGAGCTAGAAATAATAACCACGGGAAAGAGGACTTGGACTTGGAAGGAAGTCCAGACGTGGGTGGGGGAAATGGAGGGGAGGGAACATTATACTGTACTCCTAAATCAGATTGCATGGTGGCAAGCATGTGGGCCACAAGGAGCAGGGTTATGGCGACGACAACATTACGACTGGACGGTATTAGATATCCCACCCCCCTCAACTATGTCAGAAATTATTCTGGGTTGAAAGGATTTTTGCGGGAAAACTCTGCTCAGGGGACGCCCAAACGAGGCTCCTTTCATGTCCCCCAAGAGCTGGGACAGAGACAGGGGCTCATTCCGTCATGCAGTACCCGGGTCTTGAACTGCTGACTTGCCGGCCTTCCAGCTAACAAGGCGAGCTTCTTAACCACTGAGCCAACTCCCCACAAACATAATGAGGACTAATTTTACCCACCCCAAAAGGGTGAAAGAAGCTGAGTCAACCTTGAGCCCTGGCCAGGATGGAACTCGCAGCCTTTTGGTTGCAGTCAAGCTAAGGTTGCCTTTGCTCGAAAGCCAGTCGCATCCAACTCTAGGGTTCAGTGTTCATCTCTGTTTATAGCAGGAGTTCTCAACCTTTTTAAAGCCGGGGGCCATAGGGTCATGCTCCCTGAGACAGCTTTGGGGGCCGGATGACTATTTTGCGCTCCCGCCACTACATGGCACTTGCGGGTGTGGTGGAGGTGGCGGTGGGCCCACGGGTCGCAGGTTGGGAATCCCTGGTTTATAGCCAAAGAGCCAGTGCTGGCTGCGTCTGCAGATGTTTCCGTGGATATGTGGCAGGCATGCCTAGAGGGAACGTTGTTTACCTCCCCACCGAAATACACCTATTTATCTGGTTGCAGTACAGCGGTTTAACCCCTACACCCATGTGTTTATTTGGGAGGTGGATGCCCAGAAGCAGAGCAAGCTGGTGCCCCCCCCCCGAGTCCTGTGAAGGAGACCGAGGGAAATGAAGGGGAGGGGTGGGTGGGTCCTGAATGGAAGGAAGAGGCAAGGGCCGTAACCGGGACAGTGAAGGAGGCCGGAGGAAGCATTTGCCCAGCGCCTTTTCAGCCATGCTCAAAGGGGGGTGACCTACACTGCGCCCCGGCTGTGATCGCCTTTCGGGGCCACTGCCTGTCGATCCGTGAGACAATACGAGGGAGCCTTTGAAGTTGGAGAAAAGAAAACCAAACGGGGGTGGTGGGGGTGGTTAAATTAACCCCCCCCCTCAATCCTAACTGAGAGATGGGGGTTGGGGGCAGATATGTGTGTGCCGAACGACGTGCCGAGTGGGCGGGTCGGCAGGGACAAAAGCCCAAAGTTGGGAGCCCAGCGGGGCACCCCGAAACCAGAAAGGAAGAAAGGGAAAGAGCAAACATTTGATGAGGAGGGCACATGCTGCCTTCTGTCTGCGCTCTTCCTCCCCCTTGGCTTTCAGAGAGATCTCCCCCCCCCAGCGCAATGATGGATGGATGGATAAGGGGGCCCCCCTCCCCACTCAACCCTGCCATGTTGCTGCAGAAATATTTACATAACATTGGCCTTCCACCGGTCACCTCTGACACCGCCAAGCACAGCCTTCCTGGGCAAACGCTCGCCTACAGCTAAACGCTCGGGTCCAAAATATCCATAATATCCTGAATTTGGGGTTGTCTGGAAGGTAAAGGGTTGCCCACGTCCGGAAGCCAGTCTGTTTACAGCCAAAGAGCCAGCGCTGATGTTTTCATGGTCACGTGGCAGGCTAGATTAGGGGCCATTCAACAATTATGTGATCCATATCTTGGGGGAAATTGATCCCCCCCCCATGTAATCCGACCGTAATTTTAGCTTCGACCCCCTCCCCGCCCTTTAAAATTACGTAATCCAGAGCTTTTGTATCGAAACTCTAATTTTTAGAGCTTTTCCCTATTGGTGCCTAAGGCACAACAGCTCCAAAATGGATTACGCCATCTTTGACCTGACCCCCAACACCAACCCCATGTATGTTTTCCGTAATTCAGATGGCAGACCCCCTCCCCCCTTCAAGGATCACGTAATTGTTGAACGGCCCCTTAGACCCCGGAGAGCAAGGGATGCTGTTTACCTTTCCCCACCGAAGCAGTACCTGTTTATCGACTTGCAAATCCTTGCTTTTCGAACCGCTAGGTTGGCAGGAGAGTCTATAGTGAATGTTCACCCACTCAGGGCAGATAAAAGACTTCTCCGCTTGTCCAGGAGGTAAGTCTGGGTACAAAGGTGGAGCTTGGGACGTCGAATCAGTAAGGTGGAAAGGGGTGGGTGGGTCCTGTGAGGCTATCTAGTCAGGCTCAAGGCAGGGATCGCAATCAAAGCAGATCTGATAGACCCAATGGTTCGATTCTCTCTTGAATGCTTCCAGGGTTGGAGGATGGTTCCGCCGTCGTACTACTCTAACAGTTAAGACGTTCCTCCCCGATATTCACCCTATATCCGGCTTCCTGTATTCCCTGCCCACAGAAATCTAGAACAGCGGGGAAATGTGGTCCGGATTTCTCACCGGTGCGCTTGACAAAGAAGAAGGTTCGAGACAATCCTGCAAACCTGTACTAGTCGAAATGGCGATGGCAGCATTTGGTACCCCACCCCGCTTCCCACATCACATTCGCACAGAGACACAGAAAAAGATGAATAAAAAAACCCACGTGGGCAGACATACCCATTTCTGGCCTCGGCGGTCTCTCCTACCTTTCGATAGTCAGGAATCTGATTCTGCAGTCTATTTTTTATTTTGTTTTATTTTAATGCTGTGAAGTCACTTCATCCTGAAACAGAAAAAAGAAGGAGGGGGGAGTTAATATTCTGGGGGTGGGGGTGGCACACAGGGCAAAACACAGGGGTACAAAAGCATCAGCCGTTCTTCAGCAGCTGGGGATCTTCTCCTTCAAGTGCCATATCTGAATCCAAATATAGGCAATCATCATGGCTGTTTGTTTTTCATGACAGAGATTACTCTGGGTTGAAAGGATTTTTGCAGGGGATGCCCAAATGAGGCTCCTTTCATGTCAACCAGCCATGAAGACTGTCCTGGGAGCAATATAATGCAGTGGACTTTCATCTGTCTTCCGCATTGTAGTGTGACACCCATAGTACCACAGATCCAGTTGCAAAAGTCTCTTTCTGGTCCTGAGCCCTTTTGGCACACAAAGTCCTCATCATCATCCCCAGGCCAGGATGGATGCTGCTGCTGCCCTCCATCAAGAGGGATCCAAGTGGGCTTTAATCCACTTGGGGACCATCACCCTTCCCTGTGGACTTTGCCACCCAAGGCTGATAGTCCTCAGGGTTGTCAGGTTAGTAAACTGTTGCTTGACACTCAGCATTGAGTTGCTGGCAGTAGGGTCTTCTCCACTGATGGCCAACCTTGGCACTCCAGATGTTCTTGAACTTCAATTCCCAGAAGCCCTGGTCATCAGGAGTGCTGACTTGGTCTTCTGGGAACAGAAGTCCAAGAACACCTGGAGTGCCAAGGTTGGCCATCCCTGGTCTACTCTATGACCATAGCAGGATAACCTGGCTAGATGCACACCTTGACTCTGTGATGGTGAACCTTGGCACTCCAGGTGTTCTTGGACTTCAATTCCCAGAAGCCCGAGTTGGCACTCCTGCTGACCACTGGGAATTGAAGTTCAAAAAAAAAACATCTGGAGTGCCAAGGTTGGTCATCACTGATATAGATGGTGAGAAAAACCAAGACTCTGCCGTGACCTTTGAAACTTTGCGCGAAGTTGATGGGGAGAAAAGCAGGATGTAACTGTAACGAACGAATAATTGGTTAACCGTAAGGAACATGGGGAGAAATTGGGTGCCGGGCAGAGTCGCAGGACAGGAACGATGTCCATTTCAGGCTCCGTCTCTGGCCGACAAGAAGCCAAACTTTTCTCCAACAAATCTCTCTTTTTGTTATGATTAAAGAAAACATGGCTCTTTGTTTGTTTGTCAACTGGAAGGGGCTGGCAATTTTTATAAAAGCAAGGGAGGAAAGGGAGGAAAGGGAGGATGGGGTGATGCCAAGGAAGGAAGAATGAAAGGAGGATAAAGAGAGAGGTCCACTCGGTCACCAAAACTCTTCCCTATGGACTTCGCCACCCAAGGCTGTTAGTCCTCAGGGTGGTCAGGTTAGTTAACTGCCGCCCGACACTTAGCGTTGAATCGCTAGCAGTAGGGTCCATTTTATGGATACTAAGGCCTGTGGGCCAGATCTGGCCCATAGCACCATTTCATGTGCCTCTCTCCCTTCCAAGTGCATTTGAGAAACAAAATGGCCACTCCTTTGAAACTGTTGTAACAAAACGGCTGCCCCCATCGTGCAGTCAGGGCACTGACTTAGGCTTCTGGTAATTGGAAGTCCCCCTGTGGGGCCTGGGGCCCACATTCGGAACCATATCGCCGGGAGAGAGACAGTTGATTTGCGTGCAATGTTTGGAACAGCCCAGAGAAGGATCTAAACACATTTTCTTTTAAAAATTAAAGCTATTTTGAATTCGTCATTTTAATGGTCCTGTCAGCTCTCCATTGTTATCGAGTCTTTTGATGTATTTTGTACTTATTGTTGTTGTGCTTTAAGAAAAGGACTGGGTGCCATCTTTTGCATCTGCTATGCAGAGAAAGGCAGGACATAAATTTTTGCAATAAATAAAATATAAACACAGCTGTCCTCCTGGGAAGGAACAGCTGGGCAGAGTGCCCATTTCAGCTGTTTCTCAAAGGAAATGCTCCAGCGCGATGCAAATATGTCGGAGGCGGCGGCGGCGGCACAAGAGATCTCGGCTACCTGGGAAGGGCTTCCACCCAAAAGCCAGGTTTCGTTGGGGGGGGGGGGGAGAAGAGCTTTCCATGAACTGCAGGCCAAGAGGAGAAGCTGGTGCTTCGAGGCCACGTTTCTGAAGCACCTCTTGGTCAACTTGAGGAAAGTGTGGCATAACCTGGCAGGAGAATTACCTCGTAACGTTAACCTCTTGTGCCCATGTGCCTCCCTGTAATGTGATGCCATTGCTATTGCAAAGAAAGAAAGAAAGAAAGAAAGAAGAGAGGGAGGGAAGAAGGAAGAAAGACAGGGAGGAAGAAAGAAAGAAAGAAGGAAGGAAAGAGGGAGGGAAGGAAGGAAGGTGGTGAAAGAGAGAGAAAGAAAAGAGGAAAAAGAAAGAAAGAGGTAAGGAAGGAAGATGGTGACAGAGAGAGAAAGAAGGAAAGAGGGAAAAAAGAAAGAAAGAGGTAAGGAAGGAAGATGGTGACAGAGAAAGAAGAAAAGAGGAAAAAGAAAGGAAGAGGTAAGGAAGGAAGATGGTGACAGAGAGAGAAAGAAGGAAAGAGGAAAAAAGAAAGAAAGAAAGAAGGAAGGAAGGAAGGAAGATGGTGACAGAGAAAGAAGAAAAGAGGAAAAAAGAAGGAAGGAAGGAAGGAAGGAAGGAAGGAAGGAAGGAAGGAAGGAAGGAAGGAAGGAAGATGGTGACAGAGAAAGAAGAAAAGAGGAAAAAGAAAGAAAGAGGTAAGGAAGGAAGATTGTGAGAGAGAGAGAGAAAGAAGGAAAGAGGAAAAAGAAAGAGGTAAGGAAGATGGTGACAGAGAGAGAAAGAAGGAAAGAGGAAAAAGAAAGAAAGAGGTAAGGAAGGAAGATGGTGACGGAGAAAGAAGAAAAGAGGAAAAAGAAAGGAAGAGGTAAGGAAGGAAGATGGTGACAGAGAGAGAAAGAAGGAAAGAGGAAAAAAGAAAGAAAGAAGGAAGGAAGGAAGGAAGGAAGATGGTGACAGAGAAAGAAGAAAAGAGGAAAAAGAAGGAAGGAAGGAAGGAAGGAAGATGGTGACAGAGAAAGAAGAAAAGAGGAAAAAGAAAGAAAGAGGTAAGGAAGGAAGATGGTGAGAGAGAGAGAGAAAGAAGGAAAGAGGAAAAAGAAAGAGGTAAGGAAGATGGTGACAGAGAGAGAAAGAAGGAAAGAGGAAAAAGAAAGAAAGAGGTAAGGAAGGAAGATGGTGACAGAGAGAGAAAGAAGGAAAGAGGAAAAAAGAAAGAAGGAAGGAAGGAAGGAAGGAAGGAAGGAAGATGGTGACAGAGAAAGAAGAAAAGAGGAAAAAGAAGGAAGGAAGGAAGGAAGATGGTGACAGAGAAAGAAGAAAAGAGGAAAAAGAAAGAAAGAGGTAAGGAAGGAAGATGGTGAGAGAGAGAGAGAGAAAGAAGGAAAGAGGGAAAAGAAAGAGGTAAGGAAGATGGTGACAGAGAGAGAAAGAAGGAAAGAGGAAAAGAAAGAAAGAGGGAAAAAAAGAAGGAAGGAAGGAGGAAGGGAGGGAAGGAAGATGGTGAGAGAGAGAGAGAAAGAAGGAAAGAGGAAAAGAAAGAAAAAAGAAAGAAAAACTTAAGTATTTTAAAAAGTTTTTTTTAAAAAGTAACTCATCCTGCTACTATGTGCGGAAGTGAAAGTTGGACAGTAATTCATTAAAATATATATATGGAAGGAAGCGTTATGGAAACCAAGGGCTCTCAGAAAGACCGATGAGGGGATCCTAGTTCAAATCAAGCATGAACTGCTTCTAGATGCAAACAGGACGAAACCGTCCATGCGCGCCCCCGGAGCTGTCCGAGGGAGCGTGACCTGGCCCTCGGCTTCGAAAAGGTTGAGAACCCCTGACCTAGCGGTTCATTGGGGAAAAAAAGTTTCACAACTTGACACCGCAACACACGCATGTACGCACGCACACCCCTCCACTTGGCAGGTCAAGGAAGGAGGCCAGGAGATGATGCAAGGCAAAGTCACCCTATGCGTGAGCGGAGACGGCATCACCGTCGTTCTCTTTATTCCTTTGCACATTTCAGCTACGGAACGCCTTGCCACCGGAGTCAAGTACCAAAGCTGCCTTGACCTCTCCTTCCTCCTCCTCCTCCTCCTCCTCCTCTCCCTTTCTTTCCCCTCCCATCTCCTGCTTCCTCCTCCTTGCCCACCCCACCCCACCACCATTTGCCCACCCCATGCCTTGCCCACTGCTATTATTTCATCAAGAAGGAAAGCGTGGCTTTCGTTGGCATCTTCGTCCATCTCTCTCCTCCCTCCTTTTATTATTTCGGCCGCAGCTTATCAATGATGCAAGAGGAATAACGCCAATTTACTTAGAATATGTAATCCCCCAAATCAGATTGGGGGATTGCAGGAGGCGGGCTGACCTTGCATATGTCTCCATTAAAGCCACCCAGGCCTCGGCTTGTATGCCGTGTCCCCAGCACATCTTTAGACAGATAACGCTAATTGTACTTGACATGTCCTCTTAAAGAGTGGACTCTCTCTCTCTCTCTCTCTCTCCCCTCCCTCGGCAGGCTCAGCCTGGCAACGCAGCCAGCCCTTCCCAAGCCGGCAGCCGCACTTATTCAGTTAGTTATCTTTCTTCCCCTGGCATCAGGCAGGCTGGGCTTGAAGGGGGTCAGCCACCCCCCACTTCGGAAGGGATCCCCCCCCCAAAAGGTTTCCTGATCTCCCCATTGATCCAAGTCCTCGCTTAATAATAATAATTTCGCGTCAGAAATTATTCTGGCTTGAAAAGGCTTTTTGCCAAAGAAACTCCACTCAAATGAGGCTCCTTTCATGTCCCCCAAGACAGAGACGGGCGCTCAATCCGTCACGCAGTACCCGGGTCTCAAACTGCCGACTTGCCAGCCTTCCAGCTAACAAGGCCAGCTTCTTAACCACTGAACCCCATGCTTCATAATACCCCCGAAAGGGGAAGCAGACACCCCTATCACACCCAGAAACCCGGCAAAGGTTGTATGTGCACGCGTGCCGTGCGGGTGCATGTCTATGTTTTCTGGGGCATTTGCTAATCGGGGATTACAAACGGCTATTGTGGCAGAGTCAATTTCTCTAAAGAAAAGACTCCTCTCTGTGTGCTTCTTTTCTAAAGTAAGACAGACCCAAAGAGGGGCTTGTAAAGCTGGTGCGCGCGCACGCATGTGTGTGTGTGTGTGTGTGTTGGTCACCTATTACTCCCAGTATTTGCAGAAGGACTGTTTTATGAGAAGAAGCAGCTTGAAAGCTCTATGTGCAATTTTTGGCGTCATCACAAATTTCATGGGACCCTGGTGGCTCAAGTGCTTAAAACGCTGAATTCAATGACAGGAAGGTTGGAGTTCAACTCCTGAGTGCGGCACAACAGAGTGAGCTCCTGTCTCTGTCTCGGCTCTGGTCAACCTAGCAGTTTGAAAGCAAGAATTTGCAAGTAGATAAATAGGTGCCGCTTTGGTGGGAAAGGTAAACAGCATCCCGTGCACTCACGACGTGTCTAGGCATGCCTGACACATGTCCACGGAAACGTCTGCAGACGCAGACAGCGCTGGCTCTTGGGCTATAAACATGGATGAGCACTGAACCCTAGAGTCGGATACGACTGGCTTTCGAGCAAGAGTGACCCTTACCTTTACCACAAATTCATGCTCGTGCTGTTTAATCCGGCCAACCCTAAATTGCAAAATTCTAGATATGAGTAATGCTCCATGGTGTTTTCACTGTACAAATCACCCTATGAGGGTTAAAAATCATTCTACAAAGTAAGATTAGAGGGTTTGTTAAGACTTCAACCTGCGACGTCTTTGCTACCTCAAACCTCAGATATATAACACAAAAAAAAACACACACACACACACACACAAATCAAAAAGAAGAAAAGATTGAGCCGCAGAGGAAGAAAGAGTGAAAGACATCTAAGCCGCTTTGACCCTCATCGACTAAGACGCAGACATTTCTCACAGTATACTGTTGGGAGATATTACCCTTTCCCCCCCTATTATGTTTATTTTTGAATATTTCATTGGGGCGGGGGGGGGACCCTGTACCGAAATGACTGTGGTGGCTTAGTGGTTAAGATGCTGAGCTTGTTGACCGGAAGGTTGGCAGATCAGGAATTTGAGACCCGAGTGCTGCATGATGTAGTGAACTCCCATCGTCTGTCCCAGTTCCCGCCAGCCTAGCAGTTCGAAATTTATATATTTATTTATTTACTTACTTACTAGATCCATCGGCCGCCTTCTTCGCCTCGGCGACCCAAGGCGGCTCACGTCAACCAAAACCATCTTGTACATTAAAAACCAACCACTAAAACAATAAAATGATTAAAATCTAAAAACCAAGAGCCCCTTAACTGAAACCCCAAACAGGGCTAGATGAGCCGGCACGGCGTGGTTGTGCTGCCAGGCGCACGCGCACCCCATGCCAGGTGTTTAGAGCCTTCCTTGAAGGGGTCCACATCTGCCTGGAGGCGCAGCTCTGGTGGCAGGAGGTTCCAACGTGCCGGGGCCAACACTGAGAAGTCTCTCCTCCTTACTGGTCCCAGTAAGATGTGCGTCCCTGGCTGATGGGACCACCAAAGGGCCCCTACGGTCCACCCTCACAGGATGGGTCAAAAACCTTGGGACGATGCGGTTTCTTAGCTATCCCGGCCCATTGCCATGAAGGGCTTTAAAGGTCAAAAACAGCACTTTGAATTGCAGCCGGAAATTGCAAGAAATTGCAATCAGATAAACAGGTACTTCTTCGGCAGGAAAGGTAGCGGCGTTCTGACGTCTAGCCATGCCTACCACGATACGGGAACGAACGTACACAGGCAGTGCTCGCTGTTATGGCTGTAACCGGAGATGACCCCCGTGTCCCCTCGAGTCAGGCGCAACTGGCTTTCGAGCAAGGGTGACCTTACAGAAATCTCGCCCCGCTCAGCGTCGTGGGCTGTTTCCGAAGGCAAGCAGAGACTAGACCCAAAGCCACCAAGGAAGGAAGCGCTTGTTGCCTTTCGACACTTTTCTGCATAAATATTTATACCTCCTTTTGAACCCCAACTCCACCTCACCCGACCTTCCCCGGAGCCGATGCCGTGCGCTCGGCCGTCCCGGCTACGTCGTTCGGAGCCACTTTGGTCGGAAAGGTAAAACTTTTCTCCCCCGCCCGAGTGGACTCGGGGCGTCCGCTTCGCCCCCGTTCCCCAATCTTGCCACCTCCTAATTTGACTTTTTCTCTCTCCCCCCCCCCAGTATCTTTTCTCCCACAACCTTTCCCCCTCCCTCTTCTTCCTCCCCAGCAACTGCGCATTTATTAATTCATGAGGCACTAATTAGTTCTTTGTTTAATTTTGTGTTAAACAGACTGACCGGAATGATAACGACTTGCAGCGTTGCATTACGGTCCCCAACCGCCCCTGTTTTCTGACAACAAGGGAGTAGAGAGAGACTGGCGTGATGAACCCCAATTCCCACTTCAGTTGCACTTCATTAAGTCAAAATGTGACAAGAAGCTTAGAGAGTAACTTTCAGATCGGATCGCACATAACAATTGGGCAGGAAAGTTTCCAAAGGGGGTGGTTGGGGGTGGAGGGGCCTCCGAATGAAAGCGGGCACAAATGTGCAGTTCCCCCACTCTTCTCATCTTAAAGAGACAGTGCGCATGTACATGCGCACACCACCACCACAACAACATAGACCCTTAAATAGCAACTAACAAAACCGTGGGTGGAGCCTGGCGCAGGTGTTTGAGTGTCCGACGACGGGTGGAAATTTAAGGCTAGGCGTGGTTGTGCGCTTTGTGCCACACGGTATGAAGGTTTTTGGAATTTACGAGGAAGGTTTCGCAGGGGGTTAAGGTGCCGAACTTGACGGCTGGAAGGTCGGCAGGTCAAGAGCCAAGTGCTGCACAACAGAGTGAGCGCCCGCCTCCGCCCCGGCTCCTGCCAACTTAGCAGTTCCAAAGCGAGACGTTTGCAAGTGGATAAATAGGTACCACTTTGGTGGGAAGATAAACAGTGCTCCCTGCACAGCGGTGTTTAGTCAAACCTGCCACATGTCCATGGAAATGTCTGCAGACAGACAGCACTGGTTTTTGGGCTGCAAACGGAGATGAACACTGAACACTAGAGTCGGATATAACTGGCTTTTGAACATGGGCGACCTTTACCTATTGCAAGGAGAATATAAGTGGCACCAGATTCATCCCATGGAGCCATAGTTTGAAAAGCCAGGGCAAAACTGTGGGCTTTCAGACTCCCCAACCCCGCATCCCTCCATTGCTTCTCTTTATTTTCTGGTTTAAGCACATACCTGTCAAGTATCGCGGATTGGCTGGGATTTCCCGTATTTCTCCGCTCGTTCCTCCCCTTTCCCGCCACTGTCCCGTATTTGAACGGCGGGGAAAGGGGTTACTGTGCACGCGCACTCATCACAAATGGGCTCTGCACATGCGCAGAGGGGTTCTATGCATGCGCAGATGAGTTGTGACGCATGTGCACCCTGGCCGGAGCAGTTCCCATATTTTCAGGAGCCGCGTTTGACAGGTATGTTTAAGTTAAGCAAGCCGCACGGGTCCTAAATCTTGTTTGATCACCAAATGTCCCTTCTTGAAACCAGAAGTTGATCAAGTCACAGGACAGACCAAAAGGGAGGGAGGAGTCCATGAGTGCCACAGCCATTCATGAGGGTGGACCGGGGCTCGTCGTGAAGTTCAGTGCTTCTACTCAAAAGTGCACCTCACTGAATTAAAGGGAATCTACTTCCACGGAGAACTGTAGTTTGTTGCCAAATGCTCGACTTCTAAGCTGCTGAGTGACTAGATCCCGTCTGAAATCGGTTTCGGAGTCAGGAGTTTAGGATCTCAACTAGACACTCTGATGCCTAAGGAGATGAAATCTACACACCTGCGCCCACGCACACGCACACCCCTACCAACAATTTTAAATTGCATTAAACGAAATGTCTGATAATTGGCTGCCCTTCCATGGCAACCCAAGGGTGAATCCCTCACAGGGTCAGCCTTCCCCTTTTTTGAGAGGTTTCCTCTGCCACAAAACTTTCGTCTACGTCTTCACCACAGTGAAAACTGTGACCAGGTGACCCTACGTGTCAGCTGAGATGGCCGTCCAGATGCGATGGGCAACCTCAGGGCTCTCGCTCCATTGATTCTGCTCTTCATACTTGGAACGGATTTGAAGTTACAGAGCCTTTCCGACGGAGCGTCGTCCGCTCTTCAAACAAAGAAGACAGGGCACGCGGCACTATAACCATTCCCATTATTATTATTATTATTATTATTATTATTATTATTATTATTATTATTATTATTATTATTATTATTATTATTATTAATTATTATTATTAATTATTATTATTATTATTATTGGGTAGCCTTGTGCTACCTCCTGCTCATTTGCTCTTGGTCCATCTAAACAAACCAACGAAGTTTAATAATTCGTCATCAAGGGAGAAGGAACCCAAGAGAGGAAAGAGGAACGGAAAGGTGAGAGTAGAGCTTGACAGGACAAGCCAAACTGGTACATAAGGAGAAGTGAAGACAGAAAAGTCCCACCACCACCACCACCACCATCTAATGAGCAGGCCAGGCTTTGCTAACCCAGAACCTACCCCCCACCCCACACCCCAAATATCATGACTTTAGGCTCAGCCCATCCCTCCACCCCCAAGCAAAGAACCCTATGAGGAACGTCTTCTGCAACTTCACTGAGGCTCAGTTTAGGTCCGAGCGGAGAAGTACAACAACAGGTTCTTTGCTTGGGGGGTAACTCAAAAATTAACACAGATTGATCAGGATATGAAATAATATCTAATAACAGAGTGCCTACCACGGCCCCGGGAATGCTTTCTCTCCGCGACAGTGTGACTGCCTCTCCTGGACGGAAATGCCTCCAGAGTTGACTACATTACGGTCTATCCCACTGGCTCCCCCAAAGTGTTGACACCTTCCCAAGCGCTGGGGGCAGCTGTCAATGCGCCCCGTCCTCCTTTACCCCTCTATTGTTTTGTGTGTTTTTTTGTTTCACCGAGTCTTCCTGAACGCACGGCACGGGTCCCCAACCCGGGTCCCCAACTCTCACCCGCCCGCCCCTGGCCCCATAAACTCTCAAAAGTCCCAGGTCCTGCCGGACAGTGGGGGGCCCAGGAGAGTGCCATGGAAACCACCCCTTTCCTGCGCAAATATTCTGTTTGGGCCCCCAGGTCTTGTAAGGAGCTGTCAGGACCCCGGGGGAGTGTCACACGACCCAAAGACCAGGCGTGACGGAGCCTATTTTCTCCCCAAAATTTGATTGATTAAAAAACTTTTGAGGAAAACCATGTTAAAGGACACCAAAAAAAAGGGGGTGGTGGTGAAAACAGAGGGAGGAATTGGGGGAATACATCAAACAGAAAGAGACACGGGGGAGCAAGATGACGGGTCGGGAAGCAAAGTCGCAAGCCAAAAAGTTGAGTTCCCTAGGCAACAACAAGGGGGGGGGGGTGAAGAGTCCATTGCTGTTATAACAGCATAACAGCTCCCCGAAAAAGGAGAGGTCAAAAGAAGCATGAAACTTGACCAACAGCGATTAAGAGGATGATGGGGATGGGAAGCTGGGGAGTATGGACCCCAAACACACCGGCACGCTTTTGGTGGCAAGTCCTGGGTAAAAGTCTCGCTATGACCATGAAGGCTGGCCAGGAAGGGACAAAACCATTTGCTTTGGTTTTGTAGCAAGTACAAGAGCTTTAGAACAACCATCCTTGAGTAAAACCAAAGTAGAAGATGGAGGAAGGACCTCATGGGACAAGGAATGGCATTTAAGGGGGATAGGGTTGAGGAACTCAATCACCTCTACGTCACTTGGAGGACCCAGGATAGGTTGAGGGTCCGAGTCCCTAAAGACCAACAGGCTCAAGTGGGGGCTGCTGGTGGACATCAATGCGCTGTGTGAACGCAAAGAGATACGGAATCCAATGGCCCATCTACTGGTCTGCCGGATGCTGCCAGAAACATGCAGCGATGAGGACTTTTAAATTTGGCCAACGACAAAGCCAAGAAATGGCTTCAAGTTGGCAGTCTACGGTATGACCAGGACTTGAAAGAAGAGGAAGCAGAGTACAAATATTACAATCGGCAGCACCAGCACTACTATTTGTGTCAAATTGGCATGCTCTCATTACCAGCAAGTACGGGATGTCCCTCTCAAACACACTCCATCCTCCTCCTCCTACCATATCCGATTCCGAATGTTGGTGATCCTCATGGCGATCAGCCATGAAGACTGTCCTGTGAATATAATGCAGTGGCCTTTCATCTGCCTCCTGCATCGCAGCGTCACGTCCAGATCCAGTTCTGTGAGTCATTTTCTGGTCCTGAGCCCTTTTGGCACACAAAGTCCTCATCATCATCCCCAGGCAAGGATGGATGAAGCTGCTGCCCTCCATCAAGATGGACTCAAGTGGGATTTAATCCACTTGGGGACCATCATCCTTCCCAGTGGACTTCGCCAAGGCCTCTAGTCCTCAGGGTGGTCAGGTTAGTTCACCGCCGCTTGTCACTTGGCGTTGAGTTGGGTCTACTCTATGACCATAGCAGGATAACCTGGCCAGACTTGCTCCATTACAGTCCTGTTATTCCCTTTGTCCCATTAGTTAATCAGCTTTCCATCCCCAGCTATGTTCATCTCTCTTTGGGTTTCTGGACTGATTCTTCCTTTCTGTTTATTATTCTGTTATTTTTTTAATATTAATTTTTGCTTTGCTTTATTGTCTGTGAACGTCTCAAAAGTAGCTTTTTAAAAAAATTCCCTTTCACCACCACCATCCCTATTTCTGAAATCCCTAAATAGCAACACCGCAATTGAAACCTGGCCCTTCGGAGCTGTGCCTGCTTCAGAGGAGAGAGATCTGCCAACGCATGTCCTTGAATTTGGTACAACAAAACTTATTTAGTGCCCAATGCCTAAGTTTTTTTCACGGCAACACCGTGTAAAACGTTTTACAAGGCCGACATATTGTAATGTATATATTTGGGCAAAACCTTTCAATTCTCGTTCTTTCGGTGGCTGGTTTCACAGCCCCTTTGGTGACATCCCCGCCGCCACCACCCCCACACTTTCTTTCTCTTTCAGAAAGCTTTGTTTTAACTCCTTTGAGCGAAGGCACTTTCTTGTGGCAGAAGAGCACCTTGTATAAACACAGCAGGTGACAGACACGCCAGCGGTAGACAGGCGGGACAGAGGTCAGGCTGGCAGACTGAGGTCAGTTAGGCAAGAGTATCATCGGCAACACATTCTCCATGACCAGGGCAGGGGAGACAACAAATGTGCCTGTCTTTAATATCCTTAAATAAATACCCAGTTGGTCTTATGGTATCACTGCACCGATCAGACCAAGGGGCTCCCATCCTTAGGGACATAAGCATCTCAGCTAAACAAGAGTTATGTGTTATTCTGCCTCCAAACCAGGGGTTCCCAACCTTTTCCTGCCAGGGCCTGACCACACACCTCTCAATCAGCTGATTGAGAGCATTCACGCCACGTTTCCGGGCAATTTTCCCACCTCCGCCACTTCCCTTGGAGGAGGGAGCAAGGGAGGAACATTTTCGCGCCATTTTTGATTATTATTTTTTTGCGGTGTTTCAGTGCGAAAACGCAAAGGTTTTGGCACTTCCAGTGACATCAGGGGACTTCTGGCATCGGCAGCAATCCAGTCTCGGGGCTGGATCAGGCCCACAAGTTGGGAACCCATGCTCGAAACAGGAGCCCCAGGGCTATATGGGTCTATGTTTGAGCACAAGGTTCCCAGGGTACCACCAACCCATCCTCGGCTTTAATCTAGGGAGGTGCACGTACCTCCATGTTGTAGTGATTCGGAAAGATCTCTGTTCAAACGGAGCTTGGGATAAACTACATGTTTTATTCCCTAAGGCTGAGGGTCGGAGTCCCTAAATGCAAGACCGACAGGCTCAAGCGGGGACTGGTGGCAAACAACAACGCGCTGTGTGAATGTGGAGAGATACAGAATCTGGCTCATGTATTGGCCTACCAATGACTATCAGAAACATGCACCGATGAGGACTTGAGTTTGGCCAACGGCAAAGCCAAGAGAGTGGCTTCATTCTGGCAGTCCAGGGTTTGATCGGGCCCCGAAAGAAGGAGATGATTTCCTAGGAGGCAAAAGCAACAGAGGTGACTATGAATTTTGTACTGGTTCAATCCACACACCTTGTTTCTCAAGTTTACACCCTTCTGAATACTAGACACATAAAGAAGGAGGAGGCAGGGAGCATCGAAACGTTCTCTTAGGAGCAGGGGGAAAGAGAGGGACTTGTTTGTGTGAAAATACCATGTGAGATGTTTTATCTCAGATGTGCAAAGAACGAGGCACAGCCTTTCTCAACCTGGTGCTCTCAGATGTATTACGACTTCTATCGTTCCCAGGTGTTACTTGGTAAACAACATTGGCCCTGCTAGATGAGGGCTGGGAAATGCGTACTCCAGTACCCAACAGAGCGCATGGTTAAGAAGCCCTGGAACTAGAGAAGTTTTGCTTTTGGATATCTACTTCACCCATACTTTTCAACGAGAAAGTTTTATTTTGGCATGCTGTGCTGTGGTTTTTATTTTTATTTTGATGGGGGGAACTTTTTACAAGCATATGCATCCCTCAAAGATACCCTGAAACAAGGGACTGCGGTGGCTCTGTGGTTAAGAAGCTGGAAGGTTAGAAGGTCAGCAGTTCAAGACCTGAGTACTTCCAAGATGGCATGAGCTACCGTGTCTGCCCCAGCTCCTGACAACCTAGCAGTTTGAAAGCAAGAAACAGCAAGTAGGTAAATAGGGAACACGTCCCCTGAGTAGAGCTTCTCCAGCAAATATCCTTTCAACCCAGAAATATTGACTAATAGTTGATTTATTTTATGTTTGGTACATTTTAACTTGCATTGGTACTTTGCAATTTATTGGAAGCACTTAAGTCTCTCCGACAAATAAGCACATTAAAGAAAACTTTCGCTACAGAGCTCCTGTCTCACAGGAAACTAGCATATGGGTTAGATCAATTTATCATGATCTTACGGCACCAAAAGGAAACTGGATTCTCCTTTTGTATATGGCAGCCGATTCTGTCAATTGCCCTCGAGGACCAACCAGCAAGACTTCCAAACTGCCCAGCTTGGAAACCTCCAGGGTTTGGAACATCAAATCTCCACTAATGTCTTGCGAGGACAATATAAAATATGCGCGTGCATCAGACATACACATGGAAGACACATACACACACACACACACACACACCCCTCCCGTTTCCTCACCACCACCACCACCATGGCCCGGGAACTGTCAAGAGAACACGAGCAAAAGCTGTTTCTTGACAGCGAGTCATTTATATTTTAGCTCCGTTCCATTATCCTAACGAAGCCTTCATCAACAGATGCAATATTAACAGCAGAAAACCAGCTCATTACATCCGGGGGGAATTCATCAAGCCGACAATCATGCACGCCACTCTCTTTCCCCACCTCACCAAAAAAATGCCTTGGAAGAAACCAGCAGTTTCGTCGGTTATTCGTTTCTGCAGAAAATTTGGGGTCCTCTGCCTTCCTTGTAGACATTAATGTGCCATGGCCCAAAAACAAACACAAGGTGTAAACCAGATCAACCTTCTCTGAAAAGGTGCCCTCCACATGGGCTACACACTACACCACCCATCTTCTCCCACCCAGTACGGCTAATTCTCTAGAGACATAATGTTTAAAGCAGGGATTCTCAACCTGCAGCCTGTGGGCTGAATGCAGCTCGTGGCACCATTTCATGTCCCCCCACCCCTGCCTCCACCACAACAGGACGTGCCATGAGGTGGAGGAAGAGCAAAAGTGCTGTCTGAGGGAGCATGACCCAATGGCCCCCAGCTTTAAAAGGGTTGAGAACTCCAGGTTTAAAGAGGCTGTGGTGCAGCCTGGGAAGACACATGCTCTAAAGGGCAGCTATGACTTGTGACAAAGTTATCTGACATTTAGCTGCTATGATCAGAGCCTGGAAAAGTTGGGATTTTTTTATTTATTTATTACCACTTCCAGAATTCTCCAGGCAATAGAGTTGCTTAAAAAGACAATTTTCCCCAAGTTCTGTTTATTAGGGTCTCTTCTTTAGCACCGGATTGAAGGCGGTGGTGATGGTGGTGGTGGGGTCACAGCTTGGTCACTAGCTAGACAAGAGTCAGACAGACTGTGATTCAATCAACTGAATGACCAATTTAAGGCGAAGCAATTGAAGGTGAAACTACCTACAGTGGCTCGAGTGGTTAAGACGCTGAATTTGAAGACGCGAAGGTCAGAGTTCGAGAACCGGGTGCTGCCTGACAGAGTGAGTGCCCGTCTCTGTCCCAGCTCCTGCCAACCTAGCAGTTCGAAAGCAAGACATTGCAAGTAGATAAAATAGAGAAGGTAAGCTGCATTTCCATGCGCTCCGGTGCCTAGCCATGCCTGCTACGTGCACGCGGAAATGCCTGCAGATGCATACAGCGCTGGCTCTTTGGCTATAAGCAGAGATGAGCACTAAACCCTAGAGTCGGATATGACTGGCTTTTGAGCAAGGGTGACTTTTACCTTTAAAAGGACCTGTTCAGTGTTTTTATACATCAGATGGGTTTTCTGTTCAGATGGCAGGAAAGGAACACCTCTGAACACACTGCAAAAGGCCACTCCGGTCTGGTCCCCACAAGCAGCACTCACACCCATCAATGTCACATTGGAGCATGGTTTCCTTTATGTCACCCGATTATCAGGAAACATAATGCATCGGACCACCCCAAAGGTAATCCAAAATCTATTTTTTTCTCTCGTAAACACACCCTTGTCTGTAATCTTTGGCTATATAGAAACGGGCCAAATAAATATGTGTACGGTCATCCAGTGTGTACAGACGCACAGATTCTTTCAATGCAAGAACGCACCTGTGAAAAAAGCAGGACAACCCCCCCAAAAAAAGAGAGCAATGTTTCGTAAAACAAACACACACACACAAAATGGGTGTGTCTCACAACACCACAAAAGAATGAACCAGGAAGGCAGGAAAATGCTGAAGGAGACTGAAAAGCACAACGGCAATGAGTCCGACAGCTTTCAATGCCAACCAGAAGCATCGTTTTTGGGATGAACCTTCAACCTCCTCAACCAACATCAATGGTTTCACTCCCAAATCTAATCTGTGGACCTCCAAGGGTTTTGAACTTGCAGCTAGCAGCAGGCTGCTGATCCTGAAGCCCACCCTCCTCAAGAGTGCCAGGACAGCCATGGGCTACTGAAGACCCCCCCACCCTACCCTAGCTTGGTGGCGTTGGGGGCAGCCAACCTCCTCCGAGCCTCAAAGTGGGCATCTGACAAGCCTTCTTTGAGCAGAACGTATTCTCCCCCACCCACCCCAAAAAAGGGATAGGATTAATTTCAGTTAATTTTTCTGACTCCAGAACAAACGGGGTTCCCAGGCCGTCAACTCCAATCGCTCTTGCGCCCTGGCAGGTCCGAGAAATATCCCGTTAGTCCGGAGTCTCGGGAACCGGGAGGGCAGGCGTCCTCATATAGGGCTGCGGGGGTAAAAGCCTCGGCTGACCTTGTCATCTCAGTTTACTCCTGCTGCCCATCTCGCTCCCACGCCCCCTTTCCTTCAGCGCCCCCCCCCCAAACCCCACATCTGGGCTAATCCTGCTCTTCCAGCGTCCAGAGCAAACCCTCCTCCGGAGTAAACCCACCCTGGGAATTTTTATTAGATTACCAGAGACTGCCAAGTTCTGGGCTGCTCGGATTAATCCTAATCAGGACTGATTCCTTATTAGCGAGCTTTGCCAGAGATGCTAAATTGCCCAAGGACCCATTCCCCCCCACCCACCCCCACACACACTCTCCTCTCGCCCCACATATACCCAGATTTCATCCCTCAGTAGGCAAAGAGGAGCTCCTAGTTTTGCATCAGTTGGACATAATGCTTGACGGCAAACATGTAGCCTGAATAGGCTGAATGGGACCCCATTCTCAGGTTTTGACTTAATTTGATGAAATGATCAAGGATCAAGTATTCATGGTTGGGGGAGAAAGATTATAGGCGAAAAGCTTCGGTATCAACCCTAACAAACCACTTTCCTCCTCTTTCCCCTGTTACATTTCTTCCAACTCCTCCAAGAATCCCTGCAAATGGCCAACAGGATTTTCCCCTTGCGAGATGGCAGTGGAGGAGGCTGAACAGAGTGAGGAGCGGCTGCAGGAGATGCGAAGCCACATTGTATTTAGGTGTCCTTTATGCACATTTGGAGGCACGTTGGAGGACAAAGTAGAGAAGGAAAAACTGTTTTTCCCTATCGCAAAACGCTAGAACTAGGGGGAACTCCATGAAACTTTTGGGTGCTAGTTCTCAAACAAATAAGAGAAAGTACTTTTTCACCCAGAGGATCCCTGGTCTATGGGACTCCCTGCCAGAAGAAGTGGTGACAGCTGTCAGTCTCAACAGCATTAAGAAAGGATTAGACAAGTCCATGAAGGACAAGGGTATCAATGGCTATAATTATGGATACCTAAGGACAACCTCTAGTTCTCAAACAAATAAGAGAAAGTACTTTTTCACCCAGAGGATCACTGGTCTATGGAACTCCCTGCCAGAAGAAGTGGTGACAGCTGTCAGTCTTGACAGCTGTAAGACAAGTTTATGGAGGACAAGGGGATCAACAGCTATAATTATGGATGTACCTAAGGACAACCTCCGCCTGGTTGGAGAGATAGGCAGGATATCTCTCAATGCCATTTCCAGGGAATCCTAAGCAGGTGAAGGCATCTCCTTGGGAATAATACCCTGAAGCCGATGGTGAGCCACTGTGTGAGACAGAAGGCTAGACTGGATCATGGGCTCCTGTGGCCTCTTCCAGCAAGGCTGTTCTTATGACTTGCGTAGTGCCACGGATGAAGCCCTTCAATGGCTTTCAAACCAGGATGTGGAAGTCTAGCTAGGAACTTGAGTTGGACCATTTGTGCTTACTGTATATATCAACATTAATGTAGGCAACTGAAGTTCACCGGATGATCGGTCGATCGATCAATTGATCAATCGGTAGATAGATTGATTGATAGATCGATAAAACTCCTCCTAGTGTTGTAAACAAGATATTCTGGAGCTTGGGAAAAACACACAAGAGAGGCAACCCAAATGATCCGTGATGGATCAAGGCTGAAATGCTATTTGGCCATGGAGAGGATGGAGGGAAGGGGACTCCACAAAACAGGATGAGAGACCTCTTAAGGCAAGGGTTCACAACCTTTTCAAGCCAGAGGACCGGGTCACACTGAGAGAGTGTGCACGATGGGGGGGGGTAGCCAATTTGTCCCAACAGCTTCAAAGGGGGTGCTCATTTTGTTTCTCAAATGGCCTTGGAGGGGTGGAGGGCCACATGAAATGGCACTGCAGGCCAGATCTGTCCCACAGGCCTTGGGTTGGGAACCCCTGCTCATCAGGAAGATCCATCAGGAGCTCACTGGACAAGGGATGCCATTAAAGGAGGAGATGGCTGAAGATCCCAACCTCCCCTCTATGTCACTTTGAAGACGTTGAATAGGCTGAGGGTTGGAGTCTCTAAATGCAAGACCAATGAGCTCAAGTGAGGGCTAGTGGTGGACAACAACACACTGTGTGAATGTGGAGAGATACAGAATCCGGATCATTTACTGGTCTGCCGATGATTGCCAGAATCATGCACCGATGAGGACTTTGGTTTGGGCGACGGCAAAGCGGAGAAAGTGGCTTCGTTTTTGGCAGTCGGGACACAAAAGAAGAATCATCATGAAGCTTTCACCCATGCATTTGAGCCACATCAAACCAATTCTAGCCATCTCCATCTCGGGTAGGTCATTTGTAAAGCTAATTGGTCTTAATTGCCCATTCCAGATCTAGCCAGCCCAGAATGTTTTTGCTTTATAACAGTGGCAGCTGTCACAATAATGTATTACTGCTGGGTTTAGTCTCTCCCACTAGCAATTGTGTGGACTGTGGCTACACTTGGAAAGAGACCGGAAATGGATGGCGCATGGGTTTTATTTCTTAAACAATCCTGTGATTGGAAAATCACAGCAGGTCAAACTCAGGAGCCTCGGCTCAAAACACCTTTGGACACATCTTTCTAAGGATGAATAAAAGCGACACACATTTATCTAAACACAAACAAAAGCCCTAAACTACACTAAAACTGAAGTAACAGTTCAGTACTCTGAGTACTAAAGGCTTTCTCCTAAAGGTACATTTTGCCCTTGCTCGAAAGCAAGTCATATCTGACTCTAGTGCTCATCTCTGTGTATAGCCAGAGAGCCAGCACTGTCTGTATCTGCAGACGTTTCCGTGGACATGTGGCAGGCATGACTCAAAAACCAGAGTACACAGAACACTGTTACCTCTGCCACCAAAGTTGTACCTATTTATCTACTTGCAATTGGGGCTGTTCCCTGAGTGGAGCTTCTTCCGCAAAAATCCTTCCGACGCAGAATAATTTCGGACACAAAATTATTTCTGGCATTATCATACTTGCAATTTCTTGCTGTCGAACTGCTAGGTGGGCAGGAGCTGGGACAGACGGCAGGAGCTCGCTCTGTCGTGCAGCACTCGGGTCTCGATTTGCTGACCTGCCGACCTTCCAGTCGTCAAGTTCATTGTCTTAACCACTTCCGCCTACTGGGACGCTAGCTTCCTTATCATTTCAGTGGCCCTTTCTGGCATGCTTTGATTCCTCACTCCATGGCCCATGCTCCTTCCAGTGGCACAGGTGGGAAGCAGCGTAATTCTCCAACATCTTCCTGATAAGATAGGAAGTAGAGTAGACGAGGGAGAGGAAGGAATAGGAGAGGGAAGGTGTATTCTCTCTCACACCCTTGTAAGGATTTCCGACCTCCCTGATGAATAAAAATAGGAAATGCGGGAGACCATGCACAGCTTTGTTATCTGTGGTCCCAGAATACGAACATGATAGACGTGGAGGCGAAATAAGTTTCAGCTTTCTGGCTCCACTCGCCGCCACCTCCTTTTCTTTTCACCATTTATCAACAGATTGCGCGTTGCTGAACACTGTTGGCCTCACCCTGCTAAATAAGGCACTGGCATTCCAGATAAAGCCATCAAATTCCTTATCAAAGCGACACAAAAAGAGCATTGAGAGAGAAGCAAAAAGCCATTTTATCCTTCACAGTGCTTGTCTCTCACTGGGCGGGTGGTGGGGCACTGAACTTTGTTGTGATATGCTGCTAATGATCAGCTTGTGGTGACCACAGGAATTAATGACCTCCAAAATGCCCCGGGTCGTTAACAGCTCCGCTCTGCTCTCGGCAGTTGAACTAGTGGGCATCGCCTTAATTTGTTTTAAACTCAAGAAATATGGCCTGCTCAGCTACGGCCCCAAACTAAGGCCACTTATGTGGGCGGTCATAAACTCCAGTGGCATCAGGATATGGCCCTCTTCAAGGATACCCCAAGCCTTTACACTGAATGTCCAACTTTCATTTGTTAAAATCAAGATCCGAACTCTCTGATTTAGCAGGGATCTTTGTGTCTCATTGGACAGCAGTTCGTGACATGGGTACTGCGTGACGGATTGAGTGCCCGTCTCTGTCCCAGCCTTTTGGGGACATGAAAGGAGCCTCATTTGGGTGTTCCCTGAGCGGGGTTTCTCCTGCAAAAATCCTGTTAACCCAGAATGATTTCTCACACGAAATTATTATTATTATTAGTAAGAATCAAATGCAGGAAGAGGTCTACTCAAAGGATACTCTAGTCCCCTGTTGGCCAACCTTGGCACTCCAGGTGTTCTTGGACTTCAATTCCCAAAAGCCCAGGTCATCACTCCTGCTGATCAGGGCTTCTGGGAATTGAAGTTTAAGAACATCTGGAGTGCCAAGGTTCGCCATCACTGCGTCTTGTCTGGGGGTCAACAAACCTGTCTCTCCAGATGTTCTTGGACTTCAGTTCCTAGGAGCCCAAATCAGTACACCAGCTGATCAGGGCTACTGGAAACTAAAGTTGAAGAACACCTGAGTGCCAAGGTTGGCCATCAGGGGACTAGACCAGTGATGGCTAACTTTGGCACTCCAGGTGTTCTTCAACTTCATTTCCCAGAAGCCCAAGTCTCTGTGAATCCACACAAATGGGTTTACTGCACATACAAGCAGTAGTAAGCCCATTCGTGTGGATTCACAGAGACTTGGGCTTCTGGGAATTTAAAGTCCAAGAAGACCTGGAGAGCCAAGGTTGGCCATCACTGCCCTAGACCATGTCACAGAACGAAAACCTCTCGGGCTCAAAAGTGGGATTCTTGAAATCCTGCCTGCTTCTCTCTCTCTCAATCTCTCTCCCGCCAGGCCTGTCTCTCCCAGCCACGGCGCAAGCTGTTGTTTAACCTTCAAATTTATTATTTTTAATTATTTTGATTTATAAAAGCGCGCGGCAGTTAAACCCACATTAAATAAACTCCACGTTACGGCGCTTAACAAAACACTGCAGAACTCCGGACGTCCGAGGACTCCATAAAATAGCTGCCGAGATGGATGGATGGCATCCCAGCCGGCCGCCGGCTCCTTACCCGCCGCCAGCTCTGGCAGGATCCAGATTTCTCCCCACTTGCCCTTTGCGCATCCGCCCTGAAGTGGGTGAATCATTAAAACGACAAGGCAGAGAGCATCACAAGCCACCCTGAATTGCTTCTTCCGAGAGAATTTCACCTTAAAACGTGAACCTCGGCACTCATCCTCGCTGGATACTTGAAGGTGGGGCAGAAGTATATTCTGTGAACAGGGTCAGCTGTCGTCCTCTTCATGCATTGTGACTGTGAGAAATGGAAGCATGAAACACTTTTTTGAGAAAACGTACATGCTTGAGAATGGTAACGGCAGCGTATGTGTCGGGCAGAACCCTAACTTTAAGTAGCTCTCTTTAGTTTTATAACCTGTCACTTCATTGCTCCCATTACCCAATAAATGCAATTCCTATCCATTGAGCTTCTCAAATACAACGTCTCTCTGATAAATAAATAAACGTTGCGTCAGAAATTACTCTGGGTTGAAAGGATTTATGGTGGAGAAACTCTGTTCCCGAATGAAGCTCCTTTCATGTCCCCAAGAGCCGTGGTGCAGCATTTGGGTATCGATCCCTGATCTTCCAGCCTTTAAGCTCAGTGTCTTAACCACTAAGCCACCACGGTACTGCCACATCTCTCTCTGATAATGTGGCCTAGTAGCCACAACTGCCTTGCCATTCACGTGACTAACTTGGCTACAATGCGCACAGGTTCCAAACCTACATCATCACTGAAGCTAGATTAATGCGGAGGCCAGCAATGTAGTAAATGTCCTCACAACGACTAAGGTACATAAAGGTCCCCCTTGCTCGAAAGCCAGTCGTATCTGACTCTAGGGTTCAGTGCTCATCTGTTTACAGCCAAAGAGCCAGCGCTGTCTGTATCTGCAGACGTTCCCATGGACATGTGGCAGGCATGCCTCAGCATGGAACACTGTTCACCTTTCCCACCCAAGTGCCCCCATTTATCCACTCGCAATTTCTTGCTTTCGAACTGCTGGGTTGGCAGGAACTGGGGCAGAAATGGGAGCTCACTCCGTCATGCAGCACTCGGGTCTCAGATGGCTCACCTGCCAACCTTCAAGTCGGCAAGTTCAGTGTATTAACCACTAAGCCACTGCACTCCTTCACCGCTAGTAGTGAACCACCGAGACTTTATATTTCGGACATAGAGGCACCTGTTGTGACAGCAACATCCCCAAAGGCGAACCAGAAATGTAAAGCCGACTGATCTTGATGCTCCACAGAAGACCAAGCCATCCCAAAATATATTGTATTAAAGCAGCTCACAACTGCACATCAATGCTAGGAAAGCCCAACTTCCCCACAGCCACCATGAGGAGTGTGCCAAGCTCAGAAGAACAGGAAAACCTGGCAGGATAATAACAATTTCATGTCAGGAAATTATTCTGGCTTGAAAGGATTTTTGTGGAAGAAACTCCACCCAAATGAGGCTCCTTTCATGTCCCGAAGAGCTGGGACAGAGTCGGGCGCTCAACCCACTAATGCAATACCCGGGTCTCGAACTGCCGACTTGCCAGCCTTCCAGCTAACAAGGCGAGCTTCTTAACCAGTGAGCCACCGCAACCCCTGGCAGGATAGGGCTTCCTAAACGATGTCCGCACCCTCACTAATCCAAAAGCCCTGGACTTCTGGATCCCAAAAGGTCTGACTCCAATGCAGAGCCGACGTGAGATGTGGAGATTCCCGCTTATGGAAAGGCCGGACCCAGGGAGCTTGACGTCTGAGGGAGAAGTGTCACCAATCCCTCGTTTCCTTTTGCGCTTGCTCTTAAAAAGAATCCCTGTAAATGATTTACACAGGAAATTGGTAAAGAGCAATTATAATTGATTGGGAATCATTTCCTGATGGTACAGGCGCATGATTGATCACCCCAGCTGGCTGCTAAGTGAATGGGCACAGCATGCTTTGAACATGAGAGAGGCCACTTTCGGGTCCTGCCCGTCCAAAGAGAGGCAACCTACACTCACTTTAGGGCTCTGGTCTGGGGCAAAGTGGGCTTGCGATTCTAGACAGATGAAAGGGCAGGAAACAATGCGCCTTCCACCATGGATGTGCCAGAATCCCTAACCATATGACCGACTTTGTGCATCTTCAAGTCAATCCTGATTAATGGCAAGCCTTCCCAAGATTGTCTAGGCTTACCATTCTCTTCTTCTGTGGATGCCTGGGAATTATGGAACTTGTCCGTGGCTACCTAGGGCGGCTCTTCCAACGGGTGGCATTGTGGGGAATCAAACTCCCAACCTCTGGCACCACAGCTGAGTGGGAAATCCAACTGGGATTTCCTCAGGCCTATAAAGGTAAAAGTCGCCCTTCCTCGAAAGCCCGTTGTCTCCGACTCTAGGGTTCAGTGTTCATCTCTTTTTGCAGCCAAAAGGCCAGCACTGTCTGCATCTGCAGACATTTCCGTAGACATGTGGCAGGCATGACTCAACACCAGAATGCACGGAATGCTGTTTACCTTCCCACCAAAGCAGTACCTATTTATGTACTTGCAATTTCTTGCTTTCGAACTGCTAGGTTGGCAGGAACTGGGACAGAGACGGGGGGCTCACTCCGTCCTGCAGTACTCGGGAATCGAACTCCGACCTTCCAGTCAGTGAGTTCAGCATCTTAACCACTTGAGACACTGTAGCTCCCTACTGAGCCACCCAGTCTTATACCAGCACACGAAAACTACCTCCTATTTGCGCTTGACCCAAAGCCTATCCGTGGACATCCACAGAACGTGGCACTGAAACATCTACAGCAGTGGTTCCCAACCTTTTCAAACCAGGGGCCGGGCCATGCTCTCTCAGTCAACTCCGAGGGCCAGACAGCCTGCATGGTGGGGGGTGGCCATTTTGACCCAACAACCTCAAAGGGGTGGCCATTTTGTTTCTTGAATGCCCTTGGAGGGGTGGGGGTCATACCTGTTAAGTATCTCGGATTGGCCGGGAAATCCCATATTTCTCCACGTGTCCCTCCCCTTTCCCGCTGCCGTCCCATATTTGAACGGTAGGGAAAGGGGTTACTGTGCATGTGCACCCATCGCAAATGGGTTCTGCACATGCACAAAAGGGTTCTGTGCTTGCACAAAGAAATTGTTGCTGTGCATGTGTGCCCGGGCCGGAGAAGTTTCTGTATTTTCCAGAGCTGCACTTGATGGGGATGGTGGGGATGGACCACATGAAATGGAGCCATGGGCCACTTCCGGCCCACCTGCCTTAGGTTGGGAACCCCTGATCTACATCTTCCTCTTTGCTATCTCAATTAAAAAAACCAAACCTAGATTCTGGAGGCGGTTTGAACATCAGTAGCGGCCACAGCAGCTGCGACAGTGAAAAGTAAGACAGGTAGAACTCGTGCTGAAAACACCCTTGGCAGCAGAGGCAGTTTGGAAGCGGTGGGGAAAGCCAAGGGTACAATATTGGGAACCACTCTGTGCTACTTGGGAGAGAGAGAGAGAAAATATATAAAATATGTGAGGGGGCAGGGGTTGAGATTAGAAACCGAAAATAGAACACATAGAACAAACAGAAATGTGCAAAAGGGCGCAAGGCTGGAGTGAAGAAACCGCGCATGGAAGACGCCCTCCATGAAAGGGGTCTCGTTTGCCAAACGAGGACACAAATCCCGTGTAAACACCAGCGGCTGCGGCAAGGGTACCTTGAAACGCGGTAGAATCCGAAAACGCCTTCATTCATTCCAGAAATGGTTGGTGGGCCGTTAGCATGGAGGGGAAGGCCAGACCCAGGCGGGCGGGCCGGGGGGGGGGGGCGGCAGTCACACCAGCCTGTCAATAAATTTGTGCCTTCCCATTCCTCTTCGGACGAGGATTCATTCCCTAATAAGGGACTGGCAGCTTTCTGGGTTATTTCGAGGGTGTGCGATAATGTTCCCTGGATGCAGAAGGGCTCCCTGGGATTGGCAAGTATGGGTGTCGGGTGTTGTGTTGCATGCGTAAAAAAAAGGCAGTGAAAAATGTGTGGAAACCCGTGCGTATGTGAACAAGCCCCCCCCGGGGTCAGAGAAGGAAACACTGGTGTCAAGGTGCATAACGCAACGCCACTTTCTTAAAACTGGCACAAGGCTGTCCGGTCTCAAACGTCTTCATGTCCAGGGAGGTCTATTTCCGAGGGGGATATGCCAGGAATGCCGCATTGCCACCAGCTGCCTTTGGTCACAGACAACTTTGCACTCGCAGAAATTCAACATGGAAGCCAAATTTCCACTATGCGGGAGAAAGAAAGCAGTTGTTTTGAGCTGTGAGTGTGAAGAAGAAGCACAGATGGAAATAATCATGGGCTGGACAAAATTAGGCAGAGCAAACACACTTGCCCCCCCCCCCATAGCACCTTTCTTCGGTGCCAGCCATTAATGCGCAAAAGCAACATGATTTTGGCCCAGCAGCTCAGCCTTGTCAACATGTGGCAGGTTTTAGGCAGAGAAGTGTTTCCCAACTCTACCCAAAATGAGAGTAAGACTGAACCTTGGGTCTCCTGAAGGAACTGACTGAGTCTTCTGGGAATGAAGTCCAAAAACCAAAGGCTAGGAAACACTTATTCACTAACCCAAATGTGTTTTTGCAATTAAGAGGGGGAAAATCATCCTACTTTTAAATTAGGTAAAGGTTGCCCTTGGTCAAAAGCCAGCCGTATCCGACACTAGGGTTCAGTGCTCATCTCTGCTTACAGCTGTCTGCGCCTGGACACGTAGCAGGCATGACTAGACACCGGAGTGCACGCAACGCTGTTCACCTTTCCTACCAATTTATCTACTTGCAACGTCTTGCTTTCGAACTGCTAGGTGGGGCAGAGACAGGCGCTCGCTCTGCCGTGCAGTACCCAGGAATCAAACTGCCGACCTTCCAGTCGTTGAGTCCAGCCTCTTAACCACTTGAGCGTTTCAATTACAGCACTTTGCACTGGAATTCCCACGGCTCATCATCCCACTCCATGGTGCTCCTGGCGCGAGAGAATACCACCCAACGGCCATATGCTAGGGCAGGTGGGTTGGACACCCCAAGCATGGGCAAACTCACTCCCCCTGTGGCTTTATTTGTTTATGTATCTCTTCTAATACTTTGCGCTGGGCCAGGAGGGGGTTAAAGCCTGCCAAGATGTTTATTTTCCGCCTTCACTCTACCTCAATTTCCACTGCTCCGATCACCTTCTCCCTCCCCCCCCGCCCCCTGATCTTATGGGGGGGAGGGGGCAAAAACCCATCAAAATAACTATTTTATGTCTCCAAATATGCAGATCATTTTCTTTAATGAAAGATGCTTGACGTCTCCGATCCAATTAATATGCAAATGCAGGCGAGGATTTATTTGTGACATTCTGTCTGGGTGAGAGAAAACAAAAAAAGGCCTGTTAACCAAAACACTAATTGCTGTGACTGATTGTCACATATCATCATTTTCATAGGGTCTCCTCCATCCACGGCAGGCTGGAAGCCGTGATCCAGGACACAGAGATTAGCAGACAACCAAGGAGAAACAGGGCATCGCGCGCCGTGCTACCTGCCTGGCACGCTTGGGTGAGTCTGCGCACCCCCAGCTGCCAAACCTGCTGGGGGAAGCATGCCTCTCCCTAGCCCTACCCGGCGACCCTCACAGTGTAGCATTGAGCAGAGAAATGTCACCCTCTTCGCAGGGAGCATTGTGCCAACAGGAGATGTTGCCCAAGAAAGCCTAAATGGAGGGAGGGCTTGGTTTCTGGCTACCAGCCCCAAAGCAGTGGTGGTGAACCTATGGCATGCATGCCAAAGGTGGCACGCCGAGCCCTCTCTGTGGGCACCGGTGCTGTCACCCCAGCACAGACTTTGCCTTGCCCCTCTGCCCGGCAGCCCAATGGGACTGGGTTTTAAAAAAGAACGTGACTCTTCTTCCAAAGAAGGCCATTCCCTACTGCAGCATCTTCCTGATACACAGGACTACAATTCCCATCACCCACAGCCAATGGCCATGTTGCTTGAGGAATAGTGGCAGGCGTAGCCCATTAATGGCTGGAAGGGCTGCCCGGAAGGCAGGGACATACCACAGAGCAGTGGTGGCCAATCTTGGCACTCCAGATGTTCTGGAACTTCAATGCCCAGAAGCCCTGATCAGCTGGAGTGTTGACTTGGGCTTCTGGGAATTGAAGTCCGAGAACACCTGGAGTGCCAAGGTTTGCCATTGCAGCCATAGAGGATCAGATTGTTTGCCCATATAACCTAATGTTGTCTCTACGACAACTGGGGGTCTTTGTCTGGGGTCACCAGTAGGGGCTGCGGTGGCTCAGTGGTTAAGAAGCTCACCTTGTTAGTTGGAAGGCTGGCAAGTCGTCAGTTCGAGACCCGGGTACAGCAGGACGGATTGAGCACCTGTCTCTGTCCCAGCTCTTGGGGACATGAAAGGAGCTTCATTTGGGTGTCCCCTGAGTGCAGTTTCTTCCGCAAAAAATCCTTCCAACCCAGAATAATTTCTGACACAAAATTATTATTTTTAACCAGGGAAGCCTAGGATTGAAACTGGGACCCCAAAAGTGCAAAGCAGAAGTTCTGCTAGTGAGCTACTACTGCCCTTCCCTTTCTTCCACCGGCGCTGGCTAAATGTCTTATTTACTCCCCATCCCCCCCCCTCCTGCCCCATATATTACACGACACATCCTGGGACAGATGCGGAAACCAGGTAACTGTGTGGGGAAACCACACCGTTCCCACCCAGCTCCTGGAGGAACCGTGTGTGTTTTGAATTTAATCTTGATTTTTCTCAACTTCAGCCGATTAAAGTTGAAATAACCTACAAATTACTTAATGTGTTGTAAATCTTCTGAAATTAAGGTCTAATGGGGGACACATGTCGGGAGGGGGGGGGGAGAGCAGGGAAAGCGGGGCTTGTTTTTTTTCTTCTCACAGCCGTGGAGGAATGGCAAAAAGCCATGCGAGGCAAAAGGTGCTTCCTTCCATGTCTTGGCCTTCTCCACTCCTGGGACAAAGGTGAGGGCCACGACGGTAGGTAGAAACCAAGCGCACTAAATCAAACTCACACTTCAGGTTTGCCACCCCATCATCAGTCAAGAAGCGTTCTCCAAGGTCTGTGGACGGCTGAGTCATGCACGGAGGCATCGTCCTTTGGCAGACGTTCAGGAGGGCAGGAAGGGAAGAGCATGAACAGTCAAGAGCATGATTCAACAGTGGGCCACCTCGTCTTAAGACAGAGACGGCTAACCTCGGCACTCCTTGTGTTCTTGGACTTCAACTCCCAGAAGCCCTGATCAACAGGAGTGCTGACTTGGGCTTCTGGGAACTGAAGTCCAAGGACACCTGGAGTGTGCCAAGGTTGGCCATCACTGCGATAGTAGAGTCTCCACGCTTGGGATTTGCTAACACAGAAGCGAGGTGGTGGCCATCTCTCATGGATGCTTACAGTCAAAGAGTCATCTCTGTCTGCGCCTGCGGATGTTTCCGTGGACACGCGGGAGGTATGACTAGACAGCGGAGTGCAGGAACACTGTTACCTTTCCCGCCAAAGTGGTACACTTGCAATTTCTTGCTTTCGAACAGGAGCCAGGGCAGACGACGGGCGCTGACTCCGTCGTACAGTGCTTGGGTCCCGGACTGCTGACCTTTCAGACAGTCATCAAGTTCAGCGTCTTAACCACTAAGCCACCGCAGTCCCGCGGTTTCTTATTTAAAAAGAAACTTAATGCCACCGGAGTTGCTATAAAGTTCCACATTTATCAGAACTGCAGTAAAGTGACGGAGAAGAAAAAGGCCAACCATTGCCAACCTTTCTCAGCTATTCTTGAACGGGTGCGTCAGAGACGGCCAGTCCCAAAGAGCACCTATGCTTCAAAGTTTAGCCCGGTACCATGCCTTATCTTGAGTCAGCGCATGGGTTTATCTTTCCCCTAGCCTAGGCTATCGGGCGAGATCCCCTTTGAGAAGTCCTCATCATCATCCCCAGGCCAGGATGGATGAAGCTGCTGCCCTGCATCAAGATGGATCCAAGTGGGATCATTTAATCCATCATCCTTTCTTGTGGACTTTGCTACCAAAGGCTGTTAGTCCTCAAGGTGGTCAGGTTAGTTAACCGCTGCCTGAGACTTGGCTTTGAGTCACTGGCCGTAGGGTCTACTCCAGTGGTGGCCAACCTTGGGCACTCCAGATGTTCTTGGACTCCAATTCCCAGAAGCCCTGATCAGCAGGAGTGCTGACTTGGGTTTCTGGGAAATGAAGTTCTGGAGCAGTGATGGCCAACCTTGGCACTCCAGATGTTTTTGGACTTCAATTACCAGAAGCCCAAGTCAACACTCCTGTGGATCAGGGCTTCTGGCAATTGAAGTCCAAGAACACTTAGAGCAGTGATGGTCAACCTTGGCACTCCAGATGTTCTTGGACTCCAATTCCCAGAAGCCCAAGTCAGCACTTTTGATGATCAGGGCTTCTGGCAATTGAAGTCCAAGAACAACTAGAGCAGTGATGGCCAACCTTGGCACTCCCGATGTTTTTGGACTTCAATTACCAGAAGCCCAAGTCAACACTCCTGTGGATCAGGGCTTCTGGCAATTGAAGTCCAAGAACACCTAGAGCAGTGATGGCCAAACTTGGCACTCCCGATGTTCTTGGACTCCAATTCCCAGAAGCCCAAGTCAGCACTTTTGATGATCAGGGCTTCTGGGAATTGAAGTTCAAGAACATCGGGAGTGCCAAGGTTCACCATCACTAATCGACTCTGTTACCATAGCAGGAAAACCTGGCCAGTCCGGCTTCCTCTCTGAACCAGAAACCCAACTTCCTACCTACTCAGGATAGGCATCTGCCCGCTTGTAAGTGTGTCCTCGAGCTTCCCTCGGACCCCCTTGTCTTTCTTCCCACACCATGTGCAACAAGCTTGCCTCTGCTTAGCACATGGTCTTCTCACACACCCTCCACCCCGCCTCCTTCCTCCTCTCAGCTTTCCATTTCAGCAGATTTCTCTCAAGTGCACTGCCATATGGTTCCAGTTAGAGCCCCGTATAATTCGTCCCCCCCTCCTCCTCCTCCTCCTCACCCATTGAAAAGGCACACTTTTATCCCTGCCAGACAGCTTGCAGATTGGCCGGCTGGCTCCGTTTCTTGCTGGATTTCTCAAAGAAAACACACAGACACACAGACACACACACACACACACACACACACACACACACACACACACACACACACGGAAGGAGAGCCAAAACCCAAACCCTGACATTTTAAATTAATTTACAGCCACAACAACCACCTAAAAAAGAACTGGAGGGTCACAGGCGTGAGAATTCAGAGAGTTCTAATGCGGTTGTAAGGGCGAGTGTGTGTGTGTGTGTGTGTGTGTGTGTGTGTGTGTGTGTGTGTGTGTGTGTGTGTGTGTGTGTGTGTGTGTGTGTGTGTGTGTGTGTGTGTGTGTGTGTGTGTGTGTGTGTGTGTGTGTGTGTGTGTGTGTGTGTGTGTGTGTGTGTGTGTGTGTGCCCAGATTTTCCCATTTAACCTTTGAAACTGAGTTAACACAGTGCCTGTGACCTGGCGAATGTCAACAGGCAAAAAGCATGTGCGTGGCTAGCCGTGGGCAGACACACATCCACTCAGTCGGGTGAGGGAAATTAAGGTGCAAAGCAGGGGTTCCCAAACTATGGCCCATGGGACAGATCCGGCCCTCGATGCCAATTCATCTGGGCCCACACCACCCGAGTTGCGCCTGGAAGTGGAAGTAAAATGCCCCTGTATGGGTGTGTTTCACTTCCGCTTCTGGGAGTCACAAGGGTGGCATGGGCTGGATGAATTGGCGTTGTGGGCCAGATCCAGCCCATGGGCCATAGTTTGGGCACTCCTGGTTTAAGCAGAGCAAGTGGCAGCTGACAAGCTGTTGCAAAACAGATAGCAAGGCACGTTTTACTTCCTCTTCCGGTGAGCGGCCCACTGAACCACGTGAGCGGCCCATGGCCTGAAATGTTTGGGCACCCCGGTGTAAAGGGAGGAAGGAGGACATTGAGCGGGAGACAATTACGGGCAACACCCAGGAAGCTGGGAGGTGGGAAAGGGCTAAGTAGTTTGGCCAGAGTCGTGTCAGTAGCCGGCCTGAATCCAAATGGATCCTTAATAACATCTGTTTGCCTTCATGACATGGGATTGGAAAGATCCCCATTTGAATGCGCACCACTTTTGGGGATTACTGTTACGCAGACGTCCTCCGCTTGTGGTCCTGACTCTACTCCCGGCCAACTCCAGTGGCACTTAGTTGTTCTGGTTAATTAGGGCCACATTGAATCAATTAGACTTTATTGACCGGGGAAAAAGTTTGATCAATTAAAAAGGCCTGTTTTTCCTGCTTCATCAAGCAGCATGGTTTTTTTTAATTATTATTTTAAATTTGATGTTTTTAAATGCGCAGGACAAAGACGAGAATAGCAATTAACACTTAGATGCCGCCCCCATAGCACTGAGAGGCCTCCTTTGTTTATTTATTATATTTATACCCCACCCATTAGGGGATTTTCCTACTCTGGGCGGCTAGTTCACAAGTTAATTTTAATTTTTTCTTATTTCCAATTTCTATAGCCGCCCAACTCAATATGACTCAGGGCGGCTCACAGCATTAAAAACAATACAAAAAAAACCCCCAAAAACCCGGCAACCAGTGCAGCTCCCGAAGCAGTGGAGAGGCACGGCCGGATCCGTCCCATGGGCCATAGTTTGGGAACCCCTGCTTTGCACCTTAATTTCCCTCACCCGACTGAATGGATGTGTGTCTGCCCACGGTTAGCCACGCACATGCTTTTTGCCTGTTGACATTCGCCAGGTCACAGGCACTGTGTTAACTCAGTTTCAAAGGTTAAATGGGAAAATCTGGGCACCCCATCACTACACGGGCAGCTGCATTAAGGACCAGTCGCAGCCTCCGAATGGTCATCAAGGGCAGCCCCATGTAGGGCGCATTGCAGTAGTCAAGTCTGGAGGTGACCAGAGCATGCATGACCATGAGCAAAGAGTCCCAGTCTAAGAGTGGGCGTAACTGGCGCATGACGCAAAGTTGTGCAAAAGCCCTCCTGGCCACGACTGCCACCTGCTCTGATGGAAGGCCACTGCATTATATTCTTAGGAGAGTCTTCATGGCTGATCGCCATGAGGATTGTCAATATTCGGATTTGAATAAGAAGATGGGGCCATTTGAAAATAAAAATGCTTATGGTAGTGGTGGTGGTGGTGGGGAAAGATTATGTAGGGAATTGCCTACCAAACACAAACCGGGCTTCGTTCTCAGCAGAAACGTACCTTGGGAGTGGAACAAAATTCAGTTGGCACTAACTCTGCATCTTCGGACAGGTTTGGAAATGTAATTATAGGGAAATGGCACATGTCCACATCACAACTGGTACCACAGCAAGATGCGCAACAACGCAAAGGAATGCAGATCCAACACTGGAGAGAGAAAGGAAGGAAGGAAGGAAGGAAGGAAAGGAAGGAAGGTTTGCCACTGGCCTTCTGTTCTAGAAAATGCAAATGTTTGAATTTCGGAGCATTAAGCTTTCCCATTACGTAAATCTTTGTATGTTTTAATGTACTAATTGTTTATCGTGGTGGAAGTTATTCTGCTATATTTCCCCTTTTTCTTTTTTAAAAAAAGTCTCCGATCGCACACCGTTCAAGTTACTGCCGTGTACAAATGTTAGTAACCCACTGCTGACCATGATCAGAGCAAAGTCACCGCTGAGTAGAAGAGCCCTGAAACTCCCAGGCCCAGTTTATGGCATCCTACGTCAGTGATGGCCAACCTTGGCACTCCAGGAGTTCTTGGACTTCAATTCCCAGAAGCCCAAGTCAGCACTCCTGGTGATCAGGGCTTCTGGGGATTGAAGTCCAAGAACACCTGGAGTGCCAAGGTTGGCCATCACTGACATAGACCCTATTGTCAGCCTTGAGACCTGGCCAGAATCGAACTCACAACACTCTGGCTGCAGTACATCAGTTTAACCCCGGCACCTTCTAGCCTTCAAATTCAGCATCTTAACCGCTTGAGCCGCTGCAGTCCTGGCATTGCCACAGGAAGGGCTGAAATCCAGAGTAGGATGTCCAGCGATGCAGAGAGCAAACCAAAGCATTCTCTTTTGGGACCTGTCCAAACTTTCCTACCAAACCTCAGCAGCCGCGGCACTTCCGAGCGCCACCCGGCCCTCCCGCCTCTTCTGCGCCTCATTATTGAGTCTTCAAGCCACTCCATTAAAAAGCCACTTAATGCCTTTTGTGCCGGGCCGCTCCGGAGATGTTGGCCACTGTTGCAAACCTGTAAGACGCAGAGCTGGCAAACTGGGCAGAAACTCTGGGTCCCCCATGGCAGCCTGCCCAGTTAGACCCCCTTGTTGGGAGCCAAAAATAAATAAATTAGGCAGTGGGAACGTTGCCTTTCCAAACCATCACTGCTATGAATGGCGTTCTCCAACAACCACGCCAAATCAAATCTCTCCCCCCCCCATTTTATCCTTTTATTTCACATGAGGGCAACGGATGGAGGTTTATAAAACAACAACAACAACAACAACAACAACACATGCTCTCTGTCTCTAGCATCCCTGCATGTTTTGGCGCAAGTCCCAGCTGTGCCGCTGTGGGCTTTCTTAACCTTAACCTCCTCCAAGCACCTGGCGCATTTCCCCTGAATTCCACCGTGCGCCATCTTGGCCCTTTGCCCGCAGGGCACGCGCACGCTGGATTCTCTCAGGCTTGCTTGGCACTTTATCCTGGTGTGGGGAGAGGAGGAGATTGGGTTCTCCTAGCCCCTGGTGTGGTGCTCACTGGAGGAGGAAGAGGAAAAGGCGAAGGGAGGGAACGTGCATCTCAAGTCCATTACCGAACCTGACACAGGGCGCAACGGACCCTCTGAATTCCCCCTATTTATCTACTTGCAATTTCTTGCTTTCAAACTGCTAGTTTGGCAGGAGCTGGGACAGGCGACAGGAGCCCACTCTGCCCTGCTGCACTCGGGTCTCGACTTGCTGACCTTCCATTCACCAAGTTCAGCGTCTTAACCACTAAGCCACCATGGCCCTACTGCACCCAAAACTCTGCCCACGATCTGAGTCTGATCCCAACGGACTCAAGGTTGGACTCAGCCTTCTATCCTCCTGAGGTTGCTAAAATGAGTACCCAGCGCGTTGCGATATCACATGTCCTTTTTGACATCAACGCACTCCCTCTCCCGAAAGCTGAAGGAGATGGCAGGGAAACACCCTGGAAATTACAAACACTGGAAGATCTGCCCAACGCTTCACTCCTCAGACATGTTTGTTGACCCCGCAATGCATGGCGCTCTGTGGTTAAGACGGGAACTCACGCGTCACGCAGTACCCGGGAATCGAACACCAACCTTCCCTTCCAGCGAGTTCAGCATCTTAACCACTTGAGCCATCCCAGTCCCTTGGCCCTAGAACTTTTTGCCATTAGGTCCTTTCTGAAGCTAATGACAAAAGTCCTCGATGAAGAAAAGGAAGTGGAGGTAGATTTCAAATGACAAAGCCAGCACATGCCTCGGTTTTTCTCTTTCCACAACAATCTCCTTCCACCTACCACGGGGGTTCAAAAACACACATACAGCCTCTGTGTAGTTCACCTCACTGTGATGGCCAACCTTGGCACTCCAGGTGTTCTTGGACTTCAATTCCCAGAAGCCCAAGTCAACACACCTGCTGATCAAGGCTTCTGGGAATTGAAGTCCAAGAACATCTGGAGTGCCGAGGTTGGCCATCACTAGAGCTCTGCTTCTCCACATTTCATCATCAAAGACTCAAGCCCCTGACTCACTCCATGCCGATACTCCTTAAAGGAAATCCCTCTGAAGTCTAGTTTCCTCATGTCCACACACTTACACACCCCACAGACTTGTTGGAAATGAAATTAGATAGTAAAATAGCCGGGTGGGGAGTAAGTAAGGAAAGGGGTGTGTGTGCCAGGTATTGGTGTTTTGGACTAGACAAATATATACGGTAAGCCTGAGCACTAATTGAGTAATGCTTTCCAGGAAAGAGCGGGAAAGGCATGTGTATAGAACACATGTACACATGCTTTTAAATATATATAGTGTGTGGGGTTTTTTTTAATTCTTTCTTTTAAAAAAAAAGAGAAAAGAAAAATATCTGTAGGAAAACATAACGCACTGACATCTTTTTATTTCTGTTTTTTTCGGTAATTATACTAAAGATGAAAAACTCATAATAAACATCTCCCAGTCCCCACCTGCTAACAGTAATTATAATAGACTCAACAATAAATGGTAAAGCAGAACAGAGCAGCATCTCGGGAATTCTCCAGGGTCTGTGGATTAGCTCGGAAAGCCTGAATGATTAAAATACACTAATTAAAATTTTGTGTTCCTTAGTAACTCGTCTGCCTGGGCCCCTGGTGTTGGCAAAATGGGAATTAACGTGACAAAAGCAACACAGAGGGTTTTTTGTTTTAAGGAAGGAAGGGGGGCAGCAAGGAAAAAACAACAACTATATAAACAAGTTTTAGATCTGTGAAAGCTGGGGTGGGTGGGGTGGACATAAATATATATGAAAGAGTTGGGCCAAGAGTTCTCAACCGGTTAAAGCTGTGGGACGGGTCATGCGCCGTCAGGCAGCTTGGGGGCCGGACAGCCGTTTTGCCCTTCCTCCACCACATTGGGGGGGCACATGAAATGGCGCCGCGGGCTGCATCTGGCCCGCAGGTTGAGAGTCCCTGATGTAGAGAGAGGCAAAGTTGGTGAACAGGGCCAGTGGTTACTTCTTTGAGACGGGATGTGGACGCCTTGCAGAAGTGCATCGATGAAGGATGGAAGAGGCAAGCCCAAACGGGATATAAATGCAGGTCATCTGCTCAACAGGGAAGAAAGCGTTTAAAAACAATTGCAGAAAGCAGCAAGCGAAGAGAATGAAAGAAAGAGGGCAAAAGGGAAATACAGCCGCTTATTTATTCCCCACCCCGGCTTCGCTCTCCTTTCTTTTTCAGCCACACTTCCCTCCGTGGACTCGCTGCCACCGACCGACCGACCGGCTCCCTTTCCCAAAGAAAAACAAGACTTTGGGATCACGGCATCAGAAGAGGCTTCTGCCCCACTGCAGATGCACAAAGGGGGGGGGCGGGGGGAGCGGGGACTCTTTTGGGGTTGCCCTTGGCAACCTAATTGCATCAGAACATTGCACACAGGAGCCAAACTAACTGAATTTTGATGAAAAGACGGCAGTAATTTACGGCATCGCCAAATTAGTTGTCATGGCGACGGGTTAATTACATCTCAAATTAACAATGCAAGTGTGGTGAAATTAAATATAAATCATATTTTCTGCATAAATTATAGGGGTTGATTAGACCGGGGCTCGGGGAGAGGAAAAGGTTGAGCCACCATGGGCCCACGCAGCTTTCTGAGCAGGCAAGAGTCTCTCCCAACCATCAACAGTAAGATTATATTTTGTTTTGGGGGGTCGGCAAAGTATCAAAGAGAGGGAGGCAAATTTAGTTATTTATTACTCACATTTGTACTGCCATTCCCGCCCCCCCTTATTTATTACAACAAATAAAAACTTACGGAAACATTAAAAATAGCATTAAAGTTGAATTATTTAAAATTAAGAAATGTTCTCGGGAGTCATTTCACATATTTCCCTGAACTTTCTACCTCTGAGCTGCCAAAGTGCTGACTTCTGCTTAGTTGAAAGACTGCGGTGGCTTAGGGGTTAAGATGCTGAACTCGACAACTGGAGGGTCGGCAGGTCAGCAGTTCGGAACCCGAGTGCTGCACGACGGAGTGAGCTCCTGCGTCTGCTCCGCTCCTGCCAACCTAGCAGCTGGAAAGCAAGAAATGGCAAGGAGAGAAATAAGCGCCGCTTCGGTGGGAAGGTAAACAGCGTTCTGTGCACTCCGGTGTCTAGTCATGCCTGCCACATGTCCACGGAAACGTCTGCAGAGGCAGACAGCGCTGGCTCTTTGGCTGTAAACTGAGATGAGCACTGTACCCTAGAGTCAGATACGACTGGCTTTCAAGAAAGAGTGACCTTTACCTTTGCCTAGTTTAAAGACAACTGTGATAACAAGACGCTCTATAGACCAAAGGGTATGCTATTCTCTGAATCAAAGACACTATCTCCACCGCCTTAGCATGCTTCATGTGGGAGACCAACCCTCACCAAAGTCCACTACTCCACACAGGCTTGATTACTCTCGAATTCAAGTCCCAGAAAATTCATCTCATCCCTTGACCCATCCATACATGGGGAAAGCTGGCCAAACCATCCTAATGAACCACCATATTGGGGGCTGGATATGTGCCATATTGGCCAACTATATGCTTGATAGGTCATGGTGATCAACATTCAATATACGCGAAGTAATAAATATAAGAGGACTCAACTTTGAACATCAACATGCTCCAACATTTCCTGAATCACAGTATGTTGCCTTAATTACCAGCTTGTTTTCCTAAGTACCTTTTATCCCCTACCCTGAAGGGAAGAACCTTTGCTTTTCCAGATGTTCTGACCTATGACTCCAACCAGCCCCATCTAATATGGCTCTCTTGTTAGTCTCAAGAGGTCCCGCATCCCTGTTCTAAACTGTCTGGTTACTTCTTGTGTGAAGTGGCACCTTTCTCCTAAACATCCTTCGTCAGGATTTGAGTCCTGCCAAGATCTCATCATCTTTCAGATCCTAAGGGTTGAGCTCTACAAAGACCTTTGACCAGGTATTTCCTTTATGTGAGGTTCACCAAACAACTGTTGGAGAAGAGACCCTTTTCTCCAGTGGTGCTGATAGCCTCAAACATACTGTCCAGAAGAAGGGGTGACAGCTGTCCGTCTCGACAGCTTTAAGAAAGGATTAGACAAGTTCATGGAGGACAACAAGGGTATCCATGGCTATAATTATGGATACTTAAGGACAACCTCCGGGTTGGAGAGATAGGCAGGAGGATATCTCTCAATGCCATGTCCAGGGAATCCTAAGCAGGTGAAGGCATCTGCTTGGGAATAATACCCTGAAGCAAATGGGGAGCCACTGTGTGAGGCACAATGCTCGACTGGATGGGCTCCTGTGGCCTCTTCCAGCAAGGCTGTTCTTATGTTCTAGATGCGTCTTGGCATCGGTTTCACTGAGGAACGTTCAGCCCAGTAGGCAAAGTCCTCCCAGTTCCTTTATATGTCATGTGGCTTCTATGATATTATCTTATGCATCTTTACTGAGAAGACTGATGAGTTAAATAAGCATGAGTGTATTTATTGCATGTTATGATTCTGTACTGTATGTTTGTAGAGTAGAACCTTGTATAACGATCGCCCCATATAGCGATGAAATCGCATAGCGATGAGGCTTGGGGGCTGGGAGCCGTTCCTATGGGAAAATCCATACAATGATTTTCCAATGAGAAAAAACACTTAGCGCCAAACATCGTTGTATGGTTTTTCCCATAGGGAAAATCGTTGTATGGATTTCCCCATAGGGAAGATCGTACAGTAACGAAAAACGCATAGCGATCAGCTCCGTGGGACAGATTAAAATCGCTATGCGGGGTTCTACTGTAGTCTATGCCTGGATAGACTATGAACCACCCAGAGAGTGTTTGCCCTTGGAGGGTTGGGGGCGGCACATGAAATGGTGCTATGGGCCAGATCCGGCCCATGGACCTTAGGTTGGGAACCCCTGGTATATAGGGTTGACTGCAGAGTGACAGCAATCCATGGACTTCCTTTCTGAGCAGGAAGTTGGTCAAAATAACCTGTTAGGTCTCCTCCGATTCTATGACTACAAGCTACTATAATGAAACATCGCCCACACCGAACGCCACGGAGCTCTCAGTGGTTCTTTAAGTCCGCGTGAGGCATTAAGATAATTGGAGTCTTTTGCAAACACAGCTCTTTAAGCATGGACTGTGAACTTGGGAGCTGCAAACAAAACCTTTAGAAGACCTTCTAGAAAGAGAAAAAAAAATGGGGAAAAATACTTATACATTAAAGAAATTAAAACAAAGTCAAAAGTGTTTTTCCTCCAGTGTGCAAAGATGAGCCAATAAAAAGATAGAAATATCACAAACCAAGAGTCATGTTCAAAGTCAACTATTTCCATAGCTCAGAGGTGAACGCTGTAGAGATCCTCAAGGATCATATTCAGTGAATGATTTTCTTCAGTGCTTTCTAAGATGACCTTGAAGAAGGAAGACGGGGGAAGCGTAAACAGGAAACTCCTGAAATCTGCTGACAGAGTGGGCAGGTGACAGGTCTTCAATACAGCGGAGGGTCAGAAAAGTAGACTGGACCACCCAGGGACTGGATGGAGTGACGGCCTACCTTGGCACTCTCCAGGTGGTCTTAATGGACTTCAATTCCCAGAAGCCCAAGTCAACACACCTGATGATCAGGGCTTCTGGGAATCAAAGTTCGAGAACACCTGGAGCGCCAAGGTTGGCCATAACTGGCCAAGCACCACAATGGCCAAACTTGGCACTCCAGGTGTTCTTGGACCAATTCCCAGAAGCCCAAGTCAACACACCTGCTGATCAGGGCTTCTTGGAATCAAAGTTCAAGAACACCTGGAGCACCAAGGTTGGCCATAACTGGCCAAGCACCAGGATGGTTAAACTTGGCACTCCAGGTGTTCTTGGACTTCAATTCCCAGAAGCCCAAGTCAACACACCTGCTGATCAGGGCATCTGGGGATTGAAGTCCAAGAACATCTGGAATGCCAAAATAGGCCATCACTGGAATATGGTTGACTGCTTGCATTCTTGCCTATAAACAATATATGTTTTTTCCACGCCCACCATCCAAATTGCTCACGACTAGTCCAAAGATGAACAGCACATGGGACGTAACTAAACATTGCTGCAGCAAATGAGACAATATGGTGGCCATGTGTTGGCTTGGCCATCCCTTCTGTCTCTGCTCTGTATTGGAGCCAAACTTCACACTAGAACACCTGGTTGTTCCACAAGGAATCCGACACCATTTCTCTCTCTACTACTGAACTTGTGGAAAAGCATTACACAGTACGTATTCTGCGTCCCATCAGGCTCTGAACTTCGTGAAGTTTCCAACCTTTCCGTTGGGAAGGAGGTGAATTCTACATTGCAAAAACACCCCCTTTCCCTGTTTTAGAGATTTCAGAGGAAGAAGGGAGGAGGGTTTTTTGGGCTGGCCCAAACAAGGAGCGCATGGCTGCTCTATTAAACTCTTAGTGACCCTTCCAGACTGCAGGAGCGTTGCTGCTTCACAATGGAGACACAATTAACAGCCAAAAGAAAGGAGAACCTAAAAATAAAGCGGCTGTGATGCGTACTTTGTGGTATCGCCTCTTCCTTTCCCACACGACTTAAGATTCACAAAGGCTAAACCAGAGGTTTCCCAAACATTTGGGGGCCATGCCCCATCTAAGCATCTCTGAAATCCTGATGCTCCCCCCCTCCCGTGACATATAATTCCTGTTATTTGCAAAGTGAACTTCTATTCACGTAGAGGAAGCCTCAAAGGCCATTGGCTGTTAATAACTTGAATTGCCCCACGTTGTGAGCCATGGTTTTGTGTGTGTGTGTGTGTGGCTTAGTGGTTAAGACGCTGACCCTGATGACTGGAAGGTTGGCAGGTCAGCAGTTTGAGACTCGAGTGCTGTGTGATAGCGTGAGTTCCCGTCTCTGTCCCAGCTCCTGCCAACCTAGCAGTTCCAAAGCAAGAAATTGCAAGTACTGTAGATCAATAGGGACCACTTTGGTGGGAAAGGTAAATGGCATTCTGTGTGCTCCAGTGTCTAGGCATGCCTGCCACATGTCCACGGAAATGTTTGCAGAAGCAGACCAGCACTGGCTCTTCAGCTATGAATCAGAGATGAGCAGTGACCTTTACATTTACCTAAACAGGTACCACCTCAGTGGGATTGGTAACAGCGTTCCATGGACTCCAACGTCTAGTCATCCCTGCCATAGGACCGCGGTAATGCCTGCAGATGCAGACAGAGCTGGCTCTTTGGCTGTAAGTGGAGAAGAGCACTGGCCCCTAGAGTCGGATACGACTCTGGGTTGAAAGGATTTTTGCTGGAGAAACTCCACTCAGGGGACGCCCGAACGAGGCCTCCTTTCATGTCCCCAAGTGCAGCCCCTCGGGTATCGAAACCCGACCTTCCACTCTCCAATCCCAGCATCTTAACCACTAAACCACCAGGAAGCTGCAGATATTAATACTGAAACATAAAGTCTGTATTGAATATTTGTTGTTGCCAGCAAACACGTTCTCGGATCCAGCGTTAAACATGCATGCCACCAATGGACGCGCAATAGAGAATAACACCGCGCTTCAATTTTAATCATACGGCAATAGCATGGCACGAGGGTACAAGCCTAAACTTTGCAGCAGCAGCAGCAGAGAGAAAATGTGATACCCATCATGATGCAGCGGATAGAGTGACAGACGAGAACTCAGGAGGCCTGGGTTCAAATCCCCTCTCAGCCATGGAAGTTCACCGGAGGAGGTGTGGAACAGACGAAACAACTCCTTAAATATCTCATTTGCATTGAAAGCCTTTGAAAGGTGAGTCAGTTCTGACTTAAAGGCACAAAACAACAACAGAGGTAAAACTTAGGAGGGAGTTTGCTTTTTAAAAAATAAAACCCTGTAGTCGTAGTTGTTGTTTGGATATCTCATTATTGGAGCAATGCTATGCATATATTACAGCAAGGCTGCCAAACCTCTGTATCTGCAAGGCCCATTAGTGTCATTGGGTCCATATTACAGATGGAAGGACTGAGGCTGAGACAGAAGGAATAATACTTATGGCCACCAAGAGAACGCGTGGCAAAATCTGAACTGGGACAGGCTGAGTTGTAGCCTAGTTTCTTAGTCAATAGGTTACATCAAAACTCCAAACTATAATGTAACCCAGGGGTTCTTAGCTTATGGCCTGTGGGCCAGGTGTGGCCCACGGCACCACTTCATGTGGCCGATGCTGCCACCGCTGCTGGAAGCGGATGCATTTACGACAGTCGTAAATGTCCCCACGGCTGTCGTAAATGCATTTATGACAGCCACGGATGTGTTTTATGGGAGCATTTACAGCTGGGGAAACCCGCTCAGCCGTCTGAAGGGGCGTGGTTTGGCGCATGGCTTGAAAAGGTTGGGAACCCCTGATTTAGTGTGATATTCAAACCAAGTCATGTTGGGTACTAGAACTGCCAGAATTCCCCCATTTTGGGAACTGGTCAAACTCAGCTGTGCGTTGTTCATCTAGAACGACAACAGAGACCACAATTCAAGCCACAAAATATAGTGCGCACAGACTTTCCGCACCTCAGTTCAAATGGCATTACAGAGTCAGGTTATTCAAACTAAAAAAAGAGCTTCCTCGAAGATGATGATATATTTTTGAACCACAATCAGACATACCCTGGTCACGGCCACTTTGTGTTGCCGGCTCATCTTTCTCACACTAGGTCAGTCAAAAGGAACTGCAAAATGGACTCGCCTGGAGGTGCCGTCATTTGGGCAGTTTCACATCTTGCCCAGACATGGAAGAAGAACGACAAGAACAGGATTTCCAAATTTCACATCACTGATATGGAGTGGGTTCTGTGTGTCATGCTCCTCCACCTCTGTTTCCCCCTTTTTGTCTTTCCCCCACCAATATAAAGTGGGCAGGGGGGAGAAGGAAGAAATGCCCTCCTATGGTCTAGGCCGCCGTCATGATCGATGGCGGTGGATTTGCGCACCATTTCATTAATTTTTCAGTATGCATTTTATTTATCGGTGCGCCGTACATCTTCTGAAGTTTATACCCTTGATCATATATATAAATATAGACACGCAGCAATCAATACAACATCCGCCTCAACTGAAACGGTTTCCATTAAGGCCTTCCAAGTCCCAAACCTCCCCTCATTTCCACAACCAGATGGCAGAGCGCCTTGCGCCGTTCCATCGGTTTCCGATCTTCATTAGTGGCGATGCACGGAGTACGCCGGCCCATACGCATATGCACACCTTAGCCCGCACAACAAGTCCATGCACCTTAACTCAGTTGTCAGCCACAAAGCGCGGGGATAAAGGTCGTGTCTGATTAGCCCCAAAAAGGTCTCTTAGTTAGGAGTGATCTCTCTATAATAATAATAATAATAATAATAATAATAATAATAATAATAATAATAATAATAATAATAATAATAATAATAATAATAATAATAATAATAATAATAATAATAATAATAATAATAATAATAATAATAATTATTATTATTATTATTATTATTATTATTATTATTTCATGTCAGAAATTATTCTGGGTTGAAGGGCTCGTTGCAGGAGAAACTCCACTTAAGGGACGACCAAATGAGGCTCTTTTTGTGTCCCCAAGAGCTGGGACAGAGACGGGTGCTCAATCCATCATGCAGTACCCAGGTCTCGAACTCCCGACTTCCTGGCCTTCCAGCTAACAAGGCGAGCTTCTTAACCACTGAGTCACCATAGCCCCTAGTGATCTCCCTTAAAACAACCCTTTCAGGGGTGGTTCCAAACTGGCTCCGAAAGCAAGTAGATCTCCCATATCGAACGGAAATCTTAATGTAGGTTATCATGAATCGATCCTGTGGCAAATCAACAAGATATCTAGGAAAGTCCTCTTTTCACAGGAGTCCAGCATCTGCGCATGTTCCAAATGCAATTATTAGCACTGAGTGCAAAATTAAGTAACTTATCCTCTGATTTAATTGTTTTTCAAAATGTTATGTTTCCAGATCTCACGGGAAAGGAGTGGGTGTCACCTGCTTTAATATCAGAGTCTCTGGTTCAAAAAGTTTGGAAATGGATCTCACTAGAACACAGGAGCATAGAAGATGCCTTCACATATAGCACATTTCTTTCAGTCTATATATTAAATGCTCTGAGTTGTACCATCAAATGAATAACAGACCAGTTTCACCACAACGTCTAGCCAAATGCAAACACATATTTTTTTCCCCCAGTTTATCTTCTGTATTTGTTTTAATCATGCTAGCCAAGGAGAAATGCATATCCTCCTCCCTCCATGGGGTAAATGCACAGGAAAAAATAAGTGATCTTGGAGTTGGGACTATTGTGTGTTTAATGGGGGAGCCTGTGCCTTTAAAAGATTTCTCATTTATAGGCTCTTTGCTCATCCACCATTTCAGTGATCTATATGCAAATATGCTAATGCATGCAAATTAAGACACCACTTTTAGTCCCAATTTAATAGAAAGCATTAAAATACATTTTTTTTTTCACACACAAAAAAACTCCATATGCATGAAGAGGTGTTTCCACCCCCCACTGCCCCCCCTTTTTTGTCGTTGTTGTTCTGATTCCAGCAAACACAACACAATTTCCCCGAGTTTGAAGGCAAATCTGACTAAGATTTCCAGGTGTCTCTTATTCTGCACAATTTATTGTTTCCTTCAGAGAAATGGTTAATTTGAAAGAAAAGGAGGAAAGAAGGAAAAGAAATGTATGGAAACAATTGATACTCTTTTTCTACGTTCACCCTCCTTCAAGAATACACAAGAAAGAAAACTGAATTAAAAATGGGGGGCGGCGCATGCCACTTCACATAGCCCTATCTCTGATGCACAAAAATCACACATGAAAGAGTGTGTGTGTGTGTGTGTGTGTGTGTGTGTGTGTGTGTGTGTGTGTGTGTGTGTGTGTGTGTGTGTGTGTGTGTGTGTGTGTGTGTGTGTGTATATATATATATATATATATATATATATATATATATATATATATATATATATATATATATATATATATATATATATATATATATATATATATATAAAGCTAAAGCAAAGCAATCACACTTATATACCACCCCATAGAAGCGCTTAGTGCACTGTCATTAGCATTTTGCCCCCAACATGCCGGGGACTCATTTGACCAACTTTGGAAGGACGGTAGGCTGAGTCAACCTTGAGCCCTGGTCAGGATCAAACTCACAACCTGCCACCAGCTGAAAAGCTCTAACTCTGACCGTACTCATTTATCTACAAGTAAAGCTTCAGCAAGCTTTCAATGGCTGATGGTGAGTTAAGAACTGCCTTCCTGGGGTCCAGACACAGAATATTTGCAATTGTTTCCTCCTAGCAGTAGTAGTTCAAACAGGGGTTCTCAACCTACAGACCATGGGCCAGGTTTGGCCCGTGGCACCAATTCATGTGGCCTACTTCACTGCTGCCATTGGGTGCATTTATGACAGCCGTGGACGCGTTTTATGGCACCATTTATGGTGGGGTGTGTGTGACCACCCGTCTGGCCCGCTCAGCTGTCTATAAGGGCCGTGGTCCGGGCCATGGCTTTAAAAGGTTGAGAAACCCTGAGTTATAATGTCAACACCAGGACAGGGAAAACAGATCTAAGAATGTTTTTTGCTGTTCACTTTTAAAACCTCATTTTTCATTCAATGTGGCAGCTTTTCACAAAGGGAGGCTGTCTAAAGCCACACTTATGTCAAAATCCATCCTTGGTCTCAACTGGGAGGGAAGAGGAGGCTTTGAGTTCTTATAAGAACTACTAAACACATGGAAGTCTTTTTGCTAACAGCCAATGCTGAGAGCGAGAGCATGTTCAATGCGCAGAGCACATTGTCAGGGTTGGGTCCCTTCCTACTTCCATTTAGAGCTGGGAAATCTCAGACCCCAGAGATGGTATCTGCCGAACGGCCTTGTGTGGCTCGATTCATTTCCCTCTCGTGATGTACGGTGCTGTACTACGAATCCCATCACCCCTGGTTAGGCATAGCAAACAGTTGAGGGTGATGGAGGCTGTAACTCATCACATCTGGAAGCTGCTGAATCGGGGGAAGGCTATACTATTCTAAGGGACTTTGGTGGCGGTGGTTAAGACCCTGAACTTGACAACTGGAAGGCTGGCAGGTCAGCAGATTGAGACCCGAGTGCTGCACGAAGGCGTGAGCTCTGTCCCGGCTCCTGCCAACCTAGCAGTTCAAAAGCAAGAACCTGCAAATAGAGAAATAGGTACCGTGCACTTTGGTGTCTAGGCATGCCTTTCTCACCTTCTTTCGCCAACTCTAACCATTTCTGGCCACTGGTAGTTAAAAGTGCAAGGTTTTTCCACGCAAGCCGCATCTACGTGCCTGGGCAGAACTCTGGCCAGCACCATTTAGAAATGGTGAAAAACAAATCTAATTTTGATGGTAGCAAAAGTCCACACTTTTTATTGTGAGAAAATGGGGGAGAGGAGAAGAGGCAGGGCCAGCGAAAGACACATCGTACAAGACTTTGAGCACTCTTTCCCTGCCAAACTTGTCCTCATTTCTACCAGGCAAGAGGGAGGTTGCCAGACATTTTAACATGCTGCTTTTGTAACGCGCATGTGGGAGTCTTCTTTACATAAGGGTTTTTTCCCTCTCCTCATAGTTTCCCAGCCCTGATTTGAATTTCTTTTGCAAAGTTTTCCCGTTCGCTTTGCTTTTCTCACCGACTTGAACTCCAAACTCCACGATCAAGTCAAACTAGGGGGGAAACGCTCCGGGCTTGTAGACTAGACATCGAGCGAGGCTTACATCAAAGGCAGATGTGCCCGATATAGCTGTTTGAGAACCAAGTACTGTGCCATGGATTGAGCTCCTGTCTCTGTCCTAGCTCCTGCCAAACTAGCAGATCAAAAGCAAGACATTGCAAGTAGATAAATAGCGACCACTTCAGTGGTAAACAGCGTTCTGTTTACCACTGGGGGGGGGGGAATCATTGTCGTGAATACAAAGGTAAAGGTTTCCCTTGTTCGAAAGCCAGTCATATCCGACTCTAGGGCTCAGTGCTCATCTCTGTTTTACAAGGCTGAAAAACCTCCACGGCAGCAACTTTCCCATTTGATTGAAAGTGGAGAGGATGACAGACAGATGGAAGGAAAGGGGGGTGGGAGGTGTCTTATGAGGGGGGTGGGAGAGAGATATGGATCAAGCTGTCATCTGGAGGCCCATCTTCATCCAGAATTAATGTACTAAAGTTCTTTGTTTTCTCTCTAAATGGTTTTAAAGAGACAGCCCAGGGGCTCCGCTCTGGACGGCCCCGAGCAGTGGTTGCTGAAGCAACTTCAGCTGGTTCAAGCATTTTAAGAAAATGAAAAAGCAGCACATTGGAGGACTTGGGAGCTGGGAAGGCAGCAAAGGGCCGGACCAAGAAATAAAGAGAGAACGAAGACAAGGGACCAGGAGAGAGAGAGAGTGCGCGCGCACAGCGTGATTTGCTGAGTCGGGAAAGAGACACACTTATTACTTCATGCCACTTCCAAACACGCTGGGCAGATTTAGTCCGCAGTTTGCAGGTCCCTCCTGCCAGCTCGGACGCAGGGACGACTTGTAGAAAGGCGAACTGGAGAAACCAAAATGTAGAAGAGAAATAGAGCCATAAGATGCGCCACTGGGCTAAGAGTCACTTGTAAGCTGGGGAGATGTGGATTTCCATCCCTCTTCTCACTCCATGCTACAGAACAGGAGTTCTCAGTCTTTTTAAGCTGGGGGCCATTGGGTCACAGCTTCGGGGGGCCGGAGGGCCATTTTGTCCTTCCTCCACCACGTGGCACTTCCAGGTGTGGTAGAGGCGGTGGGGGGAGGCACATGAAATGGTGCCATTGGCTGCATCCGGCCCACAGGCCGCAGGTTGAGAATCCCTGCTCTAGAATCAAGTGTCCCTGTGCGCCCCCAAAAGAAAACCACTAGATGCAGAAAGTGTTTTGTGTGACATCTCTAGAGCTGAAAGATAAGATAAGTGGTATAAAAATATTGTAAATAAATAAAACAAGTAAATAAATAAATAAATAAGAGAGAGAGAAAGGGCTGGAAATTTGGGATACATGGGAGTTTGATACTGAGGTTATATATAATCTTCAAATTTTTCCTTTCAGGTTACAAAATACACATAGGCTCACATTTATGGGCTTGCCAGAGATATCTATTTGGGTGGTCAACACCAAACAGGGCTTTTTCAGTGGTGGCTCCAAACCATGCGCAATGCCCTATTTATTATGGAATCGATTGCTCTACCTTCTAAATATGTGCACAGCTCCTTTGAAGAGAGAAATGACATGCATGGCGCACCTTTGGGTCAGTGTATAAGCAAGAATGGAGGAGGAATGTGGCTCCGTGCAGGTGCAGATCCTCACAAGTGGGGATTCACAGAAGGTCCGAAGAAGGATGTTTCATTGTGGCGAGCCTTAGACACCTGCATTGCTCAAACTGGAACCGGGATGATATGTGTGGCGTTATAGGAATTATCACCCAACACAAGTTAGTAGAGGGTAGTACACAATAAAAGTAGGCTGGTTTTCGTCTCCCGAAGTAGGCCAGCTTTCTGATTGCATAGGTCTTCTATTCGCTGGTAGGTAAAGGGCACCCTTGCTCCAAAGCCAGTTGTATCCGACTCTAGGGTTCAGTGCTCACCTCTGTTTACAGCCAGAGCCAGCAATGTCTGTGTTTCTAGACGTTTCCGTGGACGTTTGACAGGCGTGACTATACACCAGAGTGCATGGAACACTGTTTACCTTCCCACCGAAGCGGTCCTTATTTATGTACTTGCAATTTCATGCTTTTGAGCTGCTAGGTTGGCAGGAGCTGTGGCAGAGATGGGAACTCACTCCATCCTGTAGTATTCGGGAATCAAACTCCGACCTTCCAGACAGCGATGTCGGCATCTTAACCACTTGAGCCATAATCTGCTACTCATTCTCTTTTACACAGGTTTGGCCCTGGCTTCAGGCATCACAAGACGCATTGAAGACAGGGCTGCACATGTTAACTTGGATCAGTGGCCAGGCAAACATTGTGTAACATGCTGGTCTCACATAGCACATGGCTTGTAAGGTTCAGGGACCGCCTTGCCCTCTCTGCCCAAATGACTCCAAAACAAATCGACATCCCTTTGCTTTCCTATCCCCTTGCTAGCAAGCAATAGGATGGGCAGGAGGAGAAACTGAGAGCGAACAGCAACAGGAATAGAGTCAAGTCATTTCAATTATTCATATGCCAGATGGATCCTTTTCTGGCCCCCCCTTTAAAGTCTCTCTCTGTGTGTTTGTATGCGCATGGACACATGTGGCGCTTTTTTTTTTTGGAAGGGGCCGCTACAGAAGAAATAAAAGGAGGGAAATACCCCCAACGGAGACCCCAAATTTGGGCCATAAGGGACGTTGCTGGCAATCCTCCTAGTTGACTACAACTACAATTCATGGCTTATTTGCTTTATTGAGAATTGTGAGCGAGTGGGGAAGCGAGGGATGGAGGGAGGGAGCGCAAAGGACAGAGGGGGGAAACAGAATGATAGAAGGGGTGGGCCAAGGAAAAGAGGGCTTTGACCTTCTGTGAAGGATATAACAAAAAAAATCCAGCAGCCTCAGGGGACTCCCAACTCTCTAGCATATTGCTGTTAAAAATGTCTGCAAAATTTAATACACTTGATATGCTATCTAATCAGTCCTTGGAAACCAGAGGAGATGCTCAAATCCTCCCCAGCCCACCCCCAACCCCCCCCCTTCGTGCCGCCTGTTCTCAAACTACCACAGATTTGGAGCCTTTCTTTCTCCCACGCCTGCAGGTGACAAACTGAGAAAGAGAGAGAGAGAAAAGGAAAGAAAGAGATGCTTCTTCGGTTGAGAAGGTGAAAAAAGTTTATAGACCTTCCACTGTCCCACAGGTGCCAATGTGGGTCATGGGAGGAGGTTCCTTTCGGGTGGCCAGGTTTTGGTTTGCTGGTTGGTTTTCTCTTTTTAATAATTCAGATATATATTTTCTTTTTGAACAGCTAAAGAATGTTTGCTTCTTTCATTTTCCCCCCTTTCTTTATCTTGTCTTTGATCTTTCCCCTTTTCTATTTGAATGTTAGTAGATATTATTTGTGTTTTTTCAATTTACCCGCATTCACCATCGTATAAGATGCATCGGAGTATAAGCCGCATCCCATAATTACCGAAATAGCCCATTATATACAGTACAAGACACACTCCATTTTTCCAGTCTATTTTAAAATGGGGTTGGGTGGGTCTTATACCAAAAATGGTAATTAAAAGAAAGTTATATTGTATTATATGTATTTTTGTTTAGGTTATTGTTGTGTGCACAGTGGTGAAAAGTTGCTGTACTGCAACCAAAAGGTTGTGAGTTCAATCCTGACCTGGGTTCAAGGTTGACTGAGCCTTCCATCTTTCCAAGGCCAGTAAAGTGAGTACCCAGCATGTTGGGGGCAAAATGCGAATTAACTTGTGAACTGTCCAGAGAGGGCACTAAGTGCTATGGGGCGGTATATAAGTGGTTAAGATGCTCCCCTTGTTAGCTGGAAGGCTGGCAAGTTGGAAGTTTGAGACCCAGGTACTGCATGATGGATTGAGTGCCCATCTCTGTCCCAGCCCTTGGGGACATGATAGGAGCCTTATTTGGGCGACCCTTGAGTGGAGATTTTTCTGCAAAAATCCTTTCAACTCAGAATAATTTCTGACATTAAATTATCATCATCATCATCATCATCATCATCGCTTTGTTGTTTTCTATGTATTTTAATTAATAATTTATATGTATATATGTGTGTGTTGAAAATCTAGCAAGCTAGAAAGTTAGAACATGAGAGTGTGTTTGCCCATGGAAAAATGTGTTTGTGGTCGGCATTCAGTGCTGCTGTTCAGCACCAATGACCAAAATGCTGCGAGAGTTAACTAGCAATGAAACTTCTGGGTTCATTGAAGGAAATATCAGTCACACATTTGTTCTATTCCCCATAATTATGAGTAAAACCAAGAGGAATGTCTAATTGGGCAGAGGAGGGCTCAAGATACCAGATGCTACTGCTGAACCACACACTAGCATTCACGCCCATGTGCAACGGGCGCGCGTAAGCTCACACTGCACATGTCAACATCCAGCTCTGAGAAGTGGCCACTTTCCCTGGAGTCTCCGTTCCTTCTGACCTGCATCTACCTGTCTAACTCTTGGCCTGAATTTCCTGCCTCATGTCTGGAGGGACCAGAGGACAACATGTGGAAAGGAAACCCCATCTGAGCTTGGGGGTGGGGTGGGGTGGGGGAAAGGCCCACTCTTCCTCTTCCTCCGGCGCTTCTTATTGAACCGGACAGCTGCCTCAGCTACCGCACGGCATGAAAGGAAACCGGTCCCTGGAGAGCAAGCACACTCGACATTTGTTGCCAGAGAGGCGGCTGTTGCTGCGGCTGAATGTCACCAGAGCTCAGCTGTTCAGCCGGGGGAGAAACCGGGTCTCTAAAAGGCACCTTTCACTCAGGTTGGCTGAGATTATGCTGGGATGCCGACGCACTGTCCAGAAAACAGACATCCTGGGCCTGGATTCCCACGAAGCGGAGTCTTCTTCTTCCATGTCCAGATCAAACTTTGGACCCCCCAAATGAAGCCTCTTTTCTTGGCTTTGTTGTTGGCCAAACTTAAGTCCTCCTCCTCACTGCATGTTTCTGGCAGTCATCAGCAGACCAGGACATGAGCCAATGGATTCTGTATCTCTCCACATTCATAGCGCATGTTGCTGTACTCAAGCAGTCCCTATTTGAGCCTGTTGGTCTGGCATTTAAACACTCCAACCTTCAGCCTATTCAGCACATTGAGTATACAGTAAAAAAAAAACTACTTGCGGGGGAAAAGTCCATTCCGTAGGCTTTTGCTTAAATCCGGTTTTTTATGTAACTCGAAGGAAACCCATAGGAAAAATGAAATTTTTACGTAAATCGAAGCAACCCCGTAGGAAAAAGAACCTTTATGTAACTTGAAGCAAAACCATAGGAAATCGTGTAAATCGGGACATGGTTTTAGCACAAAAATCATTATGTAAGTCGAATTTTATTTAACTCGAGACATATGTAAGTTGTGGTTTTACTGTACTGCATTTTATCCACTTTTGGTAAAATCTTCACACTGGCTCTTTCTTGATTTTTTTAAAAAAATTTGTTGCTGTTGCTTATTTTATTTTGTAAAGCACTTGCATGCTGTGGTAAAGATGAAGTCTCGAAGGCCAGTTGTATCTGACTCTAGGGTTCAGTGCTCATCCATTTACAGCAGAAGAGCCAGTGCCATCTGTGTCTACAGATGTTCTATGGACACATGGCAGGCATGACTAAACACCGGAACACTGTCACCTTTCCTGCCAAAGTGGTCCCTGTTTATCTACTTGCAATCTCTTGCTCTCGAACTGCTAGGTTGGCAAGGAGCTGGAACAAGAGAGACAGGAGCTCACTCTGTCGTGCAGTACTCGGGTCTCAAACTGCTGACCTTCCAGTCGTCAAGTTCAGCATCTTAACCACTTGAGCTACCACAGTCCCTGCTGAAGGTGCTGCTTAAAAACAAATTTTCAATTACGTCCTGTGCAAAGCGTTCTCAGAACACATTAAAAAGCAGTCAAGTTTCCAGTTCTCATGATGAACAGAGGTGGGAAAGACTCGGACAAGCTGAGAACCTGTGGGGTAAGATTTCCAGTTCTTTGGAAGTCGGTGGGGCTTTGGTACCATAACTTTCCCTAAAGTAGTGGAAGCAGCAGAAAAGATGCAGATTCAACTAATTTTTGTATCAGTGTAGAATTTAGACTACACAGATTCAGATTTTTTAAAAAAAGTATATGAAAACTGCACTAAACCAACCATTTATTTTACCTTCAAATAATAACGATCATGCCAAATATTAATTTAGATTTTTTTAAAAAAAAATAAGCTGTTTAGAGAACTATTTCACTAGCTTTAATTCCCTGCCTAGTGAGTACTGGATAGCCTGGAAGAAAGGAAGGAAATGAGAAAATAAAATAAATAACAAAAGCAAAGAAATGATACTTTCTGAGTACTTACTAACAAAGGAGCTGAAATGGGGAAAAATGTAGCATACGAAAGCCACAGTTTATAAGCAGGGGCTCTCAACCTTTTCAAGCCGGGTCACACTCCCTCACAGCTTTGGGGGCCAGATGGCCAATTTGCCATGACACTTCCTGGTGTGGCGAAGTGCCCCCCACATGACATGGTGTCATGGGTCGCACCCGGCCCGTAGGTTGAGAACCCATGGTTTATAGTCTTGTTGGAAGTAACGATCCGTGAGGGATTCATCTCTGGATCCTTCCCACTTCCACTGAAACTCCACGAAAAAATGTTAATTGCAGAGAGAGAGAGAAAGAAACCCTATAGGTGGAAACGGCGTCAAGTCTTTAATTAAGACTAGAACATGTACAGAGAGGGAGAGACACAACGGGAGGAATCAATGCCGAATAATGCACTCACAAAAGATAGGTTGGAGAGGGCTACGTACATGTTGTGCTTTGGGGGGGATTAACAATTTTACAGAAGGCTGAAGTGAAAGTAAAGCTGCAGGTATGTGCTAAAGAGACAAGATTTTTCACAGACCTGTGACATGTTTGTTCAAGTGAATACCAGCCACTTCACGTCTTTCCGCTGGCTACCATTTAGGCCTGTCCTCTGGGGAAACCCTGCCTTTACCCTCTTTGGTCAGCAAAGCCAAAACCAATTTTCCCAGCAATTTCATTTCCTCGTTGCTGGCGAAAAAGCCACAGCCGTAACAGGTACGTGACACGAGAACGGAAGAGAATTCAGACAAGCATGCGTGGCTTTCTCTTTAGAGCGATGGTCTCAGCTATGGCTCACGCAGGAGCATTTCCTGGCTGAAATGAATGGGCTAGGTCTCATTGAGGGATGCGACTGACAATGATGCAAGGCAGGGACTTTTCAGTAGCAGCACCAAACCTGTGGCATCTCCTTCCTCCGTCAACCTATATTTTAGGGAAAGCTGAGATCATTTACTTCTACTTTTAATGATTGATCTTCACCCTGATTATTTACCGCAACCCTTACTGCAGTTTTCATGGCTGCATTTCACTTTGGGTCGTTTTAATTGTGCAATCACAGGGGATTTTGATGCCGTTTTCAACTTTATAAGCTCGTTTTAATGCCTACGGATAAAAAATGTGTCCTGGAAATAGACGTCCAGTAAAACAGCTGACTTTGTTGCAAGGCATATGGTTTTAGTAGACACTGGGTCACAACGTAAACATTACTACCGTACTTATTACCTGGTTTCCCCCATACAAAGCCTTGCACATCCCAAGTTTACTATTCTAGTCATTAAGCTGCATTTATCTTTTCTCCATGATAATTTTATGAGCTCTGCAAAAGGAGTCTTGGTGGTGCAGTGGTTAAACTGCTGTCTTGCAGCCAAAAGGTTGTGAGTTTGATCCTCATTGGGGATTAAGGTGGACTCAGCCTTCCATCCTTTTGAGGTGCATCACATAAATCCCCAGCATATTTGGGGGCAAAATGCTAATTTAACTTGAGAACCACCCAGAGAGTGGACGAAGCGCGGTATATAAGTGTGATTGCTTTGCTTTAAAAAGGGGGTGAAAGAGGAGGTGGAAAGACAAATTTTTGTAGCATTTTGAAGACTAAAAGTTTTATTTTAGTGTGAGCTTTCATGGGTCAGGTATTATTCCTTGGCTTTCCCCTTACTTTTGCCAACACACGGCAGGGCGACATCTCTGGAAATAATCCTATAATAATAATAATTTCATGCCAGAAATTATTCTGGGTTGAAAGGATTTTTGCTGGAGAAATGAATTTAGAGAAGGATCACTCATGTTATTAAAAGTTTTAAACTAGATTTTTAATGGGTTCAAGTGGGAATTAGTTTTCCAGTGTTTTTTAGGAATTTTAAGTTGTTTTTTTTATAGTTGTTGTTTTTCTGATGCATTGCTATTGAGCCTATACTGTATTTATGATTATTGCTTTATTGTTGTTTTGACTGTATGAATTGTTCTTTTTTATATATCTTGTATTCTTGATGACTTTGTATGAATTATGTTATTGATACGTATTACTTTGTTTATGTAAACCGCTTTGACTCACCCATTGTGGGTGAAAAAGCGGTATATAAATTAAACTTTGATTGATTTATTGGTTTAAACATTGGGGGATTTTATGTACGCTGCCCAAAGTTGCATGTCGATTGAAAACAATACAAATTGAATAAATAAATAAATAAACTCCACTTTGGGGAACGCCCGAATGAGGTTCCTTTCATGTCCCCAAGATCTTTACCCACCAAAGTGGTCCCTGTTTATCTACTTGCAATTTCTTGCTTTCAATCTGCTAGGTTGGCAGGAGCTGGGACAGAGACGGGCACTCAATCTGTTGTGTAGTACCCAGGTCTTGAACTGCTGATTTGCCAGCCTTCCAGCTAACAAGGTGAGCTTCTTAACCAGTGAGCCACCGCAGCACCTATAAGGTAAGTTAAGCTGACAGGTGGGCAAAATCAAGGTGGAGGGCTGGTGATTTGAACCTAGGTTTCCCCCCAGTCCTCATTTCTATGTGCAACTCTCGACTTTAGGTTAAAACTCAGCGAGTGGCTGGCTTGTGTAAACTTGTGTCTCGTGGTTATCTCTGAGAGTAATGTAAGAGGATCTACAGACGGATGATGCCATCTCCTTGAAACGGTTGGGGCCAAGCTGCGGAGGACGGCTTCTGCGAAGGTCTCAGGAGGAAAACATCTGGCAGGGTTTTAAAGCAAGAACTCACATGGGAAGATAAGGAATTCCAGTCTTCTAATTTGTACATTAACTCCTGCGAGATATAAGGAGTTTGCAAAAGAAAAAAAAGAGGGATTCGACACCTGCCCTGGCTTTGTTCAAAATAAGACACGCCTGTTCTTATTTCTCTCCCAAGGTGGGGAGGGTGAAGATACAAGGGGAAATAATAATAATAATTACCAGCTTAAGTGTGAGGCCCAAAAGAAGGAGAAAAATGTAAAAAGGAGTGCAAAATACAGACATTTTACATCAATGGTTCTCAACCTTTTCAAGCCAAGGGACGGGTAATGTTCCCTCAGATGGTTTCAGGGGCCGGATGGCTATTTGGCCCTTCCTCCACCACATGGCACTTCCAGGTGTGGTGGAGGCGCTGGGGGCCCACATGAAATGTGGGCTGCATCCGGCCCACGGGCCACAGGTTGAGAATCCCTGTTTTACACAAAGCGACTGGGACAGGGAAATATCTTAGCAGGCCATAAATTTGGATTTCTAATTACTTCCTCATGCTTTTCAGCACTCCTCAGTCAATGCTGATTAAAATTCCTGTCAAAAACACAGGAGTCAGCCTTGTGTCATGCCAAGGAGCAAGTGCCATGGTAATTTCAGGGTGGGACGTAGCATTTTGTGTAGGCAGGAAACTTCAGCCACACAATTTCTACTACAGTGGCCGGAAATGGATCCCCTGATCTTCCTGTCGAAAGAGGAAAGGTCCCAGTCTGGGACATGGCAGGAGTCATTTCTGTCAAGTTACTGGAGACATCTTAAAAAAACCAACAACAACAACCAGAAGAAATGTTCTATATGGGTCACTCTGCACATGGTCAGAGGCTGTGCCCTAGTTTCTCTTGTTACTCAAACAAAACCACTCAGGAGACTTGACGCTTAATGGGCCAGAATGGTTTCCCATCCCTAAACTGGCAATCCCGTTGTTTCTGGGAACAAGAAACGACGAGAACATCTGGGAGAACTAGCTGAGGACTCAACCTGGCAGGTATAGAGCCCTGGTGGCGCGGTGGTTAGACTGTTGTACTACAGCCAAAAAGTTGTGAATTTGATCCTGATGGGGATCAAGGATAATCCAGCCTCCCCATCCTTCCAAGGCGGGTAAAATAAGGACCTAGCAGGTAAACAGTGTTCCAAGCTCTCCGGAGTCAAGTCATGCCTGCCACATGACCACAGAAACGTCTGCAGAAACAGACAGCGCTGGCTCTTCGTCTATGAAACAGAGATGAGCACTGAACCCTAGGGTCAGATACGACTGGCTTTCGAGCAAAGGCGACCTTAACCTTTACCTTTATGTTGGGGCAAAAATGTTAATTAACTTGTGAATCACCCAGAAAGTGCACTAAGTGCGACAGAGCGGTAAGGGTAAAGGCCGGCCTTTTTTGAAAGCCAATCGTATCTGACCCTAGGGTTCAGTGCTCATCTCATTCTGCTCCTGCTTCCCAGAGTTTGTGAGATGGTTTCCTTCCTTCTGCCTTTTAGTGCAGCGAGACCTGGCTGGGCTTCGGCCCCTTGTCCATAGATTCCCGTCTGCGTCCCACTTCTTTCGCTCTCTGCTCAAAAGTGACATCCTTTTGCACCTTCTGCTTCATTCACAATAGTGGTCAAGCCGGTCCCAGGGATTGTTGGAGCCATGCCATTGTCACGCACCATGCACACATCCATTTCTGCATCGGTCCCGTCTATTCTTCACTTTCTCTCTCTTTCTCTGTGAGTCAAATGGTTAAAAAAACAAAACAGGGAGAGAGAAAATCCTCGCCAGCTTCCTCAACTGTTCCAAAGAAAGCACTCGCTTAGGCCACAGCCCACTTCCTTCTTTATTAATACGCTATTTATCACCAGTGCTGGCTTTTAATACCGTTTTGGCTTAATGTCGTTAATGAAATATAAATACCCAGCACTAATGATGTTGGTCAGGAGGCAATACGGGCAATTGGCACGATTGCAAGAGGCAGGCCAAACCACTTTGCTGTTCGTGCGCGCGCGCACACGTGTGCGCGTGGAGTGTGTCTAAAGATGCAAGTTGACATCCTAACAATGCCTGTTCCGGGAGGAAAAGAAAGCCCGCCAGAAAGTTCCATGCTGCGTTGCATCCATTTTACGGCACATGAACTGGTAAAATGCAGATGAGATGATCGGAGGACTTTCTGAGCCACTTCAGACCACAGGGTGGTGACGGCAGCAGGAACACATTTTATGTTCTCTTGCATTTATGAAAAAAATCTTTGCAAACAGGGAGTTAGCAAAATCGGAAATGCACTGAGCAAGGCATTTTCTCCTACATTGCTATTTGTTGAGAGCCTCATGTGCGCAAGGTGGGGTAAGGACTCAAATAAAACACTCTCCTTTCAGTGGGGCAGAAATCTATTTCAGACCACCTCACATGTCATGTGCTTGTGGCATTGGGTGGGACTCAGATAAATTTAAAAAAAAAATTGTGTCAGAAATTACTCTGGGTTGAAAGGATTTTTGCTGGAGAAACTCCGCTCAGGGGACGCCCAAATGAGGCTCCTTTCATGTCCCCCAAGATCCGTCATGCAGCACTCGGGTATCGAAACCCAACCTCCCAATCTCCAAGCTCAGCATCTTAACCACTAAGCCACTGCAGTGCTGCTGGGACTCAGATGGGCAGCAAGGATGACCCGAAAGCCAGGGAAATATATCTGTCATGTGGCAGAGCCGTGAAAGACTGTCTCTCGAAGAAAAGGAGAATGAAGAGGTGCAAGAAACAGCAGCCACTTTGAGACCGAACCTTGTGGCCGGAGAACAATTGTCCACAGTGGTTGTTGTTGTTGTTCAGTCGCACAGTCGGTTCCGACCCTTTGCGACCCTATGGACCATTGTTCTCCAGGCACCTCTGTCCTCCACCATCCCCCTCAGCACTCCCAGTTCTGTGCCCATTGTGTCTACAATACCATCTAGCCATCTCATCTTTGGCCTCCCCCTTCTTCTTTTGCCCTCCACCTTTCCCAACATCAGGGCCTTCTCAAGTGAATCCTCCCTTCTCATTTGATGTCCAAAATACTTTAGCTTCGTCTTTACTATTAGCCCTTCCAATGAGCAGTCAGTGTTGATTTCTTCTAAGATTGACCTATTTGTTCTCCTCGCTGTCCAGGGTACTCTCAAAACTCTCCTCCAACACCACATTTCAAAGGCATCTATTCTTCTGCGTTCAGCTTTCCTAATTGTCCAGCTCTCACATCCGTACATTACCACTGGGAATACCATTGCTTTGACTATTCTAATTTTTGTTTGCAATGTGATGTCTCTGCTTTTCACTATGTTCCCCAGGTTTCTCATGGCTTGTCTCCCAAGAATCAGTCGCCTTTTTATTTCATGGCTGCAATCCCCATCTGCCGTGATCTTTGATCCCAGGAAAGTAAAATCTGTCACTGCTTCTACTTCTTCCCCATCTATTTTCCAGGAACTGATTGGGCCTGTTGCCATTACCTTGGTTTTCTTGATATTGAGTCTCAAACCAGCTTTTGCACTCTCCTCCTTCAGCCCAATCAAGAGGTTCTTTAGGTCTTCCTCACTTTCTGCCATTAGGGTGGTATCGTCTGCATATCTCAGATTGTTTATGTTTCTCCCAGCAATTTTAATCCCATATTGTGATTCCTCCATCCCTGCATTTCGCATTATGTGCTCTGTGTATAGATTGAATAAGCAGGGTGATAAAATGCAGCCTTGTCTTACTCCTTTTCCTATTCCAAACCACTCTGTGCCCACAGTGGTTGGGGCACAGGAAGAGGACACCAACTCCAGGCAGAACGTCTGACCCAAAGCACTGTCACCAGCGTTGAGGAAACAAATGCTCAAAATGTTTCAGGATGGCAGAGAAGGTGGTCCGTGAACAAGGGGTCTGCCTTCAACAAGGGCTGAGGGAGAAAACAGGCTCTCCCCAGCCCTCCGATGTGATGCTCCGATGTGATGGTCCTTAGCCATTGGAGAGACAGAGGCAAAGAGATAGGTTCATGTCACAAGAATGACCTGGCTGGATGTGATCAAAGGTGTCTTTAGGTAAAGTTAAAGGTTGCCCTTGTTTGAAAGCCATCCGTATCTGACTCTAGGGTTCAGTGCTCATTTCTGCTTACAGCCAAAAAGCCTGTGCTTGTCTGCCTCTGCAGACGTTTCCATGGACATGTGGCAGGCATGCCCAGAGTGCATGGAACACTGTTTCAGTTTACCACCAAAGTGGTATCTATTTATCTACTTGCATTTTTTGCTTTCAAACTGCTAGGTTGTCAGGAGCTGGGACAGATGACAGGAGCTCACTCCGTCGTGCAGCACTTGGGTCTCGACCTGCCGACCTTCCAGTCATCAAGTTCAGCTTCTTAACCACTTGAGCCACTTTTGTCTTTCCAGGAGGCAGCCAGGTCCCTCTACTAGCTCACCAGCCGGACATGAGCAGACCAGCCCATGCTCCCCAGCAACTGGTGTTCACAAGCATACCTACTGGGCCAGTTGCCCAAAGGACCAACTTGGATCCGGTTGCTCTCTTGTACCTTAGCCTAACTAAATTTTGTAAAAAAAAATGGATAAATTCATTCCTGCAAAGGCCAGCCTGAAGGGATGTGGCAAAGGGGGAGGGTGCAGATGTGAGACGCACTCGGTCCCTGAGTCGAATAAAGAAGCCATCCCTCAATCTGGCGAGGGATTTCCCCAACCCATATGCTGCCTGGGATGCCTGGACCCCTCTGACCTCCACGTTGGCTTCTCCCTTGACCCCCTGCCTGCCCAGTGCCATAAATCCCCTTCAGAGTTTTCTCCACCCCTGCTGCGACCCTCCTCGATCCCTCGGTTTCCCCCCAATGTCACCCCCGGAGCCTGTAGGGAGCACAAGAGTCATTTGTCGAGGGTTTGGCCTGGCTTGTCTCAGTGGCTAATCCCTCGGGTGTCTCCTGTCAGATTATTAATTAGCTAAAGCGGATCGGCCCTGGAATAACATGCGGTGGGACCTCAGATAAAACGGGACCGTGTGTGCGGCCTGGCATGTGGCTGATTAAAGAGGCCAGCCTCCATCTTTTTGCTCTTGCCTACGCTCATAAGGGCTCTGGCTCCCCCCTGGGGAGGCCAGGCCTTGGCATGCAACTTGCCAGCCACACAAACAAGACCCGTACGGGCATGTTTTGCTTCTGCTTCCGGGCTGGAGGAATTGGCATCAGGGGGCTGGATCTGGCCCGCGGGCCGTAGTTTGGGCACCCTTGGTTTAAGCAGAGAAAATGGCAGCTCAAAATCTATCTCATCCTGTTGCAAAACAGATGGCAAGGTGCATTTTACTTCCGCTTCCGGTGGGAGGAACCACGTAGCCGGCCCGCTGAACTACGTGACCAACCCGTGGCCCTGCCCTAATGCATCTGCTTCTCCAGTCTCCTAATCTCTTGAACTGGACCTTTCCCCAAAAGACATTTTTTGGGAACTTTGAAAACATTTAGCCACTATGGACAGGAAAAGGTCTCCCTTGTTCGAAAGCCAGTCATATCCGACTCTATGGGGTGGTGCTCATCTCAGTTTACAACCAAACAGACAGCATTGTTTGTGTCTGCAAACATTTCCATGGTCATGTGGCAGGCATGATTAGACACCGTAGCACACGGACCACAGTTACCTTTGCTGTTGAAATGGTATCTATTTATCTACTTGTAAATTTCTTGCTTTTCAGGTGCTAGGTTGTCAGGAGCTGAGCAGATGACGGCAGCTCACTCCGTCACACAGTACCCGGGTCTCAAACTGCTGACCTTCCGATTGTCAAGTTCAGTATCTTAACCACTGAGCCACCGCAGTCCCATGTGGGCTGATACACAGATAAAAGGTGGTATATACCAACCACAGTGCAGACACATTGCTTTTCTGTTGGGGGGAGACACATGCCATGTTCCCCATAGCAATAAAGACAGAAAGCTGCCTGGCATGCTCCATGCTCCAGGTGCCACAGCCTTTGGCTTGCAGCAAGGTCAACACGCATGGTGGTTGCGTTTGCTTCCAGGGACCAACTCTTCCCAAACCTCCCTCTCTCGCTCTTCCTCTGTCATGCTCCGAGTTTCAGACCGCTTTTGATTCAAACCGGTGAAGCTGAAATATTGAGTTACAATGGCACTAAACCTTCATTACCAGCTCTTAACACAGATTACTTAGAAACGAAGGAGGGGGGAAGGGGGGCACTTTAATTGCTTTTCCCCATTAGCATTTCCGGAGGAGAACACGCTGATTAATCTGAAGAGGCATTCTGTGGACGCTGACACCCTACATCCCTTCTTCCCGCGGTCCAGCGTTGGGCTGTTTGGTGCAAGCCCGCGCCGCCAACTTCGACGAGAGGGAAGGAGCAAAGCATCTCCCAACGCAAATGAGCATGAATGAATTGTCCATGTTTCCAAAGAGAAATACTGTATGGCAGAATGGGGAAAAGGAGAAGAAGAATGGAATGGGCACAAACGAGTGGAAGGGGAGGAAATGCCCCTCTTCCCAAGTATCCAAACAAGACGGTCAACTCAAGCTAAGATTTGGGGGCATCTTTAACAGTGGCTCAAGTGGCTAAGATGCTGACTGGAAGGCGGGAGGTCAGCATTTCGATTCCCGAGTACTGCAGGACGGGATGAGCTCCTGTTCTCTGTCCCGGCTCCTGCCAACCTAGCAGTTCAAAAGCAAGAAATTGAAAGGAGATAAATAGGGGCCACTTTGGTGGGGAGGTAAACAGCGTTCTGTGTGCTCCGGTGTCTAGCCATGCCTGCCACATGTCCACAGAAACATCTGCAAAACACAGACAGCGCTGGCTCTTCGGCTTTGAAACAGAGATGGGCACCGAACCCTAGAGTCGGATACAGCTGGCCTTCGAGCCCACATGTAAACACACATAGGCACACTCTTTATTTTAAATTAAGTCTTGATATATGAAAACATATAAACAGAGACATCAAAGATTCCTTGGAATCCCACTTCTGACAGGGGCAGTGTGTCTGGGAAATGTGCCTCGCGCATTTTGCTCTCCTACTCCAAATGGAAGACTTCTCGACTATTTAAGCTAGTTTGGCAAACAGAAAAATCATCTATACGCTAATTCTTTCCTTTGCTTTTTTCAAAAAGAATTGCATTCCAAATTGTCTGGTGTTTATACAGCATGTCACATTCTGCCCTTATTGGGATGGAGACTGAGGTCAGATCCAGATGAACGAGTAATCTCTGAGTCCATATAAAGCCCTCGTGGGGAACCGCCTTCACTCGAAGGGCCACAATTCAGTTTCAGAAAAGGTCTCATGGGCCAGTTTCCCATTATGGACCAGGCTCAAAACAAAAGGATGATAGCGAAAAATACCAGCATAGTGTGGGGCATTCAAGAATAAAAATGGCCACCCCTTTGAAGCTGTTGGGACAAAATTGGCCAACCCCATCGTGCAGGCATCCGGCCCTCGAAGCTGACTGAGGGAGCGTGACCCGGCCCCCAGCTTGAAAAGGTTGGAACCTCTGCTTTAAGGCTATTATTTAGTCTTAGGAGAGTGGTTTCAATGTTTTAAAACAGGTTTGCAACCTACGGCCTGTGGGCCAGACTCGGTCCCCAACGCCATTCCATATGGCCCACGGCGACAACACTGGAAGCAGATGCACCCATACATGCGCAAACACGCTCACCACCATTGCATCCGGCCTGCGGCGCAGTCTGAGGAGGAGTTGTCCAGCCCATGGTGTGGTAAGGTTGAGAATCCCAAGGGAAAGGGTGTCATGGCAGGAAGAAATATTCATAAGTCTTTTGGGATAGGTACAGGTAAAACTCTTCTACGACTCCACAATCCCAGCTCAGACGGCTTAAGGTATTTGAACTTTATAAAGATGTGCCGCTTTTGGGATAATGTGTGCTGTCCAGAATTCAGCTTGCTAACTGAAACATTGCAACGCAATTGTCGGCAGTCTAAAAACGATCAAAATATGCTTCGGAAACATGTATCTTGTGAAACCAACGTTGGTGTAGAAATGAAATGCAACAGCCAAAATGCATGCACAAATAATCTTGAACTGGTTTTGCTCAGATTGAGCGCAACTTGCCACATCCTACATAATATATTAATAAAGCAGTGTTTAAGCCATTCCTACACACGGATGTTTACTTATGAAACCGAGAAGAATTATGGGTGGTGTAGAAAGTTATCATAATAAACAGATTTCCCAGCAGTGAACTTAAAACCTGGAGTCCCTCTTCTTTTTTCTCACTTTGCTTATTGATGTAATGGCAAGGATACATCTGACCATAAGCACATGGAACCCTATCTATCCATTCTAAGAGCTCCATGATAGACCAGGGTAAAAGTCTCCCTTGCTCGAAAGCCAGCCGTATCTGACTCTAGGGTTCAGTGCTCATCTCTGTTTATAGCCGAAAAGCCAGCGCTGTCTGCATCTACAGCCATTTCCATGGACATGTGGTAGGTATGACTAGACACTAGAGTGCATGGTATGACCTACCCACACCACAACTCTCATAGACCCTGAGAAACATGGGCCATTACCTGCTGGATAGGAATGACGACAATTGTAGCCCCAACACATCTGTGGGGACAACGGTCAAGGCCACTATGCCCAATGGCAGGGGTTCCCAACCTAAGGCCCGTGGCGCCATTTCATGTGGCACCCCCCCAAGCCGCCCCTTTGAAGCTGCTGGGACAAAATGGCCACCCCTATCGTGCAGGCAGGGCAAAATAGCCGTCCGGCCCTCAATGCTGACTGAGAGAGCATGACCGGCTTGAAAAGGTTGACATCAGTCTTCAATAAAGCAACAGCCAGCTGGCATGTCTACTTGACAACCCAACGCATAAGCAATCAGCAGGCACCAGATTTAGTTCTGTTGAGCTACTCTGTTTTCAGGTGCTAAACTTGTTATTAGCAAGAAATCAGGCCTCTTACATCACAAGAATTTGAGGCCCATCCTTAATTTTTAAATTTTGCAATAACTCAGACAACTAGTCAATACACAATCAAACAGCAGGTATTAATATCTGTGGGAAGGGCAGCATTTACAGATAAGCATCCCCGAACACACCCATGCAAAACTGGCATGCAGGTTACATGGTAAGAAATCTAGGGCAGGCACAGAACCCAAAAAAGAAAAATGAGAAGACAGCCTTCATGTTTTTCCTAAACTATGTTTTCTAATCCTTTGGGGTTATAAAGGAAATGTTTAAAGAAGCCTCGACACTCTGGGACAGCCTCATTTTTAAAAATCATGTCAGAAGTACACAAAAATGCTTTCTGGGTTGAAAGGAGACGCCCTGAATGAGGCTCCTTTCATGTCCTCAAGACCTTTTCCCCACCGAAACAGTCCCTATTTAGTAAAGGTCTCCCGTGCTCGAAAGTCAGTCGTATCTGACTCTAGGGTTCAGTGCTCATCTCTGTTTCATAGCCGAAGAGCCAGCACTGTCTGCATCTGGAGATGTTTCCAAGGACATGTGGCAGGCATGCCTTGACACCAGAGCACACGTATCGCTGTTTACCTTCCCATTGAAGTGGTCCCTATTTACCTACAGTAGAACCCCGGATAACGACAAAACTTGGTTCCTCAAGTCGTGTCGTTAACTGCATTTTGACGTTACCCGATCCCTATGGGAGATGCCACGGATAATGACAAAAAAGTGTTGTGCATCCATACCAATGTACCGCATAACAACACTTTTTTAGCTTTTTATGTCGTTACGTAGGGCATCACGTGGTGCATAACAATCACGTCGTTATGCGGTTTTGGCGTTATGCGGTACCGTCGTTATCCGGGGTTCTACTGTACTTGCAATTTCTGGCTTTCGAACTGCTAGGTTGGCAGGACCTGGGACAGAGGCGGGCTCTCACTCTGTCATGCAATACTCGGGTATCGAACTCCGACTTTCCAGTCTTCAAGTTCAGCATCTTAACCACTTGAGACCACCGATGTGCTCCCTGTTTATCTACTTGTAATTTCTTGCTTTCGAACTGCTAGGTTGGCAGGAGCCGGGACAGAGACGGGGTGCTCAAACCATCGTGCAGTACTCGGGTCTCGAACTGCTGACATACTGTTTTCCAGTCAGCGTCTTAATCACTTGAGCCACCGCAGCCCCAAGATAGAAAGGTACTGGGGGAGTATCTCTGAATTTCACACCTGCTGACCTTAAGATCCTATGAAAGGGCTGCTCCTTCCCGTCAAACTACGGTTGCCCTCTCCCTCTTTCAACAGACTGGGATCTCCCAGCCCAGAGGCTGGGGTATCATAGACCCATACTCCTTGAAGATGTCATCTGCTCTCTGGTGCTCGGACATCCCTCCCCTCTCGCCACTCGGCATTCTGCAGTTGTCAACCCAACATCTGATCAAAGGCCTGCGGGAGGGAATTTACAACTGTCCAGTTGAGTTACAAATGAAGGTCACTGATCCAGTACAGACAGGAGAGGAAGGAAAAAACAGTGGATAAAATAAAAGGCAGCGAGAGAAACAGAAAGAAAGAGAAAGCTACGTATTCAAAGAGGACACGAGAGAGATGCAAAGGAATATCTGGAATACAGCTTCACATCCGGAGACCCATGGGTTGCCATTAAAGCCCCGTCCTTGGTGCTCTGTTCTAGCCACACTAGAGGTCAGGTCTCCAACTCTATTCCTGGAGAGCTGAGCTGATCCATATGCCAGGCAATATGTTAACACTATGGGTTGGCTGCATGTTAGGGGCCTGAGCAGATGGAGGCTACAAACCAGCTCTTCTCTTCCTCCTTCAGCCTCATGTTCTCATTTGGTGGGGGAATAAAATACAAGACTCTGCTAAGCACATGTATGAGGGAAAGACTCTGACTGGGTTGAAATGTGGACATGTTCTTGGTTAGCAAGAACCACACACAAACCGAAGTTTCGGAGAAACTATGGTAGTGGTGGCAAACCTATGGCATGCGTGCCAGAGGGGGCACTCAGGGCCCTCTCTGTGTGCATGTGTGCCATTGCCCCAACAGAGTTTGCCCTGCCCCTCTGCCCAGCAGCCCAATAGGAGCGCTTCCTCCCTCTCCCCAGCACAAAGTTCGTCCCCACACTTCTGCGGCATGGACAGCAGCCTGTTGAGTTTGGGCACTTGGTCTCTAAAAGGTTCACCATCACTGATCTATGGTGTGTCTAGAACAGTGGTTCCCAGTGTGGGGCCCATGCCCCACAGGAGGACTTCAATTCCCAGATGTTTAAGTCAATACATTGGCTGATCAGAGCTTTGAGGAATTGACTTAAGCTTCTGGGAACTGAAGTCAAGTCCAAAAAACCAAAGGTTGGGAAACACCAGTCTAGAAGACACACGATGACAAAGTAAGTAATCCAAGCAGCCCACCATAGATAGCAACAGCAAAGCTTTTCCTGAAGACAATCCATGCAATCTTTCAAAGTACATTTTGTATGTGACATGGGTAATTTTTGCAAATGGCTGTGTACAGCGCAGAAAGGAGGGCCACAGGTCAATGTGGGACAGCACCTGCATTGCACAGGGAAGGTTCCTGGTTGAATCTTTGGTTTGTCAAATATGGCTGGGAAAGACCTCAAGAGCCACTGACACCATGTAATGAGGTGGACTCATAGTCTGAATGGATACAAGGCAGTTCTCGCTTAATGTATTTATTTATCCAATTTGTATAGCTGCCCCAATCGACCTATAGCCACCCCAATCTCTTCCTAGGGTAGGCTGGGTTTATCGAGGCCACCTTAAGGAGGACAGTGAAGTCTTCTCAAGCTCGAGGACAACAGAATGACTTTACCTTTGACATGTGGTTCTTCCTGGCCTACAGTTGGTCACCACGATGCTATAACATTACAGACATGGTTGACTTGAAAGGGACTTAGTACAATTCCAGCTAAGCTACAAAGCTGACTACGTGGTTTTCTCAGTTTCTCTCACACACATATATATCCAACAGAATAAAGATGTTTTCCTTCCAATTTTTAAACAGATAGCAACAAATCACTTGTGCGATGAGCTCTCCAGCCATTGCTTGGCAAAGATCTTGGAAAGCAAGAGGAAGCAATGGTTTCTCTACAGATGTTTCCTACTGGAGATGAGAATCTTTTGCGAAATTACTATTACTGTACGAGGAGTCTTTATCATAGCAGTCAACATAAACAAATCCCTTTCCAGATAAAACCAGAATGTCATTATCAGGGGTTCCCAAACTAAGGCCCGCAGCGCCATTTCATGTGCCCCCCACCCCTCCAAGGGCATTTGAGAAACAAAATGGCCACCCCCTTTGAAGCTGTTGGGACAAAATGGCCACCCCCATTGTGCAGGCAGGGCAAAATGGCCGTCCAGCCCTCGGAGCTGGCTGAGAGAGCGTGACCCGGCCCCTGGCTTGAAAAGGTTGGGAACCCCCCCTGGTCTATATAGTAAAACAGTAGGCCAACTAGAAGATTCAATTGTGTGTAGTTAAAAAGGCACATGAAGTGATGTGGTGTCTGTCCTAAACCCTAATCCTTCTCCAAAGATGTCTAACAAAACTTGATCACAATATACACAATTATGTAGACATTCCCATGTCATTAGATGATGAAGAGATTTACATTTGCTTGTTTAGGGAGGGCCTAAAGCACCAGGACACTTCCAAGTCTGTGTTTACCATTGTGCCTAAAGAGAGATTATTCACCTTTTCTTCTCCTAAGCAGCGAAACTATTAAACCAAGGTTTGCTCCTGGCTCCTGATTTCTGGGTTGTTGGGGAACAACAAGCCAGGAATCTCTGCCTTGGTAGAAACAAACCATCATGGGAGGTTTTCTTATCTCTTGAGCTGCTAACAAGGAAAGCCAAGTTGGAGTCCTTCCCAACAATTTTGGCTTTCTGTCACATGTGGGAGACAGGCCTATATTCCCTGGGACACCAACATCAAACCATAAGACATTGATAAAGATGAAAAGTTCTGTGGAGAGAGATCAATGTGCAGCGCCCATTTCCAGCACTACATATTTGACATGTTTATCGGCATCTGAGCTAATGCAAACCTTGGAGTAGACATTGTACATAACTTGGACAAATGTAAAACATTTCTTTTCTCAGTATATACTCAACCAGATATTGACCAGCACACAAGACAGTGCTCAAGAAAGACCTGTAGACATGCAGAATATTGGGTGGCACGGTCATTTTCTTCGAGTTTCTTTTAGTAGGAGAGTCATGCAGTGAACGCAATCACAGGGAGATTCAATGGAAGAAAAAGCAGGTATGTACTCAAGGAGGCTTAGGAACCCCTGGTCCAAAGTTGCCTCAACTTCTAACTAGGACAATATCAAGTGGGTACCTTGTATCCAGGACAATGAGTCTGAAGTCCATTCCATGTCACTGTTTAAAGGAAGGGCCGTCAGGATCTGTAACCCTCCCAAGGTTTTCCAGGACAAAGCCCAGGTATGATCGCTTCCCTCTTTCTTGATGATGACTCTTTACACCCTGTAGAAAGAAAGGAAAAAATGGAGTTGCAACTCTACGTCATATAAAGCTGCCTTTTATTCCAGATAACGTGGGTAACGTGTTACCTACGGAGGGCCATCTACAAGATTATTTTGTGAGTCAGTTTTAAAAATTGCTGTATTTACTAACTGAAGTGACTTAGGCTTTTACTCTGCTTTCAGCTCAAACTGGTGCCCACTACAGTTTCCAACGTCCTTTAACAAAACATCTGGAAAGCCAAAGCTTTCCTAAGCTGTACTATAAGGTTGAATGGAGCTCGCAGTTCCTATGTTCCCTCTGATATGGTACTCTAATCAGGTATTGATTAGGGGCAACAGCAGTGGTGGGCATCAGCAGGTTTGCACCAGTTTGCCAGAACCGGTAGCAGAAATTCTGGCTGGCCATGCCCATCCAAGTTTTGAAATAAAGTAGTCCTAATTCAGGTGCAACACAGGACTTTCCCCCTGGCCATGCCCACCACACCACAGCCACAGTGTGGTAGTAATTTTTGGGGGGAATGTACCACTGGGCAACAGGCAAGCTCAGATTTCACCTGATGGTATTCAGGACCCCAAAAGCCAATGGTCACATTCAAAGGAAATGAAAGTTTAGGGCAGGGGTTTCCAACCTTTTCAAACCAGGGGCCGGGTCATGCTCTCTCAGTCAGCTTTGAGGGCAGGACGGCCATTTTGCCCTGCCTGCATTATGGGGGTGGCCATTTAGTCCCCACAGCTTCAAAGGGGGTGGCCATTTTGTTTCTCAAATGCCCTTGGAGGGATGGGAAGCCACATGAAATTGTGCCAGGGGCCATATCCAGCCCACTGGTCTTAGGTTGGGAACCCCTGGTCTAAGACGTCAGTGTAAATGGTTCTCCTTGTCTCTGAATACAAGCAATACACACCAAGCCTGGCAAAGTTCATATCTTCCAAGGAATGCCATATGCTGTCTTTACCCTCTTGCAACATTTCTGTGAAAAACCAGTGGCTTCTCCAGCTTGGGCCACTGGTGGGCAAAAAGAGACCACCAGGTACAAGTGTCAATGAGAAAAGACAGGGTGGGGGAAACACAAACATGAGATTTTTCTCCTGCCTACAGAAAGAAGGGAAAAGGTGCTGGCAGTTGACATGCCAAGATTCATTTGAAATAGATGCTTGACTGGGGGGAAAAATGCAACATGACGAAGTTGAAACCCTGCAACTCGCAAGCTCCTTTGTGTCAATTTAAGCAAATATTGTGGCGTTTCTATGGCAATCCCTGTTTTGAATATCCACTACCCTCACTTTTATTTTATTTTTTTAAAAAAGGGCTTTTCCTGTTTGTGTTTCAGCTATAAAACCTGCAAATATTCTCTGCCTTTATGCACGTACCCTTTGGGGTGGGGGAGAGGTTTTTTTTAAAAGAGCGGGAAGGGACTCATTGTCTCCTTTTCAACAGGGGAGAACTTGGACATACTTCCACTCGAGATAACTTGGGGCAATCAAAACCCAACAAAACTGCAAATTACAGGGGAGGTTTTCCCCCCCAGCTCACTCCACCTGGGGAAATGTGTAGCAGTCCCAAACAGGGCTGGTCCTATCACAAGAGTAAAGGCAGGCAAATAGCCTCTGGGTAGCAGATGTCACTAGGTGACAAGCAAGGTGTTGGAATCGCGTGCCACAATCTGATCTACGTCCCCTCCAGCTAGTCTGCTGTCTCGGATAGGGGAGAGATCTCTAGCCCCGTGGGGTAGCGTTCAAAGGAGAACCCATTGCCAGCCCCGTCAGCTTTCGCCCATGGAAAGGTTAGCAGAAAACCTTCTCGTTCTCCGACTCTGACCCAAAAAACATCCTGTTCCCAAATGCCACAATCAACAATGGCAGTTACCTTTGCTCCAAGAAGGCACATGCTTCTACATCAGGGATTCTCAACCTGTGGCCCATGGCACCATTTCATGTGCTTCCTCCCCACTGCCTCCACCACACCAGGAAGTGTCATGTGGTGAAGGAAGAGCAATATGGCTGTCTGGCCCCTGAAGCTGTCTGAGGGAGCATGACCCAATGGCCCCCGGCTTTAAAAGGCTGAGAACTCCTGCTCTACATTGATGCTACCCTTTCATGTGCATGATAACCAAGGTTGCCCCTGCTTGAAACCCAGGTTTAAATGCTCATATTTGTTTACAGCCAAAGAGCCAGTGCTGTCTGTGTCTGCAGACATTTCCATGGACATGTGGCAGGCATGAATAAACACCAGAGTGCACGGAATGTTGTTTACCTTCCCACTGAAGTGGTCCCTGTTTATCTACTTGCAATTTCTTGCTTTTGATCTGCTAGGTTGGCCAGAGCTGGGACAGAGATGGGGGCTCACTCTGTCATGCAGCACTCAGCACGAGCCCAGCCCTTCCGATGGCCGTGAACTAGTCAAATGGGCTTTCTGAACTGTTATATTGCCTCTGACCAGTGGCTGTTTCTCTTACTGCTATTTGTCCTGATTGGCAGCTTTCCCCCAAAGCTATCAGGAAAAAGAAAGGTCTTTCCTGACAACAACTTTTAAATGTAAATAAATAAATAAATAATATCCACAAATACCTGGGCTTTTGCATGAACAGCATATGCTCTATTACTGAGCACAGGAAGAAAGTTTATGAATTCAGAAATCATTATACATGAACTACAGGGGTCCATGTGAGTCCAAACTGCTAGCCTGGTTCATTTCGACACCCTCTCTTCCCATAGAATAAACCCAAACTCTCCACTGCCACTTTTTCCGTGGCCATAAGATCCCACCAGCGGCGAGGCATGGGTTAATAAAAAAAATCTGAACTTCCTGACTGTAACTGACTGGCGCCAGGCTCCAAACATCAGCCGAACGTGTAACTTTGGGGAAGTCCATTTCCTATGGGAGTTTAACATTCTCTGGAAATGTCATATCATCTAACACTATTGTTTGTCCAGGAGACGGACTTATATATGAGAATATGTCAAAGGAAAAGCCTTTGCTTTCAAGAAACATAGACCTATGGATAGACACACAGGAATGGAGAGAGTGTAGCCTTTTAATGTGGGTTAACTAAGGTATGAAATAACATGACTCCCTTTTATTCTTTTACTACCTACCCGTTTTTAAATCAATATCATATGACAACATAATATATCAGGATCATGGCACGAAATAGGAAGTGGGCTGAAGGGGGCATTCAGTGAACATTTGGAGGAAAAGCATCGCCTCATAATAGTGACGCTCTTCAACATGTTATTTCTCCTTCACTTCAGGCAGTAAGCAATGATGTCCCGAAACTCAGATCAGAAACTTCGATCTAGCTGGCAGGTCAGCAATTCGAGACCAGAGCGCTGCACAACGGAGTGAGCTTTTGTCTCTGCCCCAGCTCCTGCCAGCCTAGCAGTTCAAAAGCAAGAAATTGCATGTAGATAAATAGGGACCACTTCAGTGGGGAAGGTAAACAGCATTTCCATGCATTTCGGCGTCTAGTCCTGGCTGCCACATGTTCATGGAAACGTCTGCAGATGCAGACCGCGCTGGCTCTTTGGCTATAAACAGAGATTAGCACCTAGAGTTGGATACGACTGGCTTTTGAGTAAGGGAGACCTTTACTTTTACCCTCACCCTAATTCTTCAGGTGTGACCCATGAGCCTGCATTTTTAAACATTTTCCACACTGGATACATTAACTGGAATGCATTTCCTCTGAAGTTCATCCTGCATAGCAGTTCCCTCCCCAGCCGAGACACCTGCATTAGGGGACAGGAGTAAATGATATCAAAACCCTGAGAGCAGGTTTACTCTGACCTGCCTCTGCTTTTCCAACAGACAATGGGGAGGAAGAAACCTGGTGAAAGACTAGGATTTACTGTATCCCCCTGTGTTGCTCTCAATAGGGACTGCCACACCCAACAGAATCTATTATAGGAAAACAAATAGTCCAGCCCAGAGCAGAATTACAGAAAAGAAAAGGCAAAAAGGAAAGGTTTTTTTGAAATAAAAAAGCAGCCTATGTTGTTGGTTCAGCCAAGGCCACGGAGTTGTTTCGTTATTTGTTAGGTTGGCATGAAATCACCTTGGTAATCTTCAGAAGGGAGATCGGTAGGACAGCTTGTAACTCGTACAACTCAAGTCTAAATGAGACATCAAATGAAGACAATGGCACTCTCGTTTATGGGGATTTTCTGAGCTACTGGAAACGGTGTTTTGGGAGCAGACAGGCACGGCTTAGGAGTTTTGACATTACTGTGTTGTTTGTCCGTGTTTCTTCTTCCGTGTCTAGGCCAGACATGAAACTGCCCAAATGAAGGCACCCTTTGGTGAGTCCATTCTGCAGTTCCCGTTGCCTGACCTAGTGTGAGAACAATTAGCCAGCAACACAAGGGTAGCCGTTACCAGGGTATGCAGTTCAAAAATACCGCAATCTTCAAGGCGGCTCCCTCCGTGTACCTTGGTGGTGTGATGATCTGGCCTAGAACAATCCTGCATGCACACATATATATTAAAGGAAGGGCCAAGATGCCGTGGTGGCGAACCTATGACATGCGTGCCAAAGGTGGCACTCAGAGCCCTCTCTGTGGGCACATGCGCTGTAACCCAAACAAGTTTGCTCCACCCCTCTGCCCAGCAGCCCAATGGGAGCGCTTCCTCCCTCCCCCCAGCACAGAATTCACCCCGCCCCTCTGCCCAGCAGCCCAATGGTGATGCTTCCTACCGCCCCCAGCACAGAGTTCACCCCGCCCCTCTGCCCAGCAGCCCAATGGTGATGCTTCCTACCGCCCCCAGCACAGAGTTCACCCCGCCCCTCTGCCCAGCAGCCCAATGGGAGCGCTTCCTCCCTCCCTCCAGCACAGAGTGAGTTTTGGGTTGCAGTTTGGGCACTCAGTCTCTAAAAGGTTCGCCATCTCTAGCCAAGTCAACTCATTCCTTAAACAACAGCCGGGGTTGAGAATGTGGATTGGAGGAACCACACATTCCCCATGACTGCCTTGCAAAGGGCCTTATTTGTGTGAGCTGGGAAATGCTTTATATTTGCGTTCTCAGATCAAACATTCACAAGTACCAGTACTGTATCTTCCAAAGTGACTAGTCATGTGATGACATAATAAAGAGTGTCTTCTTAGTATTATTTACGTTGTCTTTGGCTCCTTTCAATCAAAGCCTGCCAAAGTAGAACAAAGACAGATTCATTTGGTATTTAAATTGGTGAGAAACCAAAGTATCCATGAATTCATCTTACCTGTCTAAGAAGCCACCTTTGCTACTGGACATCACGACATTTTGTGACAATAAATTCATCAAAGTAACTCTGCATTGTGGGAACAAATAACTTGGATGCCAGTTGGCTTTCCACGGGGATTTGGGTGTCTTGACACAACTTTGTAAACTGGGGCTCGCCACACTCCTCTACACCGTGGCTCTTTAGCCTCAACAAGGTAGATGCAAACAAATGTCTTAATTGACTAGGGACATCTGAAACCTGGGATGCCACCATGAAAATGTGGCAAGAACGATGGAGTGACACTGAATGAGGGGAAAAAATTAAGAAACTAGAACAGGGGTTCCCAACCTTTTCAAGCCAGGTGGGGCTGATTCATGCTCTCTCAGTCAGCTTTGAGGGCCGGATGGCCATTTTGCCCTGACTGCACCATTTTGTCCAACAGCTTCAAAGGGGCAGCCATTTTGTTTCTTGAATGCCCTTAGAGGTGTGGGGGGGGGCACATGAAATGGCATGTGGGAGGGGGCAAATCCAGCCCACAGGCCTTAGGTTGGGAACCCCTGAACTAGAAGCTTTGAAATGAGCCTTGCCCTTCTATGGCAATAAATACTGGCAACCCACCTGTGTTCTGTTTCAATATTGAATAGTAGACACACCTCACAGATGAGATGATAAAAACTAAAGTTCGTGAGAACAACAACAGAGAAATCCCACAATTCTTCTAACTGTTGCTGCATCCCACATTCCAAACCAGTTTTCTCTCCAAGATTAACTCAGTGTCTTAAAGCAGAATTATGCAGTCTCTGAAACAAATGCAAACATGGACCCTGGAGCTGGCAAAAAGAGTAAAGTAAAGCTTAGAATTAGCCACACTGCTAAGGGCCAGGTGAGAAAAACACATTTTGTTTTTGCAAACTTGGAACATTTGCCCTATTCTTCCTTCTTAAAGCATCCTGTAAATAGCTAGCATAGTTTTGTGTGTGCATATATATAGGTTACTAGGACACTCCTGTGAACAACAGGTTTCACAAAATCCTCTTGCTGAACATTACAGTTCTGGCTGCTGGAAAGCACACCCATGAATGTGGTTGGAGAGGGCCACTCTCAAGATTATCAGATAAACGTTCCCACCAGGTGCACCTCTAAAAAGGGACAAGTAGTTACACACAGTGTGATGGTCCCCAAGTGGATTAAATCCCACTTGAATCCTTCTTGATGGAGGGAAGCAGCTTCATTCATCCTGGCCAGGGACTGAGGAGGACTTTGTGTGCCAAAAGGGCTCAAGACCAGAAAGTGACACGTGGAACTGGATCCATGGTACTATGGGTGTCACGCTGTGATGCGGAAGGCACATGAAAGGCCACTGCATTATATTCTCCGGACAGTCTTCAGGGCTGATCGCCATGAGTATCGCCAATATTCGGATTCAGATACAGCAGCAGCAGAAGAAGAAGTTAGATTTTTAAAGAACAGTTTTTAGTGCCAACTGCAGTGTTTCTCAACATGGGGCCCACACCCCACAGGGGGACTTCCAATTCCCAGAAGCCTAAGCCAACACATTGGCTGATCAGTGCTTTTGGGAATTGACTTAGGCTTTTGGGAAATGAAGTCCAAACACCAAAGGTTTGGAAACACTTTGCCTAGAGCAATTCTACTAAAGTCATAATTTGGTTTTACATGTTGTAGACTTTTTTAAAACAACTCTTGCCTATTAGTTTTATCAACTCCTGGTCTTTAGTACTAACCATTATACTATTTATATTTTATGTATGTATGTGATATACTAACATTATATAACACATTTAAATGTGTAATAAATAGAATAAGGAATGTACTTCAGCGCATGGAGTTAAGTCTGGCCTCGTTTAAGCCTCAATTTTTTACCGTATGACCAGTGGTCAACAATAAAGTTTTATTCAGGGAAGAAAAACCAAACTATCCTGACAGATTTCAAAAACCACGTTGCAAAGAATGAAATGCCAAACAACAGTTCTCAAATGACAGAGATCAAAAAGATTCCTTAAAAACAATGCGAAAAGGCATCCTTCATAATCCTGAATTAATCTGGTCACCTTTGTAATTTACACCTACAGCCAAAAGGTATTTACTACAAATCTTTCCTAGCACAGGACATGTTGTGCTGTGACACCACACCCAAAGAAAGTACACAATGTTAGAGAACCTACTATCAGCCTAGTAAGCCCGTGGCACTTGGGCTAAATGAGATGCTGACCTTTATGCGAGGCTCACAACACGGCACTCACCTGGTCATTTGGAGCAAACCAATCACACCTCTAGGTGACCAACTCTTGCGTAGTAAGAAAAGAGCAGGGACTTTATTCTTACTACACTTACAACGAGATGTGACCAATTAACATAACATTGTGCCCAGTAAGCAGGTCAGATAAGCTTCTTTGGGGTAGGTTTATTATAAAGTCTGGCCAAAATGTTTTGAAAGAACTGATCACTGTACCTGGGATAAAAAGATTGGCTAGTGACCCAGCGCATCTTTCCCCTTGCATTCTCCTGCCGACCTCTAACTAAGTCAGGGATTCTCAAACTGTGGCCTGTGGGCCAGATGTGCCATACGACACCATTTTATATGGGCCCACACTGCCTCCACCACACCCGTGTGGTGGTGGAAGGGCAAAATGGCTGTCTGGCCCCCGAAGCTGTCTGAGGGAGCGTGACCTGGCCCATGGCTTTAAAAGGTTGAGAATTCCTGAACTAAGCAGTAGAGATTCACACACATTATACTTAGCCATGTTGCAGGATAAAGGTGAAAAGGGACTGAACAGCTTATTGCATTGTTAGAATATTAATTACGATTATTATCCTGCCCCCCCTCCTGATGTTCATATTTGCCTTCCCCATGGCTTTATCTACGTATATGGCAATCCTCTGAGGTGGGTTAAACTGAAGGAAAGCAATATTGCAGGCACTGTAGCAGAATGGGGATCTGAACATAGACCACCACCCCTTGCCCATGCCTAGGCACTTCATCTTGCTTATCTCCAAAATTTAAATGTGCAGGGTTTCAACCTCTGGGCTCTAATACACAGTTGAATGGAAAAGGTGAAGAACTAAATTTGATAACTTCTGCATGCAAAACAGTGGCTTTTCCATAGAGCTACAGTCCCTTCCAAATGTCTGGCCGGACATCCCGCTATCCCGCTACGGTAATGGAGTAGACTGTACAGCCAGCAACTTAACGCCGAGCGTTGGGTGGTAGTAACTAACCTGAGCCCCTAAAGGGGCCAATGGTTACAGGCGGATGAGCCCCTTTAGGTGGGGTGATAGACCCCCTCCTCAGTTGAGGAAGTGCCACTGGAAACCATCCTATTGGGTCCAACGGCAACATCAGCGGAGGAGGAACTCTAATTCCCAACGGTCATGGAGGTGGAAGAGGCAATGGCAGATGGACTGGTTGTGAAGGCACACCTTAAGGCTGTGACAATCCATTGCAGTCCTGGTGTTAAATCCTGCATGTCTCATTTCACACGTGCCTCAGGAGATGGCTCCGTGATCATAGCGTGTGGGTCACTTCATGGCAAGCTGGGAATCCACCTTAAACAAATTCATGCCAGTGGCATTTTTCCTGCTTCTGGGGGAAATGCACTTTCGGATACAAGTTGCAGCCGCATCCACCAATAGCCCCTCCCTAACCCCCTTTCCTTAAACTCAGCATTTACTAGGTACTGCCTTCTTAGCTGACAGTAACATGCTAGCCACATGTGTGTTCAGCAGGATCCAGCTCAAACTAAGCCCTGGAGATGCATCTGGAAGTTATATCCCCCCCCCCCCGCAATTCCCTGTCAAAGCTAATCATACCTCGTGAGTTTGCAACTCCTCTGTTCCCCTGGAAGATAGCTGGTGGCTCCAGGAAAAACAGTTAAGGCAACTTCCTATTCTAAAGACCTATCTGCTTCTGTCATCACCAGCTCTTATCTAGGGGAAGACCACATGCATTCAAGACAGATTGCTGGCGTGCCATCAAGTTCTGTTTTTAAACCCACAACAACAACAACAACAACACACCCAGTATGGCTGTGAGAAGAGCCTGAAATCAAGTGAGAAAAAGTGCTTGGCTGTCCTGCTTCCACGGCCTAACCCTGCACTCGGTAATAAAGAATGCTTCATGCAACGGCAAGTTGGCAACCTTTTCTCTATCTCCTAATAAATATCAAGCCATAGCAAAGATGCCTATCTTTCCTCCTCTCAAACCACGCTTTGTGACCCGTTTTTCCAAAGCTGGGTACGATGCAATCAGGGCCCTGGAGCTTTCCCAGAAAGAAAGAGAGGAAAACCTGGGAGATTTTGCAATGATTACAGCAACCGGAGAGAAGGCATAGAAAAGTAATAAGTGATCAAAGGAGAGGAGGGTGGCAAAGCGGGAGCCGTTAGGCAATTCTGCAGAATTTCTTCCTACACACTTGGGATCTTCTGGGGAAACAGAAAACAAACAGGACTCGTAGATCCACCAGATCTGCAGACTGGTTTCCATCCCTCCGCCCCCCAAGTTGGAGCTTATTGATGGCAACCAAAGACAGGGAAAAGGGAGCCGAGTATCAATAGTTGTACCCCTGAGTGAACCCGTCAGTCACATCTGTAGGTATTGGGTACCATCTCATCTGCACAGCTAAGAGTTGCTTTCTTGTTCTTTGCTTCGGACAACACAAACTCCAGCCTTAATCTGGAGTATAATAATTTCGTGTCAGAAATTATTTCTGGGTTGAAAGGATTTTTGCGTAAGTGACTCCTCTCAAGGAACACCCAAATGAAACTCCTTTCATGACCCCAAGAGTTGGGACAGAGACAGGTGCTCAATCCATCATGTAGTACCCAGGTCTCGAACTGCCGATATGCCAGCCTTCCAGCTAACAAGGTGAGCTTCTTAACCACTGAGCCACCACAACCACAACCAGGAGTGACTGACTAGAGGAGAACACATAAACAGGACCTGCAAGAAATTGTTGCAATCTGGAGTAGCACTGGTCCGCGTTCCAACTAGCCATTCTTATTGCATTTCATTCCTCAACATCCACTTCTGCTCCTTCGCTTTCAATCTTGACTCGAAAAGTCACACAGGATTCAGTGGTCTTCCTTAGGCTACTAGGGCAGTATGTCTACTCCCATGATGGCAAACCTTGGCACTCCAGGTGTTCTTGGACTTCAATTCCCAGGAGCCCAAGTCAGCACTCCTCTGCTGAATTGAATTGAAGTTCAAGAACATCTGGAGTGCCAAGGTTCACCATTACTGGTCTACTCTGTTAGGGGTTTTCCCCATTCATACTATTTTCTTGGTTTCACTACATAGCTGCTGGCATGTGAGATGCTCCAGGAACAAAGCAAAGAAGGATCTCCGCACGGGTGAGAAAGACCAGGGGAAAGACGCTACAGGCAGAATAAGAGGAAGGTGTGATTCCAACACACAGTTGCCTTCTGGTCTTGTGAAAGGGCAATTTTCCCTCTCATATTAACACCAGAACTCAGAAAATCAGCAGCTGGAACCGGGAAGCAACATATTCACACGATGCATTATTGATCTCTCAAGTTCACTCCCACGAGATGTATCAATAGCCACAGTTCATACAGCTTTAAAATGGGATTAAACATTTCATGGATGAGAAATCTAACTATAAACTCTTAATACTGATGGGCAGAAAGCAACCCAACAAGGAAGGACCAACCACCGTATTTACTTCTAAGCTATCTTTATAGCCCACCTTTTCCATCAAAGTGTTGTACATGGTTCCCCTTCTTTTCATTTTATCCCCAAGGGATAAAATGTGAGGTAAATCGGAATAAAAGACAGGGACTGGCCAAAGGTCACCCCAGCGAATTTTGTGCTTCAGTAGATACTTGAAGATGAATGTCCCAAAGCCAAGACCATTACACTTCAATGGCTCTCATGCGCTATTCATGGACTTCTTAGAAGCATTTGCTTGAAAGGAGAGGAAGAACCTGAAGGATTTTATTTATTTATTCATTTTTGTATCCCGCTCTTCTGGCGCGAGGATGAAGTGCTAAACTGTTTTTTGGCCTTTACCAGCAAAGGCCTTCTAGTATCTTCTCTCTGTCAGGTAAGAAGAAGTCCCTCGCTTCTAGGCATGACATTTTTGGTAAGCCAGCAAGAGGAACCAGAAGATGTAGACACCTAGTTTCTGAGCATGACAGCGCCTTACCAAGAGATTCAGTATTCAATGGCTTAGAGTAGACTAAAGCTAAGCAAGTACGGGCTCCAGACATCCAGATAAGAAAGATTTATACAAGTTACTGTATTTCTTTTTAGGAAACAATCTTTCTGGAGACATCCATCTCCATGCGTGCCAAAGAAGAGTGATAAAAAGTAACTTATTATGAAGAGAAATGGTTCCCACACATGTCATGAAGAAAATAATCATTATTTAATCACTTTTTAAAACAGAGGTGGGCAAACTACGGCTTGCAGGCCAAACCCGGCCTGCAGTGCCAAATCATCCAGCCTGCACCGCTGCCGGAAGCGGACACATTTACTTCAGCCGTAAATGCACCCACGGCTGTCGTAAATGCATTTACAACATTCGCAGAGGCATTTTATGGTAGCGTTTACAGCAGGGGGAACCACCAGTGGCTCGGCCCCCCAACTTAAAAACATTGGCAATCTCTGTTTTAAAGCATACATGCAGCGAGAAATATGTTGCGCTCAGCATATGGGGTGAGAGAAAAAAATTACATATATTACCATCTTTACTACAAAATCCTGTTTGATGTGTTGTGGCATGAAAGTGTTTTTCACTGCATTTTTACAGCATGATCTCATGTACCCTACAAAACGGGGTACGCCCAAAACACCAGGTATTTTATAGGATATATGCAGAGCAAATATATACACAATTAAGAGGAAAACAGTGTGAGAGAAGCAGCAAGAAGGAGTATAGGTAAATATTTAAATCAACTGGCATCTGTGCCAACTCCACTCCCTAGGAGATGTTTGCAACATTAATATTTAGATATCTATATAGATATATATGTTTGGCAAAAAGTTAGGAGCCAGCAAAATTTTCTAGGAGCCAGAGAGGTGGAGAAACCAGATTTCTGGCCTCTGTAGCAATTCAGTTTAAGAAATTGCCTGGACATAATATTTAGCCTAAATATTTGTGTAGTCACTGCCTTTGAATTTTTTTCACCTATGTGTGCACACATAGCTGTCTTCCAAGATTAGGGTAGGAAAGGCAGCTCCTCCAGTGGCTTCATGGTTAAGATGCTCAGCTTGAAGACTAGGTAAAGGTAAAGGTTTCCCTTGCTCGAAAGCCAGTCGTATCCGACTCTAGGGTGCAGTGCTCATCTCTGTTTCTAAGCCGAAGAGCCAGCGCTGTCTGCTTCTGCAGACGTTTCCGTGGTCATGTGGCAGGCATGACTAGACACCGGAGTGCACGGAACGCTGTTACCTTCCCACCGAAGTGGTCCCTATTTATCTACTTGCAATTTCTTGCTTTCGAACGGCTAGGTTGGCAGGAGCTGGGACGAAGACGGGAGCTCATTTCCGTCCTGCAGTACTCGGGAATCGAACTGCTGACCTTCCGCTTCCCAGTCAGCGTCTTAGTGACTTGAGCCACTGCAGACTGGAAGGTCAGATTTCGATACCTGAGGGCTGCACTTGGGGACATGAAAGGAGCCTCATTTGAGCATCCCCTGAGAGCAGTTTCTCAGCAAAAATCCTTTCAACCCAGAGTAATCTGTGACACAAAATTATTATTATTATTATTATTATTATTATTATTATTATTATTATTATTATTATTATTATTATTATTATTATTATTATTATTATTATTATTATTATTATTATTATTATTATTATTATTGGGAAGTGGTGGTGAACCTATGGCATGCGTGCCAGAGGGGGCACCCTGAGCCCTCTCTGTGGGCCTGTGCATTGTTGCCCCAGCACAGAGCTCGTCCTGACCCTCTGCCCAGCAGCCCAATGGGAGTGCTTCCTCCCACCCCCAGCACAGAGTTCACCCTGCCTATCTACAGCACGGATGGCAGTCCATTGAGTTTGGGCACTCAGTCTCTAAAAGGTTCACCATCACTGTTATAGGGCATGAAAGGAGTAAAAGGTGGAGGCTCCAGCACCCAGAATAGGCTGCCTCGAACAGTTGCCTCCCTCTACCAAATGTTAGAGCCAGCCTTGGTGAGGAGCTGACATCTAAGGTCCCTCAATTCACTCTCGTCAAATCTGGCGCAGATCTGAACACATTAAGACTCTGTAGAAAGGGGAACGGATAACAAGAAGGAAGGAAAGAAGGAAGGAAGGAAGGCTGTTTCCAAACCATACAAGAGTCAGGCAACGAAACACTACTTTCTAATTGTTAGAACAAGACAGCCAAAACGTTTTTTTACCTGCCCTTCCTACTATTAGCAATGGCCCTCTTCTCTTCTCAATTCCTTTACTTCTTAAATGCTCGGGGAAGTTTATGATGTCTTTAAAAACCTAACAACAATCAACTGGCTTAAACAAAAAAGGGTGTGTTGCCACCGGGAGACGAAGCAACCATGGAAACCACCATTCCTTTGAGTTAGGCCAGGTGAAAACAGAAGCTTTTGCAAGAATACTTTATTTACTTTATTACTGCTTTTTCAAAGAGTCAGTAAGATCAGGAAGAGAGTAAAACAGAACTGTATAAATGCAACTACTGTATCACCTGCTCACAGATACTCAACCTCCAGGAATGAGTTCTAAAAAGCTCACCAGCTTGGTCTCTTCCTATTAATGAAAAGTGTAATCCATAGATATGAATGCAGACAAAGAGATACAATACATGGCTACTAATTCCCCACATTCATGATTTTCAGAGGTTACTACATGAAGAATGGGGACTGTGGTGGCTTAGTGGTTAAGATGCTGGACTTGACGACTGGAAGGTCGGCAGGTCAAAACCCGAGTGCTGCATGACCAGTGAGCCGCAGCTCTTCCATGAAATGTTCTCTAAAGGTGGTGATCCCAGAAGGGAACAACCATGAAATGCTTGCACACACATTACTTTTGACTCTGGATTAGTCACCACAGCTCTACCACCATTGCGTGGTTCCATGCCTTCAGATTAGCCACATTCTTGTTCCTTCAGTGCAGGGCAATTCATAAGAAAGTGTTGAAACCCATCCTTTTACCTCTGTGGTCTTGATCAAGATGGAGAAAAGTTATCACAGAAACAACTTATTTGAAAGTAGCATCCTAGATGCCAAAGCTTGATAAAATTATGTTTTGGACGACAACTCTTCAGTTATAGTCCAAAGAAGTAACATCAAGCTTAGTTAGACGTTCCATTACAATAAAGCAACAGAAACGACAGCCTTCTACTTTCTTTCTTCACAATGATGAGAGCCAATGAAGAAGAACAGATAAAGAGGATGAAATTAAACATGGCCTGGTTTGGAGTATCCATTCCAATCACAAATCTGAATGGATAAGTCCCTAGTGTTTAATGAATCAAAAGGTGCGGTCAATCCTCAATCAATGAAAATAGGATATACCACCCACTTTCTACACAGCTTGATGTTACGATCTCTAACTGTCAGAATCCACAAAAGACTAGAACTTCTTTGACCAACAGTGGACAGGGAGATAGCGACACATAAATTTCCTCACGCACATTAAAAACCGAATCGGTTTACTTTTGGAGTGGTACTGGCAATAAAGCAAAGCGGAGTGAAGCAGATCCATTTGGATAGCAGAATTAAAAGGATAAGTACATCAGCTGCATTTTCGAAATCTCTTATTTCAAACATCTTGAGATGGAGAACGTTTGGGAGCCACTCGATCTGCTATCCAACCTCCTTAAATGGCCAGAAAACTCTGAAGCCCCACTATGGGTATTAATTCAAGCAGAGGATCTCTCTGCTTTTATTTCCCATATATTGGTAGAAAACCTTGTTATTCCAGGTGTCAAGATACCATGGAAATACAAGATAGGCGAAGCAACCATGTTCCTGGAACTTCTCTCTACCTCAAATTCCCAGAAACAGGTACATATTTCACCTCCTGAAGCCGTCGATGTCCACAGGGAGCCAGACGTTAAGACAACAGGGCTTTCATTTTGCTGAAGTAGAACATCCAATAAGCAGAATGCAGAAGAGTAATAAATTTACAGCTCCAAAAGCCACGGCAGCAGAAACTACAACAGTGAACCCTAGTGCGGTGAAGATAGTTGGTGAAATCCAGTAATGTGGTACTTGTGGTGACTGCACAGCATTTCATCTTGGAAATGCACAAGAGGGCAACAGCTTCATCAATCCTGGCCTGGAGCTGAGGAGGACTTTGCGTGCCAAAAGGGCTCAGGACCAGAAAGTGACTCGCAGAACTGGATCAGTGGTACTCTGGGTGTCACATTGCGATGCAAAGGCCAATGGAAGGCCAGTGCATTATAATGTTCCCAGGACAATCTTCACGCCTGATAGTCAATTTTCTGAATTGGATATGGCACTTGATGAAGCATGTACAGGCACCTTACTTATAACGTATCTAGTTATCTCTTCCACCTGCCTCTCAGATCATGACTTATAAACAGTCAGCCAACAACTCACCCTTCAGTACCTTTCTAGTGGACGTATGGTGGAGAATCTGATCTCTAGTTTGGATGCAAACATTTGGAAATCGTACTTAAGACGCTTCTTTCACAAGAACAGAAACAATTTGCATGTATGTGTGTGTGAGACAATCAAAAATACAGCATCCAACCCCAAACATTTCCAGGCCATCCCAAACAGGGTTTGGAAAGAGAGAGGCGCACAGGTGAGCGAGATGCACGTGTGGGAATTCTGGGGCACACCCAAAGAAGCCCCAATTGTGCTGGCAGGAATACAACAAAGAGGCAGGAAATTCCATGGAAAGAACTTCGTCTTGTCCCTCCACCTGTTGGGAGGGACCCAACCTGACCTCTTTCACCTCTTCATCCTTGCTGGGCGAATCGCTGGCTGTGGTGATGATGCTTGTTAAACTTCATTTTCACAAGGAATAATTCTCAAGGGAGGTGTTCTCACGTAGGCTTTCCTGATATTATTAATTGTAATACTTTTAATCCAACCCCAAAGTGTTTCTCCATGGCATAAAGCGCTTTTCCCATTTCCCGGTTTGGTTCTCCCCCCCCCTAAAAATCGCACTTTTACAACACCGAGATTTCCTCCTTCTCCCTTATCCGTGATCTCCCATTAAGTCCAGAAGCATCTACCTTTTCTCTACTAGACCAATATGGCAGATTCCTCAAAAGCAGTAAGGTTTAAAACATAGGGACTGTGGTGGCTCAAGTGGTTAAGATGCTGAACTTGCTGACAGGAAGGTCATGCTAGCTGTGGCTGATGGATTTTCCCTGGCAAATCATTTAGAATAAATTCTGATTTCTCTGGAATAATTCACTCCTGGATGCTGTTAACAAAACATTGAGGCAGACTGTAGTCACCCATGTTCCATGCATCCCCTTCAGTTCTTAGGACCTGGAAAAGTTAACCTTTTCTATGGCTGTAAATGTCGGAAGCCCCTAGTTGGTATGGCGCTCTCTGCTTTCACCCTCACCAAAAGGCTCTTTAGATCGTCATTTTCTGCCATTAGGGCAGTGTCATCTGCATAGTTCAGGTTGTTATTTTCCCCGGCAAATTCAATTCCAGCTTGTGATTCATCCAGCCCTGCATTATGCATGATGTACTCTGTGTGTAAGTTTAAAAAGTAAGGTGGCAATATACAGCCCTGTCATGCTCCTTTTCCTATTCTAAACCAAACAGTTGTTCTATATCCGGCCACTTCTTGTTTTTTCAGAAGATAAGCAAGGTGGTCTGGTGCTCCATTCTCTTTATGTACTTGCCACAAAATCAAATTGCTTGGTGTAGTCAATTAAGCAGAAGTTTAAATCTATGATTGTTGTTCTTCAGTCGCATAGTCAAGTCCGACCATTTACGAACCCATGGCAGGTACCCCATCCTCCTCCACCCACTCAGCTCTGTGCCCATTGCATCAACAATACCATCTAGCCATCTCATTCTCTGCTGCCTCCTTCTTCTTTTGCCCTAGACCTTTCCCAGCATCAAGGCCTTCTCAAGTGAATCCTCTCTTCTCATTTGATGTCCAAAGTATTTCAGCTTCATCTTTACTATTTGACCTTCCAAGGAGCAGTCAGGGTTGATTTCCTTTAAGATCGACCTATTTGTTCTCTTTGCTGTCCAGAGGACTCTCAAAACTCTCCTCCAACACCACATTTCAAAGGCGTCTATTCTTCCGGGCTCAGCTTTCCTAATGGTCCAGCTCTCACAACCATACATTTCTACCAGAAATACCATTGCTTTGACTATGCAGACTTTAGATTGCAAGGTGATGTCTCTACTTTTAACTACCGTATGTTCCCCAGATTTCTCATAGCTTGTCTCTATCTATGACTGCCAACAGCAAAATACTGAAATGTCTAAACAACTAGTTTTTCCAATGAAATAATACTACACTTTTTTTTACCAAGTTCATTTTGCCTTCTGCACTGATTCTTCACCTGCCAAAAACATTATTAAAACAGCACTTCTCACTTGTTACATGAAAAACATCTTCTGTGATAGAGGCTTACAGAATTTGTAATCTGCTAGCAAAGTTTTAGCTGTGTAATATTCTGTATCAGCAGTGTTTAGGCTGGATAAGTGCTGAGATCATTTCCAATTTTCCAATTCTATAATTGTGAATTCTGTATTTTTATTCATCCCTGATCTCACCACACCTAAACATCTAGACATTGGGAAGCCGTATGCACAAATCCACTTAGGAGCAATGTGTGAGCGCTGCAGCTGTCTTGAGTAAGTAGTTCACTTCAAAAGGGGTTTTACATGAGGCATTCCCTTTGGATTATTATGCCCCACATTCTTATTCAGGTTGGAGAAAGCGATAAGCAGCAATAAAAATATATTTGAAAGACACACCTATGTATGGAGATTTCTAATCTTCATCTCTTTAAGATCAAGCGAACTGCGTGTGTGATTTGTACCTATAAGGAAGAGTCTTTGGGAAAAAATGCTGTTGCTCATTTTCTTTTCCACACCTTCTCTTTTTAACAAGTTTCTGTGATATTTGATTCCCTATTACAATTCTGTGAGGAATTGCAACAATGTGCAGTCAACTTCTGAAAAAGCATACAGGGATTTAAAAAGAGATATCCCCCCCCCCCCCGTCTCAGCGTTGCTAAACATTTGACATACGCTCTGACCTGCCTTGCTTTCCTCACACCCCAACATTACAAAAGGGGGGCTTAGGATCAGGTAAAAGAGTAGAGGACTAATATACTTGAAGGAGGAAAGAGTACATTTTCCTTCCACAGTCATTTTAGTTATGATGACATTTACAGAAACAGTTTATTGCAAACTACATCCCTTGCAAGGTAAGCCTTGTCTCCATACCCTTGCAGTATACATTAGGGGGATTCTATATTATTTTAGGACTGCGGTGTCTCAAGTGGTTAAGACGCTGAACTTGAAGACTGGAAGGTTGGAGTTCAATACCCGAGTACAGCACGACAGAGTGAGCTCCTTCTCTGCCCCAGCTCCTGCCAACCTAGCATTTCAAAAGTAAGAAATTGTAAGTAGATAGATAGGTACCACTCTTGTCACTAAAGAGCTCAAAAGGGCATCGAGAACCTCTGTGCTAGCACTTCTATTTAAGCCAGGCAAAAGTGATGGACATAAGTGATGTCATGTAGTTTTTTATGTATTTTTGGCTGTTTTTTAGTGTGTTGGTTTGGGGTTTTTAATGTTATTGTCTGACTTGTGTTTTTACTGTATCTTGTATATGCTGTTAGCCGCCCTGAGTGATGTTTTTCATCAGGAGGGCGGGAAAGAAATTTACAAATAAATAAATAAATAAATGTCACTGGACTGTAAACCTAACCACATCGGAAGGGCCATGGGTCTCAAACCCAGAAATTGCTCAGTGGCTGGGCAAAACAGCTAGGACAAACTCAGAGATGATTTACGATTGGGGTAGAAGATTACTTCAAGTCCTCTTTGCTGCCTGGCAGACGTTTAATGGAGAAGAGACACAAAGCAACAATATTTGCAACTGTGTTATCACTCATTCAACTTTCCTCCCTGTGCGAGACAGACAGATATGCCTAGGCACACGTGCGCATGCGTGCTGCGTCCACTCACATTTATTAAAGCTGAATAACTAGAGAGGTATGTTTTATTTATTTATCCGGAGCAGGCACACTTTGGAACGAAACCAAACAGTGTTCGGGAGAGGGAGCAGGCAAGCCGACGGAAGAATGAAGTTACAGAAGCACTTCAGAGCAGGGTTGGCTGAACAGAAGCGAACGCCTGCCCAGCGCAGCAAATGATTCCACTCACTTCTGACAAAGCATTGTGTGGGCATAACATGAAAGGAGGAGCTGGCTGAGGAACTCAACCTCCCCTACGTCACACGGAGGACCCTGGATAGGCTGAGGGTTGGAGTCCCTAAATATAAGACCAACATGCTCAAGTGGGGATTGTAGCAGACAACAACATTGAATATGGAGAGGGACAGAATCTATTGGCTCATTTACTGGTCTGATGATTACTGCCAGAAACATGTACCAATGAAGATTTACAGTAATTATGGCCCATGACAAAGCCAAGAAGGTGGCTTCATTTTGGCAGTCCAAGGTTTGATCTGGAGACAAAAGATACCTGTGTGGACTATGACTCTACACACTGACTGACTGGAAAAAATAAAAGGTGTTGAGATGCAAAAGAAGGAATAAACTAGTCTCTTCCACCCTTTTTTGCCACAAAGACACCACAAATGAAGTCTGGGCAATCACACAGCACTAGCTGGGCCTGATCATTTGTGGGGTTGGTCCCACTGGGTTGAAAAAGTTTTTTTTAATTAAAAAATAGTGGTTACAGCCAGCTCTATGGCTGTAAATGGGAGATGAACACCGAATGCTATTGTCCAGGGGTCCCCAACCTTTTCAAGCCAAGGGCCGGGTCATGCTTTCTCAGTCAGCTTCGAGGGCCAGAATGATATGCCTGTATGATAGAGGTGACCATTTTGTCCCAATAGCTTCAAAGGGGTGGTCATTGTTTCTGGAATGCCCTCGGAGAGGTGGGGGCACATGAAATGGTACCGCAGGCCTTAGATTGGGAACCCCTGCTATAGTCGGATATGACTGGCTTTCTAACAAGGCCGACCTTGGCCTTTACTACAGTGGTTCTCAACGTGGGGCTCACACCCCACAGGGGAACTTCAATTTCCAGAAGTCTAAGTCAGCACACTGGTTTTTGAGTGCTTTGGGGAATTCGCTTAGGCTTCTGGGAACTGAAGTCCAAACACCAACGGTTGGGAAACACTGCTTTGCAGCAAAGGTGGGTAACATAAAGCCCTCGACATATATCACTGAATTCAACTTCCATCTGCCCTAGCCAGCATGCCCAATGGTCAGAACAAGAGATGGCCCAACCTGCAGCATACGAGAGGCAGGAATTTCTTCTGCTCCTGGATTATAGGTTCAATTGCTCCTTATTTCGTATTAAGAGGTAAAAGAGCCTTCCAGTGAGAAAAATGCTGGCTTTTGAAAAGGTCCTACAATTACACCAGTCGTCTTCCTCCATATGCCCAAATTATACTTAGAGATCTACCCAAGATGGCTTGTTCTACTTTATTTTAATATATATGTAGACACTTAAAATGTCTTGAGTCATCAATTTTCTTGAATCACAAATTCAAATGTAATAAAGTAAAAACTGTTTTGGAAAAAAAGGAAAGAGAGGGCTGGGCGTTTCCAGAAGTTACACCATGTAAAAATCATGCAATTAAAACTTACAAGGGAGGGAGAAGAAAGGAATTTCTTCTTCTTCTTTTTTTTAAAGACAGACAGAAGAGAAACTGTTGCTTCATTTTTTATTTTAATGAACAGCTTAGTTTAGAGTTTAAAAACGGGAGCACCTCGGTGACTAACTAAAGCTATGCTGTAAACAAGTTTTCCTAATGAATTCCACCTCTTTATTCTTCCGAAACCAACAGGCCAGGTGGAATTTTGAAAAGGACTCTTGCCAAAGGGATCAGAGAACAGTCAATATGCAATAGGTGGATAATTTCCCAACAGATACTTTTCTGCCAGGCTCTTGATGTTCTTTCTTCCAAAAACGAAGGCTGGGAAGTGTCTGGTCCTTCCAAGAGGGCCAGGCTGCAACTTCCACCACCCCTCAAAACCATCGGTTGTGGTGGCTGAGGCTGATGAGAGCTACAGTTCAAAAACTCCTTGGTTGGGAAAACCAGGCTGGAAAACTGTGCCGGGCCATCAGTTGAAGGAAGAGCGTACTGTCCCCCCTTCCGTACACAGATAGGAACACAAGAAGCTATACGGTTCCCAGCTGTTATTGTTGGCAATTAAAAGCAAGATAACCTGTCAGCTACTTTGGTCCACTGGTGTCTTACAACAACTCTCTGGTGTCTAAAGCAGAGAAGAGTTTAATGCCAGGGAAATGAACATCGAATCTCTCCCCCCCCCCCTTTTGCATAACATGTCCTTAAAACATTTAAAGCCAGTGATGAACCTCCACTTTCAATCTTAAGGAAGAGTTCTATGCTTTGAGTCGTGACACACACACACACACACACACACACACACACACACACACACACACACACACACACACACACACACACACACACCTCTTCTCCCGCAGTATGGCCCATGAGCAGTGGCATGCAAGGAAACCCACTCAGGGAACTTGCTGAAATCTGGCAAATTATTTGGTATCTTTTATAATGGAGCATACGCATCCTAGCAGTTTGAAATCAAGAAATTACAAGTCAATAAATAGGTACCGCTTTGACGGGAAAGGTAACAGCATTCTGCATGCTCTGGCATCAAGTCATGCCTGCCACACGGCCATGGAAATGTCTGAAAATGCTGACAGTGCTCTCTTTGGTTGTAAACCAGGGGTTCCCAAACTAAGGCCCATGGGCCAGATCTGGTCCACAACACCACTTCATGTGCCCCACCCCCAGGGCATTTGAGAAACAAAATGACCACCCCTTTGAAGCTGTTGGGACAAAATGGCCACCTCCCATCGTGCAGGCAGGGCAAAAGGGCCGTCTGGCCCTTGAAGCTGACTAAGAGAACATGACCCGGCCCCCAGCTTGAAAACGTTGGGAATCCCTGCTGTAAACCCTAGGGTTGGATACGAATGGCTTTTGAGCAAGGAAGATCTTTACACATTCAAAAATTTTCCCCCTCCCAAGACTCTTAGCGCAAGAAACCCTGTGGCCCTACAAATGTTATAGCACTCAACTTCCATCACCCCTAGGCAGCATAGCCAAGTGGTAAGAGATGCTAGAAGGCTACAACATGTCCACCTGCCGCTAATGGCTGTTTCACTCTTTTTTTGTGTGTGATAAATTGCTATTTAACCCACTTTGCCCCAATGGAATCAGACAGGCTATAATAAAGAGATTCTGTAGATAGGAAGGAAGGAGTGGGCGGTTTAGGCCTTACTGCACCTTGCTGCACATGTAATTAATACCATGTTTAATATAACTATTAATCATTAACTCTATCCACAGCAGTTGTACAATTCTTTTATTGCATATTTTCCGTCCATCTTGTAAGAGCACAGGCAAACACGGCTCTGTGGCTTTTAAGAGGGCTGTTTTACAGCCAGGAATTCAACAAGTGCAGCTTTTGACATTTCAATACTAGACGGCGCTTTATCTGTTGCATGCGAGCAATCCAACAACCGCCACCGCAGCTTCAAAGATTTGCACCAAAGGCTCCAGATTCAAAGCAGCACCAGAGCTGTTAGGTTAGGGTCCAGAGTTCAAAGACGGAAAACTTAATAGAAAATGACGACTAAAATATTGTGAGCAAGTTCTCATCCAGAGAGCTATTGTGTCCATTAATTATTACACAGAAAGGGCCTCATCGAAGATTATTGCATTTTTGAACCACAGTCAGGCATACCCTACTAACAGCAACCTTGTGTTGCCAGCTAATCTTTCTCACAGTAGGTCAGGCGAAAGGAACTGCAGAATGAACTCATCAAAAGGTGGCTTTATTTTGGCAGTTTCACGTCTGGCCTAGACAGGGAAGAAGTAATTATTAAACTGCTAATACAGTAAAAACTTCGACTTACATACGTCTAGAGTTACGTAAAATTTGACTTACGTAACAAGTTTGTGCTGAAACCATGTCCCGATTTACGTAAATGTCCTGATTTTTGTAATGCAATTTCCTATGGGTTTGCTTTGAGTTACATACAAAATTCCATTTTCTATGGGTTTGCTTCAAGTTACGTAAAAAACCCAATTTATGTAAAAGCCTATGGAACGTACTTTTTACGTAAGTCGGGTTTTTACTGTACTTCTCTACAAACATTTCCATTCAACAGAGGCTGTTGTATTTCAACTCCCATCAGCCCCCACCAGGGTTAGTAAGGTAAAAGTCACCCCTGCTCAAAGGCCAGTCATATCTGACTCTAGGGTCCAGTGCTCATCCCTGTTGATAGCCAAACAGCCAGAGCTGTCTGCGTTTGCCGACGTTTCCATGGGCATGTGGCAGGCATGCCTAGACACGGAACACTGTTTAGCTTCCCACTGAAGTGGTACCTGTTTATCTACTTGCAATTGTTTTGCTTTTGAAAGGGACATTTGAAACCCAACCACATTTGTAAGGCCACAAATCTACCTTTACACTGCTCTGAAACATTTACAAAATGAAGTTGTATTTTCAGGATAAATGAACAGACATCCTTCTACCTCATGGGAGGAAGCAAACAAAGTGTCCTAGCTAGCTTCCACTCCTGGCATTGGCGGCTAGAAGGATCAGATAGCAGATAATGGCAAAGAAACAGCCTTCTCTTTGCTAGAGACACTAGTGCTGTGATGGCGAACCTTGGCACTCTAGGTATTCTTGGGCTTCAAATCCCAGAAGCCCAAGACAGCAGCACTCCTGTTGATCAGGGCTTCTGGGAATTGAAGTTCAAGAACATCTGGAGTGCCAAGGTTCACCAACACTGGCTTATAGGCTTGTTGGAGGTCCCAGTTTCAATCCTAGGCTTCTCTGTTTAAAAAGAAAAGTCATGAGGCATCTGATGTTGGGTGAAGACTCGACTGATGACCCCAGACAAAGACTCCCAGTTGTCATAGAGACAACATTAGATTATATGGGCAAGCATTCTGATTCTCTGTGGCAGTGATGGTGAACCTTGGCACTCCAGGTGTTCTCGGACTTCGATTCCCAGAAGCCCAAGTCAGCAAACCTGCTGATCAGGGCTTCTGGGAATGGAAGTTCAACAACAGCTGCAGTGCCAAGGTTTGCCGTCACTGCCCTAGCATGTGCTAAGAGTCAGAGCAGTCAATTCTAGGTTATATGGATAGTTTGATCTGATAGAAATCAACTGAGTACATTCCTTAATGTATAAACAACCATACATTTGTTGTTGCAGGAAAGGCTCAAAACTAGATGGCTTATCGATGACTCTCACCCATGACAAATAAGAATGGAACCTTTATGTTTCAAAACAGCACACCTTTTAGAAGCTGCAAGAATCAGAACACACCTGTCCAGCTACATACGCTCAATTTGTATTTTACATCAGGCTTCTGAACATCACGGAAGCTTTGGGGGTGGTGGTGGTGGCTGATGCTGGAGACAAAACACTGGGTTGTGTTGGCCTTTTGAGTCGATTCAGAAAGGCCGTTTTTGTGCCAATGGGGAAAAAGGTCAAGATGCTAAGTTTAGAAAGTGGAAAGAGAAACCAAACACTGCTAATAGAATCTCTACAGAAAGCCAAAATATTTAAAACATCTAAAAAGAAAACAAAAACAGCATAAATGGTACACAAAATCCAGAAAACAGCCTTTGTGAATGAAGTAACCACAGGCAAGAAAAAATGTATTTCCATCCTGCATTGATAACATGGCATATTAAGGTAGATAGATCCTTCATTCTTCAAATTGCTGGTGCATTCAGTGTTTGTGTGTGTGCATATGTGCATGCCCCCATAGGTTCCCTCTGACACATGTTCGGCACCTATAGCCACAGCGCTGACCTCTGAGCTGACGGTGAAATATGGTAATAAAAGTTCTAAAACTTAAAAAAAGACCAACGCAACAAGAAATGAATGATTGCAATTTAAAAACAAGCCAATTAGTCATGATTTATATGGGAGAATTCTTCACTTTGGCATTAATTTGTAAATCTAATTTTCAGGGCATCCTTACTAAACACACGAGGTCTAGCAACTTAAGCCCTTTGGAACAAACACAGAGATGGTTATCATTTCCAGTATTTCAAGTTTCAGCTATAAAAAGGAGCCACCCTAAAGAAAATAAATAAGTCCCAAAGTGCATGATGAAATTGGCAGAGCTGGCAAATGTGAGGTGAGAAAAAATGAGTCAGTGTACATAAAGGTATCAGAGGTTTACTAAAGATGACCTGATAGATAGACCCTACACCCTGTCCCCGAAAATAGGAAACATTCACGTTTCTTCACAATTTCAAACCTTGCAATCATCAAGATATAGTGCCAATGCTTTGTACCATTGGCTCTAACAACAGAAGGTATCCTCAATACACTCTTCTTCTTCTTCTTCTCCTGCCGTATCCATATTCGAATATTGGCGATCCTCATGGCGATCAGCCATGAAGACTGTCCTGAGAATATACTGCAGTGGCCTTCCATCTGCCTTCCGCTTCACAGCATGACACCCATAGTACCACTGATCCAGTTCTGTGAGTCACTTTCTGGTCCTGAGACCTTTGGGCACGCAAAGTCCTCATCATCAGCCTCAGGCCAATATTGATGAAGCTGCTGCCCTCCATCAAGAGGGATTCAAGTGGGATTTAGTACACTTGGGGACCATCAAACTTCCCTGCGGACTTCACCACCCAAGGCTGTTAGTGCTTAGGATTGTCAGGTTAGTTAACCACCGCCTGACACTCGTCGTTGAGTCACTGGCAGTAGGATCCACTCCAGGGGTTCTCAAACTTTTCACGTCAGGGGCCAGTTCATGCTCCCACAAACAGTTGGTGGGCCAGACTGGTGGTCCAGCTGCTGTCAGCGGAATTGGCTGTGGACTCATTTATTGCTGTTGTAAGGGGCCATAAATGAGTCCGTGGCTGTTGTAAATGCATTTATTATGGCCATAAATGAGTCTGCGGCTGATTCCAGCGGCGGCTGGAGCGAGGGTGGGGGCCGGGTTATTTGGCACCATGAGCCGGATACAGCCCGTGGGCCATAGGTTGAGAGCCCCTGGTCTACTCTATTGCCATAGCAGGATAACCTGGCCAGATGGGGATCCTCAATGCATCTGCAACTTTTCTGCATGGTTTTAATTTGTTGGCAACATTTCCATGGCAGTCCATTAACACCCCCCCCCTCAATTTATAGACATTCTTAGAAGAACAACCTTTTTATTAAGAGTTGGGCAACTTAGTTTTAAGCGCAGCTGCTTAGATTCTGCTACCTGCTTGATCAACTGTCTTTGCCCTGTCCTCTTTCTGTAACATCACCCAGCCTTGCCCAACCTGGACACCACCTGCGAGGTTCTCCCTCTGGCCTTCTGCCAGTTCAGGAGAATTAAAACCTCTATCAAATGTTAAGCAAAACAGCAATTTCTTCCTGAATGTGGAAAGAGGAACCACAAAACTCAGATTTCAAGCAACTTCATGTTGTTCTAAATGACAAAGATTAAGAGCATTTCACCACCACTCCCACTCGAAATAATGTGTTATGAGAAACTATGCTTTAAGAAATTGTCAGCCGCAAGATGGAGTGCACAGTCCCATTATGCTCAAAAACCCACTCCTGGTTGCTTGCTAGTTTTATGTATGTGCAGGAAACCTTTTGTAGTTGTTACTGTTAAACAAATGAGAGGCCGAACTCTTGCTGGTCATCTGTACGTTAAACCTCTGTTTACTTTCGGCCTCCTCCGGCCATTAATACACCTTTTTTGGTTCCCTTCTAAATATTCTTTACATTTGGTGTTTTGGCAGGCGGGAGACAGAGGGAAGATTTGGGGTTTAACAATTGCTAAAATTTGCAAAAATCCAACTGCAAAGTGTCCAGAGGTGGACCAGCAGATTGCTAACTCTGTTCTCTTCTTCCTAGTTAGCAAGAGCTGTATTTCATCAGCAGAACAGTTGCTCTGTCTACACCAGGGATGCCCAAACTTTTCAGGCCATGGGCCGGTCACGTGGTACAGTGGGCCGGTCATGTGGTTCTTCCCACCGGAAGCAGAAGTAAAACACGCCTTGCAATCTGTTTCGCAACAGATATGTTTGGTAACAGGATGAGATAGATTTTAGGCTGCCATTTTCTCTACTTAAACCAGGGGAGCCCAAATTATGGCCTGGAGGCCAGATCCAGCCCCGCACACCACTTCACCCAGCCCATGCCACCCTCGCCGCTCCTGGAAGTGGAAGTAAAATGTGACAAGGGCATCCAGATCCGGCCCACGGGCCATAGTTTGGGTACCCCTGGTCTACACAAAGTCCCAGATTCAATCCAATCCAAACCATCTTCTAGTAGGGGTGGGGAAAACGAGAAGATTGCATTAAACAGGGATCAAAGACAGTCTGAGCTACTCTGGGATTATGGACCTGGAAAGCCATCAGAGGAAGCCAGAATTGGGAGATTTAGGGCCTTATCCCTCACTGTCTGAAGGGAGAAAAACCACCAAAACAAAGCGCCCACATTCAGGTGTCCCGAAGCAATTCTAAACCTCAGGTGTGCAGGTGGATGTTTAACAACACAGCAAGATCAAGGCAGGCAGGAAAAGGAGGATCGGGGAGTGGATGCTGATGAGGAATGAAAAACATGGACAGAAACCAAGGGGAAGACTGGCACAAAGAAGAAAGAAGTGTTCAAGTATAAAGATGGCCAACTTCGGACATCCTTCAGACAAGTCTGAATGGCCTGATCGTGAATCTCTACAACAAAGTTGACACTTCATGGTAGTAATTATTTTACACATATTTATAGAAGAGATCTCTCCAGATCCTACAAGGATCTGGAGTGGGAGTAATAAACAACACTTCTGGAAAGACGTGTTCAGGACTTCTTTTCTCAAGCACACCTCAAGTAGTAATAATAATTTCATGTAGAAATTATTCTGGGTTGAAAGGATTTTTGCAGAAGAAACTCCATTCAGGGAACGCCCAAATGAGACTCCTTCTGTGTCCCCAAGAGCTGGGACAGAGACGGGCGCTCAATCCGTCATGCAGTACCCGGGTCTCGAACTGCTGACTTGCCAGCCTTCCAGCTAACAAGGTGAGCTTCTTAACCACTGAGCCACCGTGGCACCTGAAATAGTAATGCAGACACACTGGTATCATTGCCTTAGAACTGTGCTTACTGGTTCCTTATTATTATATAAACCTGTATAATAAAGCACCTTGGTTTTGTAAAATAAAATTGAAATCAGAGCACCAGGAGAGTTAGGAGAAGTTGCCTCAGAGTTGGATTCAGTCTGCAAGGACCACTGGAGGTGAGCTGGTTACACTGCTGCCCAGCAACCAAAAGGTTCTGAGTTTGATCCTGACCAAGGCTCAAGGTTGACTCAGCCTCTTCCATCCCACTGAGGTCAGCATGTTGGGGGCAAAATGCTAATTAACTTGTGAACTGTCCAGAGAGGGCTCTAAGTGCTATGGGGTGGTTTATAAGTGCGATTCATTCATTCATTCATTTGTTTAAATTTGTATTGCCGCCACTGCAAGCTACCAGGTAGATGACCTGGCCAAGCTCCGGGGTTGGGAGCTTTGGAGCAGACTTATGGAAGGCCAATAGCCGGAGTTTATAGGTAAAGGTCACCCTTCCTCGAAAGCCAGTTGTATCCGAGTCTAGGGTTCAGTGCTCATCCCTGTTGATAGCCAAAGAGTCAGTGCTGTCTGTGTTTGTAGACATTTCCGTGGACATGTTGCAGGCATGTCTCGACACCAGAGTACACAGAAGGCTGTTTACCTTTCCCACCAAAGTGGTCCCTGTTTATCTACTTGCAGTGTCTTGCTTTCAAACTGCTAGGTTGACAGGAGCTGAGACAGACTCGGGAATCGAACTGCTGACCTGCCAACCTTCCAGCCAGCATCTTAACCACTTGAGAAGCTTCAAAACCCACACAGCTATAAACAGGCAGGTTCTGTTTTCCTCCTTCTTCCATCAATATCCAAGGTATGAGAGCAAACGAGGAGAGGAAACGCAACCCACAAAATGGATCATGGAAACGAAGGTGGCGGCAGAGGCCAAGGTGGATCCGGCAGCCAGAACACTTCCAGAGAGCGCATATAATCCTCTTCCCCCTCCCTTTCTTCCCTCTTCCCCCCAATTTCCGCTTACTGTTTGATGTAATTATAGTTTTTGATGGAAATCCACCTAGAGTGTCACCTCTTTTCTCTCTCTCTCTCTTCCTTAATGGACTGGCTAAATCCTTTGGTACACAGTCACACCACACTCTTCCCACCCTAATGCAGAATAGGAGGCATGTTAAAAAACAGAAGAAGCTGCCACCGGCCGGCCTTTACTAGGGCTTTCAAACACATCCCAAAGGGCAAAAATGGCACCCAGTGGGAAGGTTTACTCCCACCCCCACCCCCAATAATATTAAGTCATCAGAAATTATTATAGTACTGTTGAAAACAATTCTTAATGTTTCTTGCCTGTAGCTGTCCAAATTCTGCTGCTTCCAGAATCAGTCATGAGCCTTTCCAAAAAATAAATAAATACCCATCACACCTGTGAGTACTTAGTTCAAAATGGACACAACACACAGCTGAAGCGGATTTGCACTCAGAGCTACTACCTGTTAGTAACTAACACTTACTCCTTCCTGCCTCAGCTGAAGGGAAGCCAAACTCTGATAGATCACATTTTGAGACAGGCTGTAGGCTTTTGCCCCCCCCCCCTTCCTAAGGGACTGCAGTGGCTCAAAGGGTTGAGACGCTGACTAGGAGGCAGAAAGTCAGCAGTTCGAGACCCAAGTGCTGCACAACAGAGTGATCTTCCATCTCTGTCCCAGCTCCTGCCAACCTAGCAGTTCAAAAGCAAGAAATTGCAAGTAGATAAACAAGGACCACCTCGGTGGGAAGGTCTAGGCATGCCTGCCACATGTCCATGGAAACATCTGCAAACACAGACAGCGCTGGCTCTTTGGCTATGAAACAGAGGTGAGCAGTCAGATACGACTGGCTTTTGAGCAAGGGTGAGTAGTGATGACTTTTACTGAGTATGGATGACTTTTTCCCTAGAGGGGCAGGATCAAAGTGTAAATAATAAATAATAAATAATTTTCTCTATTGCTTCAAAATACTCTGGGGACTACAATATCATTTCTTCTACCCCTTCCAAGACCACAAATAGTTTCCCCTTCTCCCCCCCCCCTCTCTCTCTCTCTCTCTCTCTCAAACACAGACCCAGGTGTGCTAAGTGAATTTACCTGGGATCCAGACTAATTTACACCTATTGGAGTCTCATTTTCTTAAGAGAAAAAAGAGAGAAGAGGGCAAGCAACAGCTGTGTTAATGAAAAGTCCAATTCCTCTAAATTTGCATTGTAAAACTATCGTTCAACTTCCTTGAAATAAATTTTACTATTTTATTAGAGCAAACAAAAATGGTAATAAAACAGTAATACACTGCCTAGTATCCAGGGGAAGAGCTAAAATTAACATCGCCCGCGCTGTGTTTGCTATTACATTCAATTACCTTTTAACTTAAGATTTACATTCTCATCCCCCTTAATCTCCACATTGGTGGCTTCCAAATCACTCTTCCCAAGTCAGACCGGGTTGCTTGCATGAAGGATAGCTTTCCCCCCTCAGCACAGAGGCATGTTCTCCCCTCCAAGCCAGAGCTAAGGCAATACACAGAGTGGCCAAACCAGCTACTGTAATACATTCCCCAAACAGACAAAGTCTGATCCAGCATAACATCCTCGCTTCAAACTGGTCCAGAAGCCACAGACGCTTCTAAGTCACTGTCAGTTTACTAGCATGAGAACAACACAATATCCACACTGGCACAGTTGAGAGAGTATGCGGTTCTTATCCAGAGGTGTTTACTGTTGACTTTGGACACGGTGGCAAAAGATGAGTGGAAGGACAAGCAAAGCATTAATGTCAGTAGCAGGACCAGAAAGAATTGTTCTCTTCAAATAGATTGGATTAGGACTTCCATCTGTGAGAGGCAATGTAAGATGGCACAGCAGAAAGGCAAATAGGGAGAGACATACCTGGGCTGGAAATAATGCCTGCCTCCTGCCCGTATCATGTACGCGAGAGCCCTTGAATGACAGGGAACCGGTAAACCAAGGCAAAGAGATGGCTCAGCAAATGCTTACCACTTATATTCCTGACCACAGGAATCCTGTTCAGCGTCTCTCTCTCTCTCTCTCTCTCCCTCCTCCATCCCTACCTCTTCCCGAGTTATCCTGCTGGCATGTCTTCAAGCTTAGCCTCACATTCCTAAGGGCTCCTATAACCTCCTGTCCTTTAAAAGAAAAAAACAGACACAGAGGTCTCCTCAGGAGGCAACTCTTGGTAACCAGGACCGATCTCTTTAAGTGCATCAAAAAGAGAGTAAAAGGCAGGTAATTCCCCTCATCCCTACAGGGACGTGGGATAAATGGCGAGAAAAAGCAGGATATCTGAGGGCTAGTTTGTATAATTGGCTGCGCTCCAGCCAACAGCTAAGAGCCCTGGCGGTGCAGTGGTTAAATCTATATAAATCTAACAATTAAATTAAAAAATTAAATTAAATTAAACTTCTGTAAAGGTAAAAGTCACCCTTGCTCGAAAGCCAGTTGTATCCGACTCTAGAGTTCAGTGCTCACCTCTGTTTATAGCCAAAGAGCCAATGCTGTCTGCAGATGTTCCCATGGACATGTGGCAGGCGTGCACAGAACGCTGGTTACCTTCCCCACCCAAGTGGTCCCAATTGATCTACTTGCAATTTCTTGCTTTCTTTCGAACTGCTAGGTTGGCAGGAGCTAAGACAGAGACGGGAGCTCAGTCTGTCATGCAGTACATGGGTATCGAACCCCAACCTTCCAGTCTTCAAGGTCAGCATCTTAACTGCTTGAGCCAGTGCAGTCCCTGTACTGTACTGCAGCCAAAACTTTGTGAGTTCAGTCCTGTCCAGGGATCAAGGTTGACCCAACCTTCCAAAGTGGGTAAAATGAGTACCCAGCTTGTTGGGGGCAAAATGTTCATTAGCTTGTGAACCGGCCAGGATAGAAGTCCAATTGCTATTGAAGCCCAACCACACGTTCTCAAGTGCCAAAAGGGAACCAGGGAGCGCAAGAGAATATACTGAAACATTTCTTGGGACTTGTCCAACTCCCACCAGGTTTTCCTTTACTTTTTACCTCTACCCATCCCTCCGCTTATACCTTGTTTTCTCTGCTGCTCCACCTTTAATAAATAAAGGGTGGGTAAAAATCCAACCAGCCACCCTCTGAAGAGGGAGAAGCAGGAGAAAAATTAAAAAAGGAAATACAGCACAATTTTATCTTTTATTTTACCTGCTCTAAGGATTGGGCAAAGAACAACAGGTGTTAGGTGTGAATGCAAGTTCTGACTCACCTTTACAGTTTTTTCTCCACAAAGGGGGGGGGGAGAAACACCACATAATCCAATATCAGAGCAGAACTTCTTAAATCAACTGAACTTTAGCCCATTGTGAATATCAACTCCCATTCATTGCAATGGGCCAACTTGAGCCAGGATTAATATCAAATGCTCCCTAGGCTGTTTAGTCTTTCTTGGTGACTGGCTTTGTTTTATGAGGCATCTTGTATATTATGGAACTGCAGGATTACTGAGAAAACATAGACATATCCTGCCTGAAAATCTATTGTCAAAGTGACTCATGGTAATCACCGACACACAACTATCTTGTGTAGCAATGAGTTCCACAAATTAATCATGTATTTGGCAATTAAGCTGTTTTATTTTAGAAGGATCTATTCCTGCTTAAATGCTTTTACTTCCTTAAATGATAAAAGTATTTTATGTTTTACTTTTGTTTTGCTTCATTGTATTACTGTTACCCACTCCAAATGCCATTCTGTGGAACCGGGGTAGAAATCCAATAAGGATCTAACATTGGGCTATACTAGAATTTAACCAAGAAACGTAAAGGTAGCCCTTGCTCGAAAGCCAGTCATATCCGACTCTAGGGTTCAGTGCTCATCTCTGTTTGCAGCCAAAGAGCCAGGGCTGTCAACGTCTGCAGACATTTCCATGGACATGTGGCAGGCATGCCTCAACACCAGAGTGCACGGAATGCTGTTTACCTTTCCCACCGAAGTGGTACCTATCTATCTACTTGTAATTTCTTGCTGTCGAACTGCTAGGTTGGCAGGAGCTGGAACAGAGACGGGAGCTCACTCTGTCCTGCAGTGCCTGGGAATTGAACTCCGACCTTCCAGTAACCAAGTTCAGCATCTTAACCACTTGGACCACCACAGTCTAACCAAGAAAAACCTGAGTTTAAATCTCACTCAGCCATGAAAGCATGAGCTTGAGTACCATCCATCAGGAATTTCTTCTCAGCCTAACCTACCTCATAGGATCGTTGTTACGATGAAAGAGGGTCACTCCAGCTAGACTAACATGTGGCCCCACAAAATGCAGTCTATCTTTTATACCTCTGAGTGGAGAAGCTGCGTGCATAAAGTCTGTTTCATAGATTACGGGAGGGGGGGGATGTCTGGATGCTACGGAGTAGTGGAGGTTTTTGGCACTCTACTAGATGCAGGTTTGATTTACACTCCACATTAAGAAGATGCACACACAGCTGCCAACACCCTCAACATCTGACCTCAGACCTCTTTAGAGCATCTGCATTGTATCATCAGAGATAATATGCTATTAAGCTGGGAATTGAGAATCAAGTTATCTGAAGCATATATAGACAAATCCAGCTTTTCTGGTTCAACCCTCCATAACCAAGGGTCTCTCATGGTTGGGCCCTGTTTAGCTTCCTACAAAATTAAGCAGACAATGGGATTTAAAAATGGATCTACAGGAAACTTAGTGTAATTTCTTGACATCTCATTCATCTGAGACAATTTTGTAACAATGAAATATGTTGCTCTCTTGGCTCAGGGAACTTTCTCCATGGTTTTCTGGGGCCATGACTGTGGGTCAGGAGTCCAGGGCCACTTTCGGGAGAGATGGGGGGTGGGGGGCACATTTGAACTAAAGGAATGCAGATAATCATCAAAAGCCCTCAGCTTTCCAGAGGATCACTCTGTCTAAAGTCCAAAATTATCCCAACTGGACTACTATTTTCATCTTTAATTTCAAGATGGAACTCATGTTTTGAAGAGAGGCTCATTACTGTGTTTCTTCTTCTTCTGCTGCTGTATCCAAATCTGACACCCACAGTACCACTGATCCAGTTCTACGAGTCACTTTCTGATCCTGAGCCCTTTTGGCATGCAAAGTCCTCATCATTATCCCCAGGCCAAGATGTATGAAGCTGCTGCCCTCCGTAAAGAGGGATTCAAGTGGGATTTAATCCACTTGGGAATCAAGACCTTTCTCTGTGGACTTCCCCACCCGAGGCCTTTAGTCCTTAGGGTTGTCAGGTTAGTTAACCACTGCCTGACACTCGGCGGGTCATGCTCCCACAAACAGTTGGTGGGCCGGACTGGTGGTCATTTACGGCTGTTGTAAGTGTTGAGTCGCTGGCAGTATGGTCTACTCTATTATCATAGCAGGATAACCTGGCCAGACTTACACTGGGTTTCAACACAAAGGAAACAGGACACAAAACCAGACTCCATCTGCCCAATACCCACAGATGAACTAGCTACAAACTTATCCAAACTGCTACCCAACACAGGGCAGAAAGTACTTCCTAGCAAAGAAAAATACCTGATATACCAATTCCAAGAATATTTAAATGGTGGCATAAAGTGTCCACATTCAGAGGTTCAAACTTTCTGCATCAGACATATGTCAGAAACATATTATGGGATGGTCCCCTCTCCCATCTTTCCTGCAAACATAGTAAATTCCAACTTTACCCCCTTCCTCTTGCAATACTTAACTAATTTTCAGGCCTAGTTTAGGGTGACAATTTTGTCCTTGCAGACCCTTCTATCCTTTCAGACTTGTATTTTTATACTATTTTGATACTTTTGCTTATTTTCATTGTTACAGAAATTCATACTAGTTTTATTTTTCATTGTGAGCTAAGAAACAATGTATAAATAGTGCAAATAAATAAATAATCCACTTCAGTGTTTATTCAGCACCTTACTCTTCTTAAAGTAAATTCTCTGCAGGGTTTAGAAGATTTTATCTTTTTTGTAAAAATATTTATATTTTCTAGGGGTGATTTTATGAGTTTGCAACAAAACCAGTCACTAAGGACTCTGCACAAGCAGTTTCAATCTTAAGAGACTTTGGGGGCTCACTTTCCAGTATCTGAGTAAGTCCCCCACGCCCCACCCCCCAAAAAAATAACTGGAAGGAGAATCCACAGGAATCAGGAATTGTCAGGTTCAGTTAGGTTTCCTGCTCTCCTCTTAGACTTACAGCTTAGAGAAGTGATGGCGAACCTTGGGCACTCCAGCTGTTCTTGAACTTCAATTCCCAGAAGCCCTGATTTGCAGGAGTGCCTCCTTGACAAAATCTGGACCATGAGCCATAGGGTCCCTTCCAGCTCTGCAGTTCTCAGATGATTATTATCCTTTGCAGCCATTCTGCCAATGTCATGCTGCCTGGATAGACAGACTACTGCACAGTAGCTGGAGAATGGGACACACCTTCTGGTTATCTTAAATGAGCCATACTGCCTAATGAATGCTGGGAGCTGTAGTCCAGAAAAAGTCATTATCTCAAGCTGTAGCAAATGCAAGTTAATTATTCAGAAGTAGCCAGTCACTCAGTCATGCTTTATCCAGGACAACAATTCCCAAGTAATGCTGCTTAAGCTAGACCTCACCAAATTCAGCAGTTTCTCCCTTGGTTCCTTCCATGAGAGATCCAAGATAAAACTTTCCCATTTACAAAGCAAGTGTTTTACTGTTCCTCAATTTCACAGGTGTAAGCAACTAGAAAAATCATTATTTTGTCGCTACCTTATGGAAGCAATTCCATGGAGAGATAGCAGCAAGAAAGTCTATATCAAAGAGCATCCCTTGTGTCCATCGAGGTTGGATTTTATTTATTAATAAAAAAATTATTTTGCCTTATTTCTAAAGGGAAATTATCCTTTAAGTTGCTTTATCCTTACAATAACCTTGTGAAATGTGACATATATTTGACTGAGGGTGATTATATCCTTGTAAATTCTGGCCATTTCAAATAGACTTATATTGATAGCTAGTTTAATTTTAAACTATTTATAGATAGCATTTTTTTCATAATTAATAGGATATTGCTGTTGTATTTTATTAGGCGATTCTGGTTACTTACACCCCAGCTTGCCTTGCAAATATTTCAAGGAAGTAAATGAATAAGAAACCAAAGCACCCTTCAAAGAAACAGAACAGTGTTATCATGCCCACGGGGCTTGTTTAAAAAAGCTACAAACCTGAATGTTTAGAGGGAAATGCATACTAAACTGAGAGGCTTCCTTCCTTTCTTTTTAAAAAAAAATCTATTTAGGTTAGGAACAAGAGGTTTATAAAGCATCGAAGAGCATGGAAAGAAAGGGGGAAAGAACTTAAAAATCAGTTAGAACATCAACCAAACGTGATATCTTTTTTAAGAGGAAAAACTTCCACCTTCCCTCTTTTATTCCAGCGTGGACTAATTCAGCTGCTGCTCTGCAGAGTTGTAAAGAAGACTTAAGTCCCTCCGAAAGAGCAGCTTAATTTTCCTTTTTTAAAAGAGAAAAGTGCCAGTCTAATTAGATAAATCCTTCGTGCACGTGGCCTGCAGTTCGTCATGGAAATTAACCTCTTGAAAAGATCAGAGTTGCTGAAATAAGAATGCGCAAGGACAGACACTGGCTGTGATATCAGAGGCTTCATTCTCTTATTTTAAATAAATGTCCCTGCCCACCCACCCCTGCATGTACCCACCCTGTCACCTCTCTCTCTCTAAGGAAAGCAGTCGGAGAGCTTTTGCTGCCTGACAAAAGCAGCACACGAGGCTTGTATGACAGGAGTCCTTCCTACAATGGTACCCAAGAAAGAGGTACAAGAGCATTAAGGTAATGCACCACATCGGCTTCCAACACTGGGGGAAATCCAACGCCCAGCAGTCCTGCTGAGAGAACATGGGGTCCCCAAAAGTCCACAGAATGAGAAGGATTGAGATTTGGCATGAATTGCTATCATTCAGATGTCTTTGAAAGAGACTCAGACAGTGTCTGGTAACAATTGCATTATCTCCTATCTCCATTCAGGAGGACTCAAAAACCTGTCCAAGTAGAGGAGTTCCCTCCCAGTGAGCATCAGATGATGGCCTGTTGGGACAAATGTTTCTTCAGAATAATAATAATTTAAAAAACCAACATGGATAACATAACATTTTAGCTTGCTTTGTTTGTATATTTATTTTGCATTTACACATTTAGATATTTTATATTAAGGGGTATCCTTAATGTCTTAAACCACTCCCTGTGTTTATCTCCACAGCAAAACCAAATTTGACATAAGGAGGCTGGACAAGTTTTGTATTTGCAGAGAGCTGGAAACAACAAACATCAACAACTCTCTTCTGCAAGGAAAAGCTATCTGATTAAGGAATCCCACAAATTTCACTATGCAACCAAGAAGACGTGGTACCTCAAACAGATGACATGTGCCCGCACTGCAAAGTAACTTAAGGAAGATGCCGTGTGAGTTTAGCTGGAATCTTTCCATTTCCTTTTACGGTTCAATTCTGTAGATTGCGACATGAAAGAGGAGGTGCCAGTATCTAGGGATGGAGGAAACTATGGAGCCTAAAAGATGCTTATTTGATTGTTCACTTCCTGAGACGGCTATCAATACCTGTGGGGCAACATGTTCACTAAAACAATTCCCTGAATTGAGATTTTCACACTTGAGGTGGAAGATAATTTCTTTTTATATATATAAATAAAAGAATGGATAATGGATAAACAGGGAACATCTAATTAGGATTTGCCTTTTCATTTCCAACCTCCTCCTCCTTTGCCTCTCTGTCTGCATCCTGCTTTCTGAAACTCTTGTCAAGAGTCTACCTAGGCCAGCCTTTTTCTGTACAAGACCATGAAATTATGCTCCCTCGAAAAGTCTCCACCTTACATGCTGACCGTCCAGTCTGGCTTTGCAAGGTTACGGAAAAGCTTAAACTAGGATAACCTCAGTTAGGCTGTGATATAAACACAGGAGATATTGGGCATTCTTCTTTACAAGGTGCACCTTCGCCAAGACAACCTGGGGGGCTTGGTTTTAATGCTGTTTAAGGAGGTGTCTGAAAAGTAATTGGGAAGCTTTCTCCCCAAATCCCCATGTTCCAAGAAAGTTAACAGCACAACCTAAAAATCCCATAACTAACAGGGCACACAGTTGGTTACTCCGCCTCAGGTACATGAGGAAGGGAGAAGCTGACTCTCCAAAAGACCCTGGCCCATTTCTAGAGACTCAGGAGTACACGTATCTTGCAAAACTAACTCTCATCACATCACTGAAGAAGTCTAATTTTGAAATATAGAGAAACTCAGATTTATTATCTGACCCTAGTCTCTGGAGCATAGTTCTGTGACCCGTTCCCCATTCAGTGAGGAAAGGCATCGTGACTGTTATTCCCAGTCACTGACTGGAAGTCATAGGGACAATTTCCAATTTTGTCCAGAACAGAAGAACTTGTCACCCTTTTGCTGTAGCAAATTCTATTGATAAATGCTAGCAAAGCCCTGAGACTGATACATCATCAACCACAATCACTAATTCTCCCACATCCACTTTCTGCTCTCGATGTAATGCTGGAGTGGGAGGGAGGGAGGGCATTATGCATCCTATTTCCTCATTGATGCTGTTAAGGTTGTGTTAAATAAATAATTATTATTTAAAGAAGTCCACCCAACTAAAGCCATCGGTCTCTCTTTTTCCAAGCAGCATAAAGAACCCATTCCTATAACATCAAGCCACCTAGTGTCCAAAACTGAATGCTTAAGAGCTGTGTCCCCTTCCGACACTTATGTCTTTTTTTAAAAGGCAGCAGCATCTGGAGATAAATTCTTTAGAAATAAGGAACAAGGGACAGCAAGAGGGATTGAAATAATTGGACACAGAAGCCAGTTAACTATGGTGAGAAAATACTTCTACACTAGAGAGATTGGCTCAGTTCTGATGTTACGTTTTGCTTCACTGAAGGTTGTGCTGGGGTTACATGTGCGCTTCCAAATGGGTCGGCCACAAGGACTTCAGCAAGAAAAGCCCTTTCAAGGCACTAGCATTCCCCTTGGATATCTTTCATGGAAAAAGCCTAGGTTGATATTCCATTCTGACATTAAGATCTCCCATGAGAATTATTCTAGCGTAATATTGTAAAGAAATACATATTATGTCACCTTCAATCTAAGGAGGAAAATCTCTTCTCAGATCCATCACTAGAGTGGTGGCCTTCAGGGTATTGACATCCAGGTGTTGCACTGGCAGGTGCCCAGACCAAGCCCACAAGCAGAACTTGACATGTGGCAGTGTTCGGTAGACATGATGCTGCATGTGGCAGTCACCACATCAGTGGCAACTATTTAAACAGGCCACTGTTGCTTTTTGTTGGGTTGGATACCCGAGTGCTGCATGACGGATCTTGGGGGCATGAAAGGAGCCTCATTCAGGCGTCCCCTGAGCAGAGTTCCTCCAGCAAAAATCCTTTCAACCCAGAGTAATTTCTGACATGAAATGTATTTTACTGTTGCAGAAAACCTACTGAAAAGCCGATTTTCAACCCAAACTTGGCTAGAACTTTTCTACAGTCGCTGGCTTCCCCCACTGAAGTGGAATCCCCTCCTGTGACCAGGACAGCTACCCATACCCAGTTGGATGGACTGTTTTTGTTCTCCGTCCCTTGCCGCAACCACATCCCCCCCCCCTCTTTCTTTCTCCCATGTCCTCAAGACTCCTCTCACCTTGAGGAGTGTTAGGATTACCCAGCATTTACACTCAATGCTTCTCTTTATTCCTTAAGACTTATTAAGAATGATAATGAGCTACAAAGCTGAGAACACGTTCCTCTCTCTTTCTCTCTCTCTCTCTCCCCTCTGTCGCTCTCTCTCGCTCTCTCTACGTGCTTTTTCCGTCAAAGGCACACAGGACAAATCAGACCAAAAAAAAAAAAGCATGGCAATATGGATCAAGGACACTTGAGGATTTATATTCTATACAGCCAACCCCTATTTTTGGGGAAGAAGGGAGGGATGTTTTTATTATTTTGGCACTAATTTCTTCTCTCCCTACACATTTCTTCCTTCTTTTGCCCTTCTTATTCTCCTCCCCCCTTTTACCTTCTCTGCCCTGGACTTTGAAATAAGGGGGTGGGCGAATGATAAGGGGGGGGGGAGAAAGAGAAAGCTGCCTGCCTGCCTGGAAAGGCTCGTTAACATGGAGCTCTTAAATGGTTGATTAATTTTAGCAAAATTTACGACACACTCCTGGCTTTTCCTTCTTGAGCTTGAGTATTCCACCAAAGCCAAGTTAATTTGAGGTCCTTCTTTATCCCCCTCTTCCAACGTGCCTTCCTCCTGTCTTCTAGCTCTTGTTTGTACACATCAACACGTTTGGAAAGATATAAACGCTGTCCAGGAACAGCCCTGCGCTATGAATTAAAGCAGGGTTTTTTTATTTTAAAAAAAAAATGCTCTTCAGAGGGCTGGGAAGCATAGGCATACAGGACAGCTTCCGTGGTCACTCTAACTTTTCTACCTTTTTCTTTTTGCACTTCTGGTCAGAGAAAGCAGCTGATTTCAAACTGGGGCGGAAGGAGGGTTTACATTTGTAAAGTGAAGCATTCTCGCAGCATACACTGTGTGAACATTTGCCTCTGCTCCTTCAGGCTGGAGTTTCACAGACATAATGCAGGATAAACAGAATGGGAATTAAGACTGATTTCCTACCTAACCTTCCCCAAAGAAAACACTAATTTCCAAATCATCTACCACTCTATTTCTGCCATTTAACTTTTATCTCTGCCGATTCACCTGGTAAGGTAAAAGTCACCCTTGCTTGAAAGTCAGTCGTATCTGACTCAGTGCTCATCTGTTTATAGCCAAAGAGCCAGCGCTGTCTGTATCTGCAATGTTTCTTTGGGCATGTGGCAGGCATGCTACAACACCAGAGTGCACAGAATGCTGTTTATCTTCACACCAAAGTGGTACCTATTTATCTTCTTGCAATCTCTTGCTTTCAAACTGCTCTGTAGGCAGGAGCTGGGACAGAGGCATATTCTGGTAAAGACATCAAAAACACATGGGGGAGTCAACTACAAGACCCGTCATACCTGGGCCTTCTTTTAAGAAACTCAGTAACCAGGTGTATTCATGATCTGTGGATCTCTGCTCTCTTGTTCGGCCTCTTAAATTTAACAAAGACATCCGGTTTAATGATAATGTCATGGTGATGACAGAATCTAGATATGAAACTTATGATTCCCTTCCTGTTTCATCAATACTTCCCCCCTCACCCCCAACGAAGGAAGAAAAGGATATGGAATGAATGGTGACATGTGTTAAAAATAAAGGAAAAGTTCAAATGATGGGATTACATAATTTTCTGCAGTTTCTACTTCAACAAGCCTTCCTACCTCTTTTCTAAGGAATGTGCAAATATACATAGCATTCCTTGATAAACTAATTAGAGTCAAAGGGGAAAATATTTTTTTTTAAAAATCTGATGCATAGAGATTTTTGTTTCTGGCAGTCAACAATGCCCTCTCTCAAGTATGTATACATATAAATTGGGTGTAAATCCTCCTGATATAAGATTAAGTGCTATTTTTGAGAGTGGTAGTGACTGGTGTTACAGACCATAAAAACAACAGACTTCTCAGTAAATCACAGGGGGTAATCAGTCCCTGTTCTTGGTATATAAACATATGCTGTATTAACAAGGATGAAAACATTAGGAAAACACATTTTAAAGCAAAGAATAAAGAGAGATAAATAATGGCACTGAAGGATGGTTTGTGGGGAAAACAATGAAAGTTTCTGAAAGTTACAACTCCATATCTGCATAGAAAACTAAATCTTGTCGTTGTGCTTTTTCAGAATGCAAAAAATGAAGGAAGGAAGAACTAATACAGGAGAACAGTTGTCATAAAAGAAATCCATTGTGTGTTTTAGAGAGCACATGTGTCTAACCCAAATCAGAAGGGTCCTTGATACTTTCCCCCACTCCTTATCATTGTAATACATTTGAAGGTTTGGGGGAGAATCCCATGCCCCAAAAGAGGAAGTCTTATAGGAATATCCTCGCACCACCAACTTTCTCAACTGCAGAAGCAACAAGCAAAGATAGCTGCTTGCCTTAGGGGTCCTGTTTTGTCATTCTTGTCCCCTTGAAAGAATGCTTTTCTTCTACAATGACCAGTAATGGCAAAAATAGGAGTCAAACACCTTCTAAATGAAAGGGGTGGATTAGTCCCTGACTTCTTGGTTAAAGTATTTTCTTGTTCAAACTCATGTTCTTGTGTCACTGAGCTAAAAGAGAGGGAGGGAGGGAGGGAGGGAAGGGGGAGAGAGAGAGATGACTTTCCTTGAATGATCTGTTTAACCTAAGCCAGAGGAAAAAAAAGTCATTAATTACTTATGTGAGCTATTGCTTCTGAAAGACAATAAACCTGCCCGGTCGCCATGGATATGACATATTTGCTCTGAAAACAACACAATAATTAGCAAAGGGGAAAGATACAAGGGGAATATGCAAACTCCCTGGTTTAAAGTCACAGTGTTTCTTTTTCTGGTGTCAGGCTGGCTTTTTTTTGTTGCTGTTTTTTCACTTGTCAGTCAGTCCAGTTTGCAATTCAAATTGCTTTTATAAAAAGAAAAGGTGGAGGGGGAAGAGGACAAACATCTACTCAAAAGATTTACAAAAGAGAAAAAAAATAAAAATAAAAGAGGGGAGAAATGGTGATCAAACTGTACTGAAGCAGCCCTACAGATAAAAACACACACAACGCACAAGAGAATTAATGAGATTAAAGGCAATCAAGGATGTGGATTTCATCAGACAAGTTGGGCTTACAGTTGTCTTGTTTTTAAGTCTATTTAGAGCTCTTTTAGCTGTAACAGTTTGAATGCATATGCATGAATGTATGCCTGAGTATAGGCATATAAAGAAAAAAAACCACTTTTAATAAGGAAAGAGATTGTTCTGAGGGGAAAGGACGACTTTAACGAGAATAGTAAGACATAATGTGACCACGCTCCTTCTGAAGTAAGTGGCATATTTTTAAATGTACAACTTTGCCATTGCTTGTCAAGAGATAATGCCATCAAGCTGGCAGTAGCCTTGCTGAACACAGTAAACTCCCCCCCCCCTCCCCAACATAAGTCTTTATAATCTTTCAATGGGTCTGGAACATGACAGCTTTCTAAGATCGCTAAACCAGTCATAAAATAGAAAACAAGGGGAAAAAAGTTTTGCACTCAAAGGTCCACATCATTTGCTTTCATAAAAAATGTGTTTTTAGATATTACTTTCCCCCACTCCCATTGCATTAACAAAAAAACTGAAGCAAATATCTTTATCGCATTAGATTAGTCCTTCTGGATCCTGGCTTCAAACGCAAACAATAAGCTACCCTACATACTAAGTTCTTATACATTTGTATCTGTCTTTATTACAATGTGAAGGAGAAAAAGGAAAGACAGCTTCACGCTGATACTGAGTGAGTTTTTATTTGTACGGCTGGGTTCTCAGACTAGACACAAGCATATAAAGAAGAGGCCCCCACTTTTTAAACCTAATTTGATGATCTGCTCCAGTATTAGAATCTTTCAAGATCAGAATCCAGTTAAATGCACAGATGGCAGAAAAGCTGTTTTAAGCAATGAGGATCAAAACTCCTAACTTTTTTCCCTGGCTCACAAACCCTCTTTCCAGCTTTGGCCTTTTATTTTAACCCATCAATATGCAGAGGGCAAGTTGAACAATCAATTTTTTTTCTAAGGTACTGTTTAAAACAAAGAGAAAGAGAAGCCCATGTTGTTTCTTTAAACAATTTAGCGCTTATGGAGTTTGATTTCTTGAACAGATCAGTTTAACATCTCCATAGAAACCTGCAACAGATTATTATCAACAGAATAAATAAGTAGTCTAATAAATTAAACAGGAGGCAGAAGACCTGGAAACTTGATTACTAAAGTTCACCAATATTTTCTCTTCCCCACTATCACCAGCAACTAAACCCTTCCCAACCAGCTGTGAGGAGCATTAAAAGGTGACAACAGAACAAATGTGAGTTATTTTGATTGCACACATATGTGGGCATAGAGTGAACCTAAAGACAACAAGTAGGAAATATGTGTGTGGGGAGAATAAACCCATTTACTCTAAGGGGACAGATTATGACAATCCTTAATGTAGCTACATATGGTCTGGAGGAAGGAACTGGAGGAATAGGCATGTTAAAAGGAAACAACACATGGATTTTATTAATCAAGTTCATAGAAAGTTTTGTTCCTCTCCCACAGATGCCAGATAGACCTAAACCACAGCTATTCATATCAACCCTCCATGGTGTGAGCCTAATATGAAAGTGTTCTGAGATACTAAATTGGAGAAAGGCGCCTAAAGCTACAGTGCTCCTCCACCTGACCTGACGCCTCACACTTAAACCCTCCTCAATGATTCCCCGGCCCTGATGCAGCGAAACATTTGTACGTTCTGCACATGCTGGAATTTGCATGGGCACATGCTTCCTTCTTATCTAGTTCAAGCACTGAAGCACAGAATTTTAGAGGGGGAGGCAGGTCTCCCCACAAAACATGCCTACACCCAGTCTTAACTCCTCTCCCTGAATCTGACATTTTCAACAAAAATGTAGACGCGACCAGAAGTATGTACATGGTGAAGATTTAATTTGGGCCAACGACAAAGCCAAGAAAATGGTTTCATTGGGGCAGTCCAAAGTTTGATCTGGGCACGAAAGAAGAAAACGTAGAAGGTAGCATTAGTGTAACACAGGCACGCACACCACAGTTCCCAAAGGGGAAAGAAATCTAGAAGAAGGGGTCCCTCTCTTTGGAACCTAAAAGGAGCAAAATTCTCCCTCCCTGAGGTCCCAAGCTTTGGATAGATCTAAGAAAGAGGGATAAAAACTGCATGCACTCCTCCCTGAAGTGCTCTGTACCCAAATGTTGCTTTCCTTCTTTGGTTTCACCCACTCCCAAAAGTTCCCTATTTTATTTCATTTTTTAAAAGGAAAAACTCTCTCTCAATCCCCCCTCCTGTTCTCAGCAAGCCCGAACTTTGACTGACAACTCGACACCTGTTCCCTTAGCCCCGGGAGCATCCAAACATGGAGAGGAGGATCGTTGACCCAAACCTCCGCTCCTCCGAGGGTGCCCCCTCCGCCGCCCTGCCCCAACTCCGCCCCTCGGCCAAGCCGAGCCCCCGCCCTACCCTAACCGCCCCCCAAGTGGACACAAACAATGCGCAGGCAAACAAACAGACGGATGATTCCACACACCCCCCCACACCCCACCCACCCCCGCTCTGCCCGCCCCACTCACTCGCAAACAGGCAGCGTCTGTAGCAAAGGTCCCTCACCCCTTTTGTGCGCCCCCAACAGATCCTAATTCTCCAAAGCACGGGAGTTTTTATTGTTTTTTTTTTAAGGAGAAGGGGGGGGTAAAAAGAGAGGGGGCGGCAAGCCCCCCCTCCCTTCCCGGCTCCGAAGCGCAATCCAGCTGCCCGTTCTGCAAATACCACCCGGATAAAAATAACCTGTTGCTTCGAAGCGGGGAGGCACCCAGCATCTCCCTTCGCCCCCAAAAGCGCACTCAAAAAAGAGGGGAAGCCAGGGGGGGTATTAAAAGGGGGGAGGAAAATAGATTGTGGTGCCCCCCACCACTAAGGAGTGGCTCCCCCAAGGCATATCTTGGGCATCATCTCCTGACACCCCAATTGGCAAACGACCCCCCCCCGCCCCGCCCCGCGCCCGTGCGCTCCGGACCTCTCCAGACGCGCCTCTCTCCAACCGCGCACCCCGGATCTGCTCCGGATCTGGCCAAAGGCGCGCGTCTCCGGCCAAACTTCGCGGGCCGCCGAGAAACTGACGCCGAAAAGCGCTCAGGCGACAATAATCTTAACAACCACAAACACAAAAGCAACGCGGGGTGGGGGGGGGGGGAGAGAGAGAGAGAGAAACCGCTTCTTGCCCTTCCTCTCCACCCCACCCCACCCCACGGGCTAGGCCAACTTTCTCTGGGCAGCCAGGAGGCGATGGAAGGGAAGGAAGAAAGAAGGGGCGCCTAGTTCGAGCAGCTACCTCGGGAGGAGTCGGGCACCTGCTGCTGCTGCTGCTGCTGCGATCCCCAGTCCAAAGTGGGGGATCCATCCATCGGCTCTCTCCTCTCCTCTCCTCTCCTTCCTCTGCCTTCCCTTTCTCTTGTTTCTCTCTCCCCCTCTTTCTTTGCCAAGGCTGTTTTTAAAGTTGCAGAAAAACGGCCGGGCACCCTCTCTACCTCTGTAACTCTTGGGGAGATCGGAAAGGATCAAGCCTCCCTCCCCCGAGTCTGTGGAAAGGGGGGCATCTCCGGAGTTGGGGGGAGGGGGGCAGAGAAGGAAGAGATCCTAAGAAGAGGGAAGAAAAAAAAGAAATAGGGATCGCAGCGTCCAAAGCGCGCCTCCCCTTCTCTCGCTCTTCAGCCGGGCAGTTTCCGAAGTCCCGGGAACTGCGAGCCTTTCCGACCCACCCACGACCCCCAAACTCCCGGGCAAGGACGGAGCAGAGAGGAGCCACCTGCGTCTCCCCCCCCCCAGGTGCCCCAGGAAGGAAAGAGGGGGGGTCGGAAAGACCAATCACAGCAGCAGACACCCCCCCACACCCTCCCCCGAAACCCACAGGCAAGCGCAACCACGCGATCCTGGCAGTTTCACGGCGGCGCAATATCCGCGCGTATTCCCCACCACCACCACCACCACTTTCCAGAGCGCAATGCGATACAATAGATCGCAGTGGCATGCCATGACCCCCCCTCCCCTTTCCCCAGGTCTTTGCAATGGTCCCCCCTCTGCCGGCGCAAAGCCCCCCCCCCCTTCCTGCCCACGCCCCCTCCTCCCCCGGTTCGATCCCAGGCACCTTCCAAACTACAATCGCAAACACACACACGCACACCCCGCTCCAAGCCATATGTCCTCCCCCTTTCCTCGCCAAGCCTCCTCTGGGCGCACGGTGGGGGGCGGGGGGGGGAGAGACAAGCGAGCCGGAGTTGCTGGGACCAGCCCTGGGTTGGGAAAAGTGCACTAGCGGGGGGGAGATCCAGGGCTGGCCCCAGTTCGGGACTGGCCGCCGGAGGGGCGAGGAAAGGGAGCGCGCAAGATCTTACCTGCACTTGGGGCTGCTTTGGGTGACTTTCCAAGTACAGGGAAATGGGTATGTTTAGGATGCGGGCTCAGAGCGCGCATGCGCCATCAAAGTTGCCCTGATCCGGGATTTTTTCCCTCCTCTCTCTCTCAACCCCCCCCCCCCCCCCTTTTGCCGCCTTTGCTTAGCTTTGATTATTGAATTTTCCTATTTCTACCAGGAGGGCAGGCGACTTGCGCAAAACCCGGACCGGAGTTTGGCCACGATCTGCCCCTCTTCTGCGGTTTAACGAGAGGAGGGAAAAGGCAGAGGAATGGACTCACTCTAGGCAAAAGCCAGCACAGAAGTCTCTCTTAACAAAGGACGCCTGCAAAACCCGGACTGGAGAGGTACAAATACCCTCCTCCCTCGCAACATTAATTATGATTTCTGCTGTTCCTGTTGACTTGCCACCACTTCTGTCCAGGAACAATTTCGCCTTCTTTTGGTGCTTTTACACAACAAAGCCTTGCTGAAACCTTAGGGCAGGGATTCTCAACCTGCGGCCCACGGCACCATTTCATGTGGCCCTCTACTGCCTCCACCACACCAGAAAGTGCCATGTGGTGGAGGAAGGGCAAAATAGCCATCCAGCCCCCAAAGCTGTCTGAGGGAGCATCACCCGGCCCCAGGCTTTAAAAGGTTGAGAACTCCTGCTTTAGGGCCATAGTTTCTTTCAACAAAGCAGCAAACAAAAAAAGTTTAACTTTGTGGCATTGGAGTGATACTCAATAGGTTGTGTCTTTTTCTTTCTGCCCACGTTTCTTTTTTTAAAACTTAGTATAAACTTTGGTAGGTCCCTTGGAAAGAGACTTTGATACAGTGTTATCGTAATAAAAAAGGTGCATATCTTCTGCTTTTATTATTAATTACAGTGAATGCAACCTTATTGCTGCAGTTTAGATTTCACCAGTATTTTACCATACTGGTTTAGGTGTCTGGTTGGGAGTTCGATTCCCCACTATGCCTCCCAGGAGAAGAGCCAGCCTATGCAGTCATGGGCAAGCTCGAAAGAGTTGTCATAAATCAGAAGTGACTTGACAGCATGCAGTTATTATAAAAGCAGTTTGGATAGTGGTTTGGGTGTCTATCTGAGTGCCTGCAAGATAAAAGACACCCTATGTAGCCCAGGGCAAGCTGCACCTTAGTTCCAAGAGCTCTCCCTAGAGGAAGGCAATGGGAAACCACTTCTGGCATTGAGCATCCGCTCTGTTGAACAGCCCAGGCCTTACTAGGTTCCGACATTGAAGTGAATGTCCCTCCACCGTCTTTCGATGAATCTTGAGTCCTCTTCCAAGGAAGAGGAGGTGGAGGTCGAGGTGGACAAGATTCCTGATCCAATTATCGGTGCAGCTGAACTGCCACGTGGTGAGCACCAGAAGTCCTTCACAGCAATGCTTACTCGTCTTGGGGCTGTCTTAAGTCTCCAAGCCTACCATTCACCACTACCAGCTGAGGACCAGGTGACGGCTAAACTGGACAAAAAGACTATCCATCCAGTTCACATAGAAATGCTGCCCTCCATACTGGACTCAGCCAGGGCCATGTGGAAAAAACCTGTGTCCTCCCACATGGTCTCAACAAGGGTAGACAAACGGTACAGTCTCTTGGGCAAGGACGTGGAATTTCTGCAGAGCCATCCCTTGCTGAATTCCATGGTTGTAAGGGTTGTAATGGAGATCAACCACCGATTCGAGAAGCGGCCGCAAAAGGCCCATATGGCCAATTGACAGAACCAAAGGAGACGAATCGGATCCCAACTGTGTTTACATGGTGGGCTGGATGATTTCCGGTGGTGCTGACACAGACGTTCGCCGACACAGAGACCTTTCTCGAGGTGGTGGTGGAGGTGGTGGAGGTGACCAATATAGCAGGCACGGAGGAGAATGAGGTGGCAGAGGTGAAGCCGAGCCATCTGACCTTCTTTTGGGTGATGATTTGGAGGGAGAACAGTCATTGGAAGAAGACCTGGACATCCTCCTCGGGAAGACTGCGGAGGCCGGTGAATAAGATGAGGATGGCCGTGGAGAACGATGCGGTCTCGGAGTCGACAGCAAGGATTGGTGCATCTTCTTGGACTTTTCTTCTTCTCACCCATTTTGTCTTTCTTCTTCTTCCTCGCTTCGGCCATCTTGGAACTTTTTCCTTCTGGAGCGGCCATTTTGGGCGCTGGAATTTCGGTGGGAGGGTGCAAGGCCTGCGAGGACGTGGACAATGTCATCCTCATTAGATGAGCCTTCAGCCGGTTACTATTTTGACGGCAACCCTTGTAATTTTTTTACAGGGGATGCATGTCTGTACCTGATGGGCATCCCCAAGGCAGAAGAGACACTCACTGAGGCCATCTGTAGAAGGAGTTTGCTGTTGCAGGTTGTGCAATGTTTGAAGGCCGCAGATGCCATGAAAAGCTGAAAAGTTCCTTCATAGGATTTCCTGGAATCAGTCTTTTGCCACCCAGAAGGTATTGAGCAAGGTTTACTCGGGTATGTAGCAAGTAATAGGCAGCACTCAGGACATTACCCTTTTCTTGTGCTGCTATTATAAGGAAAGTAAATAAGACTGCCTTGGGAATCTAGATTTGGCAAAGCATGGATTTTGACAGTTGCCAAGGTTTTGCATAATAGTGGAATAACTTGTTAATTTCATGTACATTTATTTTATTTTATTGTAACAGAAAGGAGAAAAGGCACTTGTGGGATCTTCGAACTCATGAGCTGAAACAACCTGGCTGGCTTTGGCTATAGTGCATCAGGGTGATTGGTGGACACAATTTTAAGTTCTGACTCAAGCAAAATATCTCAGGCTGGATATAGTCAAGTTTTTTTCTTTGAAAGAAACAAAATAAGAAAGTAGACCTCATCTTAAACCTGACAGATAAGGAACTTGAGATCATTTTCATACAAAGAAAGTATTTATTCTATTGCTGAGTTACAGTACATCCCTTCTTTCTAATACACCAGCAAATATATCTGCTAGCCAAAAAAAGTTATTGTAGGATGAAATCTCAGAAGGGAAGTTCCAGAGAGCAAGAAAACAAGGTAGCGAGGTAGCTTTCTGTAACTCACACATGCTACATTAGTTCCAGGAGAAGGCTGAAACACAGTCTTTGCATTTTGTATTGCACAGAAGTTCCTTATTTCGTCCCACAAGAAGGCCGCAGCTCACAAGAAGATCTGTCAGCCACACTACAAGTCTATTGACATGACCCTAAATAAGCTTTGGAAACAGGGAGGTGAACCAGTTAATCTATGGATTCCTGTTAACCCCTTGTTTGTTTGTTCTGGGTAGGTGGATGGTATGGGGCAACTTTGCCAGGCTCTTCAAACCAATGCTTCTTCCTATGTTTAATTTAATGTAGGTGTTGCTGATATAGCTGAAAGTAGGGTTCCCCTTCCTTTGGTTTTTGAACTTCCATTCCCAGAAGCCCAAGTCAGTATATTGGCTGATCAGTGCTTTGGTGAATTGATTTAGGCTTCTGGGAATGGAAGTTCAAAAACCAAAGGATGGGGATCCCTACATTAGAGGATTTCAGCTGCTTCCTTGAACCACAGGACTGGCCAGCGGCCTGAAAAGTTTGGGCACCCCTGAACTAGACAAACCAATGAACCAGACTGATTCATATGATCTTTTGTACACTGCCCAGATAGTGTCAGATACTATGCATTATAGAAATTATTTTATTAATCATGTTATTTATTTAAAATAATCCTTACACTCTTATGGAAACAATAAACCCGAAATCAAAAAGAGATGTTAAAAACTGCAATAAGGTTATATAAATGTGTCTTTAGAAGTTTCTTTTCTTTCCCTATCAAATAATTGTAGGCCCTTTCAAGTATCTTCTTCTTGTTCTGCCTTATCTGAATCCAAATATTGGCGATCATCATGGCAATCAGACCTGAAGACTGTCCTGAGAATATAATGCAGTGACCTTTCATCTGCCTTCCACATCGTAGCATGACACCCATAGTACCACCTATCCAGTTCCCTGCGAATCCCTTTCTGGTCCTGAGCCCTTTTGGCATGCAAAGTCCTCATCGGCCCCAGACCAGGATGGATGAAGCTGTTGTCCACCATCAAGAGGGATTCATGTGGGATTTAATCCACTTGGGGACCATCACCCTTCCTCGTGGACTTCACCACCCATGGCTGCTAGTCCTCAGAGTTGTCATGTTAGTTAACTGCCGCCTGACACTGGGCATTGAGTTGCTGGCAGTACTCTTTGCTGTCTAGGGGACTTTCAAAATTCTCCTCCAACACCACATTTCAAAGGTGTTTATTCTTCTGCGCTCAGCTTTCCTTATGGTCCATCTCTCACTACCATATATTACTACTGGGAATACCATTGCTTTGACTATGCAGACTTTTGTCTGCATGGTGATGTCTCTACTTTTAACTATGTTGCCCAAATTTCTAATAGCTTCTCTCCCAAGAATCAGTCTCCTTTTTATTTCATGGCTGCAATCCCCATCTGAAGTGATCTTTGATCCTAAGAAAGTAAAGTCTGTCACTGCTTCTCCTTCTTCCCCATCTATTTTCCAGGGACTGAGAGGGCCTGTTGCCATTATCTTGGTTTTCTTGATGTTGAGTCTCAAGCTACTCTCCTTAGCTATAGGCAAACACTGATGGTCACCTAGGGAAATACTACCACACACCCAAACAGATGTCAATATTTACAAGTATGTACACTTTTTTCTTTTGCAACTCTCAGAGCTGAAACTATACCCAACCCCAACTAAATTTCCCATGCTTTGGTCAAGAGGGAGACAGCTGGTAAGGAGAAACAACACAAAGATAATAATCAAGGACATTGATCCCAAAGACAGTGTGAGCTAGTGCTTATTGCAAGAATCATAGGCACCAAATAGACATGAATAAATATCTAGTTCATTCACATTCAGAAAAACACACCCACACAGCCAAAACTTGCTATAAATCTAGATCAAGAGATTGTTTACGACAGGCTTATGACATGTGTGGGAGGGAGCCCATGTCACAAGTTTATGCTGGAACCAGCAAAAATTGTGCTTGCACTCTATATCAGGGGTTCCCACCTAAGGCTTGTGGGCCAGATCTGGCCCATGGCACCATTTCATCTGCCCCCTCACCCCTCCAACGGCATTTGAGAAACAAAATGGCCACCCCCTTTGAAGCTGTTAGGTCAAAATGGCCACCCCCATCCTTTAGACAGGGCAAAATGGCCATCAGGCCCTTGAAGCTGACTGAGAGAGCATGACCTGGCCCCTGGCTTGAAAAGGTTGGGAACCTCTGCTCTATATATTAATGTAACCTTTCAAATCACCAATTTCACGCACTTACTAAGTCTCTCAAGAAGTAATTCTACACCTTTATCTGTTTTGTTCTTTTTTAATTTGCTTAAGCATCAAATATAAATTGATTGGGGCCATGGAAAAAAATATTTGAAAAGCTTCATCCAATGACAATCAGGTCTTATGCATCTATGCTATGTCTAATTGCTTATTAGTTAGGACCTCACACCACCCATCTGAAGTGGGTGTGTTTTTATTGTTTGTTCCCATTTTACAGGTTTGGGAAACCAATGCATAGCATTGCTCAAGACTGCACTGAGTCAGTAGGCATTGGTGAGAAGGGAACCCAAAAAAAGGTGTCTAAACCACCACTCCCTTGCTTGCTACAGGGTATTGGATTCAGCCTTCTGTTCTTTTCTAAGGCCAAACCTTAATGCCTTTTTTTGTCCAACAGATCAAAGGGTTTAGGAACAAATCTAAGCATTTAAGAGCTGTAAGAATTTTGCTTCAAGTAGATTCAGAAATTCATGGAAAGTGAGGTGAGTGTGGATGATGGATTTTAGCCATAATAGCTAAATAGAACTTCCATGTTTAGTAGCAACCTGCCTTTGAACTAGAGTTTAGCAAGAGGCTTAGCATTAATTCTTGTTTCATTTTGGACTGTCTCATCATAAGACTTTTGAGATATAAATATTCAGAAGTTGTTTACTATTACTTTACTTTGCACAGTAACAAGAGTTACTGTAGCTTGATCCCCTGCTGTTATCATTTTCTACTATATTTGTTGTCAATTAGTTGCTCTTTAAGAGTTTTTTTTTAACCCAGAAGCTGTCAATTCGCTTCTTCTGATGTGACAAGAAGATGGGCACATATAGTCTGGTGTCTCAGGTTTGACCATTCCACCTTAGGCGACCCTTGCTAGAAGTCAGACTAGTAATGGATTCTAGCTCTTGATAATATTGCTCTCATTTTCCGTGGCACCCTCGACCTCTCTTACTGTGACAAGATGTGTCTTTAGAAAGAAGATTATGCATTACATGGAGAAAATGAAGACTTTCCCTCTGGCTAATGAATCAACCACTAGATCAGTGGTGGCGAACCTATGGCATGCGCACCAGAGGTGGCACTCAGAGCCCTCTCTGTGGACACCCGTGCAGTCACCCCAGTACAGAGCTCACCCTGCTCCTCTGCCCAGCAGCCCAATGGGAGTGCTTCCTCCCTCCCCCCCAGCACAGAGTTCGCCCCACCCCTCTGCCCAGCATCCCAGTGGGGGCACTTCCTCCCACCCCCCAGCACAGAGTTCGCTCTACCCAGCAGCCCAATGAGAACGTTTCCTTCCTCCCCTGTTGCTGTGTTGGCACTTTGTGATAAATAAGTGTTTTTTGAGTTGCAGTTTGGGCACTCAGTCTCTAAAAGGTTTGCCATCACTGCACTGGATAGAGGATTCAGGAAAGATAAAGAAACATTTTTGTTCCCAGAGTAACATGGAGACAGGTACTGAACTATGGGAGAAGACTCACAGCTTCCTGTGGGAGTGGCATCCTAACTCCATGAAATATTTTGCTGTTCTTAAGAAGAGAGCCTGGCAGACCACCATGCCATGAAGATTTTAATAAATGCCTGAAGAAGTGATCTTGAACCCTGAAAGCTCACGCAATGTTTTATTTTTCTTAGTGATCCAATAAAGGTATCACCTGCCTCCTGCATCTTTTGCATCCTTTACAATTTGAATATGGATCACACGGCTAATTTTCCTGGTTTGCCTATGGTACTGAACTATGCATGCCTTTGATCTGCTCCAACACAGCTCTTCTCACGTTCTTGTGTTTTAACTCTGATCTTGAACACTTACTGGAGAATCTCTATTTGACATGCTACTTTTTTTTTTGTCCAAAGGATGGTGGTCCAGGATAATTCAATTCCGATATCTGATTTAATGCTAGAAGGTAGTAAATGTGGCAGGAGAGGAGGATATAGCTACTTGGGAGGCTAAATTGGAAGCATTATTTATGGCATGAACAATAAAGTAGCAGGAGAAAGAGAGAGAGAGAAGCCTATATCCAGACAAACCAATGTTGGGTAATGACAAAGTCATTTTCTTTTTATTATTTTTCAATCGGATACATATGTTGTATGCCTGTTCCATTTTTCCTCAGGCCTTGTTCACGGCTCTCCTTTTGACTGGTGCTGCTGATTTCAAATAGAAATGCTTTGACCAGGAGGTTGCTGGGTTTTCTCCATGTAAAATGGCTTCTTCTTCTTCTTCTTCTTCTTCTTCTTCTTCTTCTTCTTCTTCTTCGTTAATTGGTCTTGGGAAGAGATTATGAATGTCATGGAAACTCAGATTTACGTTCCCTTCAGCAGTTTTCTTCAATGTAGCAAACACTTATCTAGGGATGAATGAGACTATCTTGTTTGTTTCTGTGTTTGAGAAGAATCTTCTCAAATTTGCAAAGTCCTTCATAAATTCAGGATAACTGAATGCAAGAGAAAACTAAGACTGCCAAACAGGCCCATCTAGTTAGAGGGCTATAAGTGCTTAGCTCTTCAAAGCTGCCTATGAATCATTGTGGATTCTACTGTATTTGTGGTGCTTAATTATGGTTGCCACCTCTTCTCCCCTTCTCACTTTGACGAGCGGCTCCTGTTAGGGTGAATTCACAGGAAATCTGCCATATGAAAACTGATAACAGCAGAAACATCAGGGCCGATCCTACCATTGGGCAGAATGGGGCTACCATCTCATTTCGCAGATAACACTTGGAGGACTTGGAGGATAGAAATGTATGTCACACACTCTGCCTTACATCCCGTTAACCAGCTTGTTGCTTTCTGGTATGCGAGAAGACACTATCCCATTTCCAGTGCTGAAGTCTCCATCTGATACATGAAGACCTGTCTATGAAATGGTGAAGTACTCTTTGCCTTTTGGCTCAGGCAACAAAATGTTATGGGATGTTCCTGAAAAACGTCTCCCCCTTGTTCACGGAAGGACATCTTTAGATAGATTAAGCAATAATTTCTCTGGCCAAAGTTTGGTGGATTCTTTGAGATAGGAGTTCCAGCCTAGCATCCTTCAGGCCCGACTTTCTATACTTCCAGCTATGGTTGGCAGTGAGAAACGAGGCATTCACATACCAACTCAATCCACCATTAATTCTGAGGGGAAAGGCAGTTTTGGGAATGAAATCCTTTTTAAAGTATAAGGAGAAATGTAGTTATAGGTTCCTATGGATAGGTTTGTTCGCAAAACACAGCCAGTTGTGAACTGGTACACATGGCTCTCTATACATATTCAGTTTCCTGATGTGAAGATCAAGATGGTGCCCCTTCCAATTCCATGTACAGATGTCAACAAGACTATGAGATCAAATTAACTTCAGTGGTGGCAATGGCAGGGTATTCTCCTGTGTACCTGAAGCATTGTGCTGATGTAAGATCTCCCTTGCTAGAAAGCTAGTTATGTACAATTCTCATCTCCGTTTACAGCTAAAGAGTCAGTGCTATCTCTGTCTGCAGATATTTCTGTGGTCATGTGGCAGGCATGACTAGACGCACACGGAACACATTACCTTTCCTGCTGAAGCGGTTCCTATTTATTTACTTGCAATTTCTTGCTTTCAAACTGCTAGGCTGGCAGGAGCTGGAACAATCATCAAATTCAGCATCTCAACCACTCAGCCACCACGGCTGTCTGTGCCCAAACTACCAAGCCTCAAATATTTAAATGGAATTGTTAGTTATTTGCATGGCAGTCTCGTTGCTGCTTAAGCTGCACATGAGACATAAGTTGTTCTAAAATGACTGAATTTTATTTCTAGATCATCCAACTTGCTCACTTGTTTATTATTTGCCTTTTCACACATCCGGCTGCAGAAGCTGAGGCAAAAAGAAGAGATTACTGGAGGCTCAATATCCCGCTTTGTAACTCATTCACAACAAACAAAGAACAATGATTGATGATTAAAAATGCATTCTCTGAGCTTGTTTTTCTTTGTTTTGCCATTATGGAGATATTATAAATATAGAATACTAATCAAAACAGACCTGCCGGGACCTCATAGACCTTCGTGCAATCAGAGGGCTTTGAGGAGTCGCAAAGTCTTTGTCTCAAGTCTTTTCAAGGATACAGAGAGGCAGGATTTGCACTTTAGTATCGGATCTTGGGAAGGCTTTCAAAAACCAGCAACAAGAACAAGAACAAAACATGTAAACCAGGCATGCTCTCAGCTCTTCAAAGCATGGAGCCCTGTGTGCCAAAACAGCACATGCCCCAAAACAGATATACACACGACTGAGGATATCTCAAGGTTTGCAAAAATACAGGGAATGGAAGCTAAGGGGAGGATGTATGGCTGTGAGAGCTGGACCCTAAGGAAGGCTGAGCATGGATGAAAGCATCTGCCTTTGAACTGTGGTACTGGAGAAGACTCTTGAGAATCCCCTGGACTATGAGTAGATCAAATCAGCCCATCCTGTAGGAAATCAACCCTGACTGCTCCTTGGAAGGGCAAATACCGAAGCTGAAGTTCAAGTACTTTGACCACCAAATGAGAGGAGAGGATTCACTGGAGAAAGCCCTGATGCTAGGAAAGGCCGAAGGCAAAAGGAGAAGGGGGCTGCAGAGGATGAGATGGTTAGATAGCATTGTTGTCGCAGTGGGCGTGGATATGGTCAGACTTTGGAGGATGGTGGATGACAGAGGAGCTTGGTATGTTGCGATCCATGGGGTCACAAAAAGTTGGACACAACTGTGCAACTCAACAACAAAGGGGAGGATTCCTGCCAAACCAGAGAAGTACACTGGGCTTCTTCATGGTGGCATCTTGACTCTGGAATGCCTATCCTAAACAAAGACACCTGGCAACACTTTTTCATACATCCTGTTACTAGCCAAGACCTTTCTGTTTACCTGAGCATTTACAAATGGTCAGTCAAAATCGCTGGTTAAGGATATACATTTTAGCTTGTTTAGCACTTGCAGATGAGGATAGGATTTGCAAATTTATTCTTCATAGCCTGAGGGAGGCTAAGGTAGTTTGTTGCTCTCCTGACAAGAGAAGAGAATGTGAAGAAGCATTTGTATGTGTTTTAAATTTGGCAAAGTTGGAAATTACACAACTTGCACAAAAACGAGGACAACTGCTGCTAATAAGCACTGCAGAAGGTTTTGTGCTTCTTTTAACAATCAGCAATTGTTCTGTGATTGCTACGCATGTGCTTTGCTTCTGAAAGGGAAAGAGAACAAGTTTTTCTGTTTGTGCAGTCTGTAGAAAATATGGGGATTTTGATGAGGAAAAAATAGAACTTCTTATCTCTCTCTTGGAATGTGTGTGTGGCTCTGGGCAAAATGGAATAATCTCAACCATCACTCACCAGATGCCATTTTTGTTTTATGCAAAGTGGGTAGGTCAATGATTAAAGAGACAAATATATATGTACAATATATAATTAACAGGTAAAAGCTGCTGATGGCCACTAATGTTGGCCTGAATTACACCTATGGCAGATTCTGTAGGAAAACTCACATTGCTGTCTAGTGTCATTTGTAGAAATCCTTTCAGAGAAAAGCTTAGATCAGGGATTCTCATCCTGTGGCCTGTGGGCCAGATGCAGCCCACGGCACCATTTCATGTGGCCCAACATCACCTCCACCACACCGGGAAGTGACATGTGGTGGAGGAAGGGCAAAATGGCCATCAGGCCCAAAAAGCTGTCTGAGGGAGCATGATCTGGCCCCCGGCTTTAAAAGGTTAAGAACTTCTGGCTTAGATGGTACAATCTTAGTTATTTATCTTGGGCTCCAAAAGCAGTTTTTTATTTATTTCCTTGGGTCTTATAATGTATGTTAACATAGGTTTTAAATATGATCTAATGTTTTATAGATGTAAACTGCCCAGATAGTGTCAGATGGGTAAAGGTCACCCTTGCTCAAAAGCCAGTCATATCCGACTCTAGGGATTAGTGCTCACCTCTGTTTACAGCCAAAGAGCCAGCGCTGTCTGCGTGGACATGTGGCAGGCATGCTTCGACACTGGAGTGCACGGAATGTACATATGAGCGTAAAGTAATTATTTTATTAACTATTTTATTTATTAATAAATAAAATGATCCTTATGTTCTTATGGATGCAATAAAACTGCAATCAAAAGGGCTGTTAAAATCTGCAATAAAGTTTTTTAAAAACATATAAACATGTCTCCAGGAAGGTCTTTTCTTCTCCTATTAAATAACTGTAGGCCTTTTCAAGTATATTTGACCCATACTTCTTTCCAGACTTAAAATGGTAAGCAAATATAAAAAGCGAAAAATCCAGAGTGACAACAACTAATTGTCCTATCAGGGTGGGGAAGGCAATCAACTGCTATTTAAAATGTCCTTGCATTCCATTTTGCAGGGTGAATGTTATCACACATGATAAGCAAAATACATATATATATGTTCTCCCCCGCCCCCCCCCCCCCCAAGATAAAATGAAGAAAAAGCAAAGTACAAGAAATAAATAAAAAGAAAGCAACAATATGCAAACTGGGTTGGCCAAAGGAACAGCTGCAGGCATGCACTTGGGGGAAATGATAGAAGGGCTGGTGGAATTTGGTTCCTGTCCTTTCCCAAACTTTCCTTGGCTGATGTTACTATAAACACAGCCTTCTAAAGTCATTGAAAATGTTCAGCACCCTTTGCAGGACAGATCAGTTTACGCTATCTAATTTTTCTTTGTGACTTAATACATTTGAGATATTGTTTCCTAACCTGAGACACAAGAAATGCAGTATATCCAATCTTGTCCTTGGGTCACTGCAAGCTCTTCCTCCTCCTTCTACTTCCCCGGTTAGCCTTTTGCTTATTATTATTGATAATTTATAATCTCACTTTATAATGGGAGGCCTTTACCACATTTAATTTACTTGTGGCATTGCCCATTTTATAGAAACCCCTTTGAAGCAGCATAAAAGGTCAGCATGTACCCTGCCATCTAATATGATGGTCTTTATTCTGTATTCTGGCTTACTGTTGGAATCTTTTTGTTTCTTCCCTCATCTGCTGCACATTCCTCCATTCTCTGATGAAGGGAATGTAGTGGGAACCCACTTCCCAACAGCTTAATAACTTAATTTTGTGTCAGAAATTATTCTGGGTTGAAAGGATTTTTGCTGGAGAAACTCTGCTCAGGGGACACCTGAATGAGGCTCCTTTCATGCCCCCAAGATCTTTTCCCACCGAAGTGGTCCCTATTGATCTACAGTACTTGCAATTTCTTGCTTTTGATCTGCTAAAGAATTTGGCTTGAGAGTAAAAGAAAGAAAAGAGACAGACAATGATATTAGCATGCTCAGGAGAACAAGCATATCATACAGCAAAGCCAAAGACCAAATGAAATGGACATCCATCGATTAAGTATCGGAACACCTAGTGCCTGTCTTGTTAGGTTGGACTTTCAGACTAGAGCAGGGGTACCCAAACTTTTTTGGGCCATGGGCTGGTCACCTGGTTGAGTGGGCTGGTCACCTGGTTCCTCCCACCAGAAGCAAAAGTAAAACGTGCCCATACATGTGCAAAATGCTGCTGTTAATGCACCTGTGGCTGTTGTAATTTACACATTTACAGCTGCCACAGGTGCTTTATGGTAGCATTTTGTGCGTGCATGGGTGCATTTGACTTCCGTTTCCAGGAGTGGTGAGGGTGGCACTGGCCAGATCATTAGGCACCATGGGCCGGATCTGGCCTATGGGTCATAGTTTGGGCACCCCTAGACTAGAGTTTGGAGAACTGAAATGTTTTGGAAAACTAGCTCTTAGGATACTCCAGTCAAATGGCTATCCCCACAAGGAATTTCCTCAAAGTCTGTCCTGGTTGTACTTCCCCCAGAGTAGGGCTGCAAGGGACGATTCTCAAGAAAGCTTGGAGAAAGTGATGTGCTTGTCCTTAGGAAGACAACAGTCTACATCTCTCTCCCTCTGGTTCAGCAAAAGGGAGCTGGAATTTCACCCTTTCCAGGAAAAGCTGGTTGCAAAGTGCTCTCTGCACCCAGGGAACAATGCCTTAAAAAGGACTTCAAAAAGAAGGATTATTTGTCATCTGGAAGGGCTATAAAAAGAAACACTTCTCAAGTACTGAGTGTGAATACCATTACTTTACAGATTGGGGGAGGGGGGGAGAGCAGATAACCTTGGGGAGACCTGACCTTCAAATGGGTCCAAATAACATTTTTCCATTCCCTCTCTCGCCTTGCCCCTCTCACTGCGATACATAGAGAAATATTGATAACTTGAAATAAATTCACACACACACACACACTTGTGAACTAAAAAGAATGGCCTACATTAGCTACATACTTGACTACTAGGTTTTCAAACTTTGACTAAAATCTGCTTCTGTGTGAAGGTGCTGGGGGAGAAAATATCGCAGCTTTGGAGTCAAGTGGGAAAATGCCCATAGCTTGGAATTTGCCACCTTAGTCCACCAAAAGTCCAGAATTTGTTGACTGAGTCCTCTTAAGTGGAATATGCCATACCACCAGCTCAGTTAAATTAATAAGGACAGAAAATATTATATAGATAGGGCTTTAAATGTCAAGACTGGGATTTTAAAATAATTGAGCTAATAGGCAGCCCATGACTTCATATGTGCAGACTACATCTGCACATCTACATTGTGTAGACTACCTCTGCACAACACTCTTACTCATCAATTGTTGCCTGAGCCTCTCAGCTGAAGATGCCAGAGATGAGGTTGAGCCTTTCAATGAGAAAAGCAAGTGCTTCTGTCACTTTGGTTTAGGAATCTCAGAAGTTGCAAGAGAGGTTCAGCAAAACCTCCAGTCTCCACTTGAGCATGTTGGTCTTGCATTTAGGGACTCCAACCCTCAGTCTATTCAGGGACCTATTCAGGAGCCTATTCAGGAATTACTCCAGTGATTCCAGTAGTATAGTGTTCTCCAACACAACTGAGGCAGCAGGTTAGCTTAGGAAACCCAAGACAGAACATGGTTGTGTCTTCCAGAAAAGAAGACATCTATCTAAAATGTTTGTGAGCAACAGTCACACGCTCTCTTGTATCTGCTATGGGAGGCAACACAACTCAATACAGTAATACCTCGCATAACTAATGCTCCGTATAACGAAAAAACCGCATAACGAAGCGTTAGTTAGGCAATGGCGATACCCTACATAACGAATTTTGTTCCTGTTATGAGGGGTTTTTTGGTAACCAGGGTATACCTGGTCAATGGGAACCCCGGACAATGAACATTTTTTGTTCATTATCCAGGGCATCTCTCATTAGCTTCGCACAACGAAAAAACCCACATAGCAAAGAGCTCTGTGGAACAGAGTTTTTTTCATTATGCGGGTTTCTACTGCAGTTGGTTTGACTCTGAGTTTAGCACTAAGCAAAGGCCTTGCTCTAGTCTTCTAATCATGAATGATTTTGGTTTGGTCCAGAGTTTATGCAGCTTATTTCAGACTGCTTTTAAGTCATGTGTGTTTAATAATTCAGTTGATGCCATTGTTACCTTGCCATTTTCTAAGCTCGCCCTTCAACAAGTTAATAAATGAAAACATAAATAAATGCATGATGCAAATGATCTCATATGTCGCATGTGGCTCCCAAACAGCAGTTGGGAAGAGATCTCAAGATCTCAGGGAACCCACTCAGGGAAGGGTAGGCCAAACGGCGGCTGTTGAGAAAACAAGGTTAGAGTTGGCACGCACATGGTGCTGGGGGCCAAAGCTGCCTGTTGTCTTGGGAGAAGTAAGCCACTGCTCTATGCAGGAGCCAAAGACTCAGCAACTGGCAACTGTAGGGTGAAAAACGGAGACTTTTTTCACCCTCTTTGGAAGCCTCAGCTGCTGGCTCTTTGCAGCTGCTGCTCTTCCTGCCACTGGTGTGGAAAACCAGTCACACACAGTCAGGAAAGCAGTGAGGATGTGAACTCACAAGAATCTGCTGCCCTCAAAACACACACACACACACACACACACACACACACACACACACACACAAACAGCAGTCACAGCAAACATTCATGAGGCATCATGGGAAATGTGAGCCAGTGACAGAACATTTTTGGTGGTGGTGGTGGTCTTTTTTCCATTCAGACAATGGGTTCCTCCAATGCTTAGTGTGTGAAACCGTCATAGCCAATGTCTTCTGTATATCTGGCCAAGATTGTGCCTTTTGTTTTCTTGCAATACCTGCACTTTGGTTACTCAGCAGGGCCTAGTAGACAAACCCCACTGGCTCAATGGGGCCACCTAGACTGTATTACCAGCTAGTTGGTAAAGAACATTTAATTCAGTTCTTCTGTTGGTCTAAAACAGGGGTTCCCAACCTTTCCAAGCCAGGTGCCGGGTCACGCTCTTTCAATCAGCTTCGAGGGCCAGATGGCCATTTTGTCCTGCCGGCACAATGGAATGGCCATTTTGTCCCAACAGCTTCAAAGGGGCAGCTAATTTGTTTCTTGAATGCCCTTGGAGAGGTGGTGGCCACATGAAATGGCACTGCAAGCCGGATTTGGCCCATGGGCCTTAGGTTGGGAACCCCTGCTCTAGAATGCTGCCTTTCTGATCACAAACTAGATATTGAATCAAAAGATTTCTAAAAAGTATTTATCTAAATTTCCATATACTCCCTCTTCCATGCAATATCCTGAACACTTCACTGAACCACATTAACAACCTTGGGTTGTTAACAACCATCACTCTTATCCCAAGACTTCAATGGACTCTGGCCCAGAATCCCCCAGTTTTGGTCTAGTACCCCTAGCAAGAAGAATCCCACAGCCCATGGCAGAATGCGCACTGTCCCTTTAAGATTTGGAGCAATGCCCTTTTGAAGGGGAAATGGTTATATTTCAGTCCAACTCTCATCCTTCAGTGGCGAGAGAGGGTGGTGGTGATGGTGGTGGGGAAGACCAAATCATTGCCTCTCCAAGATGGGGTCAGCCCTGCAACCCGTTTCCCCCCTCTCTGGAAGCACTTACTACACAATTAATGGAAAGGACTCTCATCAAATGAGGGACAAATCATAAAATTAGGGAGATGGAAATTAGGCATGGACAAGCGATCCAGGTGCAGGGGGAGGGGGGCAAGATTTATGGGGAGGCTGTATTATAGCTAATGATTTTTGCTAATGATCCTCCAAAGTATAAAGTGGCACTGAGCCCACTCTCAATGGGACACAAGAAAAGTCCTGTGTATGCGGGTGAAGGGCATTCTTCTGAAGAGGAAAGACAAGCCCCCTCCCTTTATGAAATAAGTCTCTTCCCCCCCCCTCCCTCCCCCAGCAAAGGGTTGTTCAAGCCAGTAATGCTGTGCATGTAGTTTGCTCATTAAGAGTTAGACTTTCTGTTCCAACAGAGGCCTGGATGCCAATTGCATTGGGGTCCCCCATGCCCACAGAAGACTTCCATTCCCTTGTGTGCATATTCTCTCTCTATCTTTCTGAGCATTTTCTTTCTTCTCACTAAAGCTAAGAGTGGACAAATCTGGCAGTTTTGCTGCCTCCGTCCTTAATTTCTTCTTCTGCCATATCTGAATCCAAATATAGGCGATCCTCATGGCGATCAGCCATGAAGACTGTCCTGAGAAGATAATGCAGTGGCCTTTCATCTGCCTCCTGCATCACAATGTGACACCCATTATACCACTGATCCAGTTCCGTGAAGCACTTTCTGTTCCTTAGCCCTTTTGGCATGCAAAGTCCTCATCATCATTATCATTCCCAGGCCAGGAAGGATGAAGCTGCTGCCCTCTATCAAGAGGGATTCAAGTGGGATTTAATCCACTTGGGGCCCATCACTCTTCCCTGTGGACTTTGCCACCCAAGGCTGTTAATCCTCAAGGTGGGGTCAGTTTGGTTAACCGCCACCTGACACTCGACGTTGAGTCGCTGGCGGTAGGGTCTACTCTATTGCCATAGCACAGTGATTCTCAACCTGTGGCCCATGGGCCAGATGTGGCCTGCAGCACCATTTCATGTGGCCCACCACCACCTCCACCACACCCAGAAGTGCCATGTGGTGAGGAAAAGCAAAATATACAGGTTGGTAGTGGAAGCTGAGTAATTTGTGCATATTAGGGCAGGGTTTGATTTTTTCTGTGCACATGTGGTTGTGCACATGCTAGGTCAGGGTTTCTCAACCTGCAGCCCACAGGCCACATGCTTCCCGCAGTGCCATTTCATGTGGCCCCCCACTGCCTCCACCACACCCAGAAGTGCCATATGGTGAGGAAAAGCAAAATGGCCATCTGGTCCCCGAAGCTGTTTGAGGGAGCGTGACCCGGGCCCTGGCTTTTAACGGTTGAGAATTCCTGCCATAGCAGGATAATTTCTAAATCAATCTGAATTACCAGTGAGGGATAAATGAAGTGATGATAGTGAATGTCACTGAAGTTCCAAGTCGCTCTGTACTTCTGGTGTACCTTTAGGCAGGTTTCCTGTTGTTCAATTGCACAGTGGAGTCTGGCCCTTTGCGAGTCGACCCCATGGACCACCACATGCTAGGCTCCTCTGTCATCCTCTGCAGCCCACTCAGATCTACGCCCATTGCATCAAGAATGCTATCTAGCCACCTCATCCCCTGCCACCTCATTCTCCTTTTGCCTTTGATCTTTCCCAGCATCAAGGCCTTCTCAAGTGAGTCTTCTCATTTGGTGACCAAAGTACTTGAGCTTCAACTTCAGTATGTGTCCCTCCAATGAGAAGTCAAGGTTGATTTCCTTCAAGATAGACTGATTTGATCTCCTTGCAGTCCAGGGTGCTCTCAAAAGTCTCTTCCAGCACCACAGTTCAAAGGCGTCTATTCTTCTGCGCTCAGTCTTCCTTATGGTCCAGCTCTCACAACCATACATTACTAATGGGAATACCATTGCTTTGACTATGCGGACTTTTGTTGGTGATGTCTCTACTTTGTATTCCTGAAGACCCACTAATTAACTGCAAGGGGGGGGGGAGATGGCTGTCTCCCAAGACTTATTTTTTTTAAAAAAAATTTGCAACAATAAGGTATTTAGGAAGATGTCATGAATTGTTGGTAGAGTAAAAATGTCTGGAAAAGTAGAGTAGGTTCTTAGAAGTTATTAAACAAAAAAAAAAAAAAAGAAAACACAAACCCTCTGAGATAGTTAAAACTGCACTGACCTCTACTCTCAAGAGGGTCCCCATCCTGCCAGTCAGCTTGATTGGTGGTTTGGATCATTACTTCCCTGTTCGTAGAGTAATAAAAAAATTCTGCACAACTTTCATCTGGGCTACTCACTGGCAGTGGAAATGGGCAATGATTCACAGAAACAGGAGTAGGAACATGTGCCAAAAAAATAGAGCCAGCAAATTTTGCTGAGCTGGTATTCTGGACATCCTTTCCCCCCCATTCTAGCAGCACCTTACACGAACACAATGTGTTTGACATGGCATGAAGATTCAGGCACATGAAAGACACCAAGCGTGAAGGAGATGGGAGGAGGAGGAGAACGATATAGGATCATAAAGAATGGAAAGCTTTGCAATAGATTGAGAATGGGGTGCCACAGTAAGGAGAGGTGTTGGACAGAATGTGTCACCAAGCCGCTGTAAAGTGCCGGATCTTATGTGATCTTGGCACAAATTGTGTGGTTATAGAATTGATGGCTCAAGTGATTCTGAGAGCTGAAGGGTGCTTAAACCAATGTAGGGTTGCAAAATTTTTAAAGTTCATTAAAAAATTGGCATGTGCAATATTTAAGATGCTGGTCTGATACTTATGGGGTCCAGGTTCTCTCACTTGCTTGGAAACCAGTTATATCTGACTCTAAGGTGCAGTGCTCAACTCAGTTTGCAGCTAAAGAACCAGCGCTGTCTGCATCTGCAGACACTTCCCTGGTCATTTGGCAGGCATGATTAGATACTGGAGTGTGAGAAATAAAATCAGGAATGTGTCTTTAATAGAAGGAATTATTCACATACTCGTCCTATGATGAGGTCTCTTAGGCAAAGGTTAAGGTGTGTAAACTCAACACGGTAATACCAGATGTGTCTCTTACAACGCAATACATTACATCACACCTATAAACCTAAAATATACAGTGCTCCTCAATTTTTTAGGCATTAAAATGGATAAGCAGCCATGTCTTTCTAAGCCTGGATCAAGGCTGCTCTCAATGTAAATGCAGAGATCTCCTACTCTCCTACTGTGTTTTTTAAAAATCTGTAATAGAATGCACACAACATATTCCATTAACCATGGGACATTCAAGCCATCTTGCCAAAGGGAACAGAGAATATCAGGCTGTATCTATTGGAAAAAATAATAACACCTATAGGTATATCAATGTGAGAATACCTAGCACAGGAGCTCACAACCTTTTTAAGCCAAGCGCTGGGTCACACTCCCTCAGATAGCTTAAGGGGCCGGATGGCCATTTTGCCCTTCTTTCACCATATGGCACTTCCGGGGGTGGTGTGGTGGAGGTGGTGGTGGGGGGCATGTGAAATGGTGCCGTGGACTGCATCTGGACTGTGGGCTGCAGGTTGAGAATCCCTGAGCCCTAGCATGTGCACAACCACATGTGCACTGAAAAAAAAAATCAAATCCTGCCCTAATGCGCACAAATTACTCGGCTTCCACTACCAACCTGTGTATATTTATACAAGTGAAGCAAATTAATTTACATTTACTTTTGTTGTTGTTCAGTTGCACAGTCGATTCCAACCCCAAAAGAACAAAGTGTAGCACCAGCAAAGGGGGTATAGCTGAGTTGCATTATATTTGCATAAGCTGTTTAGAAATAGGGTACATATCTCTATATGGATGAGGCTACAAACAGGTGGCCTGGCCATGTACTGCTCTGTCTGCCATTCAGTTGTTAACTGTGGATTCACATTGTCAAGCCCCCACTAGCTCTCCTTTCTTATTGTTCACTCTGACATGCACCTCACAGCCCTTGAAACAGAGGATGCCTTACGCAGAAGATTGTCTAGTATGTAGGATCACCCACTTTACTTAGCATCATCTGTTCAACCCTGCTAGTCATAACCAACAGCAGCAAGACATCTGGGCCCTGAAATCCCTTCACATGAGCACTATAATCTGCCCAGTTCTCTTTTCTTGCATCTAAATATTAACAATCACTGCTCCCATAATTCTGAGCATGTCCATAGATTTTGGGACTAGAAGCATGATGGTGGAGGTAGTGGAGGAGTATGAGCAGGAGACAACTCCCAAATTGTGATTTCCATACTTGCGTTCTATTGTTATGAAAATGCACAATACATATGGCCCTGTCTATAAACATTGATTTTAGCTAGTAATAAACATTGGCTTGAGTTGTTTCCCAGACACAACAAGCAAACAGATGCTGTCAATCAGATAACATTCATTTTAGATTAAGGGAATAGGATAACAAGATGCTACATCTCCACTGGGCAGTGGGCATGTTGCCCTCATAGCAGGTTGCGCTAGAAATGGTCTGAGACTCATGCCTACTTCCAGCTTAACAGCTGGGGCCTATTTTTTACCCATGAGACAAGAACACTCCAGCAGGAAAATAATATGTGTACATGGCTTGTTCTAAACCAAAGTATTAAAATAAATTTTGTGTCAGAAATTACTCTGGGCTGAAAGTTTTTTTGTTTTTTTGTTTTTCGCTGGAGAAACTCCACTCAGGGGTCACCCGCATGAGGCTCCTTTCATGTCCCCAAGATCTGTCATGCAGCACTCAGGTATCAAACCCCAACCTTCCAGTCTTCTAAGTTCATTGTCTTAACCACTAAGCCACCGCAGTGCTGCAACCAATGTATTTACTAGGAGGGGAAGATACTCCTTTTCTGGAGAACAGACCATAGAAAGCAGCTCTCTATGCATAAAGTCCTTGCTTCTGTTTCTGCACTGTATGGTTTGCGTTTTACTCTGTCTTTTGCCATAATTTGTACAGCAGAGCTGTATAGTTTTAATTAGTTTACATGGGGAACTGTTACTGTTGTCTAGCTGTTATTACCACCATGGTCATGTTACCTAATTTCAGTGTAGTTTTCTAGTCTTAATCTTAACATTGTTTTAAGAATTGGCAAGCGGGTTGACACATATGGCAATAGTGCAACATGCATGTCTATTCAAAAGTAAGTCTCTTCCCTAGTAAATGTGTATAGGATTTCAGCATGAATATAAATCAGCCTCATTGTACACCAAACCCTACTGATGTTTTGGGCCACAATTTATGCCTGTCATAAGAACAGCCTTGCTGGAACAGGCCACAGCCCACTCAGTGCTCTTGACCATGTGCTAATGGATCAGGTTAAGGACTTCTCTACTGGAACATTCTTTGCAAGAATTGCAATAACTAACTGGTGATTTCCATTCAAAACTGGCCAATGGTCTGCAGTTTATCATCTGCTTTAGCATAGCCAGCAGGAATAATCTCCTGTACATTTAATAGATATGGAGAAGGGAAATTTGCCATTGAAGAGATGTAGCTTATCTTGCAAGATAAATAATAATAATACTATTATTGTTGTTAATATAATAAAACTCTACTATTAGATTCACAGTCAAAGACTGGCATAAAATTAACATTTCGAGATTTAACCAAGGACCTAAGAACTGTTAAAGTAACATCTAAATACAGTATATAGACCAATGATGGCAAACCTTTTAGAGACTGAGTGCCCAAACTGCAACCCTAACCCCACTTATTTATTGCAGAGTGCCAACACAGCAACAGGGGAGGAAAGAAATGCTCCCATTGGGCTGCTGGGCAGAGGGCCGGGGCAAACTCTGTGCTGTGGGAGGGAGGGAGCGCTCCCATTGGGCTGCTGGACAGAGGGGTGCAGTGAACTCTGTGCTGGGATGACTGCACAGGTGCCCACAGAGAGTGCTCTGAGTGCCACCTCTGGCACATGTGCCATATGTTCACCACCACTGATATAGACAGTTCCTAGTAAAGTTTTTTTAAAACAAAGTTAGGATATTCAAGTACAACAAATCCAAAAATTCTAGGGTGTTCTTTAGGCATTGCTCCAAGGGCTCCGATTACTATGGGTACAACAACAGATTTCTTTTTCCATAAACGCTCGATTTTAAATTCAATTTGCAAACAATGATATTTTGTGACTTTTCTCCAGCTGTTTGTCCTCAGTTCGTGCACCCACTGCTATAGCAATGTCAGTATTATTATTACAGGTATTACTATTGTTATTTGCACTACTAATAGTATTTTCTCATTCCAAAGACATAAAAGGTGGTGGTTGGGGGTTAACTTGTCATATTTTCAAAGCAGATTAAGGTAGGCTGAAACTTCCTTAAATAATTGTTGCTGCATTGAACATACTCAGGTTTTTGCAAGTGTATGTCTATGTACAAATCTGACTCTTCTTATACTACAAGCAACACCTCAGACAAACTTCCTAGGAGATAGATGGGGAAGAGAAAAGACGGACAGATAGACAGATTTTGTTTCACCTAGCATTAAATTAAAACCTGCCAGAAGACGTTCTAGTCGCTCTGGCCATGAGGAAGGTTGGTGATGTTGTATAGGTGACAGAAAGGAGGGAGATGGTGTGGGTTTGGTACAGTATATAACATCTCAGCTCTTCTGGATCAGTCACGCTTCCTAATTCAATAAGGTGAGAAGGAGCATAATTTGATCATATTTGTTTTGCATCACTGCAAAAACAGAAAATGAGGGGCTGCAGAGCCGCACCAATTTACTTCATCCGACCTTGATTAAAAGAAAATTAATTGCCGCATCTCTCAGGATATTCTCAGGCAGCAGCCAATGGGCTTTCTGGAAACCCACAAAAAGGGTGGTGGGGGGAGGAAAGAGCAGGGGGAGAGACTGAGGCACAGAGGTGGTTTGCCCTTTTTATCTCCTAGTATAACTGTCTGGTTGGAAGCATTGGCAGACCAGGAAAGGAGGTGGGGGTAGGGGGAGGAGAATAATAACAAAAAATATCCATCCTAGCATACGGGGAATCACAGACTCCTCTCCCCAGTTGTGTTGCTTTTACTTCTCTGTTCTCTGTTGTTGCCCACAAAGGCAACTAGTAGGTGCACTCAAGTAAAGAGGTGAGGTGGCGAAGTCATTGCAAAGAGATAGACCAGGGTTTCCCCCCGCGTGCGCCCCAACTCCTCCAAGGGCACTCAAGAAACAAAATGGCCACCCCTTTGAAGCTTTTGGGACAAAATGGCCACCCATCGTGCTGGCAAGGCAAAATGGCTGTCTGGCCCTCAAAGCTGACTGAAAGAGTGTGACCCGGCCCCCCTGGCTTGAAAAGGTTGAACCCCTGAGATAGACAGACATCAGCTGGAACCAAACTCAGCCTTTCAGTGCAACCTTAAATAAAATATTATGTTTACAGAGGAAGTAAAATCCTACCTCTCTACTTCTTATAAACTGCTACAGTAATGTAGTAGATCATACAGCCAGCGACTCAACGCTATGTGTTGGGTGGCGGTAAATAACCTGACTCCTTAAAGGGGCCAAAAGCTACGTGTGGATGAGCCCCTTTAGGTGGGTTAATGGACCCCCTCAGTGGAGGAAATGCCACTGGACACCATCATATTGGGCCCAACAGCAAAATGAGCAGAGGAGGGACTCTGATCCCCAATGGTCATAGAGGCAGAAGAGGCCATGCCAGATGGACTGGGTGTGAAGGCACACCTTGATAATATCCTCAAGGCTGCGGCAGTCCATTGCAGTCCCAATGTCAAATCCCGCCTTTCTCATTTCATGTATGCCGTAGGAGATGGCTCCATGATCACAGTGTGTGGGTCACTTCATGGCAAGCTGGAATCCATCTTAAGCAAATTCATGCCAATGGTATTTTTCCTGCTTCAGGGGGGGAAAATGTATTCTTGGATACGAGATGTAGTTGACAACTTCTTATAAACAAAGGGTATCCTAAAACATTTTGCTGCTGAAGGGAAAGAATAGCGATACAACAGTGTCCTTGCTCATTCTGTGTATAAAAATCCAAACAAACTGACAACTGCATCTTTCTCTTATGTTGATGATGATGTGACCTTGTCATCCACTATTCCTCAAGGGAAGAAATTTCATTAGAAAATTCAAAGCAGGTAGAGTGCCGCACAGTGGCCAAACACTTGCTGCCACCTCTTGGCTTCTGCCCACCCGAGGCAAGGGCTATGCCCGGCCTTGTAGTCACAGGAGGGGGATCTGCCACAACTTTTTGGATAGGCAAAAGAAAGATAATTCATGTGCAGAAGTCACTGAATTATTGGGATGAATAATAACTTAGATGAAGGGAAGGCAAAGTTTAGGCTTAGCTTCTTCTTCCATGTCTAGGCCAGATGTGAAACTGCCAAAATAAAGGCACCTTTTGGTGAGTTCATTCTGATCTATTTTGTTCTTCACAGGACCCCTGAGATCCAGCATATTTGAAAGGTGTAAAATAGGGCACACATTGCAGAGCTTCTAAATGCTCAAGGCAGAAATTTGTTTTCAATACTAGACTGGGAGATAAAAGGTAAAGGTCACCGTTGCTCATAAGCCAGTTGTATCTGACTCTAGGGTTCAGTGCTCATCTCCATTTATAGCCAAAGATTCTGTGTTTGCAGATGTTTCTGTTGACATGTGGCAGGCATGCCTCAACACGGAACACTGTTTACCTTACCACCAAAGTGGTAACTATTAAACTATTGTACTTGCAATTTCTTGCTTTCGAACTGCTAAGCTGGCAGGAGCTGGACAGAGACAGGAGCTCACTCTGTTGTGCAGTACTTGGGAATTGAACTCCAACCTTCCAGTTGTTGAGTTCAGTGTCTTAACCACTTGAGCCACCACAGTCACTAGACTGGGAACTCATCAATAAAACCATTCACACAGAACAAATTCTAGTCCTGCCCTTCCTGTTGGGTTGGGCTGAATGAATGAATGTTTTAAGTTTTAGTACCTCTCACATTGTTTTTCTAAATCTCAAGTTCTTTCCACCCCAAATGTTGCCAAACCTTCGCCAAAGATAAAGTGAAACAAAATTCTCACTCCTTTGTAACTTTCAATACCCAATATCATCACCAGCCAGCATGGTAAACAATACTAGATTAGATGAACAAATAAGCTTGATTCTGTACAAGGCTCCAGACTGAAAAGAGGGAGTGGGCACAAAGTATGCCTACACCTCCATCATCCCTTTGTGTGTGTGGGAATCACTGAAGGGGGTCAGGTATAAATTTTGGCATCTCACCAACGTTTCGGCACAATCTGCCATCCACTGCTTATTAACATGGAACATATGCCCCTCCAACCCATCATGCTAGCAACTCTCCCAAGGTTAACTCCAACAAAACAAAAGAAAGCAGTTTTCCTCCTTAATAATTCATGAGCATGTTTAAAAGCCCCTGTTAAAAAGATACACAATTCCTCCTCCTTCCCCAATTTTCCGATGTACTAATTAACCAAGATCTGCATCCGATGCTATTCTCTATTGGACCTGAGTGACACTTCTTCTTCCTTCGACCAGACACAAAACCATCTGCTCTACTCATCCATCACTTGTACTTTCTTTAGCATTTAGCGTCATCTTGACAAGCCGCAGTTCTCTGAACCAGATCTTTGCCCATGCTGAAGCGACCAATTTCAAAAAGAAAGAAGGGAGGAGGGATCAGAACTAGCCTTCTTTCGTGGGCTTAGAAGTGGGATCCTAAGCTCTTTGGCTCTTTTCATCTGGTGCTTGTGTGGCATTAGCAAAAAGCAAGTGACTTTAGTGATGAGTGTGAATTTTGGTCCGTTTTTGGATAAGAATTTTTGAAAAAGTCACAACAACTCCGTATATTGGAGAGAAAGAACTAATTACCTTGTGAACTGCCCAGAGAGTGAACTGCTGTAGGTTAAGGTAAAGGTAAAGGTCACCTTTGCTCAAAAGCCAATTGTATCTGACTCTAGGGTTCAGTGCTTATCTCTGTTTATAGCCGAAGAGCTAGTGCTGTCTGTGTCTGCAGACATTTCCATGGACATGTGGCAGGCATGCCTCAACACCGGAGTGCATGGAACGCTGTTTATCTTCCCACTGAAGAAGTCCCTACTTGCAATTTCTTGCTTTTGAATTGCTAGGTTGGCAGGAACTGGGATAGAGAGAGAAGCTTGCTTCGTCACACAGTACTCATGGATCAAACTCCGACCTTCCAGTCAGCGAGTTCTGTGTCTTAACCATTTGAGCCACCGCAGCTATAGAGCAGTATATATAGTGTAATTGCTATTGCTATATTGCTATATGAGAGAGAGTTAAACTGACAGATTGACCTATCCAAACAGAGGGGATCGTTTGGTTAGCAGTTGCAATTCTGGTCTTGAATTCTTGCGTATCCATCGGTGCTGAATTGCATTTACTTTTTTCTCTGAAAGGGTTTTCATCTTTCCAATCTGATCCCTTCTATGCTGGGGATAGTTGTACCCATCAAGATGGCCAGGCCAGACAGTTGGGATTTTTTCCCCCATTTTCTTTACAAGAACCATTCAGACTTGCATTTCTCCCTGTAGTTCTCGACACGAGTAGTGGATTAAGTACTGTATCTTTGACTAAAACAGTAACTTTTACAATTTAAAAAAAGGATATCTTAACATTTGACTTGTAGAGATATAGGAGAGGTAAAGCTGAGCTTAAATACATTATAGGTTCCATAAGGAACAACACAGGAGGTGGAGCTGGGAAAGGTAAAAGGTAAAGGTTTCCCTTGTTCAAAAGCCAGTTGTATCCGACTCTAGGGTTCAGTGCTCATCTCTGTTTCAAAGCTGAGAAAGAAATATTAAAAATGGTGGGAAAGACCAGCAGTTAAGTCCCAAAGGAAAACAATCCAGTCATGTCAGTCTTGGGCTGGTCAATTTGCAGCCTTACAGCCAAGTTGTTTGCACGTAACAGCTCACCCTTCAGATGAGACAACTCTAACCACATCCAAATACAACCAAACCACAGAGAGGCTCCTTCAGAAAGTGACTCAGCCATGTGGGAAGCAATGGTAGACACACGACACAACACTGAATCATACAAAATGGCTATCAAAACTGGGGGGGGGGGAGGAAAGTCAGTAGAAAGTCTACAAGACAAGTACAATCTCGCAAAAATCCCCCTCTCCCACACAATCCCTTCCTATGATTTACTCCCTGAGAATGTAAAACAGAGGAGAGTTTGAAGTTCAGAGAAAGTTACCCCACAGTGGTCTATAAAGGGGCTACAGTGGCTCAGTGGTTAAGAAGCTCGCCTTGTTAGCTGGAAGTCTGGCAAATTGGCAGTTCGAGACCTGGGTAGCGCATGACGGGTTGAGCGCTCATCTCTGTCCCAGCTCTTGGGGACATGGAAGGAGCCTCATTTGGACGTTCCCTGAGCAGAGTTTCTTCTGCAAAAATCCTTTCAACCCAGAATAATTTCTGACATGAAATTATTATAGTGGTCTATAAAACAGGCCAAACATTCATAAGCAGTATGACACCATGTTTTTTATTTAGCACAGAACTGAGGACCATACTTGGATGCAAAATTTGTGGCACAAGATCAGTGTACAAAATTGTGTGTGCCTGTGTATACAAGTAGGGGTGCCCTGTACATTTAAGCATGTGCTTATGTGCGTGCATGGATCTTTGGGTGCACAGTAAAAAAAGTACAGCATGTGTTTGGGAGTGACTGGGAGTTGGGGATGTTTAGTAATTAAATCCCTTTTCATCCTTCTGCACCTGTCTCCTTCTGAAAACTGAGAGAACAGACGTCAACCGGGACAAGGGCTGGACTGAATACAGCCAATTCTGAAATATTTATTAGCTTGTGACACCACTCAATAGAGGAGAAGGAATGCCGCCTAATCCGCCCAGCAAATGCTTGCTTGGTGGAGGGGCATTTCTCTACAAGTGCCTCATTATATTTCAGCTACCGCCTAGTACTTTGTAAAAAAAAAAAAAGTATCATTTTTTAATTTGTTGTCTATATTTGCTTGTAAGCATGTTGCACAAGTAGCCAGAGATCTGGGAGCGCAATGTTCCAGTGTATAAAATTATTTCACAAGTAACTTTCTTGATCAGTCACACAAATAGGGTCCTAGATCTAGAGTTCTCCACTCTGGAGTATGGCTGTTACTATCAGTGAGAGAGGACTCAGTTTCCTTCAGGGACATGCCCATTGATCTGCTGTTCATGCCACTGCAATATTGCTCTCACCCATGTAAAGTGGGGTGAAGGGCGGGGGAGTAGTAGACGCCTCACTCTTAATTGATGTTGTGAGCTGCCTTTGGTCGCTTAGGCAAAAAAGGCGATTATATAAATCCAACAAATAAATTAATATTTCCCACTAGATCCAACGCAAGATATGTTGCTGCCTAAGGAAAAGGACAGAACTGTTCTTCTGCCATTCAACACACAAAGAAGTGATAGTTCATTCTGCCTTCAGTATTGGTGATAGGACAGTATCTTCTGGCAGACAGACCTCCCTATTCAAAACTCCATGGAACTGATATCAGTCTATGCAGGTAACCAAAAAGCAGATTCAGTATAAGGCACCTTGCCATCAAATTTGGTTGATAGATCAACCCAACATAGATGAGGCAAACAAGGGTCTTCAACAGTATGAAACATGAGAGATATTTCCTACAAGCCACTTGGCTTTATCTTTCCTAAGTACCCCATCAAGAGTTTTTTTAAAAAAAACCTTGTCTGGCTATTTTCAGCTTGATCATAAACCATTTTCTTCCAGCCTCCATTTATTGTTATGAACCCCTAGGATTAGTTTCATTAGGGTATTTGCGAAAGTTATTATCTTGTTAGAAGATTAGTTCAGCTCACTTCTCCTTTTGGAAAGAAATCACATTCACACATGGTATTCTGAGAAAATGGAAAAGCGATTATTTATTAGAGAAACACAGGGAGATAGTAAAGAGAAGAGAAGCCTCGTTCTAGTTAACGAAAACGGAGATGAAAGGAGCCACTTCCTTCACCTATCAAGACAAAATGCAAGACATCTCTTCCATCCTCTTTCAAAAAGAGTCAAGAAGGAAGTGTAAGAAGGAAAATTGATGTCATCAGTCTTAAAGTAATGATCTAGGCTGAATGAAGGTCAGTGCAGGTAAAAAAATCAAGGGAATTCTTCTTTTTCTGTATACTCCCCCATGTAAAAACAAGCATCTGCACCAGTGTTAAATGAGTTGCAGTTCAAGACCCAGGTACTGCATGATGGATTGAGCACCTGTCTCTGTCCCAGTCCAGTCACCTCAAACAATTTGCCTCTGATTCACAATTTAGTTGAACATATAAGCTCAAAGAGTCATTTGTTAAGATTAACTTTTCCCCCATCCATATATTGGTGGTGCCTTATATGTTATTATTCACACAGATAAAATACCACTTTTTCTCTCCAATAATAATAATAATAATAATAATAATAATAATAATAATAATAATAATAATAATAATAATAATAATAATAATAATAATAATAATAATAATAATAATAATAATAATAATAATAATAATAATAATAATAATAATAATAATAATTTCATGTCAGAAATTATTCTGGGTTGAAAGGATTTTTGCGGGAGAAACTCCACTCAGGGAACGCGCAAATGAGGCTCCTTTCGTATCCTCAAGAGCTGGGACAGAGACAGGTGCTCAATCCATCATGCAGTACCTGGGTCTCGAACTGCTGACTTGCCAGCCTTCCAGCTAACAAGATGAGTTTTTTAACTACTGAGCTACCACAGTCCCCTTTTCTCCAATAGTTTATTGGGAGCAAAAACTGTCAAGAACCTTTTTGGTTATAGGACATTGGAGCTATGGTGGTTGAAATCATGATACAACCATGGCTTTCTTTTAGGTTTGGAAAAATAAGTGAGGTATCACAGAAATTTCTTCAGAAAAAAAAGTCTTTTGGAAATTAAACCTCATCTCTACTTAATCCTACAATGCATTGCTCACTATGTGTCTGCTTATGGCCATTCCCCTTCCTAGACCTCTATTATCCTCACTTGTACAAAACCATTCCTCAGGTTTATTGCTGAATTGGAATTTGAATATTCCCATGGCTGCTAATCAGTGCGAGGAAGAGTTTCTCCTCATGCCAAACATCTGAAGATTGCATTTCTAAAAAAGATATTTAATATTATTTTGTAATATTTTTCAGGCATGAAGTAACAAAAATGGAGTAATGGTATAGCTGAATTGAGTGTGACAAAAGTGCACTGAAATATTCTCTGAGACAAAACTTGTAAGTTATGACTACACATAAACCTGTAAGCAGCAACCTGTACATCTAAAAATAATAATATTATAATCCATGGAAACTGATATTAAAATAAATCAGTTACCATATATACTCGAGTATAAACCAACCCAAATATAAGCTGAGGTACCTAATTTTGACCTGAAAACCCAGGAAAATAGATTGACCTGAGTATAAACTGAGGGTGGGAAATGCAGCAGCTGCTAATGAGTTTCTATAATCAAAATACATGGAAATATGGTAAAATTAAATAAATTGTTGGCACATCTCAATCCGGCAAGGTTCTGGGACCCTCATGGTCATTGATGCGAGTATAAGCCGAGTCCCCTTTTGGGGGCTAAAAAACTCAGCTTATACTCGAGTATATAAGTAGTCTTAAAATGTGTCAAGACTTTTTCTTGTTATGCTGGAACAGGTAAAGATAATTACGTCTCTACCTCATTTCAGGACCTCAAGATGGATAACTAGTTTATAAGGTTATTAATAAAGGTAAAAGTTGCCCTTGTTTGAAAACCAGTCGTATCTGACTCTAGGGTACAATGCTCATCTCAATTTTCAGTCAAAGAGCTAGTGCTGTCTGCATCTTCAGACATTTCCGTAGTCATGTGGCAGGCACACAGAATGCTGATACCTTCGCACTGAAGAGGTGCCTATTTATTTCCTCGCAATTTCTTGCTTTCGAACTGCTAGGTTGGCATGAGCTGGAACAGAGATGGGAGCTCACTCCATCATGCAGCACTCGGGTCTCAAACCTCTGCCTTGCCAACCTTTCAGTTGTCAAGTTCAGCATTGTAACCATTAAGCCACTGCAGCCCCAGTTTAAGGTTATTACATCTTTCCAAAATGACTTGTGGATTTCAGTAATAAATCTCCTTAGAAACTCTTGACTGAGATGTAAAATGAACAGATACTGTCACTTGTCAAAGGAAATCCAATGGAGCTAGACCATTGGTCACCAAGATCTGTTACACCAGTTTATCCTTCAAAGCCAGCTTCTATAAGCTTTGGTACTGCTGATTAAGTGAAGGCAGCTGGACAGCTTTCCATCTATTGGCTGTTTTCATTCTAGCTGTCCAAAGAATCAGACTTGTAAGGTCTTAATACTTGATCTTTCCCAAGTTGTGTTCAGAAATGTTCAATGGGACTAATTCTGCACCAGGTATGAAATCTTAACTGATTTCTTCAAAAGCTGATTCAACTCATGACATTTCACCAACAGGCTTTGCAAATCTCTTAGTGCCAGATGAAATTAATTCCAAATTCAGTCACCAGAAGTAGGGAAGACAACTAAAATGCTTTCTTGTAACTGTTGCTAAAAACAACAACAATAAAAAACAAGATATAATAAGTTGATGGATGGTGTATCCCATCACGCAATGCTGATTCTGGATGGTTTTGGCATGATGTATCCATTGTTGCAACTTGCTGTGTTGGAGAAGTCATTAGATGTCTCCCAGAGGGAAGTCAGCAAGTACATTAAGAGGGACGAGGACTCGCCATGAGCCAAATGGCTCCTCTTATTGTTCTCAGAAGGGCACTTAGGATGTTCTTAGGACCAAAAAACAGTTCCATAGTATGTCAGAAATGGGACTCTTTGAGACCTACAGGAACACTCATCTCTCATCCGCCTGAATAATGTTTCTCAACATTTACAGACCCACAAACCTCCAACTGAGACATTACATATAACCCATCATTGGAAGAAGAAAATATTTAATGTTGATTGGGCCAACAACATTAGGAAGCTTTCTCAACTTCTAGTTAGCAAATTAGCTTCTTTTGTTTACTGGTTGGTCCCAGGGTTTAAGCATGGGGTTCTTCGAAGCCTGATTTCTCAAACATCTGCCTAAATTATGTTTCTCCAACACTAATGGGCTTTCAGCTCAATTAGCAGACTACCTATAATGTTTGTTTCTGTCATCAGTCTATCTGAAATGAGAAAACACTACAATCAGCAACCTTAGAATAAGCAGGAGTGCTAGACATTGTACTGGTTTGGGAAATTTCAGTTACCTTTTCCACCCAGAAGGCTGGCAGAAGAAATTATTAGCTTAGATTTAACAGAAATGTATTGTACAGCTTATAGAAGACTTCCTTGTCTATTGTAATAAGCCAGGCATCTTTTAATGTGGGACTGAACATGGGGCCTTCTGCTGGGGACTAAATGTGAGGCCTTCTGCATGCAAGTAGACCTAGCTACTCCAGTCGAGTCTACATTTACAGACACAGAATCCTCATATTGTTGTAGACTCTTTTGAAGCTCTTCATGGCTTCGAACTGAATACATGACAATGGGTGCTTCTTTTGCATATGCAAGTCATATCTTAGACCAGGGATAGGCAACCAATGACCCACGGGCCAGATCCAGCCCACAATATCAAATAATCCAGTCCCCGCTCTCCCTCCACTGCCGCCACCGGAATTGGCCATAGACTCATTTACAGCTGTCGTAAATGCCTTTACAACAGCCATAAATGACGGAAGGATCACTAGTCCGGCCCCCTCAACTGTCTGACGAAGCATGACCTGGTCCCTGATTTTAAAAGGTTGGCAACCCCTGTCTTAGACTATCATCAAGTGAACAACATAAAGAAGTATGAATTGGGCTCAAGTAAAGTCAAGATACTTTATCAGTGATGCACTTGAGATCATAAGTAAATTGACACAAAGATCCTAAAAGTAGAATGTATATATTTTAGCTCAAAAAGGCAGGGCATTGTTTTTCAAGATGAATGGAAGGAGGCTAATACATCGTAGTAAGAATGATTGCAAGAAATATAGTGAGAAATCTTTTAAAAGAAGACATTTTCTCAAAAGGATAGCTACAAAGGACAAACCAGCACTGAAAGATTCATTTTCTACACAATGAACTGAGGCCGAGAGAATGCTGATTTGCTTAAGGCAACATAGAGCATGACCAGATGGGTGTTTAGTGCTGCAGCCTCTCTAAGTGCATCTTCTTGAACCCCCAACAGAGGGTCTAAATTTTTATTTTACAGCAATCACCTATGCACCATTCCCAGCAACTGTGGATACTGACAATGGCATTAAAAGGAGACTTACAACCACCCTTCCTAAAACAATCCAGAAATGAATGAGCCTAGGGGACAGGCTAAGAGTAGATTCATGGCTGAACTTGAAACTTGATCCATGGACTTCCCAATTCATACTGCTGTTGTTGTTCAGTCACACAGTCGAGTCCAACTCTTTGCGACCCCATGGACCACCGCATGCCAGGCTCCTGTCATCTGCCATCCTCCATAGCCCGCCCAGATCTACGGCCACTGTATCAATGATGTCATCTAGCCTTCTCATCCTCTGGCTCCCCCTTCTCCTTTTGCCTTCGATCTTTCCCAGCTTCAAGGCCTTCTCCAGTGAGTCCTCATTTGGTGTCCAAAGTACTTGAGCTTCAGCTTCAGTATTTGTCCTTCCAAGGAGCAATCTGGGTTGATTTCCTTTAGGATGGACTGATTTGATCTCCGTGCAGTCCAGGGGACTCTCAGGAGTCTTCTCCAGCACCACAGTTCAAAGGCGTCTTATTCTTCTGCGCTCAGCCATCCTTGAGGGAGTCCAATCCACACTCCTTACCACCATACTGAACTAGTCCTTAAGATGAGACAGACAGAGATTTTATATCTTCACCGTGTTATATAACTGGTTTTTGACTTCAAATAAATTCCAATATCCAGAGTAATCACTGGTGCATGAGATCAGCCATTGCCCACCGTAGTTCAGATACTGAGTTCAGGATTGGTAGCATCAAATCTCGCAGTGTAGTTCTAGTTCTCTTTGGGTATACTTCCCCTTTAAGCCTAGGACTGTGCTGTCTTTATTTGCTTGTTGAAACTGTTCAGTTTTAGGACATGGGGGGGAGGTCACACCTGTTGTGGAACTTGATAGAAGGCTTATTTATAAACTTTCAGAGCTTGAGATTCTTGTAGAGTTGAAAACGCTGATGTCCGGAGGGGAAGGTCACTGAAATGCTTGTTTATAAAAGCAGCACCAACTGGAAAAACCATAAAAGTCTGAAATGATGAAATTAACAAGCTATTTGATCAGGCCACGTGCCTCCGTGCCTGGCTGTGGAAAGCTTGTCTGAAAAACACGGCTCTGTCAGCAGCTCCGTTGCCATTTTCTTGTTGAGAAATTAGTATTAGACACAAGTCCACAAGTATGCGCCCTCCTCCCAAAAGAGGGAAGAAGAGGTGGGTAAAGAAAAACGCTTGCTGGCTTAAATATAGTCTAGGTTGGGGAGCTAGAGACTCTCCCAATCTTAATTTGACCTTGATTGGGAAAAGAGAAAGGCAATCCTAGGGATGGTATCCTGCGACTAATCCACTCTCAACTTTTGAGACTTCAAAGGGTTGCGCCACTTGTTCGCTAAGACACATGATGATCTTTAGAGAGGATAAAATCCCACTTGGTATGAAAGATCCAACCACATCTTCCTAAGCAATTCTCCCCTCTCTTATGGGGTGTTACTATGGGTGGACACGTCCTGACATGCGCCTAGGTTTTCTTCTGGTTGTAGCATACTTTGCTGGAATTACAGGGACTCTGAGAGAGGACTGTGCCTCATGAGCCATAGGTAAAGGTAAAGGTCGTCCTTGCTCGAAAGTCAGTCATATCCGACTCTAGGGTTCAGTGCTCATCTCTGTTTATAGCCAAAGAGCCAGTGTTGTTTCTGGACATATGGCAGGCATGCTTCAACACTGGAGTGTGTGGAACACTGTTGGAACGCTGTTTACCTTCCCACCAAAGCGGTACTTATTTATCTACAGTAAAACTTCACATAAAGAGCGCCTCACTTAGAGACTAACTCTAAGTATCTCTGAATGGTCGCCTCGCTTAACAATTAAAACCAACCAAAATCTCGCTTAACAAATAAATCGGGGTTCGCAATCCTCACCCTGCCAGAAGTCACAATTGGTCACCTACAATGGTGTTTCACTTAAAGAGCAAGCTCACTTAAAGAGCAATCCTGTGGAATTAAGCGAGGTACCACTGTACTTGCAATTTCTTGCTTTCGAACTGCCAGGTTGGCAGGAGCTGGGACAGACGACGGGAGCTCACTCCGTCGTGCAGTACTCAGGAATCGAACTCCGACCTTCCATTCAGCAAATTCAGTGTATTAACCACTTGAGCCACCACATTCTTAACCCTACTTAAAAACTGACTTGACTTTAATATTAAAAGTGTAAGGACAGATTTTTGCCTAAAAACAGAAGTTTGAGGAAAGGCACTCTGCACACGTTCAGAAACACATTTCTTGATTTATTCCGTGACCTTTGCTACAAACAAATCCTAAGGGTGGACACGTTGGTACAAAATATACTCAGTTATAGAGGTTTCAAGGCAGACTAAGGCTATGCTATAAAGCATAGCTTTCTCCTACCCCGACATAGAGGGTATTGGCACGGAGGCGCTAACTGTTCTATGCCCAAATCTGTGCTGAGGATTGTACGTGAGTTCATAAAATGCATATAGAACATTTTTGGGATCTGTCAGAATCTTCCTTTACAGGAAAGCTTCTTTTTCCCTCCCTCTCGGTGACTGATGGCTGAACAGGTGGCTTGTGAGTCCATGAGTGTCATATGAACACATCGTTTTAGAAATGGACAATTTGCAGCTCACTTTCTCTGGCTGACAGCGCCGTTTTCTGCTGACACATTCTTGCCCCTTCCAGCCAAAATAATTCACAGTACATCTGCCCCCACTCAGGCAGCTGAAAAAAAAATTCTTTGGGAGGTGGAGGAGGGGAGAGGAACGAAAACATTCAGGACCACTGCCTATGAAATGAGACTTTTCCCTTGAATAAAACCAGAATTTGCTCTTTCTTTCTTTGAGATAGTTGGCTAGTGGAGGGTTTTGGGGGGGGGGGTTTGGGGGGGAGCTCTTTCATTCTGTCTTTTTAGCAATGGCTGCTCCTTTGGGACATTTCTTACACGTTCTTCTGCATTAAAAAAACACCCCATGATACAGACACATATTTGTGCCATGGGTACAGCTGTTGGAGATGGGAGGGGGTAGTCTCATGAAAGGTTATAGAAAACTATTATCAGTGTTACAACATGAATGTTCCACACTTTCCTTTCCTCCGTGCTGAAGAAAGAGGAAGAGTTTGTATTGTATCGGAGGAAGTTCATCGGTCTCTCCTCCGCTTTCCTGATTCCTGTATTTCCTCTGATCTTAGCTGCTACTGTTCAGATATCAGAGTGTTATTCCAGCAACGCTATTGCTGCAAACTCTCCTTGCTGCAATGTAAAAGATTTCCTGGTACCTTTGTCTTTAATGGGCAATCAGGACCTGTTAAATTTATTCAAGTCCTGCTCCTACTGAACTTGCAGCTGCTGGAGTAGTGGGAAGATAAGCAGCATATCATGCACTCCAGGAGGTCAGCAGTTCGAGACCCAAGTGTTGCATGATTCCCAGCTCCTGCCAACCTAACAGTTTGAAAGCAAGAAATTTGCAAGTAGAATGCTTTAGCAGAAAATGTAACAGCGTTCCGTGTTGTGCTCCAGCATCTACTTATGCCTGCCACATGACCAGGGAAATGTCTGCAGACCTAAAGGTAAAAGTCTCTCTTGCTCGAATGCCAGTCGTATCCAACTCCAGGGTGCAGTGCTCATCTCTGTCTGCAGACGTTTATGTAGTAATCAAATTTAAGCATCGTAACCACTAAGCCACCATAATCCCACCCGAGGACTAATATATATGTGGGAAATTTAGTGGTTTGCACTGTTTTTGGCTTCTACGAAAGATTCTTATAAATCAGTGCTGACTCTACCATTATAAAGAGTGGGGCTTGTTCCTCAGGCATTTGATGCTGGCACACAGCAACATAACATGGTAGGAAAGAACAGTGTGAGAAAAGTCCTGTGTAGGCTACTCTTCAGATGTGATTAAAGACACTGTTCCACTGCCATTGGCAAAGAAGGAGTCAACCTTCAATACAGTCAGCTTTTGCACTTAATATAGGGTGAACCTTTTAGAGACTGAGAGCCCAAATTAAACAGGCTGCCATCCGTGCCGCACAGGGGTGGGGTGAACTCTGTGCTGGGGGAGGGAGGAAGCACTCCCATTGGGCTGCTGGGCAGAGGGGTGGGGCTAACTATGTGCTGGGGCAATGGTGCACGTGCCCAGAGAGAGGGCTCTGAGTGCCCTCTCTAGCACGCGTGCCATAGATTCACCACCGCTGATATAGAGGAAGTATTTTATTTTCTGCCTTCATTAATAAATTTTTGGGCTTTCTGTTGGAATTTACAACTCTTCAGCTATACGAAACATTTTGAAACCATTGTTTATGCCACAACACTTGCATAATTATATGGACCACCATGACTGCATTTTAATTCTTCCTGAAGTGACAGCTATGATGACAGTTCTGATGAGCACTTACACTTCAGAACACTATTATACTGCTGTTAGCCACTAACTTCACTATGTACATAGCTTTTCCTGAGACATATCCTGAAAAGAATGGAAAGCTGACACAAGCATCCCCCAGTCTCTTAGGTGCTCATCTGTATAATGCATCTTTATGATTCTAGCTTGTTCGCAAAGACTGCACATTATAGTCTGTGAATGACAGGGCGTGAGTCCATTCACTTATCCTTTGCCAGTTTGTGAGTTTGTGAATGGGGCTTCACCTTGTGCACCAAAGCCATTTACTTGACTGGTGAATGAAAGCTAGGTTTCACAGACCGGCTCCAGTTGTATTTTCCTGAACTTTACACAATACTCATTATATTTATCAGTCCTTGTTTTACCAAGTCTAGACCCCTGGTTTCCTCTTCGTGCCTCAGCTCTAGTCATTGTAGACATCTCAGTGTTTTGCAAGGATAGGAAAGTGCTTTCTTATGTTTTGCTTGCTTCGCGCTACTTTTATGCTTTGTTCTGAAGTATGAGTCGAGTGTGCTTGCGTGTCAGAAAATTTGCACAGCTTCTGTCTTCTTGGGAAGATTGCAAAAGGATGCCTATATCCGTTTCAGATTGTCTCTACATGAATCTTTCTGTGCAGATACATTTTCTTCTCTGTTGCCCATTTGTGAATTATGTTTTCTTGGGTTCATCTTTTGCTGTCTCTACTGTTTCTCCCCCACTTTCCCCTTGGGTACATGCATATGAGAGAAACAGAGAGAGAGAGAGAGAAATTGAGAATGAGAAGAGAATTGTTTGTCATTTTGCTTTGTATTTATCTCTGTATGTTTTCCTTATGTTTGCATAAAGTAGATGGAGGCTACAATTTGGTGATGAATTCCATGAATACTAATCTCAGACTCCCCTTGACCTTGGGGTCAGCTAAAGATCAAAACCAAACCATTTAATATTTTCCTTTTGCAGATCAATAGAAGCATAAATTCGCCTTCAATGACAACGATAATTTCAAAGAGATCTATAGGGTTCAGGCTTATGTTTTCCAAGACCAGCTTGACAGTTGGGAAGAAGCAAAGAAGTGACTTTCTTGCCTCCTTCTTCTTTCCTTTACCATTGAATCTCTTTTGCCTTTTTTTTTATTGCCCTGAAATGCTATTTTCAGCAGCTGCTGTCATATAAATATCTCTTGTTTTTCTTCTCCTCTTTCCCTCCTGGTGAAAAGGGCAGGGGACCCATTGAAAATTCTGCTTTATCTCTTTCAGGCGAGTTCAAGTGCGGGTCGAACAATCGATTCCTCCTCCTTTCTTTTTTAAGTTTCCTGTCGTTCTTTTGCGCAGATCAGCACTGCGAGAAAATAGGAAGGGCAGGCTCCTTTACGTAGAGCCAAATGTATGTAACAGATATAGTTCTCCCTATGTTGTATCTGACATACAACAAAACCACTAGATAGAAAGAAGGAAGGGAAGGGAGAAAGAGAGAGTGAATCAAACTTTGAAAGTGTGGCTGAGATATTTAACCCTTCCGTGACTGAGAACTGCATTTTAACAAAGGTCCTATAATAAAAGGCATACATACGTTTTTGTTTTGTTTATTCTCTGATCTAAGTAAGAAAGTATTTGTTAAATTACCCCCAACTTTCCTAATCAACATTAAAAATTATCTTCGCTGGTAATGAATAAATCTTCAAGCCGCATTAGGTGGAGGAATAATTTGCCTCAAATGTTTTCCAGTTTTTAAGATAAAGGAATTAGGAAGAGACGCAAGAGATACTGTAATCAACAAAACATTTTTAGCATAGTTTTCTGCAGTCTTTTGAAAACTACAATGTGTGTTGGAACACAAGATGACATATAGTTTTAACCCCTCCACAATCAGCTTGTGGATATTTTTGCTTGTGAAAAATGGGTGAAAACTGAAGTGTACCCCCAAACCATGGGAAACCAGTATGTATTTAATACTGGAAAAGAAGATGAGTGGGGGAGCATTTGCTTTGTGTAGGAATAAAGACTGTGTAATGTGAAGACTTTTATTGCTGGCAATCAGAGTATTGCTTCTGGCAGTGGCTAAAGGTGGAAAGGAAAGATGATTTAATTTATAGAAAGGACAAAGATGTCATGTAACAGATTTAATCATTGAAAAGGGAAAAAAATTAAAGAAAACTGGCTAATGTCGTAATTTACATTTCAGGATAATAAACGGGGGAGGAGAAACTATTGGAAAACACTGAGAGGGTGAAAAAAATAAATGAGGGGAAATAAATAGATTTGCCTGTAAAACTAATAAATTTTAAAACAAAACCAGAAAGCAAAACACAACCCTAGAAAGTGCTGGTAAAATGGACCATCGATTTTGGAGTTCATCTGCATTTTGTATTTTAATAATGCTTACTCTCTCTCCCTCTTTTGCAAAATATAAAAGCTGATCTGATAAATATTAATTTGAACCATCATAATGTATTTGAAAATTCCAGCTAAAATGTCACCACATGGAACATTAATGTAATATTTCAAGGCCCTGAGAGCAATACTCATATTGATTGCATTTATTCCACTCTAGGGAGGAGAAATAACTCTTCAATGTGGGACACATCTGGTAGCCAAAGATGTAAAGAGCTGAGAGTAGAAATGCAAAAAAAGAACAGAACAGAAAGAAAAGGAAAAAAATTAGGAAGGAATGCATTTGAGAAAATACATATATACAAAATATGTTCAAGATTGGAGGCAACATTGGCAAAGTCAAATTAGTTGGGGAGTGGTGGTGGTTAATGGTTTGTTTTGGTTTTCATCAGTAAATTCGGTGGTTTAAAATAAACCCCCATCCACCCTGAATTACATTTTTGTGTTGAAATAATGGCAACAGGCCCTATCAGTCCCTGGAAAATAGATGGGGAAGAAGTAGAAGCAGTGACAGACTTTACTTTCTTAGGATCAAAGATCACTGCAGATGGGGATTGCAGCCATGAAATAAAAAGGCAACTGATGCTTAGGAGACAAGCTGTGAGAAACTTGGGGAACATAGTGAAAAGTAGAGATGTTACATTGCAAACAAAAATTTGCGTAGTCAAAGCAATGGTATTTCCAGTGGTAATGTATGGTTGTGAGAGCTGGACCATTAGGAAAGCTGAGTGCAGAAGAATAGACACCTTTGAAATGTGGTGTTGGAGGAGAGTTTTGAGAGTCCTCTGGACAGTGAGAACAAATAGGTCAATCAACCCTGACTGCTCCTTAGAAGGTCAAATAGTAAAGATGAAGCTAAAGTACTTTGGACATCAAATGAGAAGGGAGGATTCACTTGAGAAGGCCTTGATGCTGCGAAAGGTGGAGGGCAAAAGCAGAAGGGGGCAGCCAAGGATGAGATGGCTAGATGGTATTGTAGACACAGTGGGTACAGAGCTGGGTGTGCTGAGGAGGATGGTGGAGGACAGGGATGCCTGGTGGGCAATGGTTCATAGGGTCGCAAAGGGTCGTAATTGACTGTGAGACTGAACAACAAAATTTGGTATGGCAACACTTCTTATCACCACAATTCAATACATGCATATACACACCTCAGAAAGAAACCATACAGTCATTAAAAACCAGCAAAGAAAAAAAATAAGGCTATACTGTATTGAACTAGCAGATAGCAGAAGGCTCAAAGAAGACCTGAAAAGGCTTGAGAGGATGGGAGAAGTGAGGAGGGACTAGGCTGTCTGAATAAACTTTTTAAATAACAAAAAGGAGCTGTTATTTTCCATCTTTCCCCCCCTAAAGCTGCAAAGTTTCAACAGAGCTGGATTGGAAGCCTGTGTATTTGTGAGAAAGACAGGAGAAGCATAGAGACACACTGCCTGTCTGAAATCCCATAAAAGGGATCTTTCCCTTGTCATTAAGAATATTGATGTTCATTAGGCTCGGATGTCCAAGTGTCTTGGTGCAAATGATACGAAATCTGACTCAAATTGTGACCCTGAATCCAAAACTGGACTACCAGACTGGCTGCTTTCAGAACAGGAGTAATGGATCAGCCTACTTAACATTTGGTAGAAAAAGGAGGGCTCCCACTGCCCACGTTTAAAAGCAGAGGAGACTTCCATGCTTAGTAGAAGTGATTTCATTTTTCTCTTGTCAGTGGTGCAAGAAGAGTGACATTCTGAGATGGTTCTCTTAGCTACAGAGCATCATTCGGCTACAAGCTCCTTTCTATCCTTCAGCAAAATTTTAAACTTTTGCCAAAGGAGGACTTAGGAAAGAGGAGAACTTGATTTCTGTTCTAATTTCAAGCACAGGGAATCTTCTTTCTCTCTAGTTTGTGGCTCAAGTCAGGTAATAAAGTTCAGCCATTCATGGTGCTAGAGATACCTTGGAGCTAATGGTTTTAGGATTATTCACAAGGAGGAGAATCCACAGTGTAAAATATAACCCAGGCCTGCTTTCACTTTTTACATACAGTAAAACCTCGCATAAAGAGCGCCTCGCTTAAAGAGCAGAATTTTTCTAAATGGTCGCCTCGCTTAACAACTAAAGCCAACCAAAAACTCGCTTAACAACTAAATCGGGGTTCACACACACACACACACACACCCGCTAGACATCACAATTGGTCACTTACAATGGCGTTTTGCTTAAAGAGCAAACTCGCTTAAAGAGCAATCCCGTGGAACACATTATGCTCTTTAAGCGAGGTACCACTGTATTTGCTTCCCCCCATACCTAAATGCAACTTATGTCCTAGTCAGCTCTTTGACCTTTTACATCAGATAGATGCCAATAACGTGAGCTAGATCAGCAGTAAGTCTTCAAGAAGTAAATGTGTGATAACCAAAATGGTGATGTTAGTGTAATTTTCCTCGAACTCTGTTAAAAGCATGAACTAGACTGTCTTCTCTAAATTTTGATATCAAACGAATACTTTTTCCCCAAAAAAATTACCAGTGGGATCTACTTTTAACACATTTCAAGACTGTCCTTTTCACTATGTATACACACATGCTTCCAAGATACTGTAGTTCTGCAAACAGTCATAATTTCAAGTGTGTCTATTAAAAAAGGAAGAGTGGAGGGGTAAGTGTGGGCACAAAACAAATTTGAAATTGGGGCAGATAACTTGAGAAGAAGGAGAAATGGGTAATTGCAGTGAGGCCCAGCTACTTTTGACTTCAATTTATAGGATACAATAAGGCCAGGTCTACTATTAAGCAGGCTGAGGTGGTTACATTAGGTGGCAAATGTTGTGTTCAGTCACCTCTGGCTATCCCAAATTTCAGAAAGACGTATTTATGTGATTTACTAATTAGAGATATTACTAGTTTAATTTGGGCTCTTCTATAGTTCTTATGCTTAACTTCTGAAACAATGGCCTCTCCAAAATATTTTGTGCCTTTCTTCTTAAGAATATGTTTCTTAAGTGTAACGTTAAGCTTTAACTCAAGTTATCTGCCATTTTCAGCTGTAGCTTGTCTGAATATCACAATAAGATGCAGCTTAAATCACAAAAAATGAAATAAATAACCAAGAAGGTTACACTATAAATTACCCCACGAACATACTCCCCCAGTTTCAAATGTTAAAATATCAGATGACAAGAACAGTCCAGTATTGTTTTCTGGGCATAATAGGATATTTCAATAATAATAATTTCATGTCAGAAATTATTCTGGGTTGAAAAGATTTTTGTGGAAGAAACTCCGCTCAGGGAACACCCAAATGAGGCTCCTTTCATGTCCCCTAGAGATGGGTGCTCGTTCCATCATGCAGTACCCGGGTCTCAAACTGCTGACTTGTCAGCCTTCCAGCTAACAAGGCGAGCTTCTTAACCACTGAGCCACCACAGCCCCAGATACTTCAATGACAGAGGCCCTGGTCTGCAATATTCCATTACTAGCAGCATCTTCAATTAGGATTGGGAGACCTTATTCTTCAGAGCTTTAACATCCAGTCCTGACTGCTACTGTGAATCTCTGCCAGCAAGAAGAAAAGCCATAGACCCCAATATTTACATTGTTTTTCCTTCTGAAGGTTAAAAAAAATAACAAATTTATTTTATATAGGAAGTACTTTTAGATCAGCATTTTAGAGCAGAGAGATACGTGTGCACGCAAGAGTAATAATAACAATTTCATGTCAGAAGTTATTCTGGGTTGAAAGGATTTTTGCGGAAGAAACCCCACTCAGGGAACGCCCAAATGAGGCTCCTTTCATGTCCCCAAGAGCTGGGACAGAGGCAGGCACTCAATCTGTTGTCATGCAGTACCCGGGTCTCAAACAGTTGAAAAGTATTAAGGACAACTTTACCAAAACTGGGGAAAATGCAACGAAAAGGTCTAGTGACTTGGCTGCTGTGCTTCTTATTCTGCCTGAATGAGGGTAAAATGTGTGGAGGTGGATTAGTTTTACAGGAAAGGGTGCCACGTTTAGAGGGAGAGTATTTAATAAGGGTTGCAGTTTTCACCCTGTATTCTTCGGCACTCACAATTTAGGATTGGGAAAAGCCCTCCCCTCGTTCGTGCCTCTCTTGTGGCCTCCCAATGGTTAAAGATCCTCTCGTGCTCATTTTGAACTGTCACTTTGCAGGGCTGCCCAAATATTTTGATGGCTTGTACCAGATCTCCCTCCTGTCAGATTGTTCTCTCAATTGGATGAGAGCGAGGAGACCGCCTTGAGAGATGCAGAAGGAATGAAGGTGGGATTCGCCTTTATAGACAGTCTCAGGCAGGGAATGAATAATGCATAACAAAGGCGCCCCCTACTGGTCATTTCAGATTTAAGGCTACATTATATAGACAGCCTTGAGTAAAGTTGTAAATAGAAAGGTATAAGGTACAAGTGTCACTTTTCAGTAAATAAGATTCCACCTCCTGGGCTCCCATAATGAGTCACAGAGGCTATCGTGGATTTCTGTTCCAGTTTCCATCCATTGTCATGAAACTCATCTTCTTAACACTTTAGTTGCAATTTCTCCAAATTGAACCAAGGTAATGGCAACAGGCCCAATCAGTTCCTGGAAAATAGATGGGGAAGAAGTAGAAGCAGTGACAGATTTTACTTTCCTGGGATCAAAGATTACGGCAGATGGGGATTGCAGCCATGAAATAAAAAGGCGACTGATTCTTGGGAGACAAGCCATGAGAAACCTGGGGAACATAGTGAAAAGCAGAGACATCACATTGCAAACAAAAATTAGAATAGTCAAAGCAATGGTATTCCCAGTGGTAATGTACGGATGTGAGAGCTGGACAATTAGGAAAGCTGAACGCAGAAGAATAGATGCCTTTGAAATGTGGTGTGGGAGGAGAGTTTTGAGAGTACCCTGGACAGCGAGGAGAACAAATAGGTCAATCTTAGAAGAAATCAACACTGACTGCTCATTGGAAGGGCTAATAGTAAAGACGAAGCTAAAGTATTTTGGACATCAAATGAGAAGGGAGGATTCACTTGAGAAGGCCCTGATGTTGGGAAAGGTGGAGGGCAAAAGAAGAAGGGGGAGGCCAAAGATGAGATGGCTAGATGGTATTGTAGACACAATGGGCACAGAACTGGGAGTGCTGAGGGGGATGGTGGAGGACAGAGGTGCCTGGAGAACAATGGTCCATAGGGTCGCAAAGGGTCGGAACCGACTGTGCGACTGAACAACAACAACAAAACAAATCAAAGGTGTAATAACAAAAAAAGTGATGCTTTTGCAAGCTGGATGTTGGGGCTAGGTTTGCTGGTTTGCTTTTTTGGCAGTCCAAGTAGAAAACCACGCTACATGGGTGTGGAAATATGTCCAGTTTAATACAATTTTTCCTGCAGTTTTTTAATCCAGCATCAACAAAGGTAGCCAGGGATGCCTGCTCATCCAAATGGCTTTCTTCCCAATGTGAAAACACCCTTAAATGGGTTACCTTTGAGTTATAACATTTTTTAGAAGTGGTCATCAAAGTTTTAAGACAGAATGAAGCACAGAAAGCCTTATTATGAAGAGACGTTCCAGCTGTCCCTCCACTTTATGCCTCTAATGTACACGTTTGTTTGCACAAGCCACAAAAAGGAAAAATGGAAGTGAGCTCAGTTACTGACTAACTTTCACAAAAAGAAAATGTTACTGTTCACTGTTGCCCCTAGATTGAAATAAAGTAACAGAGGCAGGAAACAAACAATAGCTTTTTAAAGAAAATATTGGAAGTAGTTTAGGAGAAGTTTTGCTCTTTCCCCTCTTCGTCTTTCAGCATTGCCTTTGGTCAAAAAGGTTATGTGTTTTAACACAACACCTCCAAAGCTTGTTTAAAGGGGAGAATGGAATGAACACACATCGTATGAGTAGTAATCTAACTTTGTACCACCTCCAATACAGGGGAAGGAGATATTTAGTGTAATCTGCATAATAAGGGTATGCATGGCAAGCACAATGTCCTAATAATAATTTCATGCCAGAAATTATTCTGAGTTGAAAGGATTTTTGCAGAAGAATCTCGCCTCAATGAATGCCCAAACGAGGCTCCTTTCAAGAGCAGGGACAGAGACGGGCGCTCAATCCATCATGCAGTACCTGGGTCTCAGCCAACTTGCCAGCCTTCCAGATAACAAGGCGAGCTTCTTAGCCACTGAGCCGCCGCAGCCCTTTTTTAAGCCACAATGTCCTGAACTCACAGGTCTATGTTGGGGCTGGTAGAGATCTCTCAGCACACAGTTGGGCCCTGGGATGAAAGCTAGGTACCAGAAAGGTTTAGAAAGTCTCTTTGAAATTAAATGTTCTGGATCAGTGTATCAGTTTTGACTGATGTATAAACACAGCAAATTCAGATGCTTTTTTGTATTTGAGCAAAAGCCATGGTAGAGACCCATTAACAAGTCCTTTACGGGAATATTGGTCTGCTCTCTGCTCACTTGTTAATATAATGCCAGAACGGCCAGGGCCAAGTTAGATTTGGATGGAATCTATTCTGGCCCATTACTACCAATCTGGAAGGGGTGAATGGGAAACAGCCCCAGTTTAAAAGATGTTTGGCAAACTGTTCTCGCCAAGTGGAGGCAGCAGAAAGGAAATGAATGGCCCTTTGGGACCATTCCAGAATTACAACAATCCTACTCCCTACCCTTGCTTTGTGAAATGCTCACATGAGAAAACCCACCCTCCACAGACTTCCATGGACATGAATGTAAGGTAAGGTTTTGCTCGAAAGCCAGTTGTATCCAACTCTAGGGTTCAGTGTTCATGTGGCAGGCATGACTAGATACCAGAGTGCACGGAACACTGTTAACCTTTCCCACCGAAGTGGTCTCTATTTATCTACTTGCAATTTCTTGCTTTCGAACTGCTAGGTTGGCAGGAGCTGGGACTGAGATGGATACTCATTCTGATGTGTAGTACTCAGGCCTTGAACTGCTAACCTGCCGGCCTTCCAGCACTTTAACCACTTGAGCCACCACAGTTGACACTGGTCTGTATGCAGTGGCATACACAGGCACTATTATGCACAGAGAAATCCCCTAGTTCTCAACATCTTCAATTAACAGTATTGTGGCCAACACTTCTCATTTATTGTTTTCTGTCTGTATCCCAAGATGATCCCAATGCATATTTCACACATAGTGCCATTCCTGCCTACACCTTTGCGTTACACCCTGAACTGTCATGCCCCACCCAGACTTGTTCTTTTCCCCCTCTTGGTCATATTCCTTAAGCCCAGCATTTATGCATTTATTGGAGTTATTAGGCTTCTGGGAATCACCATTCCTGTTTTTCATGAATCTTATCCCCTGCAATGAAGTTCTCATTTATTATAGTCCTCCAATTCTGTGGGGGATTAGACGTCTGCCACTGAATATATGGGATGGAAGGTCTGTTTAGCCACTCTTTTTGCAGGCCCTTAAATCTGGATTCAACCCTACATATTGCTTATTGGTAATACAACCTGGAAGGTCGGGGTTCGATACCCAAGTGCTGCACGATGGATCTTGGTGACATGAAAGGAACCTGACTCGGGCATCCCCTGAGCGGGGTTTCTCCAGCAAAAATCCTTTCAAGCCAGAGTAATTTCTGACACAAAATTTATTTATTTACCACTTGAGCCACTGCAGTCCCCTATTGGTAATACATATGTCCCCTTTTTCTTTCAGTGAGTAGTGGTGCACATGGCTTTCTTCCTGCCCATTTTATTTTCACAACAATGCTATGAAACAGTGAGGCTAAGGAGACGTAATATTTGGTGCAAGGTCATCACCCAGAGAGTTTCATGGTTCAATTGGGGACTAAGATCTCCCACTCCCATGCCTCTAACCACTACATGTTTCTCATTGGAGTATTTTCTTGGAAGTACTTCGCCAGCTTTGATTTCTTGTGAGTAGGGTTCAGCCGACATCTTTCAATCTATAACACTGTGCGGCTTTGTCTTATTGCAGAACAGTCCCAGATTCCTGCCCCGAGGAGCCTATGGAAAGAGTCAGGCCTAGAAGAGGCAAGCCAGGGCATAATGATCAAAACAGAGCCTCTTCTTATTCATCGTTTTGTGTTTTCACCTACATATAGGCAAAAACTCTTTATGTCCTTCCTCAGAACCTGCAAAGTTGACCTGGACAAAGAGGTGGATGGAGTAACTCAGGCAGAGAGGGGAGCAGACTCAAGATTTATTAGGCGCAAAATGTTACATTGGTCAGTTTTAAGGCTGGCATGACTCAAATGAATGCTTTGTGCTCATGCACAGAGCCATGGGTTCCAGAACTCTTTTGTCCATACAATATCTCCTGCTCCGAGCTGTTTATTAGCCTTAAGAGGCAGCAAGCTGGGGGGTACTTGGGACATCCATAAATAATCACCTTTCCTGTGCTCTAAAAGAGACTGTTGACTTCCCAGCTGCATCACTGTGACATGGATAGTTTATTCACAAAAGACTGCAGCTATCTTGGTTGACGGCTATGTTCCTAAGGGCCCTTTAGGTCCTCTCCTCTCATAAGGCAGGTTTATTGAGCTACCTGGGTATTTCCCCCCCCCCCCTTTTCATGGATAGATGTAACATGTTGCTCTCTAAATCCACCTAACTCACCTGAGGCTGTTCACTCAGGCAAAACTCCTCTAGATCAAGGTTCCTCAAACTTGGCTCTCCAGATGCTCTTTGGACTTCAATTCCCAGAAGCCCTGATCAGCAGGTGTGTTGACGTGGGCTTCTGGAAATTGAAGTCCAAGAACACCTGGAGTGCCAAGGTTCACCATCACTGCTCTAGACCAACCAATTCTTGCCATAGTATCATCCTTACATGGAGTTGATGGCAGCACATGACAGGAAAAGGGTTGCATTCTTTTCTAGGATTGATACAAATGGGGAATTTGCTTATGTTCCCCAGCTCTTGTTGCATCTGTGCTTTGAGGATCTCCAGGTTTCTAGTTCACATGCTGCTATACAGGAGTGAAAAGGAAGATGCTGGATTATATATACGCAGCATCACTCCTGGCCAATGGTCATTATATCTGGGGGCAATGGCAAATAGAAACCAAGCAAGCACGGGGGGGGAGGGCAATCCCACCTTTCCTACTGTCACAGAAGGATGAAATTAAATCATAAATCTACTGTTTGGCGAGGTGCTACCTGGCTGCCATTTTAGGATGAGAAAGGTGAGTACAACTTAGCTACTGAGATCTACTTTGCATACAGAAGATTCCTAGTTGTCCCCAGTATACCCAGTTGGGACTGGGAATTACTTCTGTCTGAAGCCCTGGAAAGCTGCTGCCAGTCAGCGCAGACGATACAAAGCCAAACAGACTAGGGGTCTTATCCACAAGAAAGCAACTTCCTATATTATTATTAACAAGAAACAGGCTACGGTGGCTCGGTGGCTAAGAAACTCACCTTTTTAGCTAAAAGGTCGGCAAGTCGGCAGTTCAAGACCTGGGTACTGCATGACGGTTTGAGCACCCGTCTCTGCCCCAGCTCCTGCCAACCTAGCAGTTCGAAAGCAAGAAATTGCAAGTAGATAAATAGGGACCACTTCGGTGGGAAAAGATCTTGGGGACATGAAAGGAGCCTCATTCGGGCGTCTCCTGAGGAGAGTTTCTCCAGAAAAAAAATCTAGAATAATTACTGACACGAAATTATTATTATTAACAAGAAACCATCGTTCTTTCCTGCCTTCCTAAAATAGCTAACATGCACCATATGTAGTCCCTAACAGGCCTTGAAGCCTTTAGTTTGGGCACCTGCCTATTTGGCCCTGATCAGGAAGATAGATCTCCATTTAAACGGAGACACCTGATCTGTGTGGTGGCCTTTGGAAACCTCTGTGTAGTTTATCTCTTTTTGCGTGTCAGGCCCTGGCTTAATAAACCTATCTTTCTCCACTCAGCCAGCATACTGACATGCATTTTCTCTTGTCATTTTAAGCACCCAAGGCTGCTTTTTGCATAAACAAAGGCCATGGGGAAGAGGAGGAGGTGCTCTTGGGTGTGTGTGTTTGCACCATACTTTTGTGCTGTTCTCACATCTGTTCTGCACAGGAGAATGCCCTGTTCTTCTTCCTCTAGAAAAGAAGCAGTGTGAACAGGATATTCAGTAAATTCAAGGATGTTGAGGGTCATTCTCTTGCTTAGTTCTCTCACCTTCAGACCTGAGGAGCTCAACCTCTGGTGTCGTATCATTTAACCCTGTTGATACTATCGATGGGGTTTTCTCAGCAAGGATACTGGAGTGGGATGCCAGTTCATCTCCAGTGAATCATGTTTAGTCTGATTTCTGATTTTGCTCGAAAGCCAGTTGTATCCAACTCTGTCTGAGTCTGCAGACGTTTCTGTGGACATGTGGCAGGCATGACTAGACATCAGAATGCATGGAATGCTGTTTACCTTCCCACTGAAGTGGTCCCTATTTATCTACTTGCAATTTCTTGCTTTCAAACTGCTAGGTTGGCAGGAGCTGAGACAAAGATGGGAGCTCATTCCGTCCTGCAGTACTTGGGAATCAAACTCCAACCTTCCAGTCAGCGAGTTCGGCATCTTAACCACTTGAGCCACCACAGTCCCCCACTGTATGTGTAGTGTCATATAATAAATGAACAAATCTATATCCTATTTTAAGATACAGTGCAGGTAAAAGAAATGAACTTTTCACTATGTTGTAATTTAATGGGTGTCACCTTGCAGCCACTTTATAATGGCTACTTAAGATCAGTAAATAATGATATATATTTTTTTAAAAATAACCCTGCCTCTCATGGCATCTAAAGCTAACAAATTTTGCAGTGGCCACAAATTAGCGGCTTGCCTGAGGCCATGCAAAGTTTCTCTGTTGAGGTTAAAGATGTGGATCAGGGAACTTTTTGGTACCAGATTGTATACTTGGTCCATAGTTATGCCTTCTTCCCAGCAATGATCATCATTTCATTTTTCTTTGCCTTTACTTTGCTTTTTGGAAGATGGCAATAATTTCATTTATTTGGGTGGAGTAGTGTGCGGATGTTGCATTAAGGGAAACTTTTAAAAATACATTATGTTCTTTCTTTATTATTTATGCTAGTGATACGGGTGGTGCTCATTATCTGTGCCTTTGTTATGCATGCTGTAATGTGGAGATAAAAACCATGAAGTGAAAGGAATTATGTAGTGATGTGGTGGCACTTTTTGTTTGGTTTGAGAAGCACTCAGACAAATTGTTTGAATTAGTGAAATACCTACTCAAGAACACAGGGGAAGGATAGGCAGATAAAAGGCTACTCACATATGTCTAATAACAATTTTCTTGGAGTTGGAGATGATGCTAGTGGTCATCTAGCCCAACCCCCTGCTCAAAATAGACGCTAACGGCTACAGCATCTCTAACAGATGGCCATTTGGATCTGCTGAAACGTGCTGAAAAACAAGCTGGCTCCTCCTGCAGCATTTCTTTCACTGCAAAATAGGACTTGCTGTTAAACTTACCAGTTCAGACTACAGGGTATCCTACAATCCAAATTCATAACTTTTAAAAATACATATTATTTCCTTGATGCTTACTTGAAATCTGCTTCTTGCCGTCTCTAGAGCAACACAGGGCAACTATGTCCCCTTTTTGCATAACAGCTTTTTAGATATTCAGTAGATTACTGTCACATCTCTCCTTAGCTGTTTGTTCTCCATATCAAGCACACTCTAATGAGATTTTTAAAAATGCAAAGAATGCAGGAAGTAGGCGATACCTTTATTAGGATCACTAAAAAAAAGTTGCAAGCTTTAGAGATCAAAAGGTCTCTTCATCAGGCAAGCATAAGATTATTAGTGAAATTTCATGGCACAATCTTAACGTGCCACACACGCTTCGTAGAGATGTTCATGCTGGACAAACAGCAAAAGATTTAATGGTGTTTTAATGCCTGCCCCCATAGAAAGTTGGGTGCTTGCTCCTCCTCCTCCACATGGTTTTTGAAGTATTAACTTCATTTTGTGATGCTAATAGGAATTGGTTTTCAGACCCCTTATTACTGTGGTGTCTCTTCTCTAATTCACTGTGCAAACTTTGTTGATGACCTGGACAAGGTACACCAAGTGTGGCTTGAAAAATACTATATAGAATTTAATTATTCCTTCCTGAGACTAAAAATCTGTAGTTGGAAGAAATGCACTGATGGATTAATAAGCAGCATCTCATAAATTCAGACCAAGAGTCCATTCTAGGTAAGCATCCTTTTTTCAAGAGTGGCCAAATAGATGCCTCTCCTGGATAGACCCTAAAATGAATATTCTCCTCCCACTATTATTCTCTAATAAGTGGCATTTACAGTATAGCTATTATTATAGTAACCACTGAAGATGTACAGCTGGCATCAAGGTAAGTGAGAGTGGCTTTTGAATAAGAGTTAGTGGCTACTTTACTGTACGTTCTAAGGGACACAAAGACCATGGTAACTAAAAGTATTTATTGGTTGAGACATCGTCTTGAACCAAGCCAGGATGTGTCTGTTCTGTCACCCTGTTTTTAACTATGTGTCCTAATGGGAGAACTTGTAGTCTGATTCAAAGCTCTGCAATATATTGATCTAGGGGACTTCACAGGATTATAAATCGCTGCATTTTAGAAGTGATCTGGTAATTTGGTGCTCCAGGATTAGGATAGTATTTTTAATATTACTTTTTCTATACTTTTCTGAAGTGGCATAGCGCGTAAGCAGTGAAGTGATGCAGCGCTATTTAAGCAATTAGTTTTTAAAGAATGCAGTGCTGAACAAGGAAATAATATGTATTTTTAAAAGTTATGAATTTGGATTGCAGGATACTCTGCAGTCTGAACTGGTAACTTTAAAAGCAAAAACCTTATTTCCTTTATCTGGCCAATGACTAAAAAAGACCAGAGACATAATTTATTCCAACACAGCACATTATAATCAAAATAATATATGCTCAGAATTGATAAAAAATAAACAACACTCACCAGAGAGTTTAAAATAAACTCCTTTCTGGGCAAAAAATGTACATCATGTTGTTCCTGATCTTAAAATCAGTTTCCAACATTGGAAATCTGATGTAAATAGAAGAGCATTACCATGTCTAGACAAGCCCTCAGTTTGGCTATGGTGCCTTCTAACAATTTTCCAGCCATCATTTATTTGTGTGGCCTAGGCTCCTTGTACAATGTACTGAGCCTAAGTTGCAACTGATAAAAGAGAACCAGAGCACAGAATCTGGCCAGAAACACCACTTCCATCCTATTTCCTCATGACTTGCTCATTTTTCTCTGTAGGGAAGAAAGGGTGGCTGGGTGAGTTCCTCGCCTCCCAAAGTATTAATGGAAAACACTTTTTTTCCACATTAAAGTTTACTGTTCTCTCTTGGGTGGAAATGTGTAGTGACAGAATTAACTGCTTACTCCAGTGTGCATCCGAAGCCCTGAGTTAATGGCATAACTAAAAGATGAAAACATGTGATGCCAACATAGATGGACATAGAAACCTACCCTAAAGCTCCAGGAAAGGAAGGAAGAAGGACTGCTCTTCGCATTAGGTAAAGTAAGGCAGCAGCTTTTGGGGTATCTTGATTAAATAATTCATTTATAATTGGTGCATTTTTACTGTTAGGGAGCAGACAGGCTTGTGAGGATTTCTGCCTCAAGATGCCAAAATAACTTGGCTTTCCTTGGATACTACATAGCGTGATACATCAGGACTTAAAGCAGGGGTTCTCAACCTGTGGACTGTGGTGCCATTTCATGTGGCCTCTCCGCTGCCTCCACCACACCAGGAAGTGCCATGTGTTGGAGGAAGAGCAAAATGGGCCCCCGGCCCCCCAAAACTGTCTGAGAGAGCGTGACCCGGCCCCAGGCTTAAAAAGGTTGAGAACTTCTGCCATAAAGAATGCAGTGCTTGATACATGGGGGGGGGGGTGTCACGATTTGCTGTTTCACCTTTGACTGACTCTGAAAAGAACAACGCTAAAAGTACCCTAAGCAAACTGAAAACTGATGGTTTCTCCCTCAGTTTAGGTAGCTCTGGAGCTGTTAACGATCCCTGTTGACATGGGCATCAGTTCCATATTTTGAAAGGATGTAATTGAGTGGCGCGTCTGAGGTTGCTTTCCCAGTTAGCATTTACTGACAAGATAATCTCAGCTCAAGAAATGTTACTGCAGTATTGGCTTCAGTTGCCATGTTATCTCACTGACTGGAGGGAAGCAGAAAGCACACCTGACACACAGATATAACAGAAGAGGACATCACCTTAATTCCACCTCCATTAGACCTCGAAGAGTCGACGTGACCCTTTTCAACACATCAATATTCAAAAGCTTCCCCCCCTCCCCACTGCCAAAAAAGCTATAACCAGGGAAGTCAGAAATAATGTAATGCAGTATTGATTATTTTATGGTATGATTAGGTGTAATTACATCTCTCAAATTTTATTTTAATGCTACTTTCTACTACTTTTAAGCCTTTTAAAATGATCCAAAACATCTCCCTTTAATGGAATGAACATGCATTCAATTTAACCGTAAAACACTCTTTTTTCTGTTAAAGTTTGACCTCAATCTATTTGAAAACATAAATTACCACTATGTATAAAACCATAAAAAATGAATGATGAATTTAATCCTGGTGAAGTGCAAGGGACTTGATGTGGAGGGAGAGGGGAATAAGGAAGAGGGTGGCAGAAGTTAAAACCACTGTTTATCCAGATGAGAAAGGACAGTTGAGGTGAGGAGGGAGAGGAAGGATATAGAGAAATATGACTTTCAGCACAAGACAAAGGGAGAAAATAAGATTATTTCTTCTTCTTCTTCTTCTTCTTCGGAGCAAGGGTCTGGGGCAATATTCCACTTAAATGCCCTTAGCAATATATATCTGATAGGTCATCACATTTAAGACAGATCTACTGTTTATTATTCTTATTGACATGATTATTATCATTATTATAATTTTCACAGTTTCATAATTTGAGTAACGATTGAAAGATAATTAGTTTCTGCAATGAGTATTACATGACTTTATGATTATCAACCATCTACAAAGTCTGCAGCATTTTGTATTTTCTCTTCTGTGCTCTCTACCTCTAAGACATATGTTTAAAATTTTTCTAATTGTCTGGTAAACAAAATAACAGTTGTTGAAACCATTTATAACAGGGCTACTTTTTTTTAGTAACAGCCTCTAGAAGATGAGAAGCAATGAAATGAAAATAAAGGAATTGGGAGTGTGGAGCCAATTTTACGTGTGCTCAGGTGGCCATGTATGTGTTTGCTGACAGTTTGTACATTTTAAAATATTTCAATCAGTTTCCTGTTGTGACGCACAGCACTGAATTAGCTAGCAAGTATATACTCGAACATCTGGAAAGTTGTAGGTTCCTCACATGTGGTTTAGAAACTTGGAAGTAAATGTGAAGATCATTGAGTCATCTTTTATAAGATCTGGTTTTATAGTGTCCAGCCAACTATGGAATATCCTAGTAGTAATTTGGAGTAGAAGTGGTGTAGTAATTAGTCTCTCTCACTATTAACAATCTTACTATCTACAAGAGCAGTGATGGCCAACCTTGGCACCCCAGATGTTCTTGGACTCCAATTCCCAGAAGTCCTGATCAGCAGGAGTGCTGACTTGGGCTTTTGGGAATTGAAGTCCAAGAACACATGGAGTGCCAAGGTTCACCATCACTGAACAAGAGAAGACTCGTAGATGGGGTTGGGTTGGTACTGTTGCCGTCTAGCTGACTACCTAATGCAGTTCTCAACGTTTTAAAGCTGAGGACCGGGTCAGGCTCCCTCAGACAACTTTGGGGGCCAGACGGCCATTTCGCTCTTCCTCCACCACATGGCACTTCCTAGTGTGGTGGAGGTGGGGGGGAGGGGCACATGAAATGGTGCCACGGGCCGCATCTAACCCATGAGCTGCAGGTTGAGAATCCCTGGCCTAATGGTAGGGTTAAACCAAGTATATGGCACTCAGATGAGAAAAAGAAACATGAGAACACGGTCCCCGCCTGCTGGCTTATGTAAACAATTAAGAACTCTCTCTTCTTCTTTTTATAGTGGGTGGGATGGGTGGTTGGGATATGGGTTTTTTAAAGTGGGTGGGATATGGGGCTTTTAAAGTGTTTTTATGTGTTTTTAGAACTTGTTGTAATGCCGCCCTGAGTCGGGTTCTGCCTGAGTGGGCGGCATATATAAATATGACTATTAAATTAAATTAAATTAAATTAAACTGCTGGAATGAAATCAGCAGGTAAATTTTAACTGCACTACCAGTTTTCTCTTTGACACACATTGCAAAGCAAAAAAAGAGGTCTAAACACTCAAGGTATCAGCTACTCACTGTCCCTCTGCCCTCCATTACATACTTCTAAAGACATTAACCAACCCAGAGCATTCCTAAATAAGAATGTCAGACAGATCCATATGCACAGAGTTGCAAGGAGAAGGGGGAGTATGGGAGGTGGATGAGAGACAATCACAGTAGACTTCTTTAGTGAGCTGAAATGCATGAACTTGACTGAACAAGTATTGATCCAGAAGGTCAAGAAGATCACACCCTAAGGAGGGCGAGCGCCTAACGAGCGCTTGAGTGAATCTTTGACAATTAGAGGAGGCTGAACCTTTAGGATTACACACTGAAGCCATATGTTGGTCAAGGATAAAAAGAAATAAAGTTTGTAATGCTCTCTCCAACAAAAGGATAATCTGTTCTGTATCTCTACAACCCACAGACAGAAAACTGAGTAGAGACAGACTGAAACATTGGGGAGAAGAAGAAAAACCCCATTCTCTTATGGTTACAAAGCACTGCTGTTTGATGTGAATGGACTTTGCTTAGCTGTGCCGATCTACGATGACATTGTCAAACATGACATTGTTAATTACACTTATTTAGGAGTATTTTTACATTATGTAATTGGCTGGATAACTCAGTAGCTTAGGTATTTGCCAGCCAATCTAGAGATTGGGCATTTGATTCCCCGCTGTGCCTCCAGGGATAAAAGCCAGCCAGTGTGACCTTGGGTAAGCTACAGAATTCCAGAAGAAGGTAGTAGCAAATTACGTATGACTGTTCTCTATCTAGAAAACCCTGGAAAATGGCTGCTTTAAGTTACAATTGACTTGATGTCATGCAATGATGATTATGATAATGATGCTTTTCCACCAACATGGTCTCCCCCAGGTTACCTTTGCTCGAAAGCTAGTCGTATCTGACTCTAGGGTTCAGTGTTCATCTCTGTTTATAGCCAAAGAGCCAGCGTTTCTGTGGACATGTAGCATGCATGCCTAGACACCTAACTACATGGAATGCTGTTTACCTTCCCACTGAAGTGGTCCTTATTTATGTACTTTCAGTTTCCTGCTTATGAACTGCTAGGTTGGCAGGAGCTGGGACAGAGATGGGCTCTCATTCTGTCATGTAGTAGTCGGATTTTGAACTGCTGACCTTCCGCCTCCCAGTCAGCGTCTTAACCACTTGAGCCACACCACCACTTTAATTTGACAACTATTTCGTGGGATAGGCTGATGGAAAATGGCTGGCTGAGAGTCACCCAGTGAGTTTCATGGCTTGCTGGGAATTGAAATCTGGACCTCCAATGGGCTCGTCCAAACATTGTATCATATTGGCTCAGTTCTTCTGATGGTTAATAGCAAGTTACACTCATATACTGCCCCAATTGTGCTTAAAGCACTCTCTGGGTGGTTCATAAGGCAGTTAACATTTTGTCCCCAACATGCTGGGTACTCATTTTACCAAACTTGGAAGGGTGGACTGCTGAGTCAACCTTGAGTCTGTCAGGATTGAACTCAGGATATGAGCACAGTTTGGGTTGCACAGTTATAACAGTTTAACCACTGTGCCACGAGGCATCATTCTCAACCTAAAATGCAGCAAAGAGGATATTAATGTCAGATAAAAATAAAATAAAAATTAGAGGAGGGAACTTAATTTGAATTGCTGTCCATACCTCCTACGATTCTCTTATAAAACTCTGCCACAGAATTTTTCTCCCATAGTGAGTTTTCACAGCCACTTCCCAGTAGCTTCAGGAAGTCCATCTTTCCAGTGCCTTTAATATTCCCTGTGGATGCATATCCGTTTGTGGTGCTGATTTGAAGCTATCTGCTCTCTTCCATAAAAGGCCTGAGTGCCAAGGTTTTCATTACTTCCTAATGGCCCATCGTCCAGCTGTATGTATTTTTCTTTTTAAAAACAAATTTTAAAAAAATGAAACCTTAAGTAGCTCAAGCCAAGCTAGCCCGGTCATTGATTTCACTTTCCTTGTCTGTTAATGGGTAGATCTACTCCTTCATAAATCTTTCCTGTGATAGCCCTTCACGATATGTCTCCACCCCTGGGGGGTCAGCATCAATTCGTCCTCTTCATGTCTACCTGCCCTTGAAACCCAAAATGGTTCCCTTTCTGCTTACATCCTTTCCTGTATTTTAATTGCAGCTTTTGTTGTTTCCATTACCTTTTCTAACATTTTCTCCCCAATTTAGTACACAAACTCTCGCCGCCACAGAGCTCAGGTGGTATCGCTCCCCCGCGCCAAGTGCTGGACCGGGAGAGTGGGCTTCAGTGAGGAAGAGGCGGCAGCAGCTGCCTTTAAGTCCTCACCTCCACAGAGCCCAGGTGGTATCGCTCCCCCGTGGCAAGTGCCAGACAGGAGGAGTGGGCTTCGATGAGGAATAGGCAGCGGCTGGCATTCAGTCCTTGCTGCCATGTAGCCCAGGTAGTATCACTCCCCCGCGGCAAATGCCGGACCAGGGGAGTGGGCTTTGTCGAGGAAGAGGTGGCGGCCAGCTTTAAGTCCTCGCTGCCATGGAGCCCAGGTAGTATCACTCCCCCGCGGCAAATGCCGGACCGTGGGAGTGGGCTTCGGCAACCAAGAGGCAGTGGCCAGCATTAAGTCCTTGCCGCCCCCGAGCCCAGGTGGTGTTGCTCCACCGCAGCATGTGCTGGACTGGGGGAGTGGGCTTCGGTGAGGAAGAGGTGGCAGCCGGCTTTAAGTCCTCGCTGCCATGGAGCCCAGGTGGTATCGCTCCCCTGCGGCAAGTGCCAGACTGGGAGAATGGGTTATGGTGAGGAAGAGGCAGCAGCCAGCTTTAAGTCCTCACCACCATGGAGCCCAGGTAGTATCGCTCCCCGGCGGCAAGTGCCGGACCGGGGGAGTGGGCTTCAGCGAGGAAGAGGCGGCGGCTGTCTTTAAGTCCTCATCGCCATGGAGCCCAGGTGGTATCTCTCCCCTGCGGCAAATGCCGGACCAGGAGAGTGGGTTTCGGCGAGGAAGAGGCAGCGGCCGGCATTAAGTCCTCACTGCCACGAAACCCAGGTGGTATCGCTCCCTCACAGCAAGTGCCAGACTGGGAGAGTTAGCTTCGGTGAGGAAGAGGTGGCGGCCGGCTTTAAGTCCTCGCTGCCACGGAGCCCAGGTGGTATCGCTCCTCCGTGGCAAATGCCAGTCCGGTGGAGTGGGCTTTGGCAAGGAAGAGGCGGTGGCTGGCTTTAAGTCCTCGCCACCACTGAGCCCAGGTGGCATCACTCCCCCATGGCAAGTGCCAGACCGGGGGAGTGGGCTTCGGCGAGGAAGAGGCGGTGGCCGGCATTAAGTCCTCGCTGCCACGGAGCCCAGGAGGTGTCGCTCCCCCACAGGAAGTGCCGGAACGGGGGAGTGGGCTTTGACAAGGATGAGGCAGTGGCCGGCTTTAAGTCTTTGCTGCCACGGAGCCCAGGTGGTATTGCTCCCCTGCCTCAAGTGCCGGACCGGGGGAGTGGGCTTTGACAAGGATGAGGCAGTGGCCGGCTTTAAGTCTTCGCCGCCACGGAGCCCAGGTGGTATCACTCCCCCGCTGCAAGTGCCGGACCGGGGGAGTGGGCTTCGGTGAGGAAGAGGCGGTGGCTGGCATTAAGTCCTCGCCGCCACGGAGCCCAGGTGGTGTCGCTCCCCAACGGCAAGTGCCAGACCGGGGGAGTGGGCTTTGACAAGGATGAGGCAGTGGCCGGCTTTAAGTCTTCGCCGCCACATATATTCAAGATTCATCAGTTTCTGTGCTTCACTAAGGGTAGTGAATGGACGTTTCAATTCCAGTCACCCGTTTGTCCTAAAAAAACAGAGCAACTGTGTGTGTATGCATTCCCTATCCTGGTGTGAAGAGTGATTTTACTAGTGATTCACTAACTTCCCTAACTTCATCTTGAGATGGGATTTAGATAGAGCTCTCTTAACCAGAATATCTTCTCAAATTTTGGGGACTTCTTTGTCTTTCCCTGTCATTCAATTTTGTTTGTATCTTATACAAGCTAATGAAAAGTTGTAGAACACGAAACATCACACAATGTTGTTGCATTTTGCAACCTGTGGATTTTGTTCCAATGATCCAGATTTTTAACACAATGGATGCTGGCCCTAAAACTTCTCACTGCTCAAGGAAGTGAGGAGTGTGCAACACTATTTTTATTTCTAGATTTCAGTTTGAATTACCATGTTTTCTGGCGTAGTCACCTGTCATAACAGACAAGGTAGTCCCTGGCTTTGATGGAAATTTATTAATTATATAAATACCCACTTCCTCCTCCCTCACTAAAAGTCCACCAGAGTCCTCGCCCCCAAAAAGTTGACTTTAAATGCAAATGGGGTGTCACAATCAATTACGCCTTTTCAAAAACTCTTGCTGGTATGCCTAGCCCCAGTGACTGCTGACATCAGCTTAACTTTATCACCTTCTTTAAAGATGAGCATTTTATTCATAAGGCTATGCCTTCTGAATCCAATCAAGTCTTCACATCAATTAGGCAGACTGACATCTGGTTTAACCATGTTTCCCTCTTCCAGGATTCCCACATCTAAATATCTGCAAATGATAAGCCTTAGATTCCACCACACTTGTGTGAGAAGTATTAATTATTAAGAAAATTAATTAGGCAATTAATTAATTGTTGTTGTGGCTATATAATCATCAACTGCTGGGAGGATTTTTGGAGTGACCCACCCTCAACCTCATTAATTTTCACTGAAAGAAAGAAAGAAAGAAAGATTAGGAGCACCACTGTGAACTAGGCACTGTGATACTGGTACTGCTTCAGGTGGGTAAGTATTAGAAAAATCCTACACAACCTGTTTGCCCAGAGATCAGAGTGGCTAGGAAAAAATTAATATACGTGGTGGAAAATGAAGTTTCTGCCATGCAACCTTTAAGTTTCTGGGAAGTTATTGTCTGTAATTCTGTTGACTCACTCTGTTTTTCTTTTTGGCAAATAAGTAAATGCTGGAGGTGTGGCTGTGAATGACTTGTGGCCCCAAATGCTCAGCAGCCTTGATGGGAGATGGAGTCAAAGAGCAGGAGGTTCACAGATACCCCAATGTACAATTGGGGTACAATTCCAACCTTCCAATCAGCAAGTTCAACATCTTAACCACTTGAGCCACTGCAGGCCCATCTACATATATTCATGTGCAAAATCAGTGGTAGCAAATGTTTAAGTCACATTGGGGCTCAAGGCAACCTGTATCAATGTCAATGGTAGACAGACCGTTATAACCTTACTGGTGTGGTCCTTTTTCTCCAGTTGTGAAATAATCTTATAAAAATTAAACAGGTGCCAAGCTGTGAGCTGTTGGGAATATCCCAGAAACCAGGTTCAGGGAGAAGCATGGCCCAGACCACACACAGGAGAAATGTGCCAAGGATCCTGCTCTATAGAATACTTATCCTAATGGTTAATCCAAACTCCACTCCCTGGTGCCTCCTTTCTATTTCTTTGAGGGAAGACCAATGAGCACCTGGGGCTTCCAGATCAATGTAACTCCTTTTAAGGCCTGTTTGCCCACATGAATGGTGTGATTCTATAGGCAGCGCATCAACTCCCAAAGGTTGTCTCCTTGCTACCTCAAAGAGGTCTCTTGGCATCCTTTTCTAAAAGGTTGTCCAGGCTATTTAGGGGAAACAGCGCATTTTGTGTAGGCATGCCTGGGGGAATCTATCTCCATGCGCCACAATCTATTTAGATGCTGGCAAAGGCTAATGTTCTGGGGCATCCCATAAGGACAGTCTTTGAACAACCTCTTCCCAACAGATCAGTCTATTGCACCACTGCCTTAGCAAGCCAAGATGCACACTTGCTACACTCCCATAGGTGCACACGTAGGCTGAAGCTGTCTGTACAGTTGTGAAACTGTGCATGCTGCACATGCTCAGATATATGCTTTCTCTCCAGGCATCTAAAGATGTAATGCTTCGATGCCAAGGAGGTCAAAACAATAGGCTTGTTGATACTGATTGAGCTGTTTGGATGTGAGGATTATGTTAACTGAGTCACAGATAGCTCATGAACAGATTGGGGAGAAGCCCCATCTTGAAACTTTGAGGGATGTCCCTGCCCCCACCTGAAGACCCTGAACTGCCCTGGTTAGGACCTCAATAGGATCTGTGAAGCAATAGGTGGGTACGAAAAATATAGGTTACTAACTTGTATATACAGTACCTGAGGGCTAGAGGTGTGGAATGCATTAGTTCAATAATGGTGAACTTTTTAGAGACCAAGTGCCCAAACTGCAACCCAAATCCCACTTATTTATTGCAAAGTGCCAACACAGCAACAGGGGAGGGAGGAAGCACTCCCATTGGGCTGCTGGGCAGAGGGAAGGGGCAAACTCTGTGCTGGGGGAGGGAGGAAGCGCTCCCATTGGGCTGCTGGGCAGAGAGTCGGGAAATCTGAAATCCTCCACTTCTGATTCCCAGTCCTGTGAGTGCATGATTGCACAGAAAGTCAGAGATGAGATAGCTATGACATTAGCATTGTGTATCATTTTGCCTCATGGGACTGCAGTGGCTCAATTGGCTAAGACGCTGACTGGGAGGCGGAAGGCCAGCAGTTCAAAACCCGAGTACTGCATGACAGAATGAGTGCCCAGCTCTGTCCCAGCTCCTGCCAACCTAGCAATTCGTAAGCAGGAAATTGAAAGTAGATAAATAGGGACCACTTTGGTGGGAAGGTAAACAGCATTCTGTGCGCTCCGGTGTCTAGACATGCCTGCCACATGACCACGGAAATGTCTACAGAAGGAGACAGCGCTGGCTCTTCGGCATTGAATCAGAGATGAGCACTGCACCCTAGAGTCGGATATGACTGGCTTTCGAGCAAGGAAACCTTTACCTATCGTTTTGCCTCAACTAAAGGTGATGGGGGAAACAGCTTGTTTCGATATTAACAGAAGCAAATTAATTTGAGCCTTCAAGATAAGATCTCAGACCACACCTAGATGACACTTAACATCCCAGCCGCGGAAAGTGATAACATCATCGGCTGACTTTGCTGCTGTTGTTCTTTTTCACCGGTTTCTAGGGTTATGAAATACATATTTTGTGTAGCTGGGTAATGCCAAAGTTTCAAAATCCATGTAATTAAGATTAATTTAAGAGCTGTATTGGATCATCTTGTGGCATCCACCCATTAATTAAGCAAACACTTTGAATTTCAGGTGCCTGCCTTAATATTTCACTCCACTCTGGCACAATTTGATTGAAGTTGGCCAAGAAAATTATATATTTAAAAAAATTGCCCAGGTGTACAAGGCAGGGAGTGATCAGTTGAAAGGTGGTTGTTTTCTCCTGGGAGTCAAGTGCCCTCTTCTGGAAGGCCTGCCATTACAAGGGAAGAGGACTATTCTCTATAGGTACATAAGAACATAAGAACAGCCTTGCTGGAGTACAGGCCACAGGAGCCCATCCAGTCCAGCATTGTGTCTCACACAGTGGCTCGCCATTGGCTTCAGGGTATTATTCCCATGCAGATGCCTTCACCTGCTTAGGATTCCCTGGAGATGGCATTGAGAGATATCCTGCCTATCTCTCCAACCAGGCGGAGGTTGTCCTTAGGTAGCCATAATTATAGCCATTGATAGCCTTGTCCTCCATGAACTTGTCTAATCCTTTCTTAAAGCTGTCAAGACTGACAGCTGTCACCACTTCTTCTGGCAGGGAGTTCCATAGACCAGGGATCCTCTGGGTGAAAAAGGACTTTCTCTTATTTGTTTGAGAACTAGCACCCAAAAGTTTCATGGAGTGCCCCCTAGTTCTTGTGTTATGCAATAGGGAAAACGGTTTTTCCTTATCTACTTTGTCCACACAGTGCATGATTTTATAAACTTCCATCAGGTCACTTCAATCAGGTAAGTGAATATAGACACCAACCTCCCTCTTATCTGGTTCTGAAGGGGAAAATCTGACTAGTGAACACAATGTGCCAATTATATAGAAAGTTAAAAGCAATTGACAAAAAAACCCCAAAGAAAACTGTCTCATTCTTATCAGACTAAGCTGTAAGGTTTTGTAGTGACCCGGTACGCAGTCAACGAAGCAGACAACTCATCAACCAGTGACAGTTCTCTTGAGGAACACATTAAAACAACAAGGAACCACCATAATTAGATCTGAATCTACTGTGATTTGCCAAAGAGCCAGAAGGCCAATGTGGTGTTGTGGCTGGAATGTGATTCAGGCGATATGAGTTCTTGTCTGCACTGAGCTAAGCAACTGCACTTGGGCCATTCTCAACTTTGAGCCTATTGAAGGAAAAAAGTGGGACGTGGATGCAGCTATTTAATGGCCACAACCTTAAACATAACAACAAATATTTCTGCCCTTAACAGGCATCAACCTACACTGGAGAGAATACAAAGTCTGCATAACCATAGCTGAACATGCTTTATTGTTATTGTTATTACACAATACCAGACTTCAGAAAACATCTCTATGAAGGAAAAGCTCTCTAGTCATACTCAGGAGCACATTAAGGTTGCCCTTGTTCAAAAGCCAGTTGTACCCGACTCCAGAGTTCAGTACTCATCTCTGTTTATAGCCAAAGGGCAAATGCTGTCTGCGTTTGCAGATGTTTCTGTGGACATGTGGCAGGCATGACTAGACACCGGAGTGCACAGAATGCTGTTTACCTCCCCACCTAAGTGGTCCCTATTTGTCTACTTGCAATTTCTTGCTTTTGAACTGCTAAGTTGTCAGGAGCTGGGGCAGAGACGGGAGCTCACACTATCATGTAGCACTCGAGTCTTGAACTGTTCACCTCCCAGTCATCAACTTCAGCGTCTTAACCACTAAGCCGCCACCACAGTCCCTAATTCTCCGTTGGAAAAGAGGCCACAAGAAAATGTTATGCTTAGAGAAACAAAGCAAGCTGCAAGTCATAGCCCAAGATGGATAAACATATGGGAAGAATGAAAACCACCCTTCCACTAGCAGAAACGGTAAAAAAGTGACAAAATTATTTTTGAGGTTTTTTTTCCTATAGAGGCATCTTTCAGATTTTACAGCTGTTGGGAGTTATACGTTCTATGTATTTTTTATAATCCGATCTGCTCACATCAGAAGTGAAAAATACAAAGCTTTGTAAGGGTAGAATATGCTGTCATTCTTTGTTTTATTTCTACACCCGCCTAAGGATGTGCAAGGCCAACCCGTTGATGTACATATTAAGAGCCCCCTGCTGGCAGTATGTGGAACTAAATATACTAGCCTCATTGGTATCCTTCCTTTCATGCACTGAGGGTTGCTTCACACATTTTTTTTTTTGTTGAAAAAAAGTACCAAAATGGAAATGATTTGCATGTAGGAAATGTAAAGAAATGCCGTGTGGACTACCTCATGGGATGGCTGCACATGGATGTATTTAATACATGTGCAATATTGTGAAAAAGCAGATGTGCAATGACCATCATACATTCAGATCTACACCTGAGTGGCAAACTCTATGCATTTTCAAAGATGTAAATAAGGGTTAGCAATGCAAAAGTTGTCTGTAGGCTTTACACAGGATTAGGCGTGGGGTGCATCTAGTGCTACAACCCAGCCCTGCTTGCTTGTTTAGCCCTGTCCAGGGCTTTTATTCTTCCTGCCCGGGTGTCCCCCATTTTACAGGGACCGGGGATGTTTTATGGATACTTTATGGATGTTTTAGATAGTTTTAGTATTTGGTTTTAATTAGCATGAGGGATGAGTTTCAACTAATTTTTGTGAGCTGCCTTGAGTCACTGAGGTGAAAAAGGTGGCCACATAAATCTGAAAAATAAATAAATAAATAGTCATGCCTGGTTTGACCCATTGAAATCAATGGAAATTTGTTGCATTCTTGAGTAATTTGACCCCTTGGATTCAATGCCCTTGCTCGAAAGCAAGCCGTATCCAACACTAGGGTTCAGTGCTCATCTCTGTTTATAGACAAAGAGCCAGTGCTGTCTGCATTTACAGACATTTCCGTGGACATATGGCAGGCGTGACTAGACATCGGAGTGCATGGGATGCTGTTGGTTCAATACATTTCCTCTAAACCATCATCTTGGTCTTTCTGCTATTAAAGCAACTAGTTGGTGCTAAGGATTGAAGTGAATTTAGTTCAGTCTGCAACTTAAGTGAACCAGTCTAATTCACATTTCTTGAATTAGTATGTGAATCAGCATAGAGCTATTCTTTGGATTGTTCACTTCACTGAATTTTACAACCAACATTTTAAAAAAAAGCATACAAAATTATTTTGGGAAATGTGTCTCTAAAAGATTTATTTATTTATTTATTTATTTATTTATTTCAATTTCTATGCCGCTCACTCAGATTAAAACCAGACATAAAAACACATTTGAAGCACTTCTAGGAATACACCACAATATTGTCTTCCTTACCATCATTTGCTGCCATTCCTTCTAAGCTGGTATACCTCTACCTATAGCTGGGGTACATTGCTCTAATTTCCCCCCTTCTTTTTCCTGAGGTGTCAGTGTAACTCTACATGTGTTCTCATTCTTGGGGAAAATGTTCATGATTATTTCATTTTGTGGCAGTAATGGAAAATACATTTTAGTGCTTGTGTTCCACATTTGCAATTCATGTTTCCATACATGATTACATTAAGTCTGTGTTCTGTCATTTTTGATGAATGTAGCTTGTTTTCCATAAAAAACAGACCCCAGGATGGAAAGTGACAGAAGTGAAGCTGTAACAAAGGGTGATTAATTTTTCATAACCACAGAACCAAAAGCCAGAGGAAGTCCCTAGGAACCTTAAGGGCAGCTTAGGAAGGGGAATAAGGAAAAGGGCACTTCGGCTACACAGAGGTGTGTGACCTGTAGCTATCACGGCAGGAGTGGAAGAGTAATGATGGGTCCATGATAGCCAACAATGGTACTTTCCCCTTTGCTAGAGGTTGACAAGACTGGCTTTTCATTATCAGTTCAGTGGTTCAAATGTCAGCCGTGAGTGAAGTTTGCATTAGCTGATAGACCTCTTCTCTAGAGGAGGGGTCCTGGCTTGGTTGGGGAAGCATAGCCTGGCATGATGAAGGCCCCAGGTTCAGTCCCTGGCATTTAAAGTAGATCATGTAACAGGATTTGGAAAGGCCTTTTTTGCCTGGAGAATCAAAAATTGTGATTACTATAAACAATATGGGGCTTTAGAGCAGGGGTTCCCAACCTAAGGCCCATAGACCGGATCTGGCCCATGGTGCCATTTCATGAGGCCATTTGAGAAACAAATGGCTACCCCCTTTGAAGCTGTTGGGGGAAAATGGCTGCCCCCATCATGCAGGCAGGGCAAAATGGCCATCCGGCCTTTGAAGCAGACTGAGAAAGCGTGACCTGGCCCTCAGCTTGGAAAGGTTGGGAACCCCTGCTCTAAAGCAAACATCCTAATTGCTAAGGGATGGAGGCTTCAACTCAAAGCAGTTTTTGCTTAGGCTATTTTGTGGGATAGGAATGTATAGTAGCCAAAGAGTACATTGGCTAGAATGGGTAACTTAATAAGAAATGACTTCTCTCCTACTTCCTAAGTAGCATTAAAAGGAAAACACGAACATAAGTATCATGACATAGCAGGGCTGATCCAAGACATGTATGCATTTCCATCAACAACAGAATGCAACTGGATGGAAAGATGATTCAGAATTTTGAAATATTTCTTTCCTGGATCGCAGTTCTCAGATTCCCCTGGTCAGTGGACTTGCAAAGTGGTGGATTTTGAGAAGTGTAGTCTTAAAAAAAAAATCCCCTAGCTTTGGGTTCTGTACAAAACCCTGTGTTTCCTGAGGTAATGCCCGCCTTGAAAAGCTCTGAGGAGGAAAATGCATGGTGAAAACAGCTTGAAAATGTTGTAGAACAAAACAAAAACATGACATGATGTCTGGGAAAGGCCATGAAAAACAATCATGGCCAAAACAGATTTCGATAATGGGCACCAATTATTGGTTTTATTAATTTAAAAAAGCCACAACACAGAATGATGTCAGATTTTATGGACAGCCGTCTATCTTTTCGACATGTTGAGGGCTATCTTTGGAAGAATAAGGCCACTTCCAGAATCAAATATCTCAATGAAGGCAGGCAAAATTGAAAACAAGAGAGAGGGGGGAGGGAGGAAGGAAAACCAAAGGACTAAGAATTAGGGACAGACAGGGACAGTGTAACAGCTGGGAGTTAAAACGGTTGGTTTTGGGCATCATGTATGCTTATCCTAGTGAAATTCTCCTTAGAACATAGTCTTAAGGACCACTGGCTTAGAGCAAACACTTGCCTTGCAAGAGCAAGAGCAAGAGGTGAATTAATCCAAAACCAAGCCTTTCCACATCTCATCCATTCCTATATTAATTGGATGGGCAGTACTAAGTTTTCTATCAGCAAAGGAGGATGTAGCTCTATCAAAAACACTACTCTGATTTATAATGATGATTGTTGTTTTTTTAAAAAAGACACAATTCTATTGGCATTCTTCTGCCAAACTACAGGTCATACATGGACAATTTACACAGAGATTAGATGGTCTGCTTTCTGATATTCCTCACCCTGGGGCAACTCAAGGCGGTTTACATGTCATAAGATATACACAGGGCCCTAACGGCTCCTCTACTGCTCACCCAGGCCTTGGGTGGGCGAGAGTCCAGGGGGGGGCACAAATGTAAAAGCTGCCTCTTCCCCCCCAATGGTTCCTCTTCTGCCCGTAGGGCTTTCCAAATTGCCAATAGCTGCAGCTCATTGATGTGGAGCTGCTTCTCTCTTGAGGTCCACAAGTCATGGACCATGCAATGGCCACAGTGGGCACCCCAGCCCCCGAGGCTCGCATCTGAGATGACTCTGGCTGTGCGTATGGGAGGTTGAAAGGGAAGGCCACCAGTCAGATTCCTGGGGCATGCCCATCAGCAAAGCTGAAGGGCCAGGTGCCTTGGGATTGTGAGACATTTGAACTGTGGGTCGGAATGTGGTCTGAAGTTCCTCAGCAGCCAGGTTTGCAGGGGTCGCATTCTGAGACGGGCATGTTGAACCACTGACACCGTGGAAGCCATGCACGTGAGCTGCTTTTGGGCAATGAGGGCTGACGTTGTGCAAACCGGCAGGAAGCGGTTCATAAGCTTCCTTATCTTCTGGATCCGTGGGGTGGGGAGGAAGACTTTGGCTGCCCGGGAATTCAGGGTTGCCCCTATGTACGGCACCACCTGTTGAGGGGTGAGAATGGACTTCTGTGGATTGATGGTGAGTCCTATCCTCAACATGAGGTTGACGGTGAGACGTACAGCTTTGAGCGCTTGTGTTTGAGACGGCGCTGACAGGAGCCAGTTGTCTATATACGGGAAAATCACTATCCCCATGGAACGGAGGTAGACTGCTACTGGCACTAGGCATTTGGTGAATATGCGTGGGGCAGTAGCAAGGCCAAATGGAAGGGCCCTGAACTGGAACACATGCTGCCCTAGCACAAAGCAGAGGTAGTGGTGGTGGCAGTGCCGTATTGAAATATGAATGTATGCGTCTCAAAGGTCGATGACTGCAAATCAATCATTTTGCTGGAGTAGTGGCAGGATGCCCTGCAAGGTGACCATTTGGAACTTTCACTTGGTGATGAATTTGTTCAGATGTCTGAGATCGAGGATGGGACGCCATCATCTGTCCTCCTTTTTGACTGTGAAGTAGCGGGAGAAGAAACCCTTTCTGTTGTGTGGATAGTGGACGGGTTCTATGACATGCTTGTCCCGCAAAGTGATGACCTCTTCTTGAAGAACCTGAGAGGGAGTAGTGGTTCGAACGAGTCCAATAGGTGGGAGCCGTTCGAATTCTATGGATACCCATGTTTTATAATGGTGAGGACCCATTTGTCCATAGTGATGGACTCCCATGCTGGTAAGTATGGCCAAAGAGTAGGAGGACGTGATTGCATGAAGGGGAGTGGGTAGGGTGACGTGGGTAGAATGTCAGTTATGGCTCTTGTGCTTTTTCTCCCAGCCTTTGTTGCCGTGCTGAGGATGAAAGCATTGCCTCTGATATTGTTGGTGTGACCAGAACAGAGCTTTGGACCTGTGTCCAGAGGAGGAGTGATGCTGAGTGGTGTAGGATTGAAAGGGCTGATAAAGGCGAGGTTGGTAGCCTTGTTGCTTATTGTAGTAGGGCTGGTTCAGCCCTAGCTTGCCTCATAGCTGTGTTTTTCTTTTTCTACAGGTTTTCCATGATGTCATCTGTACCTATGTTAAAAAGGCCTTCGCTGTCAAAGGGAATATCCTCTATGCGATGTCTGGCATCATCAGTCAGGCCAGTGGAGCACAACCATGAGTATCTTCTAGTGACGATAGCGGTCGCCAGACTTCTAGAGGCAGCATCTATGGAGTGGCTAGTAGACCTGATTTGTTGTGCGGCTAGTAAGGAGCCCTCCTCCATAAGTGCCCTTGCCGCAGACGTGGAGTCCTCTGGTATGGATTAAAGCAAGGGCTCCAAATTGTCCCATAGGTGTCCCTGATATGCGCCCATCATAGCCTGATAGTTCGCTATGCAGATAGATAGTGATGAGGACGAAAACAAGCAACGCCCCAAGTGATCTAGCTTCTTACCTTCTTTCGAGGCTGGAGTGGCGACCTCGCGATTCCTAGCCTTCCCCTGGGCTGTCTTCACTACAATGGGTTGGAAATTGGATTCTTTAATAGAAAACCAGATTCCTGATCGAAGACTCTGTAGAATCCTTCGATGCGGCAAGAAACATTCTGAGAAGTGGAGGGTTTCGACCAGATGACGGAAGCATTCCCACAGAATACTCACTGCACACCTTGCTGGGAGCAAGCAGAGTCCTGCTTTGTTGCGACATGCACTGCCGTCAGCCACTACAGGTGCACTGCCGTGTGGTCCCCCTCCTTTCCAACTCTTTCTGCGTCCACGTCTAGTCTCGCCGGCGGTGCCTACGGACGCGAGTGGGTGAGAGGCAAACTCCAACAACATGGATATGAACTAACACAACCGGACCAATCATGGGTGGTACCTTACGCAACACTTCACTAACATAGTCAAAATCCAAATTTTTCCCTGACTAGCTACATTTCCCCTGACTTTTCCCTGATTTCCAGACCATTTTCATTTCCCCTGACTTTCCCCTGATTTCCAGGTTTTCCAGATTTGTGGCAACCCTTGCAGATTCTACAGATGACACTTAGGGGAACCCTCTAAGCAGAGCACAGACTATTCTAGGAAGATACTATTCTTTTCCTCAGGCAACCACGCTGAAGTCCAGCCAAGAAATAACAGTCCCCAAGCTGCCCTCGTTGTCTATTAGATAACAAATAATACAGCACTTAAAGTAAATATTGAAGAGGAAAATCCCTCTCCACATCCTTTATAGTGAGTTCATTTTGAGTCATTTCTCTCTCTTTCCCCCTCTCCAATTGAGAATATTTTATTTTTCCCCACAAATAAGGTGAGTCAGCATTCGGTTCTTCCCCCAACAGCAGTCTTTGGCTCTAATTCAGTTTAAGGATGGCAACCTTTGACTCCTTTTTACTATTCTAACCCACCTAAGAGAACACTTAGCAATTTCTCCCTTCTTTGCTGTAGAGAATCTGGGTGGGGCAGAAATAAGAGCAAGAGATGGTAAAGGGGGGGGGGGGCTGCCAGGGAAGGGAAACAAACTTTCACATAAAATTATGGTATATGGATAATTGAGAAGTTTAAAAACATGAATCTAATTGTGCCGTCCCTCGAGAAGCCGATATTGAGCCCTCCTATAAAAGGCTTGGAGTTACCCGATGGTGATTTATTGCTAAATCCTAGTATTTTTCAATACATTATAGTTTTTAAATTGTGTTTAAATTGAGTGTAGAAGAGCAGAGGCCATTAGGAGATACAGAAATGATGATTATATTTAAATATTCATGCACGCAGTACCTTATTATTGAATCTGAACACTAACAAAATCAATATTAAGTGCGGTTTGACATGAATTTATTTATGAATTTCGACTCTCTAAGTACTGTATTTTTTCACTCAAAAATGGTGGGTATAATGTAGTAATGATATCAAAACAGAGTGTCAGAGAGCATTAGCTGAGGAGGTTATAAACCTTCGTATTACGGGGCCCCGTGCCGCCCTCAAACGTGCTTAGTGCACAAAACTGAAATGCTTTTATTTATTTATTTGAAACACATATAACACACGCACACTCTCTCTCTCTCTCATAGAGGAAGGAAATTCACGGTTGAAAATTGCACTGCAGAGGGTTTCCTTTCAGGACGGGCATAAAGAGGAGGTGGCAGGTTTTTCAACAGACGGATTTGGAAAAAGCAATTATCTGAATGCGGCAGCAGTAGTGGCGAAGGGTTGATATGCTTTTTTTTAAAAAAAATGGAGATAGGAACAATGAGATTGCCAAAAGAGAGTTCAGATCACAAGACTACCCTAGGACACTTAACTTCTAGCAACCTCAAAACTTTCCCTCTTCAAGAACAGTTCTTTGCAAAAGCAGTGAAGGCTGTTCTTCCTTGGAATCATGCCTAGAAGGATATGTTGCCCAGCTTAGCATTTTAAGGATATTTGAAAGAAGTCCGGGTGAGGCCATGAAGAATGAATGACATGCTAAAGGACATTTTTAGTGGTAAGAGACACTCAAGACAGTTTGATTTTTAGATGTAGCCGATGACCAGGATGAGGGAATTTGTAGTTCTACACCATCTGGCACATCAAATGTTTTACAACCCTGCTCTAGAACCATAACATATGATCTTTTTAATCATCTTTATTATACATTCACCTCCTCCATAATGGAAACCACTTCAAACATGTGCAAGGAACACATGCCAATGGCGTGAATTGGTTTGAAACAGAAGAAGGCAGAAAATAGGGGGAAACCTATTTTCGGTGTAAGCTGCAGAGAAGGACACATAACATGACTGAGATTCAAATCCTAGCTCAGCATTAGAATTACTTACTATGGCACAGACTAGCGTCTACCAATCACCGTATCTATTTCACAGTCTGTAATGGGAGGGAATAAATGTGAATTCTTCTTTAAAATGTGTAGCACAAAAAGACTGTAGCCAGTATCTTCAGAAAGAAGAGAACAGAAGAGTCAAAGTTCAGAAACATGGAGAGAAAGAATTCCTTATTTTCAGATTGACAATAATTTTAGTAGCCAACTCCCCCACCCCCCAAAAATACCTTTAACAGAATTTAAATGGATTGGATGAATCAGAAGCATAAACTACATATAGTAATACCATGTCTCTTATGGCGTATTACTACAAATGTATCATTACTCTAAAAGAATATGCGAAAACAGAGCTACATTAATCTGGGATACGGTTGACAATTTATACTTTTACAGGAGAAGACATGTACCTGTGAGAGCTGAATTACAGATGACCCTAGGAAAATTTGCAAAGGTTAAATATTTATGTATGTAGCTTATGAAGATACAGGAATCCTGCAGGTGGTCTGACCCTGTATTTATCTATCTATCTATCTATCTATCTATCTATCTATCTATCTATCTATCTATCTATCTCTCTCTCTCTCTCTCTCTCTCTCTCTCCCACCCCCCCAGATGCCTGTTAGCCCATAAAATTAAGGCTGGCAGCATAGCATGCCAGAGGAATGATAGTGCCAAAATAGAAAGATGAATTCCAGAGACAGGCTCATATTAACATAAACAGTTTGGCACTTTGTATCTTTGTAGTTAAGGATAGTAACATTTGTCAGCTTTGCTTTGTTACGTCTTTACTTTCTATAAAAATCTGCATATTTCTTTAAATATTTCCACTCAAATATGACGAAATTTGCACATTTTGGCAAAATATTAGAAACAAGCTGCAGGAGAAGTCTCCCTCATTTGCACTGGTTAAATTCAACAGTTATTCTCAGACTTAAGAGTAAAAAGCCACACTTATTTTACTGCAGGGGTGCTAAGGATGATCAGCTTTTTTGAGAGAGAGAGAGAGAGAGAAGTGGGGAGCTGGCAATTTAACATAGAAACATCAACATGTTTTAATACAGAGGAACTGAAAGACAGACTTTTAAAGCAAGTCCTGGTCACCCAGCTAGATAAATCTTTATTCTCTGTTTCTTCCATATCCTGAATTTTAAAATTTATGTTCTTCACATCCTGAATATGAAGTAATTCAAATGTGGCAAATTCTTATAGAATATGAACTAAAGCAAATATTTATCCTATTTTTAATGATGACTGCTCTACCATCTAAGCTGAATTTGCTAAGTTGTTTGAGTTAGGAACAGTCTAGTTCACTGTACAACATGTGGATTACAGCTATGAACCACATTTTTAAATATCAAGTACTGCATTATTATTACAAACTGCTCGGTTAACATAAAAATCATATAACAAAAGGAAATCAATAGAAAATAGTGGCTTGGTTTACAATTTCCCCCCGAAAAGGATTAATTGGTTTTCAATGCATTCCTATGGGAAACTGCATTTCGGTTAAAGTATTTTGTTTTTCAATGCATTCTTATGGGAAATTTGGTTAAACGTCCCAGAGAATGCATTAATTACATTAACTGAGGTTCCACTGTATCTGGAATACCCCTTGCAATCTTGACAGATTGTTTTCTGTTTATGCCTTGGAAATGACACACCTTGATACTAGCTGCAAACATGTTTATTCTAGCATTTAAGCAATTGTCTCCAGCCTAATAACCCATTTCCCCCCTCAACTTTTCACTTTGCACACAGAGATTGATAGCAAACAAATGAAGCTATGAGCTGCTGACTGCTTTATAGTGAATTGCTGCTCAAAATCATTTCTCCTCAGTTTCTTTCACAACCATTCCATCTCTCCTGCAACCCACTTTTCCGTTCCTTTCTCTTTTCTGTCCAAGTACCGTTTCCCAGGCTCTTAATGGATTGGCCAAGATCCTGGGGGAGTCACAAAGTGACATGGAAATGCTTGTAAAGAATCCCCTCTTGGGAAGAATTTCATCATAGAGCAATGAAACAAAAGGGAATCATGCTGATCACATGCCACAGGAAGCTTTTGGCCATGCCAAACATCCATGCAAATGGACCTCATTAAAATTAATTCCTTTTTGTTTTGTTCTGTTTTAATCTGAAACAATAAGTATCACGATTCTAGTTTCTTTAAATGGGCTATAGACAAATTCTGATAGAAAATAAATTTTGTGTCAGAAATTACTCTGGGTTGAAAGGATTTTTGCTGGAGAAACTCCACTCAGGGGATGCTCGAATGAGTCTCCTTTCATGTCCCCAAGATCCGTCATGCAGCCGTTGGGTATCAATGAGTCTCCATCCAGTCTCCAAGCTCAGCACCTTAACCACTAAGGCACCGCAGAGCTGCATTCTGATAGTGATTTCTGTGTATTGCTCTAATGATCATGCTGTGACTAATAATAATAATAATAATAATAATAATAATAATAATAATAATAATAATAATAATAATAATAATAATAATAATAATAATAATAATAATAATAATAATAATAATAATAATAATAATAATAATAATAATAATAATAATAATGTGTCAGAAATTATTCTGAGTTAAAAGGATTTTTGCAGAAGAAACTCCACTCAGGGAATGCCCAAATGAGGCTCCTTTCATGCCCCCAAAAGCTGGGACAGAGACGAGCGCTCAATCCATTATGTAGTACCCGGGTCTCGAACTGCCGACTTGCCAGCCTTGCTTATCTATATATAAAACAGAGGCAAGCTTCTTAACTACTGAGCCGCCACTGTGACAATTGTGAGTCAATGATACAGAGTCCATGAATCCATGTATGCTGAGATCCTGAAAGCTAATGCCCCCAAAGATCACGATCTTCATGATAGCAATATGTTGTTACAGTATCAAGCGTATTTGGATGTGTGACATCATCACAAAGCCCATTTAGAGTAAGGGCAAAGCTTTCAGCCTTCATTTTGAATGTCCATATGCAGGACATCTCACAGCTCACTTTGAGCACTCTGAGTTAAATGTGTGTACATTTTGCTACATTTATGTTAAATGCACCAAGGATTTCAGTTCAGCCCAAATCTTAAATTTAGCTAGAGGAGATGGAGTCTTGGTTTTAAGAAGAGACTTCAGGCTGGCAGAAGCACCTTTTGGGATACTGGTGTGAACTTAAATAAAACTGTAGAGCTGGGGTTCTCAACCTACGGCATGGGGGCCGGATGCGGCCTGCAACACCATTTCGTATGCCACCCCCCACCGCCTCTGCTACACCTGGAAGTGCCATGTGTGTTAGGCAGGGCAAAATGGCTACCCAGCCCCCAAAGCTATCTGAGGGAGCGTGACCGGGCCCTCAACTTGAAAAGGTTGAGAACCCCTGCTATAGAGGATGGATCTGTTAATACTGTAGTCATGGTTGCTAAATGGGATCTCCAAATGCAAAAGCATTATGCTTAGCAGCCTGTGTTTTAAGAACATAAGATAAACACTTCTGAACTAGATTATGAACCTATATGGAAAAGCATTCTGCTCTCACAGTGGCCAATCAGATGTTCTGGGTTAACCACAAGCTGGATATAAGTGCAACTGCATCCTCCTATATGTCTTTCAGAGCAATTGATATACAGAAGCCTATTGCATTTGATAGTAGAGATTATTCAGTCACCCAGGCTAGTAGCCCCTTAACTCCTGATTTAGGAGGAGCCCCCATAAGATGTTAACTTTTAGCAGGTATTCCTGGAAACTGAAGCTTCTGTTCTCTGTGTCTGCTCAGAACAGTCAGTTATTCCTTAATTTAGCAGCTCTTCCTCCACAGAAAAGTCATCATTGCTATATTTTTCAAAGCTAACACAACCACTTAATTCTACCCCCACAACCAAGTTCCTGAATCAATATTTTAATAGGAGTGTTACAAGGAAAAATGCTTTTTGTCTGTCCTCCTACAACCCATCCTATCGTTTCAACCTCAGCTCTTTCTCATTAAATCAGTGTGACGAGATTTTATTTTAATTCCTTAACTATGTGAATATCCCGGAAACCTAAAATCCCCAAAGCACAGCAACCAGGTTCTGAAAGCATCCAAATCACATCGAGAATGAACAGCTTTGATGGAATCAGATCCTTCTTGGCTATTAAGAGGAAAGTGCAGGCAGGCATCTGTAAGTGACAAAAGAAGGAAACAGCCAGCGCTTGACATGGATGGGATGTGAATTTTACATTTTCGTTTTTTCAGCAAGAAATTCCCCAAGTTTGATTTTTCAAAATAAAGATGGTGGAAGGAAAATGAGATTTAAAGAATACTTGTGTGTGGAAGAAAGTAGGGCAGACAAATTTGTCAATCCAACCATACAGATATGATCGTTTAGCTCTTAGAAATCTGCCTTCAAATTGCTGTGTATTCAACCATCTTTGTGGCTGTTACCTCTCTTTTATGCTCCTCATCTTTTAATAGCAACATGGCTGACCAGTTATAGATACATGTTGAGAAGAGCTGTAGCTATTGAATGCAGCTGACGCGAATGGTTGTTCATTTCATTTTTGATCAAAACATAATCCCAAACTTACCTTTTTAAATCAAAGAGATAAACTTGCGACTGAAAAGTAAAACTCCGGGTTACGACGGAGGTCTGTTCCAACAGCCTCTATTGTAACTAAAAATTCTTTTAACCCAAAACATCCATAGGGATGCATTGAATTTTTTTTTAAAGGTCCTGAATTGATTGTTGTAAACTAAAACAAATACATTAAAAATTTGTAAACTGGGATGGCATTTCCATAGGATTTGCCATTGTAAACTGGAGCAAACTTAAACCAAGGCGGTTGTAACCCGGGATTTTACTTTACAGTATTTATAAATCTCCCAACCTTAAGCAAACATATGAGGAAACTAAATGAATTAATAAATGTATGGTTATAAATAAAACTTATCAAATGGAAATGTTGCAGAGCAAAATTCACCATGCTGCACAAGCAGAGTGTGGGAAAAGATCATTACTTGCATATAGAGGAACTATTTGGATCAAGATATGAAATATTTCTATTACAGTACTTCAGTCTAATATGAAAGATATACATTTATATTTTATAAATGAAGATTCCTAGGGTGAAAGTTGATTTTTTTAAAAAATTTATTCTACCACTTGAAGGGGAAAAACATACCAAGCATTTAAAAGGGATGAAGTAATTCTCCTTGACACAAAATACACTAATTCTCATAGGGGAGGGGTTTGGAAAAACAGACACCTCTTTTCCAGTAAATCGATGTCTTTCCCTCTAATTTTATTTCGAATATAAAAGGGAGCCTCTTGAAAAGTGCTTAGGAGAGCAGAAAGGGGGGGAAATGGTGGGGTTGCATGCACACTCAACATCATTCTCTGTGTATTAAGAATCCCATCCCCACATTTTATTGTTACTGTCAGCCTGCAAAAGACGGTGCTTAAAACAAAATAATACATAATGTATTACAAGAGCATAAACATCAGCAGTCATTTTTATCTTTAAAAGAAAATGCAAAAGACAACAAGCCAAAACCCCAAAACCCAATCAACCCTTAAAGCATAGGGAGATGGGGAACTTGAAGAGCTTTAAGATAAATGTTAGCTGCTATGAAAGTCAAAAAGGTATTAGAGGAAATAATGGAATGAGAGCCTCGCAAAGATCTCCTTGGTATTTGAGTGGACCTCATCTCAGTACTTGACATGGGATGAGAAAAGGATGGATGATGAAGAGAATGAATAGATGGGCAAAGAAGGGCATAGAATCATAGAAAAATGGAGTTGGAAGGGCTTTTTTAGGCCATCAAAACCAACCCCCTGCTCAATGCAGGAGTCCAAATGAAAGCAGATCTGACAGAGGGTTATCAGATTCTTTCTTGAATGTTTCCAAACGTTGGAACGCTCACCAACTCTTCGGGCAGATGGTTCCACTGTCATCCTGCTATAACAATTAGTCCCCCCCCCAATCTGATATGCAGCCTATATCTGGTCTCCTTGTTTGAGCCCGTTATTACATGTCCTGCACTCTTGGATGATGGAGAACAGATCTTGCCCTTCCTCTTGATGATTATTTTTCAGGTAGAGTTGAAGAGTGCTATCATATTCCCCTCTTGGTCTCCTTTTCTCAATGCTAAACATGCTCAGTTCCTTCAGTCTTTTCTCACATGGTTTGGTTTCCAGTCCTCTGATCACCCTTGCTGCACTTCTCTGTACCTGTTCTAGTTTGTCTGCATCTGTCACACTCCTTGTCTACGCTCCAGGGAGACAGCATACCTGATGGTTCCATTGATCTTCCTGGCAGATTTTTGTTTCAGTTCCACACAGTGTGTGTGGGTCTCTTACTACAACTACTGTTATCTTCTTTTTGTAGGATGTGGGTTCTGCGTCTCGGGCCTTCAGGTTCTCCCATGCCCTCTCTTAGGGGCTCTCTTGTCTTCTTCTGCATGCAGTCCACAAACACTCCTCCTCAAGAATCTGGGAACAGTTTTGCAGTTCCACTGCTAAAGAGTTTCTTCTTCTTTTGCTCCTGTGACACTTTCCCATGACACTTAACTCTGTTATCTCATCAACATTCTCTTCATTTTGCCTTGTTGTTCTACCTCTAGTGTTTCCCTTGACTGCTGTAGTTCAAGAGTTCTGTCTATGTACTCTTTATCTTCTCTTATGCTGTTAAGTGTGGCAACTCACTACTCTACTTCTTCTTCCAAGAGTGCTACCAACTTACACTTGCTGCATGCGTATGCTGTGTTGTTCTCAGGCACGAAGATAAACACTGCAGGTCACCACTGAAGACTCTCTTTCCTCCATCATCTCTGCATTTATAGCTTTCTGTTTAAATCTTAAAACTCTTTTCTTTGTATTCCCAGGTGCTACTTAAAGCTCTTGGCAGTTGTCAGGCTACCACATCCCTTTTCCTTGGACCCCTCTTCATTCCTCTAGACTGGGCCATACCTCTTCCTGCCAGGTTGAGCACATGGTTCTTCTCTGGTGTGCTATGTTCAAAGTCAGCAAGCAAAGGGGCATGGAAGAGAAAACCTTTCAGCAGAAGAGAAACAACTTAAATTTCTCAGCAAGAAGAGTACTGCTGGGGGCATGCTAGGATCTCTTTACCTACTTGGATTTATTTACTGATTCAATTCCTAAGAGACAATTTCAATTTTTTTTAAACAGGGCAGGCATCTGGCAATATTATATTATTTGCTAATGTACATAAAGTAAAAGATTTAAAAGCAGCAACTGGAAGTTGTAATTGCATTTCACATTTTATAAAGAGGGCCTTATTTGGGCAAAATATCTGTAGACATGTAAAGGAAAATCACAAAAGTTCAAAAGACCTTAAAGAATTGGCCAAACTTTCTCATAGGGCAATCAGGGGGATCTCAGGAATATGTATGATTTTCATTTCCCAAAGCAAAAACAGCTAAAGCCAAGTAAAGTGGTTGTTACAAGTCTGTTGAAGACAAGCAAGAGCAACGAAATGGTGGTCTGGGTGAGTGGGTAAATAATTAGTCTCATTTAGGAAGTAGGGAATATTCTGGCAAAGTCAGATTTTCAGGGAATATGTTGTGGAGCCACTGATCAACTATTCCACATGCCGGAATTTGGCTGTGTTATCCTCTTCCTCAGGCATAGAGAGGCCTGCACCAATGGCACCAATTTTCCTCAAATGTTTGGAAGTTTACAGAGACTTTGAGACAAGAGAGAATGCTTGTGGGCTCACGGATAGAGTCTTCTTTCTACATTGAGAATGTTCACGTTAAATATTTCAGCTGACATCTGGATATAAAGTCTTATGAACATCTGGATTCCAGCCCTCACTCCTTTTTTCCCCACAGCAGTCAGCAATTACCTTTCATTTTCAACCATTTCCAGGTGTCCTCAGGGAGCTTTGCCTGCCATTTCCTTACATGGCAGCCTTAGATGCTTTACTTTATATTGTACAGAATACAGTGGAAGGGCCACAGAGGCCATATGTATGGCACAGCTTGTAGGAAGCACTTTCTCTCAGGGTAGTCAAGAGGCAGAGGAGGAGGGGAATGCATGTCAAGAGAGGGTGGAATAGAGCAAGAATGTTAAGCAAACTCAACAAAAAGAATATTGCATTTCCCTCATATTATAGATACATAACCACCCACGAAACTCCAAGACCATTTGTACAACACACTTTAAAAAGGTCAGGATCCATCAATGAAATGGTCAAAGTCTTGTATTACAAGAAAAGTGACTTCCGTGATTTGCCTAGATTATACAAACTGAGTACATTTCAGATATAATTGCTTATCCATATATAAAACAGAAGTGTTTGTTCGTTTGTCCTGCATAGAAATCACACCCCTGCACTGATCACACTTAAATTTGGCACACGTCTACATTGGGCATACGGGAGTGCACCTATACCTGGGGCCAGATGTGGGGATGTATGCCCCTAAATTGATCTGCAAAGGGAAGTATATTCGACAGGAGGTTGTGTGTATGACCCAATGTTGTCATAGTGGTGCTAATGTCATAGCCCCAGGTAGGTCATCCGATTGTGACATCATCATGATGTAATTGATCTGGCTAATGTCACAGTCCCAATTAGGGATGCAAAGGAGACACATGTATGGGAAGGATAAGGGCGGACCATTGACAGAGAAGCGGGATTGGTGAGGGAAGAGATAGATGGAGTAAGGGAGGCAGGAGTGACCCACATACAACCCACAGTTTCCAAGTGGGAAAGGCTGGCCTATAGTTATAAAAAAAAGAGAGCAAAGCTAGGTAATCAGCTAGTTTTACATAAAATGTTCTTCCCAGATCAGTGTGGTACTATTCTTCTATCTTTTCAAACAGACACAGTTTCAGTGGGTTCCATGACATTCCAGGTAGCTGATTCTCATTTCCATTCCTCTTCAGTTTAGTGTACATTTTTCCCATCAGCACCACAACCATCTTCATTACTAGTACCACTGGGCAAAATGCCTAAATTTTTTAAAAAAATCTCTTTCTAATTTGTACCAAAATGTGACCCACATAGTCAAAAATTCTTCAAAAATTAAACATTTATTCATTGTAACTGATTGTAGGCTTGATGCATTTCTTTGCCAAGTGTTAGAAAGAACAGAGCCACCAGGATTTTTTTTTGCTGTTTGTCAGCTTTTAAAACCCACTTTCAAAGAAATTAAGCAGTTCTCCAATCAATGGTGAATGTGTGCCATTACATAAATATTTTAATTTTTGAACGACACTATGCAAGAAGGCTTTAATGCTGATTTTAAACCAAGAGAATTATCTTTTGCTTTGTAGCAGAGCTGTTATGCTCACTAGCCTGGGTGGGAAAAAGTAGAATTATTGCCATTTCTAAGAAATTTCTTGCCGTTCACACTTGAAGAATGAAAGACGCTGATGATAATACTAATACTAATAATAATTTCATGTCAGAAATTATTCTGGGTTGAAAGGATTTTTGCTGGAGAAACTCTACTTAGGAGACACCTGAATGAGGCTCCTTTTATGTCCCCAAGAGCTGGGACAGAGACAGGCACTCAATCCATCATGCAGTACCCGGGTCTTGAACTGCTGACTTGCTGGCCTTCCAACTAATAAAGGAAGATTCGTAACCACCAATCCACTGCAGCCCATTTAGACACTAAATTCCATTGTGCATAGCTCAAGAGGAATGGCTGGCTACAACTAGCAACCTTTGGAAATACCACAGTGCACAGACATAGGGTAGAAGGAAAGTTCTTTTAAAAATCTGAAATTCACTAGCCTGCTGCAGTAGGGTTCCTAGCACCATCTAGTGATGTGAGTAAATCACAGCATTCTCTTTGCAGTTCCCTCAAACTGCAGGTGCAGTGGATTTAATATATCAACCACAACATGGTTCGCAGTGCCGCACAAAGCTTGGGTTGTTCCTAGATTCTTTCCTGATAGAGACAGGAGAGAAACAATAGATTTCCAAGAAAGCTGAGAGTAGTTGAAAGAGCTTAAGTGGAGCAGAAAGGGATAAGGTTATGGAGATGATCTGAGAATAAACAGGTGGGAGGAATGGCCTAACCACCTTTGAATCCATGGGAAAACATGCGAGAAGAATATGTTTGTTACTGTAAGAAGAAAAGAACAAAAATGCCAGCTCTGGTGAAAATTGGGGGACGTAGATGGCAAAATGTGCAATTATCAGCCAATATCTCATGCATGTCACTCAGCAAGGTGTATTAATTTCCCCTGCCATTCCTAGACTCACAAGTCAGGGACAACGAAGAGCAGTTATATAGCTTAATAGTGTGTGAGTGAGGAATTTGTTCAGTGGAATGGCATGGAATTTCTTTCTTCAGAATTTCACATCCTGTGATAATCTCTTGTTAGCGGAGACCATGGAAGATGCAAGATATTTTGCTGCCCAAGAAGAAAATGGCATTCTGTTACATTCCACACATAAAAGCCAACTGAACCAGTTGTTGAATTTTTCCTAAATCTGGCACTGAAAGAAGTCCGGGTTAGGGAGTAAAGAACAGGATTCTTTCTTCCGTTACTCTACTGCAGGGGTTCCCAACCTAAGGCCCGCATGCTGGAACCAGCCCATGGCACATTTCCTATGCCCCCCATCCTTCCAATGGCATTCTAGAAACAAAATGACCATTCCTTTGAAGCTGTTGAGACAAGATGGCCACCACCATCATGCAGGCTGGGCAAAATGGCCATCCAGCCCTTGCAGCTGACTGAGAGAGCGTGACCCGGCCCCTAGCTTGAAAAGGTTGTACTTAATTTAATTTAATTTAATTTACTTGCTGAGCCAACTGTCAATTCTGCCTCCCTGGGCTGAAAACAGGCTATACTGAATCCAAGAAAGTTTGTCACAATTTTAAACATTTGGAGGCTCAATGGTATGCAGTACACATCGATACTCTTCTCATTTTCACTGATGTGTTAACTTTAAGCTTATAACAGAAAAATACAGAAAGCAAGCACTTTGGATATGGTGCTATATTCATTAGAGTGGCCATTATGACCAAACTGTGGCTTTTTGTATGGTATGTGTGTTGTTCTCCAGCTGGGTTCTCCCCGCTATAACATTTTATCAGAAATATATGAAAAATAGGTCATTGGTCATTAGGCATTTTGATAGATGGCAGATGTAAGCCCTTTTGGTGTATTACATTTGGAAATCAACCCTTGACAGAGACTGTATCACAGCTTTTTCTCAAGCTAGTGCCCCTCAAGTGAGCTGATTTACAGCTTGACGTATCTGCAAACTAGCAGAAGCTATATTCTAAAACATCTTGAGAATACCGCATTGAAAAAGGATGCTGTATCGCTTCAATGCTAGAGTAACCATATTCCATATACTAGAGTCGGTGAACTAATGGCCCTTCAAATGTTGTTCAATCCCCATCAGGCCCATCCAGCCTTGGCTAGTGTGAGACATGATGAGATATTACACAGCTTAACAATTTGTGGGGGGCCAAATGTTCCTCACTCTTGCCCGCCATGCTAGGCAGCTGTACAAGGGTTGTTTTTGTTTTAACCTTCCTTGATCATCCTTGGATACCTTGGAGTCATTATTCAATGAGGAGTCCTCGTATGAGTAGACGTCTCTACAATGAAATTCTGCACAACTTCTGCCCATAGCGATCTGTTCCTGGTGGGTCTTCTCCATGTTGGTCCAAAAATTTTCCTTGAGAAAATCTTCCCATCTGCAGGGCGATTTCCCCCTAGATCTTTTGCGAACTCTCGGATACCAATTCATTATTCCGGCACTCCATCTATTGTCACTTGTGCATGCAACATGGCCAGCCCACCTTAATTTGTTTGTCAGGTATTTTGTTGCTACGTCTTTTAGCAGTGATCTTCACCTGATAGCCTCATGTTTTTACTTTCTTGCAAAGTGAGATTCCAAACATCGATCTCTCCATTGCTCATTGTGTTACTTGCAGCCATTTTTCTTTTGCAGTCCACGTTTCGCTGCCATGTATCATTGCTTTCATTCCTTGATCAGCCACACAGAATAATCTCTTCTTTTTCTTTAAACATGTGCAATCCATATCCTCAAGGAGCAAAACAGGAATGAGGCATATGTTCTAGATGTGGAGTCCTGCTTGAAGGAAGACCTTTCAGTCTACTGTTTCAAATTAGGTCCCTTTTGTCTTCAGATCCATTTCCGTTCCCCTTTTGGATAAAATCTGTTCACTTACTTCCAAGAAATAAGCTGCTGAAGTCTTTACACCTGCAGATTGATTTGCAAGAAAGAAGCAGGCAGGCGGGTTCTCACATTAAGTGTCAAGGCAAGGAGAACCAGTTTTCCTTATAGATAGCACAGTGTAGATGTGAATAAAATCTCACTATCCTACAGCTGGTTCTAGAACAGGGATTCTCAACATGCAGCCCGTGGGCCATATGTGACCTCCAGTGCCATTTCATGTGGCCCACTACCTCCTCCTCCACACCCGGAAGTGTCATATGGTGGAGGAAGGGCAAGATGGGCATTCAGCCCCCAAAGCTGTCTGAGGGAATGTGACACAGCCCCTGGCTTTAAAAGGTTGAGAACTCCTAGCCAAGAAGGTGAGCCCTGATCAGCAGATCAGAGTGAACTGACTAAACATTTTCTGGCAAATATATTTGAAAGGAAATCAGAAATAAGTTGAGGTCACAGTTTTAGGAAAAGGTCACCCTTGCTCAAAAGCGAGTCGTATCCGAATATAGGGTTCAGTGCTCATCTCTGTTTATAGCCAAAGAGCCAGCATTGACTGTGTCTGCAGATGTTTCAATGGACATGTGGTAGGCATGCCTCAACACCGGAGTGCACGGAATGCTGTTTCCCTTCCCACCGAAGTGGGCCCTATTTATCAACTTGCAATTTCTTGCTTTCGAACTGCTAGGTTGGCAGGAGCTGGGGCAGAGGATGGGACTCACTCCGTCATGCAGTACCTGGAAATCGAACTCAGACTTTCCAGTCAGCGAGTTGAGCATCTTAACCACTTGAGCCACCACAGTCCCACAGTTTTACCTCAGTCCTTATTAGAATTTAACACATGTTGCAAAATTCAAACATGGATTAAAAAATGAAACTCCCAAGTGCTAGGGTTGGGAAATAATTATTATTCAGTTTGTTTTCAATCAGAGTTTACTAAAGCTTGCAAATTTCAAAGGTAGTAGGAAGTAAAAGGCAACATTTGTGCATTCCTAGTGAGATCATGTAACAGCACATGGGGAAAAAAATCCTGCTTGCCTAGAGTGATCTTTTTGATCTGTTAACAAAGCCCTTTTAAAATAAACAAAACAACAGCACTAGCAACACTGTACAGAGCTAATCAGAGCTTCTTTATTAATTTTTCCCCTTCCCCACAAGCTAATAATTGCATTAGGAAGATGAATATGTAACAAAGGCAAAACCACAGGAGCTGTGATGGCAGGAGGAGAGACAGAACACATCACAGGTAGAAACCCTCACATTAGAGTGAGTGCAAAAAAAAAAAAACCTCCAGTGTGGTTTTCATACAGCCACAAGCAGGGAAACCTCCAAAAAAAAACTAGACAGTGTTTTTGAGTTGCAGAGGAGGTGGTGGTAGCAGTGGTAGGCTTAGCAATAGGGATTTTGCCACCTGGGTCAGATGGCAAGTCGAAAATGATACCAGAAAAGTATTACTTTGCATTTCTTCATGGCTCAGCTGCCTCTGGATTAGGAACTGCCAGAGCTAGGAAGTAACAGTTTCCTATTTATAGTTACATTGGGGTATTGAGTCATTGTACTTATTTTTTAGTTACTTTCACTAGTTATTTTTAAAGAACACTCTGAAACATTTATAGAGGCACTTTGCTCCTCTAGCACATGGGTTCACAACACTTTTACACTGTGGGCCTGACCACGCCACTGGACAGCTGAGTGGGCCGGCCGGACCATGCCCCCAGAAGTGGAAGTAAATGTGCCCACTTATGCATTTATGACAGCCACGGTCGCATTTACAGCTAATGTAACCGCGTTTACACATATGGGGCGTATTTTAAAGCTGTCATAAACGCGTCCGCTTCCACTTCTGGGTGCAGGATCAGCAGGCCACATGAAATGGTGCTGCGGGCCGGGTCCATACAACGGGCCGTAGGTTTGAAATCCCTGCTCTAGTAGTTGAAAGGCAAGAAATTGCAAGTAGATAAATAGGCACCACTTCAGCAGGAAAGAGAAGGTTACTTATCTGTAACTCTAGTTCTTCACGTGAATGTCTGTGGACTCACACGTTAGGGTTTTGCGCTTGCGCAAGACTGCATTTGGATTCTACCAGAGCTTTAAAAGGAAAAAAGGGAGGGAAAGTACTTTAGTTTAATTCTAATAAGGACTGAGGTAAAACTGTGGGACTGTGGTGGCTCAAGTGGTTAAGATGCTCAACTCGCTGACTGGAAGGTCTGAGTTCGATTTCCAGGTACTGCATGACGGAGTGAGCTCCCGTCCTCTGCCCCAGTTCCTGCCAACCTAGCAGTTCGAAAGCAAGAAAAGAAAACAAAAACCAACGTGTGTTCCAGACTCCTCGAAGAAGACGTTAACAGTATTCCATGTGCAGCATAATCTAGTCGTGCCTGCCACATGACCAAAAGATAATTTCTATTATAAAAGTGTTATTGTATCCGTTTGACATAAAGTTGTTGAAGACAAGGAAAACCAGAGACGGCGATTCAAATTCTACACAACAAACTTTTCAGCGCTAACCCCGAAAGGCTTGTGGCTGACTAGAAGAATCTGTCAGCTTTGCTCTCTCCTCCATCCTCTTTGTTGAAATTTCAGGGGTGGAATTAGTAACTGTACCACTCTCTCTGTTTGAAAAGGTTTGGAAGTTACAGCTCACGTGAAACGTAGCCATCATGTTGTTGTCTGCTTTATACAGCTCATAAATGGCTTGGCATCAACCTATGAGGAAATCTGATATCCTGTTCGATAGGACTCCCCAGAGTTTGAGATCTTCAGCCAAGGCTCGATCACATATCCCACTCTCCTGATGAAGTAATTTGAGGAGTACACAAAAACAGAACTTTCTCTGCAGCAGCACTAATTATGAAATTATCTCTCCAAGTCAGGAGAACTCCTTCCCTAATGAGCTTTCACCAGACAGTTAAGACTATCAATTAAAACCAGTCTTAAAACTATACTTCACCTGCCGGTCTATAAGGTGAATTTTAAAATTGCCTGGGTTTTTATCTTATCATTCATGCATAATTCTGAGTTTTTTCTTGGGCTCAGAAAGAATACTTCACAGAAAACAATAAACACTATATGAGGTAGGTAAAGGTAAAGGTTGCCCGTGCTCAAAAGCCAGTCGTATCTGACTCTAGGGTTCACTGCTCATCTGTTTATAGCCAAAGAGTCAGCGCTGTCTGCTTCTGCAAACATTTCCGTGGACATGTGGGCAGGCATGACTAGACGCCGGAACACACAGGATGCTATTTACTTTCCCACGGAAGTGGTCCCGATTTATCTACTTGCAATTTTTTGCTTTCAAACTGCTAGGTTGGCAGGAGCTGAGACAGAGCATTGCACTGTGCAGTGCTTGGGAATCGAACTCAGACCTTCCAGTCTGTTTAAAAAACAGTCTTAAAGCTGTACTTCACCTGCTAGTCTTTAAGATGAATGTTAAAATGGCCTTCCATCTGGGTTTTTGTCTTATCATTCATGCAGAATTCTGAGTATTTTCATGAGCTGAGAAAGAATACTTCACAGAAAACAAATGTACTTTGTACATTTTAGAAAGTTTTTTAAATATAAAAAAAAACCTACTGAAACAGAGTCCCACCACCACCACCCTTACTCTGGTTTGTTTTCATGACTCTTCCTTACAGCGGTGGCTTCAATTTGATAGCCTCTCCATCTTTTTCCAGGCCTCTGACTTTGTGATGCTAGAAGCATGACACTGTACATTCCCCGCAGAACCAAGTGTCTGTCTGGAAGAACAAACAGCTTCAGGGATGGCAATTAACCCACTAGTGTTTTTTTTTATTATTTTGCAAGAGAGGGACCATTTTCCTCCTCCTCTGGTGCCTCCTGTGGTGTGTGTGCCATCTCTGTTCAGTTGGTCCATCTTCCATCTCTCCAGCATTGTTATGAACCCTCCAGCACACATGGTTAATTAGGGAAAATATCCTTTCTAGCAATTTAAATGATTTTGGCATTTTCAGGAGGGCACATGTAATATTCAAATTACTTCCACTCTGTGCCGCCTTGTCTTTACTTGGCTCATCTTCCCAGGTGAATTCGCGGTCTCTGAAATGCTCTAATTTCCCCACACAAGCCATGTCAAATATAATTTTGGTGCAAAGTTGGTAATTATACCTAACATCAGTCTGATGTTAAAAACACTGAAAAATTTAGCAAGAGGAGACGAAGGGAGAGACACATGTGGATGAGGCCAGAGAATGAAAGGCGGGCAACACCCCCCTTTTCAGTATTTGCGCTCTTTAATTAATAATAGATTGTTTTCAGGAACCAAAGGGGGGGAAGATGTATTTCCCCCTGAACTGCTTGAAATTAGCTTCTGTTCCAATTCTACTCTCACTCGGGAGCTTGGTTCTGCTCGCAAGACCATACACAAAAAGGCAAAGCCTCACTGAATGCTCTAAAGGTTTCACGTTCATAAGAACCATTTCCCTTTTTGGGCCTAATAGTTCGACACATTTTCTGTGCCCCTATAAACCTATTTATGACAAAGTCATTGAATCCTCAGTCTTCTAATATATGTGAATGCAAACACAGTTAGGAAAAGCTTCTAGGATTCTTCCTTTCCAAAATAAAAAAGAGACACTTTTAGCAGATGAGATGTGACATTTCTCTAAAGAAGAATGAACGTGAAGAATGAATTAGCCACCTGTCGTCCTCTGTCTATCCTCATCCCCTGCCTTCACAGATTCCTGACACAACCATCCTGCTCAGATTTTTTTCTTTCTGTCAGGAAGTCTTGCTAGATTCCTTTGGATAACAACACCTGTCAGTCAGAAAGTATCTATCGTTAACAATTTCAGACATAAGGTTCCTTCCCTGAGCATATGATGTAGTGAATGGAGAAATATGTTTAGTGATGTAGTTGCAATTAAGAAGTGCAGACACTCAGTATGACAACTCGCACAGTCACACTTCCAAAGGAAAGCCTAAAAAGCCAGCAGCTCTGTTGATCCTTATCAACAAATCAGTTCAATCATTCTTCATTTCCAGGAGGAGATGGTGTTATGTAAAGCTAGGCAGTCTCTTTAATTGCTCATCCTCAAATATTTTGCATTACAATAGAGATAACTCACAACAATATGTTGTTATTGGGGAAAATACTCCCTCTGCTGTGAAGAATCTAGCTAAATTAAACGAGAAGCAGCATCACATGTTATTTCTGCAAATCAAAAAGTCCGATTGCTTTGGTCCTGCAAACTCTGGCTTCATTGGTTTTATTTAGCTATGGGGAAATGAAGTTGCATAGCTCAGCCTATATCAGAAAATTTGCACCATGCAACATTTGGTAAACAATTTACATTAGCTAATTAATCTATCTATTGCCATGATATTTGTAGACTCGATGCTGTGGAAGTTCATTACATGTATTAATAATGGTACTGTCACTTAGAAAGTTCATCACATGCCTCTGTATCCAGCCTCCAACTCTAAACCATGTTAATTGTATATCTAAACCTATGGCCTAAATATTGTACTGCAAGTGTCCTAAGAAGATGATCTCAACTCATGAACATGAAATCTGTTAATCCTAAAGTATTAGTCCTTATACTTTTGTTCTTGTTATAAACTTTAAAAAATAGAAGGCTTTTAAAGAAATTTAGGGTTATAGCTTCCTCAGTTTAATCCTACAAAGCCTCTGGCTCATTGGCCCATGAAAGGGGCTTTGGTGGCTCAGTGGTTAGGAAGTTCACCTTGTTAGCTGGGAGACTGGCAAGTCGGCAGTCTGAGACCCAGGTATTGCATGGCGGATTGAGCACCCCTCTCTGTCCCAGCTCTTGAGGACATGAAAAGAGTGTCATTTGGGGGTTCACTGAGCGGAGTTTCTTCTGCAAAAATCCTTTCAACCCAGAATAATTTATGGCAAGAAATTATTATTATTGGTCCATGAAAGCTCACATTTAAATACAGGAGTTAGTCTTTAAGGTGCCACAACACCTTTGCTGTTCTGTTTTCTCTCTGATGTGCTTGCACAGACTAACACGGCTACCTCTTCAAACATGAGAAAGATAATCTAGTGGCTTGCAAAAGCAGTTGCAATGATGTAGAGGCTTCCAACAAAATCACCAGGGAAAGTCTCTGAATGGCCATATAGCCAGTAGCCAAACAGCTAATGTAGATTGTGCCTGAGAGATCAGGCTAAGGAGCTGTGCATATGCTTCGCTGGGGTCTTGTCAACAGCACATCATGACAAGTTTAATCTAAACCTTCCCTGAAACTTAACCTTCCCACCCAAAGAGCATCAAATACAGTTGTAAAGCATAAAAGTGATTACAGGGTCTCTGGTAATAATAATCTGGGTGAAGCTTGAAGGATGGCACTTCCTAACACTCCTCCACCTTCCTCTTGTGCTGTGTGCCTCATGCCACGTTCTCTCCTCACTGATTTTGGCTTCACTTCTCCACCAGTGCTCTGCCCTCCCACCTTCATAGAGAACAGCTCCAGTTTTCTAATAAAAAAAGATGTGCACATGATGGTCACATATATTCAGTTTCGTGGCTGTTTGCTATGAAAAAGCACATGCCCAAGTAAAAAAGGAGGGAAACTTTTAAAGTTATCCCACAACTACCAGTCAGGATCCAGCCATATTCAGTGAAATAGGCAATTTCGATAAATGTCTGCTGCATCCTTCTCCAGGGAGAGGTGGGTACCCTAATTGCTTCCTATAGATCCTTCATGAACTACCATCTTATTTGGCTGGTGGCGGAGGTTTACGAAGCCAGGAATGACTATTCAGGCTAGACAATATCCTCCTTTCTGTAATAGCTTTATTGATATTCTGCCATGGTCTTAAAATACAGGTCTTATCCATGGCCTACCTGAGATTCCCTGTGACATTAAACAAAACAAAACAATCACACTTATATTCTGCCCCATAGTGATTAGTGCAGGGGCATCCAAACTATGGCCCGCAGGCTGGATCCGGCCCCCGACACCAATTCACCCAGTAGTTTGGGCATCCCTGGCTTAAGAAGAAAACAGCAGCCTAAAATCTATCTCATCCTGTTGCAAAACAGATGGCAAGGCGTGTTTTACTTCCGCCTCCAGTGGGAGGAACCATGTGACCGGCCCGCCGAACCATATGACTGGCCTGTGGCGTGAAAAGTTTGGGCACCCCAGCTTAGTGCACTCGCTGGGTGGTTCCCAAGTAAATTAGCATTTTGACCCCAACATGTTGGGTACTCATTTTACCGACCTAGGAAGGATGAAAGGCTGAGTCCACCTTGAACCCTGGTCAGCATCGAACTCACAACCTTTTGGTTGCAGTACAGTAGTTTAACCACTGAACCACCAAGGCTCAACTAACTTCAGTGCTGGGACTCTGTGTGAAATTACAGTTTCTGCTACATATTTTGAGCCAGAGTGCTATACAGTGTAGTATATATGGAACCCACATCAGACTCAATCCCTATGCTCATAAGGAACCTATTACTAGAATTGGGCAAATTATTTACATTATAGTTATATATTAGTTACTACTTATGAATAACTAGCTATATGAACAACTTGTCAATGGTCATGCTAGCGGACAGATACTAGCCATCATAGGTCCCAAAAGAAGAAGAAGTAATATTTCCAAATTAGAGTTCCTTGTAATGCGTTTATTTCCAAGATTTGTCTTTCTTCCCCATCCTGATTCCCAGCATCAGAAAGTATATCAAAGTTAAAGTTTTATCTTCCGCCAGCCTCCACATTTGTGAACTAACAGATCCATATGTTTTGAGTTAAGAACTTCCATTTGGTCCCAATCTGCCCGTTTCCTGCTACTGTCCATGCTAAAGAAAGCTTTCTTGGATATTACAGCATAATTGGTGCCTGGTTGTGTGTTGCTGGGGGGCAAAATGTTAAAAGTGGCAGTGATAGATATATGCACAATGCAGAATAGGGTCCAGTGTAGTGTGTGTGTGATTGTGTGCCTCTCCTTACAACAGCATTCAGCAGCAACAAACATTCATATGCCTGTTTCTGGCGCTGACTCCCAAGAAATCTCCCATCAAGTAGCTTTCCTAGCTTCCTAAATGAATCCTTCCCTGGCCATGGCAGTTTTAGCTCATTAAGAAGAAGCCAACATATGGATCCAATCTCAGTTTGTGTGTAGAAGGCCTTTAGAGGCTTCCACAACTCTTTGACCTTGGTGGTTGGAAAAGCCGCTGCAGCTGTGGAAAAGGACAACTAGTCCAAAGGAATGACGCCCCTGTACTGCAACAAGATGCCACAAAAAAATCACAATTTTAATGACAGAGAAAATTAAAAGCCTGAGTTAACAACAGTAATGGTAAAGGTCACCCTTGCTTGAAAGCCAGTCGTATCCGACTCTAGGGTCCAGTGCTCATCTGTTTCAAAACCAAAGAGCCAGTGCTGTTTGCAGACATTTCCATGAACATGAGGCAGGCATGACTAGGCACTGGAGTGAACAGAATGCTGTTACCTTTCCTACCAAAGTGGTACCCTTTTTATCTACTTGCAATTTCTTGCTTTCAAACTGCTAGGTTGGCAGGAGCTGGGACAGAGACAGAAGCTCACTCTGTCATGCAGCACTCAGGTCTCAAACTGCTGACCTTCCAGTTGCCAAGTTCAGCATCTTAACCACTAAGCCTCTGTGGTTAACTATATCACACCTCTGCTTATATTTCTTGTTCTTGCTATTCCCTCACTTGTTTGCTACACATTCCCCTGTATTTCCTTCCGCATGCAGATGAGAAGCACCTTGAAGAAGGGACATGGGATCACATGTTATTATTTGAAATGCCATCTACGTCATTATTGTTGTAGATGATGATGACTACAATACGACTATTCATTTTAGGAAGCATCTGTTTTGGTGGGGAAAGCCATAAAGAGTACAAGGAGGTTGTCGGCGGTCTTGCCACTATAGCTGCAACATGGCACACAATCAATATTTGTTTGTGCCTCCTTGAAGATGGGAGATGAAAGCAATGCCCGCCTGGGCTGACTTTGATTAGCTCCTCATTTTTTAAAAGATTACAGTGGCAATTCTCTTTCTCTTCTAAGCATCTCTCTTTTCCCTTCACCACAGTGTCACAGAATTGAAATTTCCACCCCCCACTCCCCCTTTCTCTGGGGAAGTTCAACTTCAAGGAAAGAGAACAGAGCGGGAAGGCTGGATGTAAAAGAGACCGGACAAGATGGGGCCCAAAAGAGATTGGTGTCACTTTTATTTTCAATTCCCTCCCCGTGCTCAAACCACAACAGGCTTCCGGAAGGGGAAAAATCCTTTCTTTCCTCGGCTTTTGAAAGAACAGAGAAAATAGACCACGTCCCAAGATTTTTACAGAGCTGTCATGGAGTTAAATGAGACACATGAGAGCCGAATGGATGAGATTTTGGCATGGTGAGTTAAGAAGTCCGACCAATTTCAATTTTACTTTTCTATTGAAAAATTAGTAAAAAGAAAGCCTGAATAGTAAAATCGGGCCTGGTTCGTACATGGATATGAATGGGTTACTTACAGGTAACTTTAGTTCTTCAAGTGAATGTCTGTGAATTCACACATGTTGGTCTTCGCGCCTGCGCGAGACTCCATTCGGATTCTACCAGAGCTATATAAGGGGGGAAAGGAGGGAAAGTACAACAGTATGAGGCCCTGCCCCCGCCCTATATCCCTACTCAGTCCATAACATATGTGACAAGGGGCCCTTTGGGTACCATCACAGGCCATAGCTGCAGAGCCCTTCTGGATCCATGGAGGGAATCCACACTTGGGCTTCTAACCACCTCGCATTGCTTAAGGTACTCCTCGACATTTGCTGACAAGGGTCCCTTTGGGTACCATCACAGGCCATAGCTGCAGAGCCCTTCTGGATCCATGGAGGGAATCCACACTTGGGCTTCTAACCACCTCGCATTGCTTAAGGTACTCCTCGACATTTGCTGACAAGGGTCCCTTTGGGTACCATCACAGGCCATAGCTGCAGAGCCCTTCTGGATCCATGGAGGGAATCCACACTTGGGCTTCTAACCACCTCGCATGGCTTAAGGTACTCCTTGACATTTGCTGACAAGGGTCCCTTTGGGTACCATCACAGGTCATAGCTGCAGAGCCCTTCTGGATCCATGGATGTAATCCACACTTGGGCTTCTAACCACCTCGCATGGCTTAAGGGTACTCCTCGACATTTGCTGATAAGGGTCCCTTTGGGTACCATCACAGGCCATAGCTGCAGAGCCCTTCTGGATCCATGGAGGGAATCCACACTTGGGCTTCTAACCACCTCGCATGGCTTAAGGTACTCCTCGACATTTGATGACAAGGGTCCCTTTGGGTACCATCACAGGCCATAGCTGCAGAGCCCTTCTAGATTCATGGAGGGAATCCATACTTGGGCTTCTAGCCACCTCACGCAGCTTAAGGGTACTCCTTGACATTTGCTGACAAGGGTCCCTTTGGGTACCATCACAGGCCATAGCTGCAGAGCCCTTCTAGATTCATCGAGGGAATCCATACTTGGGCTTCTAGCCACCTCACGCAGCTTAAGGGTACTCCTTGACATTTGCTGACAAGGGTCCCTTTGGGTACCATCACAGGCCATAGCTACAGAGCCCGTCTGGATCCATGGAGGGAATCCACACTTGGGCTTTTAGCCGCCTCACACAGCTTAAGGGTATTCCTTGACATTTGCTGACAAGGGTCCCTTTGGATACCATCACAGGCCATAGGTGCAGAGCCATTCTGGATCCATGGAGGGAATCCACACTTGGGCTTCTAGCCACCTCGCATGGCTTAAGGGTACTCCTCGACATTTGCTGACAAGGGTCCCTTTGGGTACCATCACAGGCCATAGCTGCAGAGCCCTTCTAGATTCATGGAGGTAATCCATACTTGGGCTTCTAGCCACCTTGCACAGCTTAAGGATACTCCTTGACATTTGCTGACAAGGCTCCCTTTGGGTACCATCACAGGCCATAGCTGCAGAGCCCTTCTGGATCCATGGAGGGAATCCACACTTGGGCTTCTAGCCGCCTCACATGGCTTAAGGGTACTCCTCGACATTTGCTGACAAGGGTCCCTTTGAGTACCATCACAGGCCATAGCTGCAGAGCCCTTCTGGATCCATGGAGGGAATCCACACTTGGGCTTCTAACCACCTCGCATGGCTTAAGGGTACTCCTCGACATTTGCTGACAAGGGTCCCTTTGGGTACCATCACAGGCCATAGCTGCAGAGCCCTTCTGGATCCATGGAGAGAATCCACACTTGGGCTTCTAGCCGCCTCGCACGGCTTAAGGGTACCCCTCGACATTTGCTGACAAGGGTCCCTTTGGGTACCATCACAGGTCATAGCTGCAGAGCCCTTCTGGATCCATGGAGGGAATCCACACTTGGGCTTCTAACCACCTCGCACGGCTTAAGGGTACCCCTCGACATTTGCTGACAAGGGTCCCTTTGAGTACCATCACAGGTCATAGCTGCAGAGCCCTTCTGGATCCATGGAGAGAATCGACACTTGGGCTTCTAGCCGCCTCGCACGGCTTAAGGGTACCCCTCGACATTTGCTGACAAGGGTCCCTTTGGGTACCATCACAGGTCATAGCTGCAGAGCCATTCTGGATCCATGTAGGGAATCCACACTTGGGCTTCTAGCCGCCTCGCACGGCTTAAGGGTACTCCTCGACATTTGCTGACAAGGGTCCCTTTGGGTACCATCACAGGTCATAGCTGCAGAGCCATTCTGGATCCATGGAGGGAATCCACACTTGGGCTTCTAGCCGCCTCGCACGGCTTAAGGGTACTCCTCGACATTTGCTGACAAGGGTCCCTTTGGGTACCATCACAGGTCATAGCTGCAGAGCCCTTCTGGATCCATGGAGGGAATCCACACTTGGGCTTCTAGCCACCTCGCGCAACTGGTTGTAGTTGCCTCAGGTTTGTGGCTACATCCTTCCATAGCAAAGTGGTCTTGGAGATGAGGGTCGGATGACGAGTACCCATGCGGCCTGGGAGAGATCCAAGACATCTCCTCGTAATAATGTCCATTATAGTCCATGCAAGCTCTTTTGCAAGCCCACCCGCCCCCACACGAGGTGGGGGGGGATGAGGACAGAAAAAAATGTGGCTGAAAATGCTGGTCCCCAGGGCAGTAATCCAACAACTCAGATCTCGGGGAGACAGAACGACAGCTTGAACGCTGGGCTGCTGGGTAGGGGGAGGCTGAGGGAGATGGGTCGTTTTTGTTTCCTACCATCCTATTTAGGTTTTGGTTTTAAAAAGCCAATTTTTTGATGTGCTTCACCGAGGCACCTGAGACATTCAGTGACCATTGGAGAAGGGAATTTTGCCAATCAAGACGATCAGGCTTTAAAATTGGCCGAAGAGGCAAAAAAAAAAAAGTCGTAATAAGTTGGGGAAAATATTCTTTAGAAACTCTGGTTGCAGAATGGAGCTACGAATGAAGCGGAGAAAAAAAGACTGAGGAGGGAAGGTCCAGACTCAGGAATATATAGGGATGGGGCAGGGCCTCCTACTATTGTATTTTCCCTCCTTTTTTCCATATATAGCCTTGGTAGTATCCGAATAGAGTCTCGCGCAGGTGCGAAGACCCACATGTGTGGATTCACAGACATCTCGAAGAAGAACAACAAGTTCTTTTCCTTCGATTTTTGAAGCTATATATGCAGTATTTCAAAGCATAACTTACACAAGCTAAGCAGGAAAAGCCTTCTAGCCAGCTCGGCAAATTTGTTAAGTTTTTCTTTTCCCCCTGGATTTACATTTTCTTTGAAAGAAAAAGTTATTTACAACAAATGTATGAGGAAGTTATCGGATTTTGGAAGATTCTTCTCAAACAAAACTAAGTAAAATAAAGTTCTCAGCCTTCCCTGACGACTCCTGGTACCTCTGCAGGCTTTCGGGAGATAACAAGATAATAAACCAGAGGTCTGCTATGTGCCAACTATGTGCTCTGTCATTGAGATGCTACAGAACTTCTCACATGAGGAAATGGAAGGAACTATGTATGAAGTTGAACACACACAGCCCTCCACCGTTAACAAGTGGCAGCTTACCCTGCCTCACCTAAAGATAGAGTAGCAGCCTTAGGATATACATTGGTTTCTAAAGGAAAAGCCTATGTAAGCTTCTACATTCCTATCTCATCATACTGGAGGACCTGGATGCCACATTTTAGCTTGTTTCTTATCCACATGTCACATCTGGCTAATATAAAGAGAAGAAGGGGGGAACCCAAACCTCAGCCACACATGTTTTGATTGAAGTCCTTTTTTCTTCAAAAAAACGGCAACATTAAAGGAGGGGATTTTTTTTGCTTTGTAAAACTGAAATTGTAAGTATGGCTCTATAAACCAGTCGGGGGGGGGGGGATTAAAGAAACCACATGAAAAGGGGGCTAAATAGCTGGACATTTACTTCCGACATCGAACTTGGAGGGAAACATGTGCCTCCCAGGCTGCTTGTAAGGGACCTTTTGTGAATATCTCCATGTCTTGATTGTGGGTGTGGAATTAAGGAAAGATATTTGGAATCGTTCTGATTATCTATACCAGGGGTTCCCAACCTTTTCAAGCCGGGGGCCGGGTCACACTCTCCCAGTCAGCTTCAAGGGCCAGACAGCCATTTTGTCCTGCGTGCACTATAGGGGTGGCCATTTTGTCCCAACAGTTTCTCGAATGCCCTTGGAGGGGTGGGGGAGTGGGCAACATGAAATGGTGCCACAGGCTGGATCCAGCCCATGGGCCTTAGGCTGGGAATCCCTGATCTATATACATATCTACAGATACTCATCTATGTGCGCATGTGTATATGTGTGTGTTCGTATATGCATGTGTGCGATTTCATTTATACCAAAATGTCTTTTAGTCTTAACCCATAGACACCAGAAGAAAGGATGTGATCAGCTTTCAGACTTACTATTTACATGAGAACTGCCTTTGGCAATATGTCAAATCATGAAAAATCACTTGAAAGAAAAATAAACATAATGACACGATCAAGCCATCCAGAACTAAATAATGGGGAAATGATACTCTAGGGCCCATCCTTAGGCATCTTGCCTTGCAATAGAACATCATTATCCTGAAACCTTCTTCCATCTTTAAAATAAACCTGCTTCCAGGCCTCTGGGAGATGATGAAAATGATGACAATCATCATAATCAATAGATAGATTTCTCAGAAGCTATCTGAAAGACCAGAACTGGCCCCAAATATATTTCCAAATCAGGAGAACTAGACAATTCACAATAAGTCGGGGGGGGGGGATCATTACATAAACCAAAAAGTGACCATGTTTGAAAGTACATGGAGCTGGAAAAGTTGTGTTGGCTCTAGGAAAAATTTTATTCTATGGATGGGAAACCTGAAAATCTTCCAGATGTGGTTTAACAGTATGTCCCATAATCCCCTGACACTGGTTATGTTGCTGTTGACTGGGATGAGTTGCAGTCTAACATTTGTAAGATTTCATTTCCCACATCCCAGTTTTAAATCTTCTTCACAATTCCACTGATAGTCTGGCAAAGTTTTGCCATTCAAATCTCACTACGATATTTTCACACACCCTCAGATCGGTGTCCCACATTGTTCCCTGGCAGTCACCTAATATTAAGATATTAAAGGAAATCTGGAAAGATTTTAAGAAACCTTAAAACTCTGGTGGCAGTTTCCTCTTTTAAGAGAAAAATGTACTAGTTTGTTGTGTTGAAAACCATACACCTTTCAGTAACAATAAAACTGCCAATCACGGATATTTCCAAATGTAGAAATGGTCATGCTTTATATGCCTTATAGTCTCCTTGGTGGGCATTAAAGCTTATTATGACCCCATGATCCTTCCAAAGGCTAGCATCCTCCTCTGGGATTTGACCCAGGTGGCATGTGAAAAGCTAACATTACTTGTGGGAAACTGGAAGACTACACTCATCACATAGGGGATTGAATAAGGCACAATAGATGATGATGACACCTTCCAGAGGCGAAGATGAAGCAAAATCAATTTCTTTCAGGGGTAAAGCCATACAACAGGTAACACTGCCCTCTCCTGTCCAAAGTGGGAATCCAATTCTATCAGGGGAAAGGATCGTTGGACTATAAGAAACTAAAGTACAGTACTGTGTTAATAATGATATTGTTATTATGTAGAGTTTTGTAGATATTGTTACTTTGTGGTACATTTTACATATTCTGAACCACAATCAGGCATACCCCAGGCAACGGCAACCTTGTTGTGACAGCTAATCTTTCTCACACAGATCAAACAAAAGGAACATTGTAGACTCATATTTGATACCTTCTAGCTGAACCATTTACAGCTCGATACTTCTTATTATTCTACTAACAAAGCACTGTTACTTTTGTCATTTATCTGTATCAAAACTTGATAAATTGGGTTACATATACAGTAAAGAGGCCAGTCAGATACATAGTCTAATCTAATTGTAACATCTGAGGAAGTGGACTTCATACATGAAAACTCACATTAAATGTAACATCTTTTGAGATGCCATAACTTTTTTTGGTCTGAAATCCTACATATACTTCCCAGTAGATATGAACCATTACACTAATTGCCACAGAACAGTTCCATTAAACTCAATGAGCCTTATGGTTAAGGTTAAAAGTGTAGAAATGCATTCTTAAAATAGGGATGGACTGGTCTCAATTTTCCCCTTCTTCACTCCAAATGAATTTTCTCACCTTGGCCCCATCTTCAACACACTTGTACAGAGAAAATTTTAATTAATACAATAGGAGTTACCTCTGTTTTGTTTTTCTTTTTAGAAAAGTTGCTATTGGGTTAGAAGTGTATTTTAAAAAGTGGGGAGTACATTTTAAAAAAGGAAATATGAACTTTAAGTGTATTAGCTTATTTCAATGATGGCGAACCTTGGGCACTTCAGATGTTCTTGAACTTCAATGCTCAGAAGGCCCTGATCAGCAGGAGTGCTCACTTGGGCTTCTGGGAATTGATGTCCAAGAACATCTGGAGTGCCAAGGTTCACCATCACTGGCTTACTTCATGATTCATATGTGACACTTGATTTTACCTTACCTCTCACTTACCGTCACTGAGGTCTTCATTTCTCTTCTTTCTTCCATGTTGCTGGGCTGGTTTAGGTTGTGGCAAACATAATGGGCAGCACATAAAGAACAGTCACAGAGTATACTGTAGGTATAGAGTAGCAGGAGGAATACTAGTGTAATAGAGTCAAGTAATCATGAAAGGAGTTTTGAGTGGCAGCTGCTGTTGTAAGCAGCTGTTTGGTTTCTCTCACGTTGAGTCCTGACATTGCTTTGGACTGATGTTCCCTTGTGTTTGAGGCCACTAAATATTGAGGGGAAATTAAAACCACAGTACAGTATCTGCAAACTGTGACAGCTATCTGGCATGAAAAAAGAACATTCAAAGGGTCATTTAGCCACTGATGGTACCACCTCACCTGTTATGTGTTCATGCCCAGTGATGCTCCATCTCTCTTCTTTGCCCAGAAAGCTTTCTCCTGCCACATGAAAGGTTGAGATCCTGCCCTGATTAGCTACATCCTAGCAATTCCCCTCCAGGGGTCAGACTTACTCTTTTGTATAGACATACATTTCCTTAGACATGGCTTGAGTAGAAAGGAAGGTTAGAGAAAAGAAACAACTGCTCTGCTTAAAATTTCTGTGTGTATCTGATGGGTATTTTTAAGAGAACACAATTCTCAAGCTTATCATGCATTTTGTTTGGGTGTCTGGCTGGACTGATCACTGTATGAGAGTTAATTTATTCATAAAGAAGCTTGCCTTTCACAGAAAGCTTAATTGACCAGGTACAGTATCACTGGACTATCCGGTCTTTATGCAGAATTTTCATAGTCAAAGTATCCTCTATTAGTTTAAAACAAGGTTTTGTGCCACCTTAAAAGCTAGAAGTTTTATTTGGCCTAAGCTTTTGTGGGCTGAAGCATACATATGACTAATGTACATTAGTTTGCAAGAACTGTTGCACTCATTTGAGAGCTAACCTATGTTGACTGGGTGTGATAAAAATTGTGGTCTGATGTGTCTTGAGGGTGCCAGGTTTGGAAAAGCTGGTTTAAATCTTCTGCTGCAGCTGCTTTGTTACAATGTACTAAAGTGCTGATTGCGTCTCCCCACATCTCATGTTTTCTACACACTTAATAGGCTGGACTGGTTGGTTGGCTTCTCAACCTTTAGCTTAAACCAGCTTTTTTTCCCAAATACATTATCTCTATCTAGTGAATTCAGCAGCTGTAGAAGAAATTTTTAATTCCTTCATTTATGAAGAACTTACAGAAATGTCTTCATATTTAGAATGAAAAGGACTTTAGGACTTAACAGGTTTAAACACAATAGAAGCCACTATCCTGTCAGACTTTCCACATGTAGAATGGAAGTCATGGGCCTCTCACCCAATTCCTATACACACCTGCTTCTGTGGCTGAGGATACTGTCTGGATATTGGCCAGAATCTTCACTGCATTTTGGGATACTCAGCCTAGCCTACCTGTTCTTTGAGAGGCTTTTGCATGCTTATGTATGGTAGAGTTTAAATTGGACTCCCACCCACAGTAACAACCTCTATATATCAAATTTTCACAATATTGTACTTAAATTGCTGTCACATGAAGAACAGGCAATTTCCTTGCAGGAGAAAAATAAGGCTTCCCTTGCTCGAAAGCCAGTCGTATCCGACTCTAGGGTGCAGTGCTCATCTCTGTTTCAAAGCCGCCGAGCCAGTGCTGTCTGCTGCTGCAGACGTTTCCATGGTCGTGTGGCAGGCATGACTTAATATTCCATAAACACAGACCATTTAAAGTCTCTCTTAACTCCCTGCCTTACATACCAGGTAGACAAAACAATAACTCCCTTCCTCATTTTTCCCATTACTTTTGGAAGCAGAGTTGGATGTGGCTAGAAGCGGTTGCCTGGAAGGTGACAAGCTACTAATTAACGGAGCCCTGGTGGTGCAATGGTTAAACTGCTGTACTGCAACCAACACTAGGTTGTGAGTTCGGTCCTGACCAGGGCTCAAGGTTGACTCAGCCTTCCAAGCTCAGTAAAACGAGTCCCCAGCATATTGGGGGCAAAATGCTAATTAACTTGTGAACTACCCAGAGTGCTCTAAGCACTATGGGGTGGTATAGAGGTGTGATTGCTTTGCTTTGTGATTGCTACCTGGTCAGGTTGTTGTCCGCCAGGAATAAGGAAACCTAGAAGAGATTTCCCTAGCCATAAGTTGTGTTTTCACACACCTTGAAGCAGCAAAGGCTTTAAGTTGGTTTCAAAAAAAGGTGGTGGGTGTAAAATAGAGCAGAAAGAGTCCTTTTCTAGTTGAGTCTGGAGAATTAACTTCCTGGGTTCGTTATACCATATCACCTTTACAGGGAAGATGAAGAAATATTTATTCCTAGCCTGTTGTTTAGGGCTGCTGCTTTCTGGCTTTAATGAGAAAACAGCTGCACTGCGGCCCATTCTGCTGTTATCTCCTGCTGTGGTAATTGCCAGCTCTTGCATGTTATTTAGACTGGGATCTTTTAGCTGCTTGCTTCTTGCTCTGTGGAGGGAGCAAATGGTTGAGGAAGGCAGTGTTTTTGCATCAGTCCAAGTTGTTGCTTCCCACTTCCATGCACTCCTGTAGCTATCTTGCCACCCCCAGCCTGAGCTGTAGTGCTCGGGGCTGTTTCACCCATTGCGTAGTATAAGACAGCTGGGTAAGGCAATAGATTTAGGGTAGTTATGAAAGAGTGGGAATGGTTAGCTATTTTATTGTGACTATATCTTTTTACTGCTGAGGAAGATGAATGGTTCATGATGGATTTCTACCTCACAGACAGTTTAGCTGGTTTTAGGTACCGCACACCTGGCTTTTAAGCAAGTGGGCACAATGGTCAGTGAAGTGTTTTGAAACCCTGTTTTCATCCAGCAGTTTCCATGCAATTTCATAATGAAGCTTCTTAAAGGAAGAAAACCCATTTTCTTTCTCTTTAATAAATACAAATCAGGGGCTGCAGTGGCCCAGTGGTTAAGAAGCTCACCTTGTAGGCTGGAAGGCTGTCAAGTTGGCAGTTTGAGACCCAGGTACTGTACTGCATGACAGATTGAGCACCTGTCTATCCCAGCTCTTGGGGACATGAAAGGAGCCTCATCTGGGCATTCCCTGAGCAGAATTTCTTCCACGAAAAATCTTTTAAAACCAGAATAACTTCTGATACAAAATTATTATTATTATCAATACAAATCAAAAACTGTATCCACTTTGTTTCTGGTATTTGTGTTTCTACATAACTTTGGTAAAGGCTCAAATGTTGGAGGAGGAATAAAACATGTCAAGAAAGCCATACCATTAAGTAGAATGGAGTAGTCTGCCTCAGAGTACAGATTTGGCTATCATGGGAATAAACCAGCCATTCCTTACTTTGTTATTACATTTTTAGTAGCTGGCAGGGACAGAGGCATCTGTAGGTTTTTCTGTCTCATATGCAAATACAAAATGGCTCACTTTGGGTTCTACGTAACCTCTTATAGAATGTTGTTTATAGTTTCACCTCGGGCAGCAAAACATCATGGGTCAGCCCAATGCAAGGCAGTTGTGCTAATTATTAACCATTAAAGAGAGATGCTACCATGCTTCATATAGAAGGCAGACCAAGACCTGCCTGAGAAATCAAATATATCATGCTAGCAAGTTACCTGTACTTAAGCTCTTTAGCACGTTGTTATATTTAGATGCCCATTACTGCTCCTTAGCCGCTCTAGTGTAACCTTTATGAGGACCAGCAGCTAATCATTATAGCTATACTTGCTTCCCACTTGGGTGCATTTAACCCAGGGCAATGGGTCATTTTGGCACAGCAAGTTATGCACTGTGCTGGCCTGGTGGTACATTTATCTGTCTGGACCTGGTGGTTACAAGTATTATGTGTCTCTTTATGTCCCCATAGGGCTCTCTTATAAGTCTCATGGTGGCATCATAGAAGCTGGGAAACTAAACATTTTTTGTGCCAAGCAGTGCAGTTAGGTCCAGATAAATTGTTTTTCTTAATTGCATGGTGTAAGGTTATAGGTTCAAGGTGAGTAGCAGAACCAGAAGATACTGTTGTGAGCCGCCCTGAGTCGCATTGTTGAGTGGGTGGCATACAAATGTAATAATAATAATAATAATAATAATAATAATAATAATAATAATAATAATAATAATAATTATTATTATTATTATTATTATTATTATTATTATTATTATTATTATTATTATTATTATTATTATTATTATTATTATTATTATTATTATTATTATTATTATTATTATTATCATGTCAGAAATTATTTTGGGTTGAAAGGAATTTTGCTGGGGAAACTCTGCTCAGGGGACACCCAAATGAGGCTCCCTTCATGTCTCCAAGATCTTTTCCCACCAAAATGGTCCCTATTTATCTACTTGCAATGTCTTGCTTTCAAACTGCTAGGTTGGCAGGAGCTGTGATAGATGATGGGAGCTCATTCCATCATGCGGTACCCAGGTCTCAAACTGCTGACTTGACAGCCATCCAGTTAACAAGGCAAGTTTCTTAACCACTGTCAGGGACGCAATAATACTGTGGAATAACTGATAAAAGGAGTGAAGGCTATAACTTGTTCTGAATGTACTGGATTGTTTTGCAGTGTGTGGTGATGTGATCAATGTCTGCGTTAATTAGTACTTACAATTTTGTTGCTTCTACAAGCTGGATGAAACACAATCAAGTTGTTCATTAGATGAGTACCTTTACGGAATCGTCTTTTACGAACTGTTGTTCTTTGTCTCTTCAGATTGGTCCTCTCTTCCATCTTCATCATGTTGTTTCGATGACACGCTATAGACAAAGGAAAATAAAAAAAACTTTAGTAATTGGATTGTAATGAGGATTAAACAGGTAAAAAGTAGTTGCAATTTGTTTTCTGACATTGGCTTATGAAAAGTTTTAAAACCTCAAGTTTAGTTTAGTTTATTTGATTTATATGCCACCCTACTCAGCAACGCTGACTCAGGGTGGCTCACAACTCATCAAAATGAAGATACAGTATGGCAAATGAATACAAGACACCAATAACAAATACAATTGTAGCAGAGGAAACAGTAACATTCCCTTCAAAGTCACAAGTTTATATAGTGTATAAACTAAACCAATTGTTCTGGTACCTGGCTAAGAAAATCTCACATTCTAATCTCTTGCACATGCTGGCAGTAAACATAAACTTGCAATAATAAATAAATAAATATCTATTTTCTATCTTTTCAAGATAGCTAAAGTAATTCTTGAGGTCCTTTCAGCGTCTTACAAGTGTCTGTTTATTTGTGAATAATAACACATGCTTAAATTATTGCCACTAATTTCACTTGAGGCAGACAGACCTATCAGTTTGGGAGCTTGCAGTGGGAAGATATTCATCTTGTTCTTTTCTTCAGGTTGCAGATTATCTTGGGTCTGTCCTGGGGAGGAGATTTCTTTCCAGAATTGTTCTTCCAATGGCAACCCAGGAGAACCTGTTAAAATTCAATGTATGAGATCTTTGTGGAATGTTTAACTTGACAGCACTTTACAGACATCTCTGCCAAATGTGACTTGAGACTAATGGGTTGGCTTTGATTGATGACTTAATGAAGGGGGATTTATATTATCCTCAATCCTGTTATTCTTACAATAATGTACAGATACATGGAAAGGCAGTTATCACAGAACATAAAAAAAAAAAAGATTAATTACAACAAAATAACAGGAAGAAGCTTTTAATTGATTGTTTTACAGTGTTATGATTATAAAGTACAACACTGGAGGATTTATGGGTTCCCTGCATTTGAAGGAGTTTTTAAGGAGGACTGGGGAACGGCGTTCCTTACACAGCTTCTCAAATATTTAAGTATGGGGTTTGTTTTAAAAATTAACACAATTATTTTTGGCTTCTTTCATTAATACTGTTTTGAGTCATCCATTGGATTGAGGGAAGCAGGATATAAATAAAACATTATTATTATTATTATTATTATTATTATTATTATTATTATTATTATTATTATTATTATTATTATTATTATTATTATTATTATTATTATTATTATTACCATCAAATACAGGTGGTGGTGGGCTGGGATTTCATGCCACGGTGCTCAGAGCAAAAGTAGATAAATCTCAAAATGGCAAAATGGTAGAAAGCAGAAGAATGAAAAATGAAACCGTTTGAGGCTTATAAATGTAATTAATATTTCCAACAAGATGAGATAACTCAGTTCATATATTTATTGTCCAACAAATAAATTCTCCGTAAGCAAGGTAAGCTTGTTTGACTGCACAAGACTAATCCACTCTTAAAGTTAGTAAAATTTTCTTTTTCAAATAAACTCTAAAGAATAAGTATATGCTTTTAGAAAGGCTTATTTATATTGAGAATTACTTGAGTTGCCACCAACCCCAAGTTGCTGTTGTTGCTGTTTTATTTTATTATTATTATTATTATTATTATTATTATTATTATTATTATTATTATTATTATTATTATTATTATTATTATTATTATTATTATTATTATTATTATTATTATTATTATTATTATTATTATTATTATTAGACTTGTATGCCACCCCATTCACAAAGCGACTCTGGGCAGCTAACAAAGATACAAAATATACAGTTACAGTTACAAGGTACCACATTATCATGATACAAAAACATTTCAGCATATCTTAATGTTATATGGGGTTTACGTTAAGCAGGGTATACCCATTAATAAAAACCCAGTATAACCAGGGGGGGGGGAATCTGTTATGCGGGGTGTCGCGATTGCCTAACGAATGCTTTGTTGTACAGATTTTTCATTATAAGAAACATTTGTTATGTGGGGTGCCACAGTATTTGAAAAAAAAAATACAATCTTGACTCCATTTTTCCTTCAAATCACCAAAATGCTTACTTACAGAATGCTTAGTTCATTACTGCTCTGCCTAACCACTGTTTAAGAAGTAACTCCCACTTTTCCAATTAACATTTTAAATCTAATTAAACCTTATTTTAAAAACTAAGAACACTAAGTGTTTGGGGGTGGGAAATCATACATATTTCTTTAATCCTGAGTGGGCAGCGAACAAATTGAAATATTATTATTTATTTAAAATTAAATTAAATTATTAATGAATTAATCCACATTAGAGAGTAAATGAAGCCAAACCCCCCAAAAAATCTTTGTGGCACCTTAAAGACTAAAATTGAATCTTTCATTAGTACTTGGTCTACAAGTAATTTTATTCCCTCAAATTCTGTACTGCTGAATGTCCATAAGTTGCTCAGTTTCTAGATAAAGTAGTTAAAAGACATGGAAACCGTAATTCTTAATATTGTGTTGTGTAAGCTATGGCCATGTAGGTTACGGTCAGCTATGTGAACATTTTGTTAATTCTTCTCTTTGTCTCCATTTTTAATGCCAATAAAGTTTTAAAATATTTTTTTAAAAAATTCATTCCCCCTATGTATATTTAAAAAACTGGTATGTTTTTAATAGTTTCAGAATATTAAGTCACCTCAAGGTTTAATAACAATAATAAATTTTCATCCCCCCCCATGTATATTTAAAAAAGTGGTTTGTTTTACTAGTTTCAGAATATTAAGTCACCTCAAGTATACCTCATGTTCATTAAGTTACCTCAAGAATACCTCATGTTCAAGACCAAAAACAGCAAAAGCTTTTAAAAATTAGAATTACTTAAACCAGGGCTTGCTCTCTGTTGGCTATTCTAACATTTTCCTAATTTTTTTATTAAAAAACACCTCAGGTTAATTCAAGGCACAGTTACACCCAACTAAGTATTTTATACCCTCCAATTAACAACTCCACAAAGCTCTACAGCCAAAGGATTTTTTTGCCATTTGGCTGTTCTCTGAGGTTTTTCTTCCTTTGTTTTAATTCAAAAAATTAAAAATATGGGGTTTTTTTTACATATTGTAAGTCACCCTGAGTGGTGCTTGCACCAAAAAGGGTGGGGGTGGTATAAATATAAATAAATAAATTATTGAGGCAAATTACCTAATGCAGTAAGTGGCACTGCAGCCAAAATATTGCATTTTATTCCACATGCAAGTGGAACGAGTTTTATTATTATTTTGTGAGGAAATGGGGGGACACACACAAATGTGTGTAAATAAATAAATAAAAACCCACTCAAAGCATACTTAGTAGCTTTGGTTTGGCCCCCTTTATGCACCTCCTGAAAAAAAATTAAGCCTTAAAACTGAATTATTATTTTTTCTGGAGGTGGGAAAAATAGCTGCATATTCAGCCGCCAGTTGGGCGCGAAATGAGCGAATTTCTCTCTCCTTAGCATTTTCCCCTCAAAAAGCGCTTCGAGTTCTGCGCATGCGCGTTTGTAGGAGAAAAAAGCTTGCCTCGCGCCACTGGTTTTCCCGCTCTTTTAGCTCCTCGCGCTCCCAGCCCCGCCCGCCCGCCTTTTGCGCCTGCGCATATGAGGCTCCCACTTGTCGCGAGCCGCTTTGCTCTGTGCTTCACCACCACCACCACCCCTTCTAAATGTCTTAGCTCATAATCCTCTTTACGCATGCGCCCGAATAAATCCTCTGCACGCTTGCGCTTGATGGCGTTCGGTGTGGGCTGTACCATTCGACAGGAGGGGGGAACTGTAACATGGGGCTTCTCAAGACTTTTATTGGAGAGTCAGTGAAGAACCTGGGGGAGACCAGAGACGGTGAAATAAATATATTTTAAAAATAATATTGTCTCTAGAAGGTTTTTTTTCCTCAAAATTACTCCAAAAAAGTTTAATATAGTGTACCGTGCACCCCTCTTTGTCAAAGTGGGTCCTTCCCACTCCGGCCCGTCGCTTCTAAGGGAAAAGGAGGGCGCCGCCATTTTGTCGGCAGGGAGGAAAAGGAAAGCCTTGAGAAGCCCGAAGCGGACCGTTGCTGAAACCGCCTCCCCGACGGCGCCAGGCCGTTGTCGGTTGTTTCTTCAGGCCTTTGCTCGACCGGTGAGGCGGGGATTCGGGGGCTGCCACCGGCGGCGCCTTACCCGGAGCGGGGAGAAGCGAAAGCCTAGCTAGGCCTTACTCGAGGCAGGGGTCTGGCGTGGCCAGGCCAGGCCGGGAAGGCGGTAACGAGGGCCGGGGTGACATCTACTCCCAGGCCCCTCTTTTACGGGATATAGTGAGGTGTTTTCAAGTCATCATTGCAAAAATATTCAGGGTTGTTGAACATCTTCAGAAAAAAAATATAAGCACGAAAATTAAATTAAAAATAAATTAAAACGCCTTTTTTAAAAAAAAAATTGTCCAAGGCGGTCTCAAAAGAAGGAGCGGGTTTTTTGACAGGTTTTTCGGCCATACTTTTTTGGGGTGGTTCGTGTTTAAAGTTTGAGACTATTAATAAAGATATTTTAATAATATTAGATTCCTATACTTCCCATCTAGAGGGGCTGCAGTGGCTCAAGTGGTTAAGACGCTGAAGCGGGAGGTCAGCAGTTCGATTCCCGAGGTACTGCAGGACAGAATGAGCTCCTGTCTTTGTCCCAGCTCCTACCTACCTAGCAGTTCGAAAGCAAGAAATTGCAAGTAGATAAATAGGGACCACGTCGGTGGGAAGGTAACAGCATTCCATGTGCTGCCACATGACCACAGAAACGTCTGCAGAAGCAGACAGCACTGGCTCTTCGGCTTTGAAACAGATGAGCACTGCACCCTAGAGTCGGATACGACTGGCTTTTGAGCAAGGAAACCTTTACCTTTAACAAGAACAGAAGTATTAGGACTAATACTTTAGGGCTAACAGATTGCATTTTCATGAATTAAGATCGCCATCGTATGACGCATGCAGTACAACATTTAGGCCATAGGTTTATATACACAATTACCATGGTTTTAGAGTTGGTGGCTGGATACAGAGGCATGTGATGAACTTTTTAAAGTAACGCCTTCTTTTTTTGGTTCATGTGTAAAGTTTGAGGCTATTAATAAGAGGGCCATTGAGGTGTGTTAGGCTGTGGGGAGGAGTTCTAGTTTAATTTAAATTTAATTTAATTTTTGCACTTGTATGCTACCTAATCAGGGAACCCGACTCAGTGTGGCTCACATGGTAAATAAACAATATATACACAATACTTATAACAGCGTTCCGCGCGCTCCGGTGTCTAGTCATGCCTGCCACATGACCATGGAAATGTCTGCAGAAGCAGACAGCGCTGGCTCTTCGGCTTAGAAGCAGAGATGAGCACTGCACCCTAGAGTCGGATACGACTGGCTTTCGAGCAAGGGAAACCTTTACCTTTACCTTACACAATACTTAGTTTCCTAAGTATTAAAGACAAGCTCAATAGTATATTGAGTAAATAGTGTGTCTCACGAAGTGGACTTGATCCATGAAAGCTAACATTAAAATATAGGAATTAGTCTTTAAGGTACCGATTTTTTGTCTTTTTGTTGTTGTTTTGTTTACTCACTGAAATATTGACACTGATGTGTGTGTGTTGTCTTAATGTGTGTCTTAATGTGTGTGTGTGTGTGTGTCTGTGTGTATTCCTATATTTCCCATCTGTGGTATTATCCCACTCTAGATATTGAGTATATTTGAGAGTAAACAGAACAGCAAAAAAATGTTGTGGCACCTTAAAGACTAACTCCTGTACAGTATTTAAATGTGAGCTTTCTTGGTCCACTTCCTCATGGCATCAATTTATACACACATCAGGCACACAGTAATTGGCCAGCCCAACAGAATAGCAACATTGTAGGGTTTTTTTACAACTGTTATTATTCAAATATTGCAAATGGTTACAAAACAAACCTCTCTTGCAAGCCGATGCATCACATCCAAAAAGGTGGATGCAACAAATATTGTGGTGTTACACATTTGCCAATGATAGTGATTTTAGATACTGTGTATACTCTATGTTTTTATATATTTCTATCTACTGTATATGGATTTCTATTAAGTGAAAGAGAAGGGGGTTGAAATTGAAATAAACGCACAGGAAGGACAATACAAGGAAAGGAGGAGAAGGGGTTATTTGGGGGGGGGGGATATGCATTTAGGGAAGTTTTCAGGTTCAGTTGCATTTGGACAAAGCTGAAAATTGCCATTAGTATTGTAGTTCTCATCACTCCTGTATGCTGTTAAAAGATTGTTGTTGGAAACAATGTGTAAGGCTGAAGCTTCCTCATCCCTGTGTTACTTTGTGTCATCTGTTCTTTGTGTATGGATACAAGTGGTGCTTTGGGATGGATGGGGGACAGATCCTTTCACTACGGTAATGGAGTAGACCGTACAGCCAGCGACTCAACGCCGAGTGTTAACCAACCTGACTCTCTAAAGGAACCAACGGCTACGAGCAGATGAGCCCCTTTAGGTGGGGTGATGGTCACCCTCAGTGGAGGAAATGCCCCTGGAAACCATCATATTAGGCCCAATGGCAAAATGAGTGGAGGAGGAACTCTGATTCCTAACGGTCATGGAGGCGGAAGAGGCCATGCCAGATGGACTGACTGTGAAGGCGCACCTTGTCCATCTCAAGGCTGCGGCAGTCCATTGCAGTCCCAGTGTTAAATCCTGCATGTTGCGCTTCGTGTGTGCCATGGGTGATGGCTCCAAGATCATAGTGTGTGGGTCACTTCATGGCAAGAGGGGGTCCACCTTAAACAAATTCACCCTGATGACATTTTTCCTGCTTCGGGGGGGGGGATGCATTCTCAGATACGAGTTGCAGTCGAGTTATAATCTAATTTGTGGATTAGTAAAGGTAAAGGACGATCAAAAGCCTGACTTATCCGACTCTAGGGTTCAGTGCTCATCGCTGCTTACAGTGCTTTGCGTCTGCAGACATTTCCGTGGACATGTGGCAGGCATGCCTAGACACCAGAATGCACGGAACGCTGTTTACGTTCCCACTAAAGTGGTCCCTATTTCTCTACTTGCAATTTCTTTCTTTCAAACTGCTGGGTTGGCAAAAGCTGGGACAGAGACAGGAGCTCACTCTGTCGTGCAGCTCTTGGGTCTTGAACTGCTGACCTGCCGGCCTTCCAGTCATCAAAGTTCAGCATCTTAACCACTAAGCCACTGAGGTCCCACAGTTTGTGGATTAGGAGACAGCATATCAGAGCAGTGTGAAAGAAGCTAAAAGTAAAAACATTTTTTCCTGTAGGGACCTCAAGACGGAGATGTCAGAATACATCCGGGTTACGGAAGATGAGAACGAGGAACCCATTGAGATCCCCTCTGAGGATGATGGAACTGTGTTGCTCTCTACCGTTACTGCTCAGTTCCCAGGAGCATGTGGTCTGCGCTACAGAAACCCCGTGTCTCAATGTATGAGGGGTGTCCGACTGGTAGAAGGCATTCTGCATGCACCCGATAATGGGTGGGGAAACCTGGTATACGTCGTTAACTATCCCAAAGGTGTGTGCTCAAAACTTCTCCCTTCCTGTTCTGTTCAAAATGAATTGTGCCTCCTTATTTGAGTGAGGTATATACTAAAGCAGGGATTTTCAACCTGTGGCCCGTGGGCCATATGCAGCCTGTGGCACCATTTCATCTGGCCCACCACCACACCCGGAAGTGCCATGTGGTGGAAGAAGGGCAAAATGGCCGTCTGGCCCCCAAAGCTGAGGGAGCATGACCCCGGCTTAAAAAGGTTGATAACTCCTGTACTAAAAGCTCATTTCTGAGCCATTTTCGGACAAAGAGCATTGGCGTAGTTGGAATTGATAAGGACAAATTACTGTTCATTGGTGACAATCCAGTTAATATCATAGAACAATGATGACCAACCTTGGCACTCCAGCTGTTCTTGGACTTCAATTCCCAGAAACCCAAGTCAGCATTCCTGCTGATCTGGAGTGCCAAATGGGAGTCTTGGTTTTTCTTCGATATTTTGTCTTTAGTGTCATATCTCTTTTTAGACAACAAAAGGAAAATGGATGAAACCGATGCCTCCTCAGCTGTTAAAGTGAAGCGCGCTGTGCAGAAGACTTCTGATCTGATTGTGTTGGGCCTTCCGTGGAAAACAACGGAACAAGATCTAAAGGAATATTTCAGCACATTTGGCGAAGTTCTCATGGTGCAGGTATTTGGATTTCTTTTCTAAATGCAACTGCTGTTGCATTTGAGAATTATAGTTCTATCATCTCCAATGTGCTGTCTCTGTATCAAAACACTTAATGGCTCACTTATGATTCTGTGGAAAAGAAGATAAACTAGTGATGGCAAACCTTTTAGAGATCAAGTGCCCAAACTCAACAGGCTGCCATCCGCACTGCAGAGGGACAGGGCGAACTCTGCTGAGGGGTAGGGAGGAAGCATTTCTGCTGGGCAGAGGGGTGGGGTGAACTCTGTGCTGGCGGTAGGGAGGAAGTGCTCCCATTGGGCTGCTGGGCAGAGGGGCAGGGCAAAACCTGCTGGAGTGATGGCACTTGTGCCCACAGAGAGGGTTCTGAGTGCCTCCTCTGGCACGTGTGCCATAGGTTCACCACCACTGAGATAAACCATAACTCCTTCCAGTTTCTTTGTCTGAGTAAATGTTAGGCAACTGTTAGAAACATAGTACTTCTTTAAATGGTCAAATTTCAAGCATTTAATATGCCAACCATTATAAAGTTACAGAGACAAAAATACATTGTTAACTAAAAACAGTGCCATTACTTCGCTCAGTTGTTTGTAGTCATCGTGGCACAAAGAGTGTGGTTGTCTATCTGATGCAGTCAGTTGTGATGAATGTTGACAGATGACATTTAGAGGAGGAAACTTCTTGTTGGGATGGGTGTCTCTGCTGCAAATGTGTTCAGGGGGAGAAAAGGTGGGCCAAAGCTCTCAACTGTCCTTATCTCAGTTATACCTTTGTGTTAGTGTGTTTCTGAAATTACCCTACGGAATAGAGTTAATTACATCGACTCTGGTGTTCTATGGCGCTGTTCTAGCTGTGTTATTCTTCTAACCTCAGGTGAAAAAAGACCTAAAAACTGGTCACTCGAAGGGGTTTGGTTTTGTAAGGTTTACGGACTATGAAACCCAGGTGAAAGTCATGTCTCAACGTCACATGATAGATGGAAGATGGTGCGACTGCAAACTCCCCAATTCTAAGGTACATCATGTAGATTATTCTGGCCTCTCTAAGTATGTAAAACTCCAATCATGTATAAATCCATATTCATTCTAGTAAATGGGATTCTCTATGGGGCTAAACTGATTGGGTAGTATATAAAGTATTGTACAGGCTCCAGAAAACCTACTGCCACATGGCTGTCCTTTGTGAGTGAAAGCTAGCGAGGCCTTTTGCATCTGATATGATTTAATGCAGCTCTTTAAGTACAGTATTATTCCAGGCTTTCAACATGATCCTGGGGACATGAAAGGAGCCTCATTTATTGGGCGTCCCCTGAGCAGACTTTCTCCAGCGAAAATCCTTTCAACCCAGAGTAATTTCTGACATGAAATTTGTTTAACATGTGAAGCTGTCTCTTTGGTTCCCAGGACTGAGAGATAGTTGAAATGTAAATGAATTAAAATTAATAAATAGCACCATTACTGTATAGACATGCAAGCGTCTATCAGATGCAGGGCTTTATTCTTGGTTTGTCTTAAATCCTTACCTGATTTTGCGTAATGCTACACATAGAAGGTAGAGTTCCAGAATCTGGCAGTAATTCCCATGGTTAATTACTACTTGCTTGGTAAAAAAATTGTAGTTTTGTGTTTTTGTCTAACTGTGTCTGTGATAAAAAGCAACTCTTTGTTAATGTAAGTTTTTTTTGTTCTGCATTGGCACCAGCAAAGTCCAGACGAACCTTTGCGTAGCAGGAAGGTGTTTGTTGGGCGTTGCACCGATGACATGACTGCTGATGAACTCCGTCAGTTTTTTTCGCAGTATGGAGAAGTGGTTGATGTCTTCATCCCAAAACCATTCAGAGCTTTTGCCTTCGTTACATTTGCTGATGATCAGGTATCCATCCAAAGCACTTTGCATACTCCCCAGGGTGTGGGCAACTTTTTCCTAGTGGTGTTGAGTGGGAGAATGTTTTCCCCGTCCCTTGTAATATTAGATTAATTTGTCCATTGCAACTGGATAGTGAGAGAATGAGGGTAGATAAAAAGCAAGTTTTCCATGTGGCTCATCTTCGAATGCCGTATCAAATTCCGAATATTTGTGATCCTGATGGTGACCAACCGTGAAGATTGTCCTAGAGACAATATAATGCAGTGGCCTTCCATTTGCCTTCTGCATCGCAGTCTGACACTGATCCAGTTCCGCAAGTCACTTTCTGGTCCTGAGCCCTTTTGGCGCACAGAGTCCTCATAGGCCTCAGGCCAAAATTGATGAAGCTTGCTGCCCTTCATTAAGATGGGTTCAAGTGGAATTCACTCCACTTGGGGACCATTACCCTTTTCTATGGACTTCACCACCCAAGGCTGCTAGTCCTCAGGGTTGTCAGGTTAGTTAACTGTCGCCTGACGATTGGCATTAAGTCGTTTATATGGCACATATGCTGTTGAATTTGACTGCCATAAGATGGCATGAAGACTGCTAAGATGAATCACTTTTGAGCAAGGGGGAGAACTTTGCTGTCTTCTTCAGATTGAGCCCTATAATAAAATGTGTTGCTGGTGTTTTAAAGTTTGCTGAGCATCTATGATATATATGCCATCGTTGTTTACTCAGTCTCCATACTTTATGTTTTATAGGTTGCCCAGTCCCTTTGTGGCGAGGACTTGATCATAAAAGGAATCAGCGTCCATATATCCAATGCTGAACCTAAGCATAATAGCAGTAGACAACTAGAAAGAGGTGGAAGATTTGGTGGTAATCCAGGAGGCTTTGGGAATCAGGGTGGATTTCCTAACCGGGGGGGAGGAGGGGGAGGCGGAGGCGGGTTGGGGAACAACCAGGGCAGTAACATGGCGGGTGGGATGAACTTTGGAGCCTTTAGCATCAACCCTGCTATGATGGCAGCCGCCCAAGCTGCACTCCAGAGCAGTTGGGGGATGATGGGCATGCTAGCAAGCCAGCAAAACCAGTCAGGGGGCCCATCAGGGAACAGCCAGCCACAGGGCAATGTGCCGAGGGAGCAGAGCCAGGGGTTCAGTTCGGGGAGCAATTCCTATGGAGGCTCAAACTCCGGCGCAGCCATAGGGTGGGGCTCATCAAACACCGGCTCTAGTAGCGGGTTTAATGGCGGTTTTGGCTCAAGCATGGATTCTAAATCATCTAGCTGGGGAATGTAGGCAACCAAATACTTACTCAGTGGTGGGAGATGTAATTCTCTCCTCCCCCCCTACTCCATCTAGAGTTCCTGGTAAGTATATTGTAAGATGCATATACTTTAAAAAAAATCAAATCAATTTGTTCAGCGTGTAGTATATTTCAACAGTATTTTTGACACTTTTTTTCTTTTATAAGGGAAAAAGCAAAGCAAAAAAAAGAGATAAAATGGGGAGTTTTATAGGTTTTGTTATAACGAGTTGGGATATTGAGTGTTTGGAAGCGAACTGCTGTTTTTCCTAAGTGGTAAATGAACGCGCTGCAATTTGATAGGAATTTGGTTTTTTTGTTTTAAAGCCTCATTTCCTAGTCAGCTGAAATCTGTGCATGATTTAAAAAAAAAAAACGAAAGCCATTTCCCCCGCCCCCAAAAAACTGCATCCTATCCTTATTAGCTTTTTTCTTTTTTAAAAAAATTTATTTTGATTCCCCCGCCATAAGAATTTCTCTCTCTCTCTCTCTTTCTCTCCCTCCCCTTCCCCCCAAAAATGTCCTGTGAGGAGAATGCAATGTTGGTGTCGGCTTTTTTACCTTTTAACACTGTCTCCCCTCCTCATACTAAAGTACGGTATGAAGACCTCATTTAAATCCTTGCCGTTCATCTCATTTCAAAAAAAATGTGTTTGGAAGAAGCTCTTCATTGAGAGAGGAAAAAAAAGTAAATAAGCAGTGCAGTTCAAAACAAAAAACCAAACCCTACCTTAGGAATATTCCCGTCTCCATGCTTTCCTCATGCAAGACTCCCTTCATCACGCTGCGTCATTGCTACGTCTTAAGACGGTGGGTGTTCCCATATTTTTTTATCCGCTACTCTTTTTATTTCATGGAGAGTCGTATCCAACGCTATGAACGCAAGGATGTGAGATGGAAAAAAACCGGAAGGCTTGATTGAACTTTGACAGAGAAAAAACCTTGTGTGGGATTGGATTGGTGGTGCCGAGGCATGAGAGGCTTGGTATGTGCGATTAAAAAAAAAAAACAGGAGGAGACGAATGCAGAGAGAGACTTGGTGGTGCATTGTGGAATATATGTTATTTTTAGGGGGGAAAAAGTTTTTTTTTCTTGGCACGATGTCCCTCGATCCTGTGGTGCGAGAGTGTGCGGAGAGGAAGTACGAGTGATTTTTTTTTCTTTTCCCCCCTTGACATTCAGAAGGACATCCCAATCTTGGAAGAACTTAAGGGGCGGGGGCGGGCGGGGCTTTTTACTTAGTTAACCAATTAGTTGAATGTGTTAAGTGAAATGAATATCTGTAAAAAATTTCCCCCTTATGTCAACTCTGCTGTGAATGCTGTATGGTGTGTGTTTCTTTTCTGTTCAATGATCTTGTAAGTGTGGTAATGTGAACTGAAGGTGGGGGATTTTTTGGATGGGAACCTCAGGCTCATGTTTTGCTTTGGAGATTTTTCTTTCTGTCCCGTCCCCCCCCCCCCCCGTCCCCCCCTTTCCCCTACCAAAGCAAACTCCTGAGCTTAGAAGTTCCCTTTGTGGGCGGAAGTTTCTCTGTCTGTAAGATACCCATATGAATGCTGTTTGCTGGAGTTCTGTGTTTGGATGCTTTTTATAAGATTTGTCAATGTAGGAAATTCTTAAATAAAATTGATTTAAGTAATATGTGTGTGTGTTTGACAAAGAGTGAAAAGAGTTTATAAGCATTAATACATTTTTAAAAAAAAAATATGTATCATAAAATGGGGTGAAACAGTTGTGAATCTTCTTTTGTTATTACGTTTGCCCTTCCCCCCCCCACCCTTGATGTAGTTGCCAGCTCCAGATCCATCTTTCTTACATTATTTTTTTTTTGTGGCATACACATCTGAAATCCGGTTCTGCCAAATGAGGTACCCTCCCGCCCCCAAATCCTGGTGAGCAATCCCGTCTAAAGTTCTCAATGTGAAAGATAGCAGCCCTACCTGTGTTGTGAATATCCTTGTGACATACAGGTGAAACTTGGGAAATTAGAATATCGTGCAAATGTTCATTCAGTTCAGTAATGCAACTTAAAAGGTGAAACAAATATATGAGATAGACTCATTGCATGCAGAGCAAGAGATTTCAAGCCTTACTTTGTTATAATATTGATGCTTATGGCTTACAGCTTATGACAACCCCAACCCCCCCAATCTCATGTACCCCATAATCATCACATCTCATGTACGCTGTACATCACAATCCTAACGAATTAAGGCATGACATCTCTTGCTTTGCATGAGTCTATCTCCTATTTGTTTCACCTTTTAAGTGAAATGAATGAACATTTGCACAATATTCTAATTTCCCGAGTTTCACCTGTACATTCACTTTAAGTGCATTCCATTTAGATGGTACAGTTTGAGTTGGACATTATTAGTTTTAGTACAGAGGCTCAAAGCTTAACCAAAAATAAACAGGAATGTTGGATTTTTCAGCCTGTAAGATCAAAATCACCATGGTTATAGATTCCGTAGTCTTAAATAATTGCTACACTATCAAAGTCTTACTGCTGCTTATTTGACATAAGTACCATGTTCCTGTGGAAGCAATAAATGGACCCCTAGAAAATGAGTCAGTTCAGCTTCACTGTGAATTTTGCTTGTATTGGAAGCTATCGTTCCTGGGTTTTTATTTTTCTGCAAATATTAACTTTTGAAACCTCTTTTATAAATGACTGTGTATATATATATATATATATATATATATATATAGACACTTAAATTTGTTTGGTGCTTTTACTGGCATTGCTGTTAAATGGGAACATTCACTTAAGACCTCCACTGCAGTGGTTCTCTGTGTAAAAGATCTGTTCAAGAGGAGAAATAATTTATTTGATAAATTGCTTGACCTTTTCTGCACCTAAACCTGATCCATTGCCAAACTCTGTACCATCTGAATTTTGCATTTTAGCACTTTCACTAATACCAGCTACTGCTGCTGAGTAACACGTTAATATGGTATTCTCGGATCTCCAAAGACTAAACTGTCATCCCAGGATGGATCATGAGGGTAAGTTCTATACATCACTAGCATGATTTTGGTAATCTGTTTCATCTTGTTCTTTTGGGTTTTTTTAAAGCAAAAGTTTCAGCTCAGCTCAAAACTGAAGGGGGAAACATACATTGTGATATTTTAATGCTGCTAGATCACTTAGGAGTGATCACCCCCCCTCCCAAATCCCTGAGTATGTTAGAAATGTTTGCAAACATTATTCATATCTTCAGTTTTTCCCCCCTGTTAGTGTTTAAAGTGAGCTAATAAAAGGTATTCTCATAACTTGGTTGTCTGGACTCTTGTTTTGCTTTAGCTCTCCGTAGACCTGCATCTGTGTTGGGCTAATGTGATTTAAAGTGGGGGAAATAAGGAACACAGTCAGTTTAACACCGCTGAAAGAATAATCTTGCTAATGAGTATCATTTAGTATTAAACAGCATAGCGATTAAACAAAAGCCCTCTGCGATCAAATGTGTTATGTGTTTCAGTTTCCTGCTGAGCATCTCTTAATTACTGGAGGCTTTGCTACCCGATAGACGTAATCTTGACAATTTTTGCTTGCAGCCCAAACTTGTGTGGGTGTGAATTGAGTCTTGTAGCACTTTGGTCTCAGCAGTTGCAAGTATAATGTGGCCACTGATTGAATAGCACCTCTAGGCTTCTTGCTGTGAGCTACATACATCTTTGTTTTTCCTCGTTCCTGGCTGTTGGTGTTACCTACTTAAACGAGTATGAAGTTGTCTGAAATATTTGGGGGTTTGTTGCTGATTGGGGAGTTTGATCAGTGCAAGGGTTGTCAAGGTTAATGCTCATTGCTAGTATACTTTCAGAGTCAGCTGAGTATAAATTTACAAGGTGGTCACTTGAGTATAAATTGTAATTAGCTCCAGCGGATATTCAAGATTTGGCCTAATCAAAGTGCTGCAGAAAAATGATGATCTGTTATCTATGATTTGGAAAAATATTCTGTCAGCCGAGGTACCCAGTTAACTTAGCCTTTGCCTTTGGAGTACAGTACAGTAAAACCTCGGTTAACATAGTTAATGCGTTCCCTGGGGAACCAAGCAACATCGTTATGTGAGGGTCTACAGTAAGTCCCATTTAGATTGACAGGGCCCAAGTAGGCATACATAGCATTGCAGCTCTTTTTTTTTTAAAGCAATTTATATAACCCAGAAGGAGACTTTGAGATTTATTTTGTCAAAATCCAGCTGTACATAATATGGATCATGAATTTTGTGCGATTATATCTTCAATCCATGAGATGTAATTTGTGACTTTAGTGTAAACTCCGTATACCCCTGCAGAACCACACTCTAGACCCCAGGATACAAGGCCACCGATAAACCATTTCCTGGTCTGAGAGTCCAAAAAGACTAGTGGGCCACCGCTGTCTCCGCTACAAGAATCCTTACCCCCTTGTTCATGTCCGGCACAGAACATATTTTCTGTCACCACCAGCGGCTTTCCCTCCACAGTTTGATTTGCAAACGCAGTTTTGCACCTCATTGGATCCACCACGTCGAGTTCGGTGTACAACAGGAAAGGAGACTGCCTCCTTTTCTCTGTCCTTCCCCAGCCTGCGACTACTCCGATGTCGTTCGTGTTCACGTGGGACCTTCTTCCCGGCAAGCAAATGGGGGTGATGTTCGTGTTGATCGGGACTTTGTGTTTGAGTTTAATCAGGGCAATGTCGTTGTTAAAGTTGATCCCGTCGTTGGTGAAACCTGCGTGGACAAAAGCAGATTCCGCCCATGCCTGGTGGTAATGAACCGCTCGCCGGTTTAGCAGCCCCATTTTCAGGGTCAGGGACAAGACGTCTGCCGGATTGGGGAGGACGTGAGCAGCAGTTACGACCCAGTTATCGTGCAGAAGGGCCCCGGCCCCCATCGCTCCTTGGTCATTGTTGATGAGAACTTGCCACGGGAACTGACCAGGCAGGGCTCTCACCCCGCCAAATATGCGCTTCAAGACGTTTGCGTATTGGACTCCACAAACTGTCAAGAAAGAAGATCCATAAGTTAGTCTTTCATCTGAGAACGTGACGTCAGAATGTTTATTACTGCACATACTAAGAGTTAGGTGAGCAGACATTTACTTAACAGATACCATTTGGCCTTTAGTCCCGGTTAATGTGGCCAACCACAAAATATTATGAGAACCGGCGTTTCTTTGTATGTACAATTACGTGCGCTCTATATCAGGGGTTCCCAGTCTAAGGCCTGTGGGCCATAACCAGACCCCGGTGTCATTTCATAACCAGACCCCGGTGTACAGCACAACTTTTTTGTGAGCTGTAGCCCTCTGCAAAAAGCAACTGATAAAGTGAGTTCCAGTCCACAGAAAACTCTGGTCAAATACAACGTGCTAGTCTTTCCGGTGCCTCAAGATGGTTGTAAATCAGAGAACTGTAGTCAGGATGGGGGAATCATTTGAATCTCCAAGCTGTTCCAGCTGTTAGTGATACAGTTCCCTACACTTAATGTAGACATTTTTTAGCTATATAGATTTATACAGCTTCATGCTGGTTGTCGTGTAGCTCCTGTTTCCTAAATTTGGGGGACATAATATGCAAGACATACTGTTCCAGTGACTGAATTCTGGAAATAACGGGAAATTGGTAGTCAGAAAAGTTCCAGTATGTTTATTCAGATCCAGTATGTGGCTGATGAAATATTCAAGACTCATAACTTTGATGGAGTACTAGCAAGGACAGCATGAAATGACTGCCTTTCCCCTTCCAAACAAGCAATGAAATCTCTTGTCACGGCCACTGTGTAATAGGGTACCCAAACAAAATCTTGGCTGTTTTATATGCCTTGGCTTTCAGAAATCCCTTCTAGTTTCAATCAAACAAAAGTAAAACTGTCAATGTTTTGTTCAGAATGTTGGCCGTATGTTACACGGCCAATTTCTTTTTTATAGGCTGCTTATCCTTGTGTTTGAGCGGCATACTGATTACTGTGGATATTGTTTATTCATAATTTATAGTGGCCAGTATCCTGTTGCGTAGCTTCAGTTGTGCAATGGAAGTGATGTCAAGAACAGTGGCAGATTATTACTTATCGAGGAGTTACTTTGATTCCAGGATACATGCAAAAGCATGTCTACCCCAAAATTGAAACAGGAAATATTTAATCAGCAGTCGTTGGGTGCTATTGATGGTGGTAACATTACTCCAGTTGTGCAGGCAGAGCTACATGACAGGATAATGACCAATGTATCAGACATAGATTCTGCTTATAAACATATACAGTAGACCCTCACATAACAATGTTGCTTGGTTCGCCAAGTAGCGTCGCTATAGGGGAAACTTGCAGTTTTCAATGGCAGCTGCGCCGTCTAGCAGTAAAAAACTCATTATCCACACAACGACGGTTTTTCGTCGTTGTGCAGATAGTCACATGGCGAGTGACGACGCGTCAGTAAGCGGAAATGATGCTATTCGAACGCGTCGTTAATCGAGGGTCCACTGTATATTAATATGTTTGAATCTCTCAGTTCTGTACATATTTCTATACACTAAATTAGAACTGTAAATAGATTTTATAGTCATATTTGAGTTTCTTCCCTTAAGTATTTTGTCTGGTTTTTTTTTTTTTTTTGGGTTTTTTTTGCTATGGCTTCAAGATTTTTTTTTCTTTCTTTTAAAGGTATCTCCAGAATGTAAAAGTGATCCTTTCTTTGTTAGAAAGCTTTTCTTCTTTCTATGTCTTCTTTAGTGAGACATTTGGCTCCTAAATGGCACCAGACACAACTGTTTGTGGCTTTTAATTGAGGTTTGCCGCTTGCTGAGAAACCTTAACTAGATGTCATCTACTCATTTTAAAAGATGCAGCCTTGTTTAAAAAGAACATCACGTTCCAGTATTAAGATTTTGCCGGTGGCAAAGAAATCTACTTATCTAGGGTGATTTAGTTAGTTGCTGTTGAGTTCGAATTGAAGAGATCATTGGCAAGGAGGAATTGGTGATTTGGTACAGCTAATGATGCTTCCCATAGTTACTATTAGTCACTACTACATTTATGCCCTAAGGATGTGAATGGCTCACAAAGTAACTGTCATATAATACAAAGTTACTTAGAAATGGAAAGTCGTTTTCCAGTTAGTATTTTTTGCCAAATGGTTGGAGCAATAAACCTTGAGTATCTATGGCAGTGATGGCGAACCTTGACACTCCAGCTGTTCTTGGACTTCAATTCCCAGAAGCCCAAGTCTGTGAATCCACACGAATGGGTTTACTGCGTGCATATGCTGTTCATGGACTACAATTCCCAGAAGCCCAAGTCCCTGTGAATCCACACGAATGGTTTTACTGTGTGCATATGCTGTTCTTGGACTACAATTCCCAGAAGCCCAAATCCCTGTGAATCCACACGGATTGGGTAAACCCATTCATGTGGATTCACAGGGACTAGGACTTCTGAGAATTGTAGTCCAAGAAACAGCTGGAGTGCCAACGTTCAACATTATAGATCTATGGCAAGAGGGAAGGTCGGCAGGTCAGCAGTTTGAGACCCGATTGCTGCACGACGGAGTGAGCTCCCGTCGTCCGTCCCAGCTCCTGCCAACCTAGCAGTTCGAAAGCAAGAAATTGCAAGTAGATCAATAGGTACCACTTCGGTGGGAAAGGTAAACAGCGTTCCGTGCACTCCGGTGTCTAGTCATGCCTGCCACATGTTTACGGAAACGTTTGCAAACGCAGACAGCGCTGGCTCTTTGGCTATAAAAAAGATGAGCAGTGAACCCTAGAGTCAGATACAACTGGCTTTCGAGGAAGAGCAACCTTTACCTTTACCTAACAATTGGTGCATAGCCAATGAACGAAAACCACACCTAAGTGGCATCCTGAAAAGACAACCCTGCATGTTGGTTACATTGCAGTTTCATTCATACCTTACCTGGCTCACAGGTGGGAGGCGCTTTCTTCCCCTTGGAATCCCTCCAGTAGCCATCAGCAGCACAGCGGTAGTTCTCTGTGTGAGTTTAAAAGCACTTGATTATATTCATAGGTGTCTCCACAACCGTTGTTTATTTCCGGTTAGCAAGAAATCCTGCCCTTTCCTGCTCTTAGCACCCTCTGTGTAAAAGCCCCCCTGAACCCCATTCTCTCTCCAGACAGCTGGAATTTCCAGGTTTGCATCAATACGGTGGCTCAGTGGTTAAGAAGCTCGCCTTGTTAGCTGGAAGGGCTGGCAAGTCGGCAGTTCAAGACCCAGGTACTGCACGATGGATTGAGCGCCTGTCTCTGTCCCAGTTCCTGCCAGCCTAGCTGATCGAAAACAAGAAATTGCAAGTAGATAAATAGGGACCACTTTGGTGGAAAAAACATCTTGGAGACATGAAAGGAGCCTCATTCAGGCGTCCCCTGAGCGGAGTTTCTCCAGCAAAAAAAAAAAAAAGGCCTTTCAACCCAGAATAATTTCTGACACAAAATTATTATCAATACAATTTCCATATTGATCACCCTAAGAACATTTTGAGGCTGTTTGCACGTACTGATAGAGAACCTGTTGATTGAAAAGATAGTTCTTATGAGCTAAAAGGACATTGTGGCACGCAGAAAAGAGGTGGTATCAGGACGTTCTGAGACTTATCACAGTTAAATATTGTGAGTGTGGGTGTGGGTGGAATCCTAAAATAGAAATGGTTTTGGATATTTTCTTTTAGTGAGGATGTTCCAATTAAATGGTCAAAGGAGTGAGGATTTCTCCCTTTACATTTTAAATTGTAATATAGTTAGGCCTTTGTTGCAGCGTGTGCGTGTTTGTGTGTCTTTGAATCTCTCATTTCAATCTCTGTTTTTTCTTACCGGAATGTCCTCCTTTCAGAGCATAGAAGCGTCCCTCACAGTGGTATTTTATCTCAGCTTGGTATGTGGTAGAGGCAGGTGCTGTAAGGTAGGCAAGCGTGCCGTTGGCGGTGTCCTGGGCAGGGCCGCAGTCGACAACTGCAAAACAAAGATCAGATGAAAACGTCTTCTGAACAAAAGAAGATCCGCCTTGCAAAAAAAGTAGTCTTGCCTGCAGACGTGTTCCGGATGTCTTTGTTCAGAAGACTGTGGTTCCCAAAGCAGGTTGTGATTTTCAGATGTACCCACATCATCCCTCACTACAGATTGGGAGTCCCAGAAACATCTGGAAGAGCAAAGGCGCTTTCCCATCGCCCTGAACACACTTAATGAAAATGTTTGTAAAATCATTGTGAGGTACTCTGAAGACTGGCGGGGGGAAAGGCTTAGAATTAAATGCAAAAAACATCTACTTTCTTGGGTGGCTTGTTGATAATGAGTGAAGAACAAAAATCAAAGGCATTCACAGAAACTCCCCCTTATTTTTTTGTTTTAAAAAGATACAGTTAGAGCAATAAAATTATTAAGCGTAGAGCCTAGGAAGCCGCAGCCTTCTCGTGCCGTATCCAATTCCGAAAGTTGGCGATCAGTCATGAAGACTGTCCTGAGAATATAACGCAGTAGCCTTTCATCTGCCTTCCGCATTGCAGCATGACACCCGTAGTACCACTGATCCAGTTCCACAAATCACTTCCTGGTCCTGAGCCCTTTTGGCATGCAAAGTCCTCATCATCATCCCCAGGCCAGGAATGAATGGAGCGGCTGCCCTCCATGAAGATGGATTCAAGTGGGATTTAATCCACTTGGGGACCATCATCCTTCCCTGTGGACTTCGTCAAGGCCGCTAGTCCTCAGGATTGTCAGGTTAGTTAATCGCCACCTGATGCTCAGCAATGAGTCGCTGGCAGTAGGGTCTACTCTTACTATAACAGGAGAACCTGGCCAGACACTAGATAAAAATAATGGAAATAGTTTTAACATTGTCTTAACAACAGTACAACCTGTCTGTTGATTTGTATTCCCACAGAGAAATAATCCAGAGAAAGCAAATTTTATTTCAGTCTGTCTCAGGCATCATTTGCCTCCCACTCTTTTTTTTAATAGGAGAGCTTTGTTCTGTCAAACAGAATTTAGATTCCCTACAAGAAGTAATTAAAACACTAGCATTGACCTACTGGTGCATTGAGCCATTGGTTTGTTCCACGAGCCATCCTTTTGACATACAGCCATAAAGGATTCGATGATCATCTTGTTCTGGGGTGGAGTAGAAGGAGAAGATAAAAACACATCCATTAATTTTTTTCCCATGGGAAAGAATTATGACTCTCACAGTTCAAAAATGTGGAGCGCTTCATTTAGACAAAAAGTTAGCCAATTTTAACAACAGTAAATTGTAAGTGTAGGGAGGTTCTGAAGAGATCTTATAGTCCAGCCTTCCTATGGTAAAAGATCCATAAAAGATCCATACTGTTTTTGTCTGTTGCACTTCTCAGTTTGATCACTGCCCCCCTCCCCCTATATATATATATATATAAAGAACTTTGAAGGTCTCCTATGGTGGATTCTGTTAGTAAAAGAAGAAAATAGATATCAGCTCTAAGGAGTTCTCAACCTTTTAAAGCCGTGGGCTGGACGGACCACACACCCTCAGACAGCTGAGCAGGCCAGACTGGTGGTTCCTCCCACCATAAAGGCTGCCATAAAACACATCTGTGGGTGCTGTAAACACATCTGCATCCGGTGGCGGCAGTGACATAGGCCACATGAAACGGTGCCGCAGCCCAAGGCCAGCCCACGGGCCATAGGTTGAGAACCCCTGATCTAAGTTACACTAGAATTGACAACGTCTTGTGTGTTAGATTTATAATCTAGAATCAACTAGCTTGCTTGGTGCTTCAAAATAAGCCATCGGGGAAAACTCAGAACCTTTTTTAAAAAGTGTCACACTCTTTTTACTGGTTTGAAGCCAAACATGCTCAGCCCTGGAGCTGCATAGCTTTTTTTTTTTTTTTTTGACAGGTGGCTTTTTGTGCCCTCAGCAGTTTCAGGAAGCAGAGAAACCGCAAGAGTGATGTGGTTGTGGTCATTATAGAAAGCAGAAGAACTGCAGAGATGCATTGAAGAGATCGCTGGAACCTTATAGGTTTTCAAAAAAGGGAGAAAGGGGCTATTATCTCTTTAGATCGATTGATTGATTGAAGTTTTATTTCTATACCGCCTTTCTTCCCCAATGGGCAACTCAAGGCGGTTAACAACCATAAGTATACAATACAAAATAGAAAAATCCAGGATCTAAGCAGTAGCAATAACAAAACAATAATCACCAATATACAAAATCAATAAGTGCATAGCAATACAGCATAATCTACTACTAGAGGAATACATCTGAGACATTTAAGACTCTTTTTTGGTTTAATGCTAGTCTAGATTGTATTGAGGGAGACAGAGGGAATACATTTCCTTACTCATATCTGAAATACTGATGCTTTCTAGAAGTGCATATCTAGAGAGATAACTGTTGATCTGGTAAATATCTCCCAACACTAATGTCTTAGGCTGTTTTTCATATTTCTTTGAACGTTGTTGCTCCTTTTCTTGAACCTGAAGTGCTGTTTTGTTTATCAGATACGTAAGTAGAAAGCAGATGGTTAATTTACCGATGAGTGATTAATGTGAGAGACAGACTCAGTAGAAAGACTGATCTGGTACCTACTCCTCAGTTCAATTACCAATATACATGCACAGATTTACTAAGGGGGGGGGGAGAAGCCATATAATAGTTTTGCCTACTTCCAAAAGTACGTAGCCAACATTGCAGGAGAGACGATAGGAGTCTTTCATAATATACTTCGCTTGCACTGGAGAAATCTGGCCATTGGGTGGTGCTTGAGGCTTCGGGCACGGCAGAGCTGCATACATTTGGGAGAGAGAGAGAGAGAGAGAGAAAACTCAAATTGAAACTTAACATTTCCCAGCAAATTAGATTCTGTCTAAACACCAGAACCTGGAATTTAGTTAATTTGCAACCTTTCTCCTCCTAATGGCCTAATTTACATTGTGATTCACTTTTGTTCCTTTCCATGTTGGGCTGGTCGTCTCAAAGGAAGCTTCCTCAGATGCGAGTCAGAGCTTGGATCCATCTAGGGTTGTGCAACTTCACATTTTTCAAACCATATAGGACGATGGTTGTAGTCTGAAGCATCCGGTGCGCTGACAGGAAGCAGCTCTTCAGAATAAGGCAACCCCCCCCCCCAGCTGTTCCTAAAGGTGCTGGACACGAAGCTGAGCACCTCTAATATGTTCCCCAAATGTTTTGAATTTAGGGAGATTGCCAAAGAAATCTGAACTCTGCTGTTTAGAAGAGGACTGGGAAAGCCTTTCAACATTTCTCTCCCCAAGATTTGGACTCCTCCCTATTTCGGAACGCCTGACTCATATCTGGCCAGTGTAGTAACATGAGATTGCCTAATTTGGGGGCGGGTTATCTTCCCGGCAATAGTCCCTTATGCAAGGAGTGTGATCCCTCCATGCTAACTATTTATTTACCGTTCACATTTGTATCGCCGCCCCCTCGCCGAAGCGACTCTGGGCGGCTCACAGATAAAAACATTAAAAAAAACATATACAAGAAGCCACAATAGAATCATTTGAAACCATCCCCGTTAAAATCCCACCCACCCCATCTGTAAATATATATATACGTTATACATATATGTATATATATATGTTATACTTATATGTATATATATATATACAAGCCAGCAGGCTGGGGTCACACCTCCATCAGTGCCCCACACCTGCCCCGCCAGCCAGGTTTCAAGTTCTTTCCTAAAGGGAAGCAATTCTGTCTGCAGCCATAAGTCTATGGGTAGGATGTTCCATAGGGCCGGGCCGGACACAGAGATGGCTCTCTTTGTGCTAGAGAGACGAGTCCCTCTAGCCGATGGTACAGTTAGAGAGCCCCTCCAGTCCGCTCTGGTTGGACGTTCTTGGGCAGACGTGGTCTCTTAGATATCCTGGCCCACTACCATGTAGGGCTTTATAGGTCATCATCAGCACCTTGAATTGCACCCGGAGGCAAACTGGTAACCAGTGCAGCTCCCGAAGCAGCGGCGAGGCGCGGGCATAACTAGCTAGGCTGCATGACAGAGTGAGCTTCTGTCTCTGTCCCAGCTCCTGCCAACCTTTAGCAGTTCGAAAGCAAGAAATTGCAAGTGGATAGATAAGGACCATTTTGGTGGAAAGGTAACACTGGTGTCTAGCCATGCCCACGGAAATGTCGGCAGACACAGACAGTGCTATCTCTTTAGCTGAAATAGATGAAGACTGAACCCTAGAGTTGGATACGACTTTTTTGCGCAAGGGAGACCTTTACTGTACCGTGATATAAGGTGGCTGTCCTTGAAGGGGGAGATCTAGCTTCATGATGGAAAACCTGCCATCCATGCATATGGGCCCACATTCTCAATCCTTTTTCTAGCTAGGGCTAGGAAGCATCTGAAACTATTGAGCCACACTTGGACCACCAAGGTGAAGGTCTGATGGTTCTGAAGGAGGAATACAGAACCGTTGTGCCAGCTATTCCTCAGCCGCTGTGTCCCCTTAAGCCTAACGGTTTCCATTTCAGGTCACGGCATGGCCATTTGGAGGATGCTGGTGGGTCGAGGTAAAGAAGAAGCAGAAGAGTTGGGGGGGGGGGTATGTGTAGGTGGGTGAGGCTCCAGTTGGTCTCTGTGGGCTTTGCCAGATGTTTGATGAGGCCCACCCCATGCGTAGCCTGGCTCTGATGCTACTGCATGGAAGGGTCCCTGGGTCAGATGGGCGGGTCTTTTCTGAGCTGAACATTGACCTCTGAGGATGGACGGAGCGGTCAGTTTTTTTGGTTTTCTCTTCCGACCTTTTGTTCATTTTTTTAATATCCCCTTTCTGTGTCTTCCATTTGTAACCCAACCCATGTTTCCTCCCTACCACTTTCCCCATCTTCCCCCCCCCCTCTCCCTGCCACAGATAACCCGTTAAGGAGGGACAGACAGAATGGCTGCATAATGCCTTTTGACTGGTAGCGCTAGGAGCCGTCCCGTCTTGGAAGCACTCCCTTTAATCCTCCTCAGACTGTTTTAGAAGAGCCTCCTCGTTGGGTCAGACCCAAAAGCCCGCCTCACCCGGCCTCCTTGCTGCTGACCGATGCTCACAAACAGGACCTATGGCAACACAAATAACATTACCCCCACGGAAAGCCACGGTTGTCCACTCTTTTTTTTTTCCAGACAGCCTCCTACCTGTTGTGGTGTATCGGAGTTTCCATCCGGTATGAGTGCCCGAAAGGTCAGTGGTAAACTGGATCTCCACTACGTTGCTGCCGGTCTCGATTTTTGGAGGAAGGGTGTTCCCACAGAACGGGCCGAACTCTCGCTTGGGTGTTTTGACCTGGAACAATGAAAGTGGGGGGGAAACCCTCAACATGTGTGAGTGACAACCTGTGGCTGTCCCTGCATGACAAAGATACTGACTCTTCTCCCTCAGTCCCTTGTCCACTTAATTTTGCTTCCGTGTGGATTTTTTAAAATAAAGATGAAAACAACAAAATGATTCCAAATGTGAGTTGTACAAGACAGAATTGTGCCATAAACATGAAGCCATAAAATTTACCATAGCTACCATATTCCCATGAACACCCGTCCAGATTTTAATGGGGTATATATATCACTGTAGGGGCAATGGTGGTGCGGTGGTTAATATTCTAAAACAAGTTCCCAACCTTTTTATGCCGTGGGCCTGACCACGCCTGTTGGATAGTTGAGCGGGCCAGACCATGCTCCACTGAAGTGGAAGTTGGCACGTTTCCTGCTGTCGTAAATGCACCCATTTTCTCATTTATGACAACTGCAGGTGCGCTTTATGGCTGACTTAAATGCTTCCACTTTTGGGTGCAGCAGCGGCAGCACAGGCCACATGAAACTGCTGTGGGGCTAAGCCTGGCCTGTGGCCCATAGGTTGGGAACCCCTGTTCTAAAATTTCCTTAAATACATAAGCAAGAACACAGTAGGCCCAACTGACCTTAAGGATGTCATAAGGGCAAGAGACGTCTGGGTGAGTTTCTACGTCAAAGGACTCGACGAATTCCAAGATGACCATAAACCCATCTTCTACCTGGATGCCGTAATTGCATTGGGAGAGTTTGGGATATGAGTTGGGGTAATTTGGACTGGCGAATTCTCCAGATCTTGCTGTCAGCACCTTTTTGGGACAGTTGGCTGAAAGAAAGCAGAAAAAGGAAATGTTCTTCATTGCGAAATCAAATGTCAAGGCATGTGATCTTTTTTTAAACTAGACATGTTGATTCCTGGGAGTGTTTAGAAATGTGCTCAGTCCAAGGGGTTCAAGTTCGTTCTGAACCAAAGGGAGATCGTTAAGAGAAAGACTACAAACAAAAATGAAATATTTTTCAGGTTGCTCATTGTAGGTAGCAATGGGGGGGGGGGTGTCACCTGTGGACCAGGTGTTTCCATTTTCAAGGACTCACTAGCCAATGTCTTGGCTTGAGAAGTCAACTTACATCAACTCGAATGGTTTATTCTTGTAGGTCCAGTATTGTGTGTTTTGGCTGGCACCAATTTCTTTGGTCACTCAAGCAAAGAGAAATCTTTACAATCCCTGGTCATCCAATCTCTCTGTGGAGACATCAGAGATTGAATGTGGTACCTTTGGCATTGAAAGTCTGTGTCCCACCACTAAACAGCAGCCATTCAGACGCAGGAAGGGATGGAAACTGAGTTATTATCAAGTCAAATCTTTGGTCCTTCTCACTCAGCTTGGTTTGGATTGAGCGCTAGCTGTTCACTAGCGCAGCATTTCCCAAACTATGTTCCGCGGAGGAACATTAATTCCCAGAGGCCTAAGTCAGTACATTGGCTGATCTGTGCTTTGGGAAATTGACTGAGGCTTCTAGGAATTGAAGTACAAAACCAAATTTTGGGGAAAGCTGCTTTAAGGTGGCGTTTCCCAACCTTTTGGTTCATGGGCTTCTGGGAATTGAAGTCCAGAAACCAAAGTGGGAAATGCTCTAGAGTCTTGGGCAGAAAACTACCTTTGTTTAAGCTCCCTCTGCTTCATCTTTTCCTTGCAAGGGAGGTTCCCATATTCCTAGCATCAGTTTAATTGGTCTTTTCTGCACTTTTATCTGAGTATGTCTTGGCCAATATAGCAGACAACCATCTAAGTCACTTGGACACAGTATCATACCTGTCTAGTTTTGGATTTGGAAATAAGGGAAATTTCCCGGCAAATACGGGATACTTGACAGCTATGCTTATCCTGCGCTGCCCTCCAATGGCAGCAATAGGGCATTGCAGTCTAATTAATAAGGGATGACGGTGGGTAAGGCGTTTTCCTGGCCAATAAGGGATACTTGACAGCTATGCTTATCCTGTGCTGCCCTCCAATGGCGGCAATAGGGCATTGCAGTCTAATTAATAAGGGATGACAGCGGGAAAGAGGGTAAAATAAGGGGTTTTCCTGGCCAATAAGGGATACTTGACAGCTATGCACAGTATTTCATGCTGTCTGAATCTGATGTGATGTATTTCTGTTTAAATCATAAGTCTGTATTCCTAAAGGTCCATCAATGTGTACAAAAGCACATGCAAATCCATGCTCGCCTGTCTCTTTTAGAGGAGGATTTATTACCAGTTTGGTTTTTGTTTTTTGTTTCTGGGGACAATCTTTGGTGGTAACGAGGGTGAGAGAAGAAGGGATGTTTAATGAAAGAAAAGCAAAAGCAGGGAGTGACAGTGAAGAGAAAGAGGAACACGACAGATAAGAGGCAGTTCTTCTGAGTCTAGGCAAGACATGAAACTGCCAAAATGAAGGGTGATTTCGTTCTGCAGTTCCTTTCGCCTGATCTAGTGTGAGAAAGGTTAGCTGACGACAAGGTTGCCATTACCAGGTTATGCCTGGCTGTGGTTCAAAAGTACCACCCTCTTCAAGGAGGCTTTTTCTGTGTACCCCACAAAGGTAATAGTCGCCTTTCCTCGAAAGCCAGTGGAAGAAGGGGCAGAATCTATCCAGCCCCCTCCCCATGGCTGGCTCCATCTCTGTTCCAGTTGTTGCCAAAAAAAATTAAAATTGTTCTCCCTCCCTCTTACGCATCTGTAGCCAACTTTGGAACACAGCTGCTTGCTTGTCCCTCCAACCCCTCCCTATTTCCCAAATAATCAAAAACTAAAAGCCATCTCTTGGCCGCTCTCCGTTGCCAGGCATGTAGGAGTTGAGATCATTGGCAAAATCCGTCAGTAACCCATGCTGGTAATGCTCTGAGCCACTGTCAATCCCCTGCTGGCAGGACGCATCAGATAGAGAGCGCTGGAAGGAACTCTGGTTGTTCACACGCTTGGTACTTCCAGGGGTCGGGAGAGACTTCACGCTGGCGAGGGTTCCCTGCGAACTGATTTGTGGAGGTGGACGGGCATGCACACACTTGGAACATTTTTGCACGGCGGCGGAGCATTCGAGATGACGCAAAATTGGAAGAGCAGGAGTTCTCAACCTTTTAAAGCCAGGGGGCTGCGTCGTGCGCCCTCAGACAGTTTCAGGGGCCGGATGGCCATTTTGCCCTTCCCTCCATCTTGGTGTGATGGAGGCGGTGGGTGGCCACATGGAATGGAGCCATGGGCTGCGTACGGGCCACAGGTTGAGAATCCTGATTTAAGCTATCAAGTTCTCCACACACACCCCTTCTCCCTAGTCTAAATTTTGAGAGGGGAAAGTTGCCTTTGGAGTGGGGGAAAGAAGTCACAAGATATAAAAGGCAGAAAAACGGAAAGTCTTTTTTTAAAAATGTGCACATAGTGGCGTGGAGTAAGGAAGAGAAGCATCAGTCAAGGATGTTACAGGCACTAGCCAGTCAGCTCCAACAACATCCAGTCTTATCATCAGGACAACTTTTATAGACGTCTGGTTAGGCTCAGGAGTGTCACAAAGATGATTCAGGAGAGCACCGGTGGCACTGCAGTGTTCTCTCATGTGTGTGTGTGTGTGTCAGGTATTGCCACAAACATTAGCCAATATTTAGCCATCTTCATATAGCCATCTTCTCTCCACACACCCTTTGCAATTTGATCAGGCAACGGAAGAAGAATGCACGGTGACTATTAAATAGTAAGAAGAGACATCTTCCAGGAATGGTCTTGACCAGGGAACATTTTTTAGAACTGGTTCTCTGTGTTTTACACCTCCTTGTATGTGGCCACAGGGAGATCCTTTGATCAAGGTCGGTATTTTTATTATTTTGCAGGTCTGCAACCGCAGAATATGTGTCTGGCTATCCGTCTGTCTGCCTGTCTGTGCATCTTTCTTTACCCATACAAAGGTTGGCACATAAAGAATGGTATAATTTTTTCCCATGCAGCTTTTCCATGCTTTAGAAGCATCATGTTCAATTATACATAGGCCTATGTTTTTATGAGAGACCTCTGAACAACACCAGGAATCCAGTCCATTTGTAGGTCACAGAATGGAACTGGGTTACGACTCTAAATTTCTGCTGATTTTTTTATAAAATCACCCCCTGCCCCTATGTGTCTTGGTGTGCGCAGGTATGAAGAAAGTTAAGAGTTGCAGAAATCTTGGGAAGCATTGAGAAAGTCACTTTTATTAGCTGCAGGAGGCAGAAATCAGACCTACAAATAAGATACTAACTGAGCACAGAAGTCCTATAAGATCGCAGTGGGAAGCTATGGAAGAGTCAGGAGGGAATGAATCGTTGCATCTACCTCCATCTCCACCTAAGTTGCGAAGAAGTGAATTTATTTATTTCGTGCTGTAAAATAAAGGAGGTAGGGAAGAGGGGCAGAAGAGAAAGAGAAGAAGCTGATGAATAAACTTTTATGGGCCAGAAGCGGAATGCATTTTAATATGTTTTCTGTTTTTATTGATTCTTGCTCTACTTTACTTCTAATTTTCCCGTAAAATGCCCCAGAAATGTCAAGGAAAGATAAGATAGATAAATCTTTATTGTCACTGTCCCCTTGCAGGAACAACGAAATTTCTTGGTTGCTATATATCAACTCGAATAAGGCATACCCCTTAGGGACTGCAGTGGCTCAAGTGGCTAAGACACTGACTGGGAAGCGGAAGGTCAGCAGTTCGATTCCCGAGTACTGCAGGACGGAAATGGGCTCCCATCTTCATCCCAGCTCCTGCCAACCGAGCAGTTCGAAAGCTAGAAATTGCAAGTAGATAAATAGGGACCACTTCGGTGGGAAGGTAACAGCGTTCCGTGCGCTCCGGCGTCTAGTCATGCCTGCCACATGACCACGGAAACGTCTGCAGAAGCAGACAGCGCTGACTCTTCGGCTTAGAAACGGAGATGAGCACTGCACCCTAGAGTCGGATACGACTGGCTTTCGAGCAAGGGAAACCTTTACCTTTAAGGCATACCCCTTAATTTAAAACAGCTACAGAAACACCAATTAAGATAGTACCATACAGTACAATTTAATTTTTTTTAAAAAACTTCCAAACTTTAAAATTTCGAAAATTTAAAAATTCTAAAATTCTAAGGTAAAGGTAAAGGTTTCCCTTGCTCGAAAGCCAGTCGTATCCTACTCTAGGGTGCAGTGCTCATCTCTGTTTCTAAGCCGAAGAGCCAGCGCAGTCAAAATCCTAAAAATTAAAAAAAATCTAAAATCTAAAAAATTTAAACTTTTAAGATAAGATGACTTCAGAGTCCAAAGATGGCATGTGTTTGGATCTAATCTAATACGATCTCAACAGATAGTAAATAATGTGGAGAAAACAGGTCTTAACTGTACTGTACTTTAGGACAGGTAATTTCTTTAATTAGAATGAGAGACCCATAACTAGGAAGTAGGATCGCTCTATTGCAGTTTGATTTCCAAAACAATTTATCAAAATTTGCAAATCTTTTCACAAGTGGACGGAGAAAATTTGGAGGCAGGTTGGGAGGAAAAAAAATACCCAACCTATTTTTATACAACCCAAAGTATTGAGTACTGAAACTCTGCTTTTGAATACCTGTCTATCCAATCCACATAGAACATGGTTCTTTTTCATGTTCAGAAGAGCTGGACTTACACCATTTGAGCAGTGCAGATTGTTGGAAGTTTAGTCTTAGTTTGAATTTTCTAAAACTAGGGTAAGAAATATGATTTATTTATTTTTTGTGGGGTGTGTGTGAAAAAAGCAGGTGAAAGTAAAATCAACAGAATTTCTGATTGCACCGTGGTTTGTTCTGTCTGATAGTGAGAATTCAGGAAAGTATCTTAGACTGAGTTGCGCATTGACTTCACGTCGCTCAACACTGATAGGTAGCGGTGTGGCTCTCTGGTAATTCACTCCTTGCCATTCCCTGCTAGTCTTCTATCTATGCGCTAAACTAAGCCTTGCTTGTCTTCCAAAATCAAACAAGATTGGTATGTTCAGGAAGATATACTTTGTTTTTGGTATGAACTTTGCTTAATTGTATGTTATATTTTCTGAATTGTGTTCTGTAATTTGTAATTTTGAAAATGTGCAATTTTTGTGATATGTTGTGAGGCCGCCCTGAGTCGGCCTTGTGCTGAGTAGGGCGGGGTACAAATTAAATTGATTGATTGATTGATTGATTGATTGATTGAGTCTCCCTAATTTCTCCTTCCACCCACCTGTGCATGTCCTCTTGTCTTTGTGAAGCAGGTAACCAAGCCGGCAGCTGCAGTAATATCCACCCAGATAATTATGGCAATGATGGTCACAAACCGGTTCGCCATCAACCTGCTGTTCACATTCATCAATATCTGAAGCAGAGGAAAGGGAGAAAGAAAGAAACTTTTGCTCAAATCTGTGGACACGTGGCAGGCATGCCTAGACACCGCAGTGCACAGAACGCTGTTTACCTTCCCACTAAAATACCTATTTATCTTCTTGCGATATTCTTGCTTTTGAACTGCTAGGTTGGCAGGAGCGGGGGCAGAGACGGCGGGCGGTCATTTTATCGGCCTTGAACCGCTGACCTGCCAACCTTCCAGTCGTCAAGTTCAGCGTCTTAACCGCCAAACCACCGCAGTCCCTTTAACAATGGTACTGGCTATTTAATAAGACCTCAGTCTATCAGCTGGACTTTCCATAAGAGAGATCTCTCTCTCTCTCTAAACCTTTGATGTCTGTTTGGGTGTACCTCTGTATATCTACGTTATGATAATAAAATCAGAATTTTAGGGCGGGTGGCCCTATGGCAAACACTCATGTCTACTACTGAGCTCTAAGTCCCCCCCTAATTATCACTGCTGATGTCTACATTGTCTTATTTTACCAAATGGCAAAAGCCCATGCCTACACTCTCACCTTCAGCAGCATAGAAGGCTTCAAAGCCAGTGTAGTCCTTCTCATTGGAGTAGTCGGATCGGAAGGTCACCATTAGGTTGTTGTCCACCGAATGGTACCTCTTGTCCCCTGGGGCTTCCTCCGTGTCAGTGCTCTCGTGTCCACACAGAGTAGCTAAGACGTTCCCACCTGAGCTCAGCTGTGAAGAAGGTGACCGGCAAGAAACAAAAATAAATATATATTTGAATTAATAAATAAAGAAATAAGAAAGAGAAAGGACATCAGCAGTTGGTGGATGTCTATTCTCACTTTCAGTAGACTTCATGCTGCCCGTCAAACAAAGTGTCTGATTTGTCTGTAAAGAATGTGTCATTTCCACCCCTCCTCATTCCTCTATAGATTCCTGTTTTATTTTTTGCTCGGTGTGAGGTGTACAACTTAAGAGGATGGGCAGAATAGTCTCAGACATGCTTTGTCAAATTTGGAGTTTCTCAAACAAGATTTTTTTTCCCCCATCCATCTTGCTCAACAACGTCTGTTCTGAGATCGGTCGCTTCCGAAGGTCAGATTTTTCACACCCTGGTTGCCACACCTCCACTTTAAAACAAGCTACTCAAGGTGCGCACGCCTTGTTTCAAAAACGACGTCTGGCAGCACAGTCCTTTTTATAAAAAGCTACGTGCTCATCCAACACCTTGTTTTAGAGGATTTTTTTTGCTGTTGATTTTTAAACTATTAACAGTTGCTGCAAATATTCCACCCCCCACTTCCCCACATAGCAGCCAAACCCTAAATGTAGTTGTCAGATGAAAATGGTTTCCTTGCAACAGCCTTGAGTTTGAACTGCAAACCCACAAGCTTCCCATGTTAGTAAAGGTCAAGGTCTCCCGAACTCTAGGATGCGTTGCTCATCCATTTACAGCCAAAGAAGCATCTGCAGACATTTCCATGCTCAAGTGGCCAGCATGACTAGATGCTGGAATGCTGTTGCCTCTCCTGCTGAAGCAGTACCTATTTATCAGCTTGCAATTTTTTTGCTTTCAAAATGATAGGTTGGCAGGCGCTGTGAGAGATGATGGGTGCTCAATCCACTTGGCTCTCAAACTGCTGACCTGTCGACCTTCTGGTTGTCAAGGTCAGTGTCTTAACCACTAAACCACAATAGGTCCCATGTTACACAGGTACATGTGCCTGTAGTTCCACCTACTTTCACATAGTCGTATTCACACTGGTAGGAGAGCTCCATGTCGAAATGTGTGAAGTATATCTGGATGGCGTAGCCTCGGGCCACTGTAATATTCCATATCCTCTCCTTCCCGTTGGGGTACACATTGGGGAAATCTGGAGATGCAATTCTGCCATACATTCTTTCTATCTGAAGAACATCGGCAAGTATCCCAGGGCAAAATATGATGATGATGAAGAAGTGGCAACATCTGTATGGGAAACAATGAGGGGAAATACCAAAGGGAAGGCTAAGTCATGTGGCAGGCATGATTAGACTCCGAAGCACATGGAACACTGTTATCTACAGGTGAAACTCGGAAAATTAGAATATCGTGCAAATGTTCATTCATTTCACTTAAAAGGTGAAACAAATATATGAGATAGACTCACTCCATGCAAACCAAATGAGAAGATAGAGAAAGGAGCTCAGATCCAGGAAGAGCTTTATGGCAAGAACAAACATTCTTGAGGGTACGCAAGAGCAAAACTAAATTAGAAGATGGAGGAAGGAGCTCATTGGACAAGGAACAATGTTAATGGAGGATATAGCTGAAGATCTCAACCTGGAGGACCACGAATAGGCTGAGGGTTGGAGTCCCTAAATGGAAGACCAACATGCTCAACATGCTGGCGGACAACAACACGCAGTGTGAAAGTGGAGAGATACAGAATCTGGCTCATTTATTGGCCTGCCGATTCCTGCCAGAAATATGTACCGATAAAGACTTGAGTTTGGCCAAAGCCAAGAAAGTGGCTTCATTTTGGCAGTCCAGGGTTTGATCGGGACACGAGAGAAGAATCAGAAACAAGCACCGATGAGGACTTAGGTTTGGCCAACGACAAAGCCAAGAAAGTGGCTCCATTTTGGCAGTCCAGGGTTTGATCGGGACATGAGAGAAGAATCAGAAACAAGCACCGATGAGGACTTGGGTTTGGCCAACGACAAAGCCAAGAAAGTGGCTTCATTTTGGCAGTCCAGGGTTTGATTGGGACACGAGAGAAGAATCAGAAACAAGCACCGATGAGGACTTGGGTTTGGCCAACAACAAAGCCAAGAAAGCGGCTTCATTTTGGCAGTCCAGGGTTTGATCGGGACACGAGAGAAGAATCAGAAACAAGCACCGATGAGGACTTGGGTTTGGCCAACGTCAAAGCCAAGAAAGGGGCTCCATTTTGGCAGTCCAGGGTTTGATCGGGACATGAGAGAAGAATCAGAAACAAGCACCGATGAGGACTTGGGTTTGGCCAACGACAAAGCCAAGAAAGTGGCTTCATTTTGGCAGTCCAGGGTTTGATTGGGACACGAGAGAAGAATCAGAAACAAGCACCGATGAGGACTTGGGTTTGGCCAACAACAAAGCCAAGAAAGCGGCTTCATTTTGGCAGTCCAGGGTTTGATCGGGACACGAGAGAAGAATCAGAAACAAGCACCGATGAGGACTTGGGTTTGGCCAACGTCAAAGCCAAGAAAGGGGCTCCATTTTGGCAGTCCAGGGTTTGATCGGGACATGAGAGAAGAATCAGAAACAAGCACCGATGAGGACTTGGGTTTGGCCAACGACAAAGCCAAGAAAGTGGCTTCATTTTGGCAGTCCAGGGTTTGATCGGGACACGAGAGAAGAATCAGAAACAAGCACCGATGAGGACTTGGGTTTGGCCAACGACAAAGCCAAGAAAGTGGCTCCATTTTGGCAGTCCAGGGTTTGATCGGGACACGAGAGAAGAATCAGAAACAAGCACCGATGAGGACTTGGGTTTGGCCAACGACAAAGCCAAGAAAGGGGCTCCATTTTGGCAGTCCAGGGTTTGATCGGGACACGAGAGAAGAATCAGAAACAAGCACCGATGAGGACTTGGGTTTGGCCAACGACAAAGCCAAGAAAGTGGCTTCATTTTGGCAGTCCAGGGTTTGATCGGGACACGAGAGAAGAATCAGAAACAAGCACCGATGAGGACTTGGGTTTGGCCAACGACAAAGCCAAGAAAGTGGCTCCATTTTGGCAGTCCAGGGTTTGATCGGGACACGAAAGAAGAAGACTCTCAAACAGAACCTACCTCGTTGCACAAAGTTCCTTGATATTTTTCACCAGCTTTCTGCCACCAACAGCTCTCCTGGGCATATTTGCGTTGCCGAGAAAGGCCGTCCTTCTGTGGGCTTGGTGTTGTTTGTTTGAAACTTAAATTCTCTTGTCCTTGCCCAACCCGTTGTGTGATCAGTGGCAGTGAGTCCGTGATGCTCTCTTCAGTCCATTTCTCGCTTCCTTCTCCTTTACTTTCTCTTTCTTACTCTCTTGTTCCAAAGAAAAGAGGGAGCAAGTCCCGAGAGAGCGGTAGGAAGAACGCACCTTTGCTGCCTGTTGTGTTGAATTCTGAAATTCTCAGAGAAAGTCCAGATTGAGCAATCGGTATGTTTGCGCTAGTGCTACAAACAAAGTCAGCGAGATTAAAGGCAGCGGAAGGTACAGGGAAGTACAAAATTGTTCTCCTTTTTTCAACGGCAAAGCAGGAAAGGAGTTAGAGATGTATTTGGCAACGGTCGGGTCTGTTTTGTCAGCCGGGTCTTCCCCATGCTTGCGCAATGTGGGTAAACACACTGACAAACTCAGCCTCCTCTGTTTTGCACTCGGAAAGAAAGAGAAAGAAAGAAAGACCTTTCAGATTTTTTTAAATCACAAAATATACATTGTGCTAGCAGTGATGAGATGCTTCTGCCTAAATCAGTGATGGCGAACCTTGGCACTTCTGGTGTTCTTGGACTTCAATTGCCAGAAGGCCAAGTCAGCACTTGTGCTGATCAGGGCTTCTGGGAATTGAAGTTCAAGAACACCAGAAGTGCCAAGGTTCGCCATCACTGGCCTAAATAAATCAAAAGTGGCTAAAATTAGTCCATGATGGAAATCCAAAGCTGGACCCACTACTTTAAGAGTCAATCCATCTCCTATATCCATGATGGCCAAACTTGGCACTCCAGGTGTTCTTGGACTTCAATTATCAGAAGCCCAAGTCAGCACTCCGGCTGATCAGGGCTTCTGGGAATTGTAGTCTAAGAACCTCTGGAGTCCCAAGACTGACACTACTTTAAGAATGAATCCATCTCCTATATCTGTGATGGCCAACCTTGGCACTCCAGGTGTTCTTGGACTTCCATTATCAGAAGCCCAAGTCAGCACTCTGGCTAATCAGGGCTTCTGGAAATTGTAGTCTAAGAACCTCTGGAGTCCCAAGACTGACACTATTTTAAGAATGAATCCATCTCCTATATCTGTGATGGCCAACCTTGGCACTCCAGGTGTTCTTGGACTTCCATTATCAGAAACCCAAGTCAGCACTCTTGCTGATCAGGGCTTCTGGGAATTGTAGTCTATGAACCTCTGGAGTCCCAAGACTGGATGAACTACTTTAAGAAAGAATCCATCTTCTATATCCGTGATGGCCAACCTTGGCACTCCAGGTGTTCTTGGACTTCAATGCCCAGAAGCCCAAGTCAGCACTCCTGCTGATCAGGGCTTCTGGGAATTGACGTTCCAGAACACCTGGAGTGCCAAAGTTGGCCATCTCTGCCTTAGGGTGTGTTGACTTTTCTAACTTTTCATTCTGGGAGGAGGCTCTACTTAAGAGGTGCAATTTAAGTAGTAGAAGAAATTAAAGAGTAAACAACACAAAGAGTAAAACAAACAAACATTGTGGCACTTTAAAGACTAAGCACCATAATTTAATCTTAGCTTTTGTGAATCAAGCTTCATCGGACTCGACCCACGAAATCGTGGGCTTGATCCACGAAAGCTAGCATCAAAGCTAGCAGTTTGTCTTTAAAGTGCCACAATGACTTTGGTCTTTTTGTTTCGTTTACTCCCGATATGCTTGAAACACAGACTAGCATGGCTACCCTTTCAACTAAGAAAAAACTAGGCTGCCCAATTGATTTTGGGGAAACTTGGAAGACTATGCTGCCGTAAGCCAAACTCACATCTAACCCAACTTTCTGCTCCCGCAATGGCCAACAGAATCTTCCAAGAAGGAGTTGAAAAACAATAGCTAGAAACCAGTTTGCCAAACGAAAGCTTGACTGAATGTTGATTAAAATGGACTCAGGGAGAAGTTCATCTGTGGGCATTTCGACAAGGCAATTTAGTGCTATTAGGGAGAAAGATTTCACTTTGAAGAGGCGGCGGAAAGAGGAGAAAAGGGCAAGAGGAGAGGAAGGCTTGGTCTCAAATCAACTGGATTGTTTGACATGGGCGAGACAGCGATGTGGAATGAGCAATCCAACTTCTGGGTTTGTTTATGTGTGATCCGAGATGTGGGGGGACAGCGTTGGGAGGTTAGGTTGTTGTAGAATGAGTAAAACTGCGAAATAAGAAAAATGTAAAACCATTTGGCGTTAGTCGACAGAGCAAGAGAGGGCAGACGGATGCTTTTAAGCCGAAGAGGGCACCCGGAGATGCACGGAGTCTCTTAATGGGGTCTCCGTTGATGGAAACAGGTCATGTTTTCTTCTCTGCCATTGCTCCGCAGAATGGGTGGGTAGAAGATACGGGCGGCGAGAAACCTGGAGCCCCTCGGCCTGTTGAAAAGGGAACATGGAATTGCTTCGGTGCAACTTCTGTCCTGTGCAAACATATACTCTTGGGCTCTGTTTTTGGATAAATCAGATGGGACACAAAACCCCTTCTCAGGGTGAACTTGAACTGCGGAACTCACTGCCACAGGATGAACACCAACTGGAATGGCTTTAAGATATGGATACCTTTGTGGAGGAAGGAGCATGGATCCACATGCTAAATCCAGAACCTGAGGCTACGTGGCTGCCAGCTCCATCTGCTGGTAAACATGAGAGCATCCTCTACTTTCTTTATTGTGGCCTTCCCATTAGGACAGGGGTTCCCAACCTGAATCCACCCCAAGGCGCCATTTCATGTAGCCCACCACCCCTCCAAGGGCATTTGAGAGAGAAAAAGGCCACCCCTTTGAAGCTGTTGGGACAAAATGCCCACCCCCCATTGTGCAGGCAGGGCAAAATGGCCATCCGGCCCTCAAAGCTGACTGAGAGAGCATGACTTGCCCCCTGGCTTGAAAAAGTTGGGAACCCTTGCATTAGGACATGTGGTGAGAATAGAAAGCTAGAACAGAGAGATCTATGGTCATATCCATGTTTAGGACTGTGTTTCCTTTCCCACGCAGGGAAGGAGAAGCATAGATGGGTGATTTAAATCTTTAATCCCTAACTATATTACAAAATGACAATTATACACACAACAAGTATTTATGACTGCTATTGAATTATGAAAAGAACTGACTGGGGTTGGACATCATGTCCATGATGGCTCTTACATTGCAATTTATAGAATAGGAGGAAATTGGCTGCTTTCCATTCTCATCCTTGTTCCAGAGCTGAGTTGAATCAGATTAAAAACCTAACGCCATCAAATAGACAATGGGATCCAATTTGGTGCTCCCTCTCTTGAACCCGGCTCACTGTGGTAAGACTTAGCCAAGCACAAGCCAATGATAAGGTCCAAGGGGAGTTAGCAACATCTGGACAACACCATGTTCCATCTTCATGTGCTTTGGGAGTACAGTAAAACCCCTACTTACCAAGAAAAAAGTTCCATAGGTTTTTGCTTAAATTTTTTTTAATGTAACTCGAAGCAAACCCATAGGAAAAATGAACTTTGTATGTAAACCGAAGCATAGGAAAAAGAATCTTTATGTAACTCGAAGCAAACCCATAGGAAATTGTGCAAATCGGGACATGGTTTTAGCACAAAATCATTTTGTAAGTCGAATTTTATGTAACTCGGGACATATGTAAGTCGAGGTTTTACTGTAAGCGGAACAAACCCAAGGGACCTGTCCAGGGTCCTGAAATCAAGTCCTTCAACAAAGCGTAACCCTTGTTGACTTACAGCAGGGGTGTGGCAAGCCTTTGACACCCCATTTGTTTTGGGATACAACTCCCACCATCCTCAATCATTGGCTATGGGGATTTCTGGGAATGGAAGTCCCAAACATCTGGAGCGCCAAAGGTTTGCCATTCCTGGCTTGTAACATCCTGGAAAGAGACCCCGTCATGGGTAACAGAGCATCCTAACACCCCATGGCGAGCGGTGAGGCTGATGCTTTAACTTCTCCAAAGTGAAACATTTGTGAGCATCCTTTAAAGCCACTCGGCCCAATTGGTAGGCCAAGGAAATCCGGGCAGATCGAAGCAGAAAAGTGTGAATTTCCCCACTTCTTTCACAATTCAGGTTTCTTACCTAGTGAGTGTCAGCTAACTAATGGGACTTGATGTCTTCTCACGGAAATGCTTTAATAGACTCTGATAGTTGATTCTCCATCCTCCTCCACCGCCACACTCTGCCACTCCTGTACCTGGAAACAATTTCCGAAGTGTGTAATTGCAATTTCACATGTTTAGGACAGGAGACCTGTGGGGTCAGATGGGTGCGTAGAACACAAGAGGCTGAAGTTATGCAGGCAAGAACAAAGTACACTGAATCCAACTATTGAATGGGAATTCCACATTGCAAATGATTGTTGACTCCATGGACCAAGATGCATAAAAGATGCACGCTCCACTTCCGAAGGAATCTGTGGATATCCATGCACATGGGCGATGCTTAAGAAATTCTTCTTTGTGAATTTGCAGAAGAATGGATCTGGTATCCATGTCTCTGCGCCTTTTTCCTGGGAAGGAAGTCGACTTGTTTATTCTCTGTGGAGTTTTAACCTTCATTTTACCTCCAGATATCAAGAAAAGGGGGTTCCATCTCATGGGTTAAACATAACTTGATGGTTGCATCCAATTGCCTTGACTCAGATGGGAGATTTTTAGCCAGATGTTGAGCAGGTCTTTTCATCTTGCTTAGCTCCAGGTACTGTTTTCAATCCACGGCTTTGTCTACACTGATAGGTAATGGCTGTCCCGAATTTCACAGAAAGGTCTTTCCCCAGTTCAACTAGAAGATGCCTCTGGCTAGGGATAGGTTTTAATAAATAAATAAAAATTCTTGGACTAGGTAAAGGAAAAGTCACCATTGCTTGAAAGCAAGTCATATTCGACTCTAGACTTCAGTACTCATCACTGTTTATAGCCAAAGAGACAACGCTGTCTGCATCTGCAGATGTTTCCATGGACATGTGGCAGGCATGCCTAGACACCATGGTGCACAGGATGCTGTTTACCTTCCTACCGGATTTCCTGCTTTTGAACTGCTAGGTTGGCAGGAGCTGGGGCAAAGACGGGAGCTCATTCCGTCCTGCAGTACTCAGGTCTTGAACTGCTGACTTGCCGACTTCAATTTCAACATCTTAACCACTTGAGCTACCACACTCCCCATTTCTTGGACTACAAATCCTATAATTCTCTACTCGGAAAGTTTTGACTGGGCGACTCCCTACAAACACCTGTAAATGTGGCTCACCTGGAAGAAAAGTCTCAATGGGAGATTTTTGAAGGCTGAGCTAAGCCTAGCTTCCTATTGAGAAGGAAAGCTCTCAGATTGCACTGGGGTAGGAACAGAGTCAGATACGACTGGCTTTTGAGTGAGGGCAGTCATTAAATATGACTATTAAATTAAATTAATTAAAATTTTGACCTTTAAGGTGTCCGTCAGGTATAACTCCCAGAATGGAGGCGGAAGGTCAGCAGTTCGATTCCCAAGTACTACAGGACAGAACGAGCTCCCATCTTTGTCCCAGCTCCTGCCAACCGAGCAGTTCGAAAGCAAGAAATTGCAAGTAGATAAATAGGGACCACTTCGGTGGGAAAAGGTAAACAGCATTCCCGTGCGCTCCGGTGTCTAGTCATGCCTGCCACACGACCACGGAAACGTCTGCAGAAACAGACAACGCTGGCTCTTCGGCTTTGAAACAGAGGTGAGCACTGCACCCTAGAGTCGGATACGACTGGCTTTCGAGCAAGGGAAACCTTTACCTTTACTAGTCTGATAAATTTAAAAAAACGAACATTCCCACCCCGGCTTTGGCTTTGATGCTCCATCTCTAAGCTTTCCACCCGATCGAAGTCTATAGTAAACTTTCCAGTCGTCCGCATATTAACTCCAGTTTCCAGAACATGCGCCTGCGTCTTCTCCCCATTTCTCTCTCCTTCAGAAAGTGCCGGCTTGTAAGGATCTTTGTAGATAATCACTCTCCATTCCTGTGCTGTATATATAATATAATATAATAAAATAAATGGCATGGAATTAGGTTTCAGAGCGAACAAGTGAAAAGCCACCTCGGAGCATCTGTGTCCCATTTGCCGGGGATGAGGCCTTCCCATCCATTCTCATTAGGTGGACCTGTGGCGGGTGGGCCGGAAGGCTTGACCGGGTGAGCTGTCCGGCAAGCTGGGCTTAAGGAGCGCCCTAATCTACGTTTAATAGGAATCAGAGGACTACATTGGATGAATAATGGCTTGTCCCTCCGCGTGGCAGCTGGGATGGAACAAACTTCAGGGGCAATTTATCAGAGGCAATTTTGGGATGGTTTGCGACGCTGTTAAGCAGAACCCAGAAGAGAAGTGGGAAAGGATTAATTCCAGCAGCAATGGGAGTAATGGCCTGCCCTCTCCTTTCTCATCTCTCCTTCTCAATATCCCTTCGTCTCATCTCTAAAAAGATAAAGAAATGTGCCCCCACCCACCCAACCACACTTTTGCCCCCCCTTCTTTTGCTCTTGGAAAATCTTCCTCGTGTCATGGGACCCCTCTGCCCAGCAACCCAATGGGAGCATTTGCACTTGGCGACAAATAAGTGGGTTTTGGGTTGCAGTTTGGGCACTCGGTCTCTAAAAGGTTCGCCACCACTTCTTTATAACTATAAAGTCGATAACACCTTCATGGTAAGGGGGCATAAATGTCGTGGAACTGTAACAGGGATGAATTGCTTTACAGAAAGGGCTCGTGTAGTCTGTAATGTGCTCAGCATGTCACATTACTCCCCCTTCTGTTGTCCTCTCTTGCTGATTTTTAAGGGCTTTCTTTCCGCTTGTGTCTGCCTCTTCATTGTTGGCTGGATGTGACCGGAGGAAATTAAGGGGGGTGCCAATCCGCCCCCTCTTCCTCCTCACCCTGCTGGGCTCATTGGCCTCGGATGTTGGCACAATGAGTCACAACCGTCCCTTCTGATCCTCACTTCCCTCCCGTTAAATCCGTGCACCTGGGGTTTCCTGCCAAGCTCTTCCTGCAAACCTCCTTCAGCATCTTTGGGCTTTTCTAAACGTTTTCCTGCCAACCTAGCAGTTCGAAAACAAGAAATTGCAAGTAGATAAATAGGGGCCACTTCGGTGGGGAAGGTAAACAGCGCTCCGTGCGCTCCCGTCATGCCTGCTACATGGCCACGGAAACGTCTGTGGAAGCGGGCAGCGCTGGCTCTTCGGGCTTTGAAACAGAGATGAGCACTGCACCCTAGAGTTGGATACGACTGGCTTTCGAGCAACTAAGACCTTTACCTTTACTAAATGTTTTAATTCCAGTCGGCCCCACTGTTGGTGTGAAAACTGTGGCTAATCTCTAACGGGAGGAGATCAAGTCTCCCTTGCTCGAAAGCCAAACTCTCGGAATCGAACTCTGACCTTCCAGTCAGCGAGTTCAGCATCTTAACCACTTGAGCGATTTCTACATGCGATGTCTTGCTTTCGAACTGCTAGGTTGGCAGGAGCCGGGCCACAACACCCTGAAGCCTAACGGCCTTTGGTGCTGCAGTCCACAGGGACGGGTGATTTAATTAATTTAATTTAATTTTTCAACCTGTGTGCACTTGCAGAGTGACTCTGGGCGGCTAACAAAAGAAAACCACAATATCACAATTACAGTACAAAATATCGAGTCATAAGTGTTTTCAGAAACATTACAGCGGATATCCCAACCCCTATTATAGAACTGATGGTCCCCAAATGGATTGAACCCCACTTCAATCCCTCTTGATGGAGGGCAGCAGCTTCATCCATCCTGGCCTGGGGATGATGATGATGAGTTTGCATGTGCCAAAAGGGCTCAGGACCAGAAAGTGACTCTCGAAACTGGATCAGTGGTACTATGGGTGTCACGCTGTGACATACCTGTCAAGTTTTGGATTTGAAAGTAAGGGGTTTTCCCGACCAATACGGGATACTTGACAGTTATGCTTATCCTGCGCTGACCTCCAGTGGCGGCATGAGGGCATTGCAGTCTGACTAATACGGGAAGACGGCAGGAAAGAGGGTAAAATACGGGAGTTTCCTGGCCAATATGAGATACTTGACAGCTATGCGCTGCGACGCAGAAGGCAGATGAAAGGTACTGTGGGGGTCAAGCTGCGATAGAAAACCACTGCATTATATTCTTAGGACAGTTTTCATAGCTGATGGCCACGATGATCACCAATATTTGGATTCAGATAGAGTAGGAGAAGAAGGGAAGTGGCAGGAGCTCACTCCATTGTGCAGGATTCGGGTCTGCCGACCTTCTGACCTTCCGGTCATCAAATCCATTCCCCGGCTAAGCCACCGCAGTACGAATAATTGCCGCTGATTTGAATTTTAGCCTTGATTTTGTCACTTCTTCAAATCATCCCATTTCCTCCCAAAAACAACCTTGCGCTTCCCCCCCTCCTCTAAAAGGCCATTGGTTTGTCGAGCAAGATTTGTCTTGCCTGCGTCACCCGCTTTTGCTCAAGGAAGGGGTGGGCGGTGGGATTTGATTTTAAGAGAGAATAAAAGCACGCAGCAGAAAAGTCTTCGTCTCCCAGCCTCATCCAGGGCATTTCCCCCCATTCGGTCCAACATGCAGATGATGGTTCGGTTTGTGGCGATGTTGCTGTTCCTATGCACGGTGAAAGCATCAGTTCTGCCACAAGAGGAGAAGTTCTCCGCGCACAGCAGCCAGGTAAGCCTGCAAAAAGGACATCGCTTTCAGATTTGGGACTTTTAAATCAAGTTAAAATATATTGCATTTAAGGGATTTTTCATTGTTTCCTGCAAGGGGACAATGACAATAAGGTAAAGGTTTCCCTTGCTCGAAAGCCAGTCGTATCCGACTCTAGGGTGCAGTGCTCATCTCTGTTTCTAAGCCCAAGAGCCAGCGCTGTCTGCTTCTGCAGACATTTCCGTGGTCATGTGGCAGGCATGACTAGACACCGGAGCGCACGGAACGCTGTTACCTTCCCACCGAAGTGGTCCCTATTTATCTACTTGCAATTTCTACTTTATTTCTTCTGACAATAAAGACTTATTCTATTCTATTTTGCATTCTTGCCTTCAAAAATTACATTGCTAGTTTACGGGGTACCAAAAAGGCATTCCCCCAAAAAAACCCACAAACAGATGGAATTGAAGAAAATGGAAATATAATATTCCAAAGCTTGTATGGATAAAAGGTAAAGGTTGCTCGAAAGCCAGTCGTATCTGACTTTAGGGTGCTCAGCTCTGTTTATAGTCAAAGGCGCGGCAGACGTTTCAGTGGCCATGTGGCGAGCATGCCTAGACAGTGCACAGGACACTGTTTACCTTTCCCACTGAAGTGGGACCTGTTTGTCGACTTGCCGTTTCTTGCTTTTGAAATGCTACGTTGGCCGGAGTACGGATAAAAAAAGGGACGTTTTAAAAGAGAAAGAGGGTGTATAGAAAATTAGAGATTGCTAGAGGACATGTTGCGCTGAGAGGTGGCGAGAGAAGGCGGAGGAAATCAGGGCCCCCCGAAGTTGGTCAGAAAAAGCCTGTGTTTGTCGACCCAGAAGTAAAGGGATTAGAGTGGGGTTCGTTTAGTTCCAAGAAATTTTGAACATTCATTGTAGCATCAGGAAATGGGGTTGGGGGGAGCAGGATAATGGAATTATAGGAAGGTAAAGGTTTCCCTTGCTCAAAAGCCAGTCGTATCCGACTCTAGGGTGCAGTGCTCATCTCTGTTTCTAAGCCGAAGAGCCAGCACTTTCTGCTTCTGCAGATGTTTCCGTGGTCATGTGGCAGGCATGACTAGACACCAAAGTGCATGGAATGCTGTTACCTTCCCACTGAAGTGGTCCCTATTTATCTACTTGCAATTTCTTGCTTTCGAACTGCTAGGTTGGCAGGAGCTGGGATGAAGACGGGAGTTCATTTCTGTCCTGCAGTACTTGGGAATTGAACTGCTGACCTTCCGCTTCCCAACCAGCGTCTTAGCGACTTGAGCCACTGCAGTACCCTATATAGGAAGGAGGGAAGGCATAAAGAAGAGAAAACAGTTTTTAGAAGAAGGGTTTGGGGGAATCCGTTACTTAAAAGCATGTTGCCTGTTCTGGGAATAATGCAGGATCGATTAAAATTGATTTAAAAGAGTCGATCCCTTAATTTAGGATGCGATTTTGCTCTAGGTCACCCCTGCTCGAAAGCCAGTCGTATCTGACTGTAGGGTCCAGTGCTCAGCTCTGTTTATAGCCAATGAGCCAGCGCTGGTCTGCTTCCGCAGACGTTTCCGTGGTCATGTGGCAGGCATAACTACACACCGGAGTGCACGGGACGCTGTTTGCCTTCCCACTGAGGAATTTCTTGCAATTTCTTGCTTTTGAACTGCTAGGTTGGCAGGAGCAGGGACAAAGACAGAAGCTCACTCTGTCATGTAGCACTCATTTCTCGAACTGCCGACTTCAAGTTCAGCGTCTTAACCACTTGAGCCACCGCTGTCCCTAAATATATAGATATATTTTTTTAAAATTGCTCTTCTGCCACACTTTTTAAAATAGGAGATCTTTGCTGAGAAACTCCGAGATAGTGTTTTTAGACCAATCCAGCGTTCCTGTTAGGTTGGGTATTAACAAAATCTGCTCTTCAAGTCAAATTCTAAATATCTCAACATGGATATGTTTCTGTCCGAACAAGATTAAAGGGAATGGATTAAAGGTTAAATATATATTAACCTACTGACGCCAAAGCAGATCAGAACAATGACCAAAAGTGTGTTTTTTTAAGCTGTAGGTCTTGATGTAACCTGTCTGTCTGCCGGTCTCTCTCTTATTTTTTTACCCAACCATCCTTTGTCTCTGCAGTGGCTCAAGCGGGTAAGAAGCTGGCTGGGAGGTAGAAAGTCAGACGTTTAAAGCCCTGGTACTGCATGACGGAGTGAGCTCCCGTCTCTATTCCAGCTCCTGCCAACCTAGCAGTTCGAAAGCAAGAAATTGCATGTAGATCAATAGGGACCACTTCGGTGGGAAGGTAAACAGCGTCCCGTGCACTCCGGTGTCTAGTCATGCCACGGAAACGTCTGCCGAAGCAGACCGGCGCTGGCTCTGTGGCTATAAACAGAGCTGAGCACTGAACCTTAGAGTTGGATACGACTGGCTTTTGAGCACGGGTGACCTTTACCTCTGTCTCTCATGTTTCCTTCTTGACTTCAGGAGCAAACCAAAGCCCGTAAAGGCCTCATCCTGAGAATGCTGGCTGACCTGTTGGACGGGGCCGAGGTTGGCCGGGACGCGACCGCTTTGTCAGAGTCAGAAGATTTTCTGGGGAACAAGTTGGAGGACGATCCCACAGCGCTTGGGCGGTTATCCCAGATCAGCCAACGGGACCGCAAAACCCCGTGTAAAAACTTCTTCTGGAAAACCTTCACTGCATGCTAATAACACCCCCGTCCGCCCCAATGCCCCATAAACCCTTTTGCCTTTGGGGTTTGGTCCCCCTAACCCACACTCCCATTATGTAATGGCCAAGAGGAGAGAGCGCTGTCCACAAACCCATCCTTCAATGAAGGTTTCAACTCCAGGAATTAGCAAACGAGGCTTTACATACTAATAAAGAATGGCTTGCTAATTGCTTCAGATAAAACGGCACTGCCGTGAAGCGCTGGTTGAAGCCAATCTCTTCTCATTCCCGGCCGTCTCTTAATGGGGAGGAATGGTTCCCACCACTGTAAAGCAACACCTGCCCGTTCGTTCGCAAATGTTCATGTCTCCCTTCTGTTGTTCTTCGCGCCACACAGTCCGGTCTTTGGCTTTTAAGGCGGCTCCATTACCAAATAAAGCATGGCCTCCAAACAACTTGGGACTCGGTTGTGTATTCATTATTATTATTCTCGGCAGACCTTTTCAACAGCTGGATAGTGGGGAAGTTGGAGTGCTGAGGACTTATTGGCTTTTCCCCCGGAGTAGAACTACGTGAATGCAACAATTAAGAATGTAGAAAGATAGCTACTTGGTCAAACTAGAAGTCTATAAAGCAGGAGTTCCCAACCTAAGGATCTGGCCACCGACACCATTTCATGTGACCCCACCCCTCCAAGGGCATTTGAGGGGGGGAAATGGCCACCCCCTTTGAAGCTTTTGGGACAAAATGGCCACCCCGTCATGCAGGCAGGGCGAAATGTCCGTCTGGCCCTCGAAGGTGACTGAGAGAGCGTGACCCGGTCCCTGGCTTGAAAAGGTTGGGAACCTCCTGCTATTAAGTCTAGTGTTTCCCAACCTTTGGTGTTTTGGACTCCAATGCCCAACAGGCCAAGCCAATTCCCCAAAGCACTGATCAACCAATGGACTGACTTAGGCTTCTGGGAATTAGAAGTTCCCCTGTGGGACCTGGGATTCTTACCTACCCCAACTAGAATGGTCAAAGAACAGGGATGGGGAGGAGACATTCAAAGACATTTGGAGTGGAAATCTCCTGATCAAGGTTTGGGGAAGGTAATTTATGGTGGTAGGGAAACTGAGAAAACAAGATATAATTTGGTGCTCTGCATTTGACAAGGGTACATGGTGGGCTCCTGGTTTTGGGGAGAAATAATTCAAATGGGAGACATACTTACCAGACAACCTTTGCTAATGTTCCTCACTTTACCCACCCACTTCTCAACATTTTCCTTCCATGGGTTAGCCCCATGATGGCTAAACTTGACAGCCCAGGTGTTCCTGAACTTCAATTCCCAGAAACCCTGATCAGCAGGAGTGCTGGCTTGGGCTTCTGGGAATTGAAATCCAAGAACACCTGGAGTGCCAAGGTTGGCCATCACTGGGTTATCCAGTTACCTAGGATAGTGATGGCGAACCTTGACACTCCAGGTGTTCTTGGACTTCAATTCCCAGTAGCCTAAGCCAGCACTCCTGCTGATCAGGGTTTCTGGGAATTGAAGTTGAAGAACATCTGGAGTACCAAGGTTCGCCATCACTGACCTAGGACATCCCCAGACTATTGAGAGACTTCTCATGGGAAAAGTAGAGAGTAAGGCAGAGTGAACAGGTGGGGCTACTCATCAGTGCTACACAGAAAAGAAAAACCAGAACGCTTGGGTTCATGTCAGATAATGACAACACAGGTGTGACAAACGGAGGATATTGTCCCCGCCGGCTCTTTTCTACCATACTGTCATTCTCAGTTAAATTCCTACAGATAACCAAGGATGAGATTCCTCTATCTGGGTTGGAGCAGCTTATGGATAAGCAAAGTAGTTGCACAGCTAGAATCGACATTGCCTGTGAAAAAGGTTGACAACCAGCCAAGTGCAAAAGATATTCCTACTTTGGGCATGGAGGTGGGGTGGATACTGCAAATGGTGGGAGGTAAGTCGAAAGGTTATATCTGCGGGGTTTTCTTGGAGACAGGAGGAAGTGGTACTCGGCATCACACCATCTGCACAGAAAAGAAGTTGCTCCACTCCCAGCCTGATTTGAGGAATGGGCTTGATGCCTTCCGTTGATTCATTCCCTTCCCCTCCCATCCTACATGGTGTGACGGATCGCACGGCTGTGGCACAGCTTGAGAGAAAGACAAAATGCTGGAGAAAGGTGGAGGTGTGTTTGTGTCTGGTTGTTGACATATAGGTAAGACTCAAAGATCCATCTTTGCCACTCTGAATGTACAGTACAGACTAGATCAGTGGTGGCGAACCTTTTGGAGACCGAGTGCCCAAAATGCACCCGAACTCTGTGCTGGGGGAAGGGAGGAAGCACTCCCATTGGACTGCTGGCCAGAGGGGTGGGGTGAACGCTGTGCTGAGGGGAGGGAGGACCTGATCCCATTGGGCTGCTGGGCAGAGGTGCGGGGTGAACTCTGTGAAAAAAGATGAAAAAAGAAACCAGATTGTCCTTTTTCCAGGCTTACCTGGCTGTTTTGTCCGGAGACCTTCTGCTCTCCTGGCAGAACTGACGCTTTCACCGTGCATAAGAACAGCAACGTCACCACAAACAAAACCACCAGCTTCATGCTGTATGGTGAAACTGAGGCAGGGAGATGAAGACCTTCCGCTGTAGACTTTTATTCCGTTTCCAAAGGGGGCGGGAAGGGCTGAAACATGGTTTTTTAAAATAAAAATAAACCACCACCACCCCATTCCTTCCTTGAGCAAACCAGTGAAGCAAGCAAGATAAAACTTGCTTGACAAACCAATGGCTTTTCAGAGGAAGGTGGACACAAGGCTGTTTGGGAGGGTGGGGAGAGGAAATGGGGGTGATTTAAAAAATATATGACAAAACCAAGGCTAAAATTCAAAATGGCAGCAGACAAAGGAAATTATTAGGCTTTCTTTCCCTCTTAGAGATGAGCCACAGGTTTCACATGAACTGTGGGCCAATACAAATTGTCCCCCCTTCCCTGCAATAGCCTTCTTGTTTGGGGTTTTCTTTTCCTCTAGCTCGGGACTTCTCAACCTTTTTAAGCCGGGGGGGTGGGTCACGCTCCCTCAGACAGCTTCATGGGCTGGACAGCCATTTTGCCCTTCCTCCACCACATGGCACTTCCTGGTGTGGTGGAGGCAGTGGGAGGCACATGAAACGGCACCGTGGGCCACATCCAGCCCGTGGGCCGCAGGTTGAGAATCCCTGCTCTCGCTTCACTCTCGAACAAGAGCTCTTCTTACCGCACTGTTCCATGAAGAAGAAAAAAGACACTAATGTGACACCATGGGACGTCTGGGTTCCTGGGGTGCACATGGGTTAGCGTCGGAGATTCCACAAGACCAAAATGCTAGGACAGTTTTGCTCTGTTTGGCAAATGCACAGCGGGATTCATTTGTAAGCATGGGGCTGAGGGAGGCTGGTTAATTTGCATATTTAATTAAGTGCCAGGCTCAGAATCAGCTTATCATTTGAGTAAACATCAGGGGATGTTGTGCTGCCGTGGCGGGTAAACTTGCCTCCCAGCCAAGCTCAGGAAGCTGTTTAATATCTCTGCATATCTCTTAGTGGAGAGATTTGGCAGGAACCCATTAGCAGAAACAACTGAAGACTAGTGATACTATTGCTTATACAGTATATATTCTCCACACTATCGTGTGTGATCCTTTTGTACGTGACACATCAGGGTTTTCGCAGCCTATGACCTGTGGGCCAGACCTGGACCACAGCACCATTTCATGTGGCCTGCAACATCGCCACCGGAAGCGGAAACAGAAGCGGAAGCATTTAAGTAATTTACGTAATTTGTGTAAATTGCATAATTTGTGTAATTTATTTACAGCAGCGTAAATGCTCCCGTGGCTATCATAAATGCATTTGCAACAGCCGCGGATGTGTTTGACGGCAGTGTTTATGGCGGTGGGACCACCAGTCTGGCCTGATCAGCTGTCTGAGGAGGTGTTGTCCGGCCCACGGCATGAAAAGGTTGAGAACCCCTGTGATAGATGGTGGTGGGTTAGTATTTTTAGACAGCCTTACATTCTTCTTCTTCTTCTCCTCCTCCTTCCATATCTGATTCCAAATATTGGCGATCCTCATAGCGATCAGCCATGAAGACTGTCCTGCAAATATAATGCAATGGCTTAATGCATCGCAGTGTGACACCCATACACGAGTCCCTTTCTGGTCTTGATCCCTTTGGGCACACAAAGTCCTCATCATCATCCCCAGGCCAGGATGGATGAAGCTTCTGCCCTACATCAAGATGGACTCAAGTGAGATTTAATCCACTTGGGGACCATCACCCTTCCCTGTGGACTTCACCAACCCTCCTGTGGACTTCCACCTCCATTTGATGAAAGACACGAATTAAGGAAAGCTGCTTTAATGATGATTTTTTTTAAAATCAAAAGCTGCTTTTCTCAGGTATAATTCAGTCTGCAAATTGCTTAAAGAGAACAGTGTGGTTTTTGGGGGTGGGGGGATGGGGTTTCTCCAGAATGGCTCATGGAAAGAACAGATGCTTTCATCTGTGGAAGCCAAGAATGATCCATCCATTGAGTTCCTATACATGAGCACATTTTGTTATGCCCGAAGCACCATAGGTCACAGAACCTACGCATCATGGGGAGAATTGGTTGCCCTTGGGCAGTGGTGGCTCCAAAAAAAAAATTACTACCACGCTGTGTGCGTGGTATGGTGGGTGTGGCTAGGGGGGAAAGCCGAATTAAAGGTAAAGGTTTCCCTTGCTCGAAAGCCAGTCGTATCCGACTCTAGGGTGCAGTGCTCATCTCTGTTTCTAAGCCGAAGAGCCAGCGCTGTCTGCTTCTGCAGACGTTTCCGTGGTCATGTGGCAGGCATGACTAGACACCGGAGCGCACGGAACGCTGTTACCTTCCCACCGAAGTGGTCCCTATTTATCTACTTGCAATTTCTTGCTTTCGAACTGCTAGGTTGGCAGGAGCTGGGACGAAGACGGGAGCTCATTTCCGTCCTGCAGTGCTCGGGAATCGAACTGCTGACCTTCCGCTTCCCAGTCAGCGTCTTAGCGACTTGAGCCACTGCAAAAATTCATGAATGAAGAGAAGGCAGGTCATCCGAAAGGATCGCATCTTGCTCAGAAAACCGAAGGGAAGCTATTTGATCAGTTCTGATCAATCGAGTCTAAATCCAGTTACTTAGTTGAATAAATCTCACTACATTCGAATTGATTCAAATCTAGCGAGGATTCACTCAGTGCTTAGCATGGTAAGAATAGGATCACATGTGATGAAGAGTTGACTCTCTACATCGATTCGGTAAAGGCTTGAAAGCCAGTCGTATCTGACTGTAGGGTTCAGTGCTCATTTCTGTTGATAACCAAGCAGCAAACACTGTGTAGATGTTTGCATGTGCATGTGGCAGGTATGAATAGACACCGAAGTGCACGGGACACTGTTACCTTTCCCGCCAAAGTGGTACCTATTTATCTACTTGCAATATTCTTGCTTTCGAACTGCTAGGTTGGCAGGAGCTGGGACACAGACAGAAGCTCACCCCATCATGCAGCACTATGAACTGCTGATGTGCCGACCTTCCAGTCTTCAAGTTCAGCATCTTTACCACTAAGCAACTGCAGTCCCACTTAATTTGGTAGGCCCATTCAAATGTAGTTACAATGCAAAGTGCCAAGGTTTTTGGCTGACAGGGCCAGGGTTACTGGAGGAGACAGGGAAAGGAGCCCTAGCAAGTATTGAAACCGGTTGCATTTAAGAAGAGAATGAAAGAACGCAGGAAGATACAATTGATTTATTTCACTGCAGTTGTCCAGTTGTCTTGAGGTTCCCCTTCCACCATCCCATTTCAGAGTTTCCCTTCCATCATCCCCTGACAGAGTACCATTTGAAAGTTTAGAAAGAACTACTCTAAACAAGAAATAGAATTAAAACTACCCATAATTGCTCCTGTGTGTTAGTGTGTCTGTAGATCTCATTGAACTTCTGCAATCTAGATGCCAAGGTGAGGGTGGAGATCAACAAAAGTCATCAGATGATATCTCTTTAATAGTGTTAACTGAATCTCCCTTTGCCTTGTCCTTAGATGGCTTTTTGTCTGGACCGTGGTTAGATGGCTTTTTGTCTGGACCGTGGTTAGATGGCTTTTTGTTTGGACCGTCCTTAGATGGATTTTTGTTTGGACCGTCCTTAGATGGATTTTTGTTTGGACCGTCCTTAGATGGATTTTTGTTTGGACCGTCCTTAGATGGCTTTTTGTTTGGACCGTCCTTAGATGGATTTTTGTCTGGACCGTGGTTAGATGGCTTTTTGTTTGGACCGTCCTTAGATGGCTTTTTATCTGGACCGTCCTTAGATGGCTTTTTATCTGGACCGTCCTTAGATGGCTTTTTGTCTGGACCGTAGTTAGATGGCTTTTTGTTTGGACCGTCCTTAGATGGCTTTTTGTTTGGACCGTCCTTAGATGGCTTTTTGTCTGGACCGTCCTTAGATGGCTTTTTGTCTGGACCGTCGTTAGATGGCCTTTTGTCTGGACCGTGGTTATATGGCGCTACACATTTCTTCCCCAGTTTCATCACGAACTCCTGAAGAGCGGCCACAAGATCTTTACGACTGAACTTTTTCAAAAGTATAATCATTGCCCTTACCTGTTAGTAGAGAAAGAAGAAAAGGCACGAGTTCTAACAGCCGAACCATTAAAATGTTTCAACAAGGCTTATGCATCCATTTTGCCCCCCCCTCCCCCCAAAAAATCTGTTTGCCAAAATGAAATTGGAGCGATTTGCACCCACCCCGGTACCGATAGAGAGACAAAGCCAGGTTCAATTCCAGATTCCTTTCAGACTGGTTTAAAAAGAATATCAGACCGCTCTGGAACATACCTGTCAAGTATCCTGGATTGGCCAGGATTTCCCGTATTTCGGCGCCACTTCCTCCACTTTCCCGCCACCATCCCGTAATTTGACCGGCAGGGAAAGTGTTTTTCGCAGCCACACTTGACAAGTATGCTCTGGAATGTTTTGACTATTGCTCTCTCTTTTTTTAAAAAAGCAAAGCAAAGGAAACTAAAACAGATGGCAAGGAGGGAAGTTGCTTTGACCACTTGGGTTTTATGGACCACTGGAACAGAGAGAGAGAGAAAGACAGACAGACAGACACAAACACACAGACGCGCGCACACACACACACACATGCTGCATCTGCTCAGTTTCTGGCATTGTTTAAACTTACAGTAGAAGTAAAAAACTGAGAGATGGACTTGGGTCTCAGTGGAACACAAATTCTGCCAACCCCTTGTCTTTCTGCAGAGCGAATTTCACCGTCGTCGTCCTTAGCCTTTGAGACGTCCACATTCCACACCAGCAGAATGGCTATGAGCAGGAGTGGCCAGGTCTTCATGATGGAGATGTCCTACTTCGTCTGGAGGAAGGGAGACGGAAACGGAGAGTCTTCTCTCTTTGACTCTGATTGCCCTCAAAATATCCACCTGTTCTCCTTTATAAACCTCCTCATGGCCTCTGAACGGAAACAGATTGCCTTTGGAAGGACAAGATGACTTTTCTACTCCAGTGGTAAGAACATCGAAGACCTCCTTCCTTTGGGTCAACAGTTTTGCTCTGCCCTGCCACTTTCCTCCTTGGTGTGTTCCACCTGGAATTTCAATTCAAGGAAGAGATTGTCCTTCATCAGTTCCAGAAGAAAGCCATGCATGGTTTTGTATACCTCTCTGTTCCTTCTCTTGATGGATGGACCTCCAAATATTGCTTGGTTGCCCAACCAGCTCCATCTTCCTTCTTTGGACAGGTTGGTTCGGAAACATCTTGTGGATTCCAGGTTGCAGAGAACCTACTGGAGGCAGTGCCACTGACCAACCCTCCATGTCATTCAAAGTAGACTCCATTGTCCACCATAGGTCCATATCATGTCCCGAATGATAGCCCATGTTATCTTGGCCATGATTACTGTGTTATATATAAGGGTAAAGGTCACCCTTGCTAAAAAAAACCAGTCATATCCATGATTTTGCTCACCTCCGTTTACAGCCAAGAGCCCTAAAAATCCTTTCACTCCAGAGTAATCTCTGACATGAAATTATTAGGAGCTATGGTGGCTCAGTAGTTAAGAAATGCACCTTGTTAACTGGAAGGCTGGCAAGTCAGCAGTTTGAGACCCGGGTACTGCATGACAGATTGAGCGCCCGTCTCTTTCCCAGCTGAAAGGAGCCTCACTTGAGTGTTCCGCAGAAATCCTTTCAACCCAGAATGATTTCTGACACGAAATTATTATTACCTCCACCTGGTGATGGGCATTGAGTCATTGGCAGTAGGGGCTACTCTATTAACATAGCATTATAACCTGGCCAAACTTTATATAGTGTCATATATAGACTGTCATAAATGGCTCTAGAAAGAACTCAGCTAGAAAAGCAAAATTGTTATCCTCAAAATGGAGTTTCACTGCCCATAAAATGCCCCCAGACAGGCCTACATTAGTGGGAGACGTCACTCACTCCTTGACCATCCTTATCATTCTCATGTCCAGTTTGTTGGTCGTATCACAGGTGCTGCCCTGCACAAAAGGACGTTCTGAATCCACATGGTAGCTGGTACTCCATTACACGATTGTTTTTGAAGGCTATACAACACAGGCCTTTGCAAGGTACGTTTCGGCACTCCCTGACAGATAACAGAGAAGCCTGGCATGCAACACTTAGCCACTCCGAGGTTCAGTGGAAGAGCTGAAATATGCTATGTTCTTAATTCAACTGTGCCATGTACCGTATATACTTGACTATAAGTTGCCTTGAATATAAGTCGAGGTACCTAATTTGGACCTTTAAAACTAGGAAAATAGATTGACCCAAGTATGTCGGGGGTGGAAAATGCAGCAGCTGCTAGTGAGTTTCAATAATTAAAATACATGAAAATACGGTAAAATTAATTAATTTAGGCATTTGTGTGGGTATGTTTTTGAGTGCTTACGTTGACCTGAGTATGAGTATAAGTCGAGTCCCATTTTTTGGACCTCATTTTGGGAGCTAAAAACCCCGACCTATACTCGAGTATAAGCTGTAGCTTTTTTTACAGGAATCTTTTCGTTCATTTCATTGAAAGAAGACAGAAATGCCGTTCCCCAATTTAGGATGCTAAGGTTTTAGCTTTCAAGCTACAGTACTTTTAAAAATGCATTGTTGATCTATTGTGAATTAGAAAATGTCATACAGTAAAACCCCATATAACAGAGAGAGGGGGCGGGCAGCTGTGTTGGGCAGCTGAGCTCCATAGCACCTCCTTCCCCCTTCCCCCTTCCCCTGCAGGCCTAGCCCAGCGCATTCCGGAGGCCAATAGCCACTCTTACCATGCCCCCTTTACCGATTGGCTGCATCATTGTCCCGCCACTGCTGTGCTTGTGCTGTCTCCCATGATTGGCTGTGGCACGTCGCAGTGGCCTTTGGGAGCTGTGGTTCTTTTGCATTTTTATAATTTCTGGGGCTCAGGGCCCCCCATGGTGGTCCGAACCCCGACATTGACCTTCACTGTACCGCCAGGTAAGTGTGTGCACAGTGTGGTCAGGGACACTACAGGGGTGTGGATTTGTATTAAGTATCCACAAGGGGACATCTCTCTTTTATAGATATAGATAAGGTCTCCCTATCTCAAAAGCCAGTTGTATCCATGAGGTACTAATCTCTGTTTATAGCCAAGAGCCAGCACTGTCTCTGTTGTACACAACAGACATTACTGTATTTAGTGTCCTATATAGACTTTTATAAATGGCTCTAGAGAGAACTCAGCTAGAAAAGTGAAATTGTTACCCCCAAAATGAAGTTTCAATGCCCGTAAAATGCCCCTCAGGCAGGCCTACATTACTGGGAGAGATCTCTCACCCCTTGACCATCCTTCCTGTTCTCAACTTGGTGCACAGAATACCAGTCCAGTTTGTTGCTCATAACATAGGTGCTGTCCTGCGCAAAAGGACTTTCTTAATCCATCTGGCAGCTGGTATTCCATTACATAATTGTTTTTGAAGCCAGACCTTTGTAACATACATTTGGGCGTTCCCTCGGCTTTGGCCTGCGCAGCCATTCTGAGGTTAGGTGAAAGATGCCATGGCGTTCAGAAATATAATGCAATTTTTGGCTGTGGTATTTTAATGTATCACACTCAATTATATCAGTAGGCCATTTATCCTCATCCAAATGCCATATGTATTGGTAACATGATTTAACCTGTATCCTGACTGATTTGTTTTTAAAATGGAAATCTCTTATGTACTAAATTTATACCCTTCCTTTTATAAATATGCTAAGTCTTTTGAATACACTCGTCAAACCACAAGGTAAAGATAAAGGTCACGCTTGCTCGAAAGCCAGTTGTATCCAACTCTAGGGTTCAGTCCTCATCTCTGTTTATAGCCAAATGTTTTTTGTGGTCATGTGGCAGACATGACTAAACACCAGAGCATATGGAATGCAACAGCATTCGGTGGGCAGGGTAACAACCCTGCCCACGGAAGTGGTACCTATTTATCTACTTGCAATATCTTGCTTTCAAACTGTTAGGTTGGCTGGAGCTGGGGCACAGGTGGGAGCTCCCTCTTTCATGCTGCACTCGGGTCTCGAACTGCTGACCTGCAGACTTTCCATTCATCAAGTTCACTAAGCCACCACAGTCCCTTCATCAAACCAATGCAAGTACCTTATTGTTTGAAGAGCTGCTAAAGTCACAGTTATATTAGCCAACTGTGAGGAGCGGAATATTATTCTCGTGATACACCTGTCAGATTATCTATATCACCCATGACCAGAAGAGTTTAATAATTGGATGATATAAAGAAATTGTCCCTGTTTGGTGACAATTCAAATATATATTAGACTAGAGATCGGATTCATTCATGCACGTGTTAGATTTTTCTTCCATACCAGCAAATGTTTGTTTTGAAAGAGAAAAGAAGCATGAGAATTAGCACTACTTTCAATGCATAGGGCCATAAAATGCATGTTTTCTGTTTATATTATAACCTAAATGAAGAGATATATCTTCAAATCTTGCAGTGCGTGGAGACGCAACGATCCCTGTGTATGCCTGTAAATGTGAGTTACATTGGTTCTCTTAAAAAATACATTTAAAACAAAGCACACTGATGCATTGATATAACTCTATGTGGAGAGAAAAAACCAATCCTTATATCATCATGCAAGAATGTTTATTGAATTGGCAAAATCTTATTAGCAACACAGCGCTCTTAACAATTATCATCGCAATGATAGAAACTTTTCTTCACCTTCAAATCAGTTTCCCAGTTTTCAAGTATTCTCTAAATCAGGAGTTCTCAACCTATATTCCCTTTTTATTATACTTCCATACGTTATAAAACCCATATGGTTGCCTTAGCTTACACATTCAATAACAAATCTTATATTCAATTATTCCATCACTATATTTAACATATCAAAAACTATATATTGAGTTATTGCATTACTATTTTGCAACTAACAAATCATAAACACATTTCACACCCTGTGCATTATACAATGTCCTGGCGAATGCGGCATATCACATCAATCTTTCTAGTATTGTATTTTGTATTTTTAAGTCATTTTTTAAAAACTTTTTAAATGTTATGTTTAAAATTTTAATTTTAAAAAAGGAGTTCTCAACCTTTTAAAGCCGGGGGCCAGGTCATGTTGCTTCAGACAGCTTCAGGGGCTGGGTGGCCATTTTGCCCTTCCACCACCACATGGCACTTCCAGGTGTGGTGAAGTTCATGCGGTGGGCTGCATCTGGCCCACTGGCCGCAGGTTGAGAATCCCAGCTCTAAATCCAAACCTATTTAGCAGGTCGGAATCAAACTGAAGATTTTAAGAAGATAATGATTACAATTTGAAGGAGGGAGATACAAGTCCCTTATTTTTGCTGGACTTGTCCATTGGTCTTGAGGTCCCTCTTCCACCATTCCACCGACGAGTGACATCCGAAAGCTTAGCATTAAATTTAAAACAAATTGTTCATCTGTGTGTGTGTGTCTGTAGGTCTCTTTGAACATCTGCCAACCAGATCTAGAAGCCAACGTGAACATCTGGAGATTATTCTTCACCTCCTTAGGTTCATTCTACTCAGCTGTTTCATTCTTCCCATTGTCAGTCTCTGGTTTCTGTAAAAGGTCTTTGGTTTTATCTATAACGGTGGTCCCAATACCTTTACTTATGTCTACCACGTATTTCAATGCAGTATTGTTACTTCCAAACCCAATGTCTGTTTTCTCTATAATGTCCTTGGTTTGATCCAGGACGGTGGTCGCGACCTGTTTACCGATATCTTCAAAATTCTTGATGAACTGTTAGTAGCACAAGAAGAAAAGACACAAGTTCAAACAACCGGACGATATAAATATTCAGTCTATGCATCCATGCAGCCCAAATTATGATTGCCAAAAGGAAAACCGGAGTGATTTAGACCCACCCAAAACCAACAGAGACGAAACCCTGTTCAATCCCAGATTTTTACCAGAGTGTCTGAAAAGTACTCCAGACTCCTTTGGGGAGTTTTAACTTCTATTAAGGCAAGGAAAGGTGGAGAAAACAAAACAATGAACAGAGGGGGGAATTTTCAGAAGATGATCATTGAGGATGATGAGATAAAAGACCTTTCCTTCCAATCTGCAAGAAGGGTTGTCTCAAGACCTGCCCAACCCACCATTACTACATGTGTGAATGGGGAAAGGCAGAATGAATCCCTTGGCTAGATAGGCTTGCTCGCAGGCAAAATCTCTCTTCATTTTATTACACTGCCCGGTTTTAATTATTATTATTATTATTATTTTAAATTGTATTGCCGCCCCATTGCCTGAGGCGACTCTGGGCGGCTCATAAAACATTAAAAAAATACATACTAAAAACATTTTAAAACCACGTTAAAAACACATTAAAAAGCCCGCCCACCCCATCTGCAGACCCCCACAGTCTGCAAACACCTGGATAGGACTTTGACAGCATCGCTTGGATCACCACGCGCCGAGATGTACAGCTGAGTATCATCATTGGTTTTGTGGGATTCCTCCTCCATTCACAAGTTAGCCACAACATCTACATTCAAAGATACCAAGGGAGGCTTCTCAACACCTTAAAAATGGGTCTGTATGTTTCCCAGATTGGTATACATATACATATACATATACATATACATATACATATACATATACATATACATATACATATACATATACATATACATATACATATACATATACATATACATATACATATACATATACATATACATATACATATACATATACACACATGCACAGCCAAACTGCCAGTGCTATTTGCATCTACAGACATTTCTGTGGACATGCAGCAGGCATGACTCGGCACCGAAGTGCACAGAATGCCGTTTACCTTCCCACCCAAGTGGTCCCTATTTATCTACTTGCAATGCCTTGCTTTCGAACTGCAAGGTTGGCAGGATCTGGTACAGAGACCTTGCAGTCACAAATTCCAGTGTCTTAACCACTAAGCCACCACAAGTCCCTTATTTTACTTTACCCCGTCGAAGAAACCCCTGCGTTTCAGATTGTTTCTCTTCTGGACAAATGTGACTCTTTGTGCAGAATCGTTCTCATCATCATCCTTAGCCTTTGAGACGTCCACATTCCACACCAGCAGAATGGCTATGAGCAGGAGCGGCCAGGTCTTCATGATGGAGATGTCCTGCTTCGCCTGGAGGAAGGGAGACGGAAACGGAGAGTCTTCTCTCTTTGACTCTGCTTGCCCTCAAAATGCCCCACCTGTTCTCCTTATATAAACCTCCTCATGGCCTCTGAACGGAAACAGATTGCCTTTGGAAAGACAAGATGCCTTTTCCACACCAGTGGTAAGAACATCGAAGACCTCCTTCTTTTGGGTCAACAGTTTTGCTCTGCCCTGGATGCGTTCCACCTGGAATGCCCATTCAAGGTGGAGAACATCCTTCATCAGTTCCAGAAGAAAGCCATGCATGGTTTTGTATAGTTCTCTGTTCCTTCTCTTGATGGATGGATCTTCAAATATTGCTCTGTTACCCAACCAGCTCCGTCTTCCTAATTTGGACAGGTTGGTTCGGAAACATCTTGTGGAGTCTAGGCTGCAGAGCCCTCGTGGTGCAGGGGTTAAACTGCTGTGGTGCAACCAGAATGTTGTGAGTTGAAGCCCGACCAGGGATCAAGGTTGACTCAACCTCTTCCATCCTTCCAAGGTCTGCAAAATGAGTGCCCAGCAAGTTGGGGGCAAAAATGCTAATTAATGTGTATACCACCCCGAGAGTGCGCTAAGCACCCAGAGAGTGGACTAATAGCTCTAGAAAGTATCCCATTTGAAAAGCAAAATATTTATCCCCAAAATGAAGTTTCATTGCCTGTAAAATGCCCCCATTATTGGGAGAAGTCTCACTCCGTACCTCTCTTTCTTGTACTCAACCAACCAACTAACCTATCTACCTATCTATCTACCTACCTACTTAATTACCTATCTACCTGCCAGCTGGCCGGCCAACCAACCAATTCACCCACTCACTCATTATGTTTTATTAGTTCTCATCTGGGATATTTCCCACTCTGGGCAGTGTACAGAAAAATACAGTCAAACCTCTACATGTGAATTTAATTCATTCCTCGAGATTGGTTGTATCTTGATAAATTCTTACCTTGTATTTTCCATAGGAATGCATTGAATGCAATTTCCCATAGGAAGGCATTGAATTTCTTATCTGGAAAACATCCTATATTTTTTATCTCGAACCTGATGCCCACGCACACAGTTGGCCACACCCACAGAGTGGGTAGTAAAATGTTTTGTAGTGCATCACTGGTCAGTTGTAACTCAGTGACAAAAGCCATCAGAGTGATGAAAACAACGCATAAACAACGGTTTGTTAAACATCACGGCTTGTTTTTGTTCTCCTGTTCGGTTGGCTTAGAAGTGTCTCATTTGGCAGAACAGGAAAGGGGGAGGCTTCCCATTTCCTTCTTGTGTGTGTGTTTAACTCTTTTTGAAACTAAATATTGGAATTTAATAGGGTGCTCTTCTTGCGTGCAAAACATAGAGAGCATTTCCCAGCCCAGGTGCACCAGAATTGCAGGTACAGAGAATCCCAATAAATACTGATTTTGCGCAGAACTCTCCAAGGTCCTGAAACTATTGCAAGGATAGGATTTATTGCCAAGTAGTAGAATGTTTAGGGGCTGCGGTGGTTTAGTGGTTAAGGTGCTGAACTTCACGACTGGCAGGTTGGTAGTTCGAGGCCCAAGTGCTGCACGACGGAGTGAGCGCCCGTCTTTGCCCCAGCTCCTGCCAACCTAGCAGTTCGAAAGCAAGAAAATTGCAAGTAGATAAATAGGGACCACTTTGGTGAGCACAAAACCCTAGAGTCGGATACGGCTGGCTTTCAAGCAAGGGAGACCTTTACCTAGTAGTTTCTAAAAATCTAATTTTCTCAGTGTCTCATTAATTCCCTGTTTTCTCGACCGATATTTTCCTAGACAACTCTGTTGATCAAAAGGCAAGGGTTTCTAACTCCCAATTACGTTAACCACCTGTGAAGAGGGGAATATTTTTCTGACCCTATTGCTCTCAAATTATCTCTATCACCATGACCAGGAGAATTTAATAATTGGACAATATAAAGGAGCTGTCTGTATTTTGCACAAAGCAATTCAAATATATATTAGACTGGAGATCAGATAGTTTTAGTTTAAGGTCATTCACCTACATTCATTCTTGCACTTGTTAGAGTCTGCTTCCATACCAGCAAATATTATTTTAAAGAGAAAATAAGCATGAAAATGTAACAGTATTTTTCGATGGATATGGCTGTAAAATGCATGGTTTACTGTTTATATTCTAATTCATGTCTGGTGTTTTCAACTTTTGCTTAAGTCAGGGATTCTCAACCTGTGGCGTGTGGGCTGGATGCGCCCCGCAGCACCATTTCATGTGCCCCCACTGCCTCCACCACACCAGGAAGTGCCATGTGGTGAAGGAAAGGGCAAAATGACCGTCTGGCCCCCGAAGCTGTCTGAGGGAGCGTGTCCCAATGGCCCCCGGCTTTAAAAGGTTGAGAACTGCTGGTTTAAGTGGAGAGATGTATCTTCAGATCTTGCAGTGTGTGGAAACCCAACAATCCCTGTGTATGCCAGTAATTGTGAATCACATTCTTACATTGTAAACCACCTAGAGTCGCCTTGGCAAGGGAGCAGTTAAATAAGTTTGTTTGTTTGTTTGTTTGTTTGTTTGTTTGTTTAATGCACTTATATACCACTTTTCTTTGTCCGTGGACAAACTCAAAGCGGTTCACAAAATGATCAAACAAATACAAAGACAAAATGAATGAATGAATGAATGAATGAATGAATGAATGAATGAATCACATTGGTTCTCTTAAAAATACATTTAAAACAAAGATCACTGTTGAATTGATTGAAATCTTTTATGGAGGGAAAAGAGTCTTTATATGATCATGCAGATATGTTTATTGGTCTGGCAGAATCTCATTAGCAACACATGCTTAAATCACCACAGCTCTTAACAATTAACCTCACAACGATACAAAATTGTCTCTTCCTCCAAATCCGTTTCCCAATTTTCAAGTATTCTCTAAATGCATAATTATTTAGCAGGTCCGATTACAACGAAAGTATTGAAGATGAGCATGAAAGAATCCAATTTGAAAGAGGGAAGTGCTTAGTTTACCGGATTTGTCCGGGTGTTGTGAGGTTCCACCTCAAATCATCTCCCAACAGAGTAACATTTGAAAGCTTAGAGAGAACCACTATAAGCAAGAAACAAAGTTTTAAATCATTGATCCGGTGTGTGTCTATAAGTCCCTTTGGATGTCTGCAATCCAGATCTAGAAGCCAATGTGAGATCAGCGCCTTGAAGATGTAGAATTCTTAGCTGCATCGTCCTCCCCGAATTTACTCACAAACTGCTCAAGGGACGCCACAAACGTCTTCAATTTATCCTTAGCAAACTCTTTAGTTTTTTGGTATTTTTCCTTTGCCTGTTATTAGAGGAAGAAAAGACAGGATTTCTAATAAACCAGACTATTTAAATGTTTAGACAAGGTCTACGCATCCAATTTGCCCAAAATCAGATAACTAAAAAGGGAGCTATTGGGACCCACCCAGAACCAATAGAGAAACAAAATCCAGAAGATATCTATTGACAAAAGATGGGCAACACTGCCTAGTTAGACCACTCCAGCCCTTGCTAGGGGCTTGTCAGAGTGCCGGGGATTGCGCGGTCTAACAGGGCAGTGTTGACCACCCACACTAAAACTCACCAAAGTATCCTCTGTCGGATCTCTTGGGCAAGGTGAAAGCAGAGGACACACGACACAGTCCACCTAGCTAGCAAGTGATGTCCAAAAGGCTAAAAACCACACGCAGATGGTTATGATTTCTCAGGTCCATTTGCATGTGCCGACATCTACCAACACGCAGACTCTTCATTGAAATAACAACACACAGAGAGAGACATATACCAAAACATTCACTCAGTTTCTGTTTCCTTCAGCTTACCTTTTCCTTAATCTTTTTCCAAAGGGACTTGGCTTGGTCTTTTAAACTTTTGCCACCACTGCTGTCCTTCCCACTTCCTGCGGAGTCCATCTCATTGTCCTTTCTAGCATTTGAGACGTCCACAACCCACACCATCAGAATTACTATGAGCAGGAGCGGCCAGGTCTTCATGATGGAGATGTCCTGCTTTGTCTGGAGGAAGGGAGATGGAAACGGAGAGTCTTCTCTCTTTGACTCTGATTGCCCTCAAAATGTCCCACCTGTTCTCCTTATATAACCCTCCTCATGGCCTCTGAACTGAAACTGATTGCCCTTTGGAAGGACAAGATGCCTTTTCCATGCCAGCAGTAAGAACATGGAAGACCTCCTTCCTTTGGGTCAACAGTTTTGCTCCTGGAATGTCAGTTCAAAAAGGAGAATGTCCTGCATCAGTTCCAGAAGAAGGTCATGCATGGTTTTGAGTAGCTCTCTGTTCCTCCTCTTGATGGATGGACTTCCAAATATTGCTTGGTTGCCCAACCAGCTCCATCTTCCTTCTTCAGACTTGGTTGGTTCAGAAACATCTTGTGGCCTCCAGGCAGGAGAGAACCTACTGGGGCAATGCCACTGACCAAACCTCCATGGGGTTCAGCATAGACTCCATTGTCCTCCATAGCTCCACATCATGTCATATTGTCCATGATGACTGGTTCTAAGGCCTACTCAGAGCCAGGTGGTTAAGGATCTAGCCAGAACTGTGCCAAGCTGTGCCAACCTTGCGGAGCCCTTCCAAGACCCCTTCATCATAATTGGGGAGGATGCATCATTGCCTTCTTGAGCATAGATAGTGTTCACATATCATCTCAGGTGGTTGGGAGAGCTGGACATGAACTTATCTTCAGTATAAAAATGATGGACTATACTGTGTCTATCTTACTGTAGTTATTTGCTCCATGGTTCCCCCCCACCCCCCCACCCCCAAAAATGAATACATGCACTAAGGAAAAACCTATACTGATCCTCAAAAAGAATCATTCTAATTCTGGAACCGAGGGTGTGGGGTGGTGGACCCTGGTAACATTTCCAACATAGATGGATAGCTTCACCATGCAGAATGAAGACTGAGGTCTTCTCCTCTATGCTGTGTCACTCCGAGTTCAGTGAATGAGCCGAAACAAAGACTCTTGGGATTTACATTCTCTTGGAAGCTGAGTTTCTGGACATTCAGGGACTACGGGTGGTTTACTGGTTGTTGAGACGCTGAACTTGGTGACTGGAAGGTGGGCATGTCGGCAGTTCAAGACCCGAGTGCTGCACGGTAGAGTGAGTTACTGTTTATATTGAAATGTAATAAATAAAATAAAGAATTTACACATGCTTGCAATTTCTACTCTGTCCTCTGTAGGAATTGGTGAGCTTAAAACAACTACCTTTATAGATGGTCAGCAATCAAGTGATAGGGAAAATGTAAATCCCCCATAGTATTCATTAATCCTAAGAGAAATGCCTTCCTGCCTTCCTGCCTTCCTGCCTATCTATATCTATCTATCTATCTATCTATCTATCTATCTATCTATCTATCTATCTATCTATCTATCTATCTATCTATCTATCTATCTATCTATCTATCTATCTATCTATCTATCTATCTATCTATCTATCTATCTATCTATCTATCTATCTATCTACTGCATCTATCTATCTGCCTGCCTGCCTGCCTGCCTATTTATTTCTTGATATCCGAGCTGGCCTGGATTATTTTTCACTCCGGGAAGAGATGGCATCTGCCCACATTTTGAGGGAACCCATTAAAATTAACCTTCACCTAGACTATGGTGATGCTGAACTCGCTGATGGGAAGGTCAGAGCTCGATTCCCGGGTACTGCATGGCGGAAATGAGCTCCCATCTCTGTCCTGGCTCCTGCCAACGTAGCAGTTCGAAAGCAAGAAATTGCAAGTAGATAAATAGGGACCACTTTGGTGGGAGGGTAAACAGCATTCCGTGCACTCCAGTGACTAGTTATGCCTGCCACATATCCTTGGGAAACGTCTGCAGACGCAGACCGCGCTGGCTCTTTGGCTATAAAGAGAGATGTGCACTGAACCCTAGAGTCGGATACGACTGGCTTTCGAGCAAGGGCGACTTTTCACCTTATCATTTATTTATTCATTCATTTGGATTTATATCCCGCCCTCTTGCCCTAGGGCAACTCAGGGCGGCGCACTTACACATAAAAACTATAAAACCTTACTGGAATTTAATAGGTTTTTTTTTAATTCCCTTTGAAGATCACTTGAATGGGTACTCTTTTTGTGTGCAAGACATAGAGAGCCACTCCGATTACTCTTCAGTGATGCTGTTTTAATTATTTACCTTCTTTTCTGCTTTCTGCATGAACATCTGGGGGTGTCCAGGTCCGGTCGGGGTGCAGCAGAATTACAGGTACTGTATAGAGAATGCCAATAAATACTGAATTTGCAGAGAGCTTTTCCCAGGTCCTGAAAACCTTGCAATGATAGGATTTATCACCAAGTGTTAGAAAATCTGATTTTCTCAGTGTCTCATTAATTCCCTGCTTTCTCTATCCACATTTCCCAAGACTATTCTGTTGATCAAAAGGCAAGGATTTCTAACTCCCAAATTACTTTAACCAGCTGTGAGGAGAGGACTATTTTTTTTCTTCTGGTCCTATTGCTCTCACATTATCTCTCTCTCGCCATGACCGGAAATAAATATAATTATAACTATATTTAGGAAGAACCACCCCTTACCTGATTCCCATGGTTTCTTCCCAATGGCAGGCCACCTAAAGTTATTGGCAAACTTTCGTCAACTCAGAAATCAGGAATGGGATTAATCCGTCAGCCATCTCGGCCGATGGAAGTTTATCTTCCGCCTCTACGGTTTGTTGGAGGGCAGGAATTGGACCCAAATGAAGCGGCGGCAAAGATCACACTTAGATGCAATGGACAGCCGATGGAGAAACTTTATTTAGAGACGTATCATGGCCATCATGACTATGGGTTGTAGCCATTTGAACAAACATGATGGAGGAACGGACCCATTGATGTGGATGCAGGGCTGGTTTATGGTGGTGTGGGCATTGAGGATGGGGAGGGGCTTGTGGTATTAGGGGAGGGGCTTGTGGTATTAGGGGAGGGGCTTGTGGTATTAGAGGAGGGGCTTGTGGTATTAGGGGAGGGGCTTGTGGTTTCTGGGGGTGGGGAGGGGCTTGTAATTTCAGGGGACGGGGAGGGGCTTGTAGGTTTGATGGATCGTGGGGAGGAGGTTGTAGGTTCAGGGGGTTCTGGGGGTCGTGGTGGCGGTGGTGATGGGGAAGGCTTCTTCCGAGGGGCCAGGCAACCCTTCACGTTTGCATCACGCTTTCCCAAGAGCCCACTCTGCGACTGCTTTGAGATACCCTGTAGGTAAGGAAAGAGAAGGTACCAGAGTTTTGGGATCAAATCTGGAACTTAAGGGAGTAGAGACAAAACATTTGTGATCATACAGGAAGTGTGAACATGGGGTGAGATGCCATGCATGCTTTTTAACTTCTTGTTTGAAAGTTCCAGAGTGGACTACCTAGACCCGTGACAGCGACCCTTGGCACTCCAGATGTTCTTGGACTTCATTTCCCAGAATCCCAAGCCCCCTGTGAATCCACACAAATGGGTTTATTGCGATTCATCCAGCCCACACCACCCTTGTCGTTCCCAGAAGCGGAAGTAAAATGCACCCGTACGGAGGAAGGGTTAACCCGGAAGAGCCTTAACTGTACAGGTGCATTTTACTTCCGTTTCCGGGAGCGGTGAGGGCAGCGTGGGCCAGATGAATTGCAGTAAACCCATTTGTGTGGATTTACAGGGGGCTTGGGCTTCTGGAAATTGAAGTCCGAGAACATCCATACCTGTCAAGTATCCCGTATTGGCCGGGATTTCCTCTATTGTAGCACTCGTTCCTCCCCTTTCCAGGTGCCATCCCGTATTTCGAACAGCGGGGAAAGGGGTTACTGCACATGTGCAAAAGGGTTCTGCACATGTACAAAGGGGTTACTGAGCATGCACGCATGCATGTACAGTAATTTCCCGTATTTCCCACAGGGTATGAACATCTGGAGTGCCATGGTTTGGCATCATGGACCTGGACCAAGACTTAGATATGTAATGGCCAACCTTGGCACTCTAGGTGTTCTTGACAACTTGAGTGCCACCATCTCACTAGGTCCTTTTTGATTTTGGAAACCAAGAAGGATCGGTGGCTAGATCTCAGGAAAGAGGCCACCATGGAGCAGGAGGGACTTCTAGGAAGGAACATAGCTTAAAACCCTTCAGATCTATGGCTTGGGAGCATAGAGCCATGTGGTCCAAGTTTTGACTCTGTAGTCATCAACTGTCTATGTTCCTATGGTTGACAGAAGAAGTGGTTGAAAAGCAACTGGGCAGGAAACCCCCATAGCCTGAGCTAGCCAGTTTGGTGCTTTTTCTGTAGGCAAGATAGACCAGGGTCCACCAAGGATTAACTCACCAGGACTGTAGTTTCTTCAACAGTTGCAAGAGCCCATGTCGACAACACAAAAGCCAGGAAGCACACTCTCGATTTCATGATGGCTCAGAGCAGGAACGTTTTTCTTGGTTATCTAGCAGACCTTTCCTGAAGTTGCGCCTAGCTGTTCTGATCGTGAAAAGGTTGGCTCCTTGGGGGATAATGGGTTGGAGTGGGAGGCAAAGTAATAAGCTCACCATCTTACCATTTAATTTGGAGATCTTTTTCCTTTCCAAAGATTTCCAGAGGTTCCTCGCCTCTTGACACCCACGCATTCCCTTAATGTGCTCTCTGCGCTGTTGAGATGAGAAGGCATTTCTCCGTGAATGCAAGAGTTGGTCCTGGATGTCACTTTGCTCGTGCATTGGGGTCGGTCACAATAGCCATGTTTACTCTCTGCAACTACCATGTCTCCACCATTAAAGTGGAAGAGTTTCTATGTGTTCCTTCCATGTCTAGGCCAGACACGAAACTGCCAAAATGAAGGCGCCTTAGGGCAACTTTCATTCTGCAGTGCCTTTTGCCTGGGGACCATCACCCTTTCCTGTGGACTTTGCCTCCCAAGGCCGCTAGTCCTCAGGGTGGCCAGGTTAGTTAACCGTCATCTGACACTCAGCGCTGAGTCACTGGCAGTATGGTCTATTACCATAGCAGGGTAACTTGGCCAGACTGTAATAGGTGAACAATCGATCACAAAATCTTTTCCTGTGCAAAGTTGAAGGAGAACCTAGACCCTTAATGGCGAACCTTGGCACTCGATGTGTTCTTGGAGTTCAATTCCCAGAAGGCCAAGTCAGCTCGTCCTACTGATCAGGGCTTCTGGGAATTGAAGTTCAAGAACATCTGGAGTGCTAAGGTTGGCCATGACTAGCCTAGACCCTCTTGCTACCCATCAGTTTATTATTCCCCTACTCCTTACTTTACATATGGTGTGAATGGAGGTATTCTAGCATACTTCCTCCATGCTTCCTTTGATGTGAAATGGCAAAATTAGAAACCAAGTGCCATGGGACTATGTCGTACCCATTAATTCTTCCCACTGCCACCCAAGCAAATGCAATAAAATCTTGCAGCTGACATTGTTCCATGACATAGCATTTGGATGGATGGCCATGTACCCAGATCCTTTCCTGTTGAGCCAGGGAGGTCAATATAAAGAGAAACAAAGCAACCTGTAGCAGCATGTAAAGGTATGTAAACAGGAGACTATTCATTATGAAACTTGGATTGTCCATTAATATTCTTCCCTATCTGTGGTTGCTCAACCAAATAACCCAACTTGCTCCTGGTAGAATATGGCTCGGTTTGGCTCTATTCCAGTCTTTGCTCAGAAATTACATATAAAGAATGGTCTACAGGCTGATAGAAGAGAAGATTTGAAAGAACCAGAAGACGACTTTTCCACCCAGCCAACATGAAGGTCACCTCAACTCTCTTCATCTGCATGTTGCTGATTTGGGCCATGGTGGCCATTGATGAGGCTTGGGGGGAGAAAGATGCGGTTGATGTGGTGAGTAGCGAAGGAACGTGGCATCTTCTTGAACTCACTGACACCAATGAAATACTTGTTATCAACCAGGACAACTCAAGGGAAATGCTTTTATTCTTGCCCAGTCTATGGGTCTTTGGGTTAACACACATCCATGTTGAAAACCCAACAAGGCAAGGCAGTGATCACAGGTTGAAAGTGTTAGAGAAGACATTCTGGTGCAAGAGAGAGAGAGTGAGTGTGTAATTTATTTTCTTAGCACTCTGATTTCTTGCAACCATCTTGTTGAGCTGGAAGGTCCATGAAGATTAGCAGCCTTAAGTGGCACAAGTATTACCCTAGCCTGGCAGGACGCAACCAAAGAATCTCCAAATCTTCTTAGATTAAGGCTTCACAAAAATCTCGGCTAGCACAGCCAATGGCGAAGGCTCAAGGATGTGACCCATTGGGCTTGGACATGTAGTATTTCATTGTAAAATGTGGCTCAAAGTTCCACCTTTGTTATTTTATACACCACATACACCCTGGGGCTCTTGGAGCTATGTTCTGCCATAGTGAGGCTGGAGATGAGGAAGATGGGGAGCAAAACAGGGGTACCATTCTGGATGCTTTCCTTAGTAGAATACAACTAACCCATTCTGCAAACAAAGCTACCCAATTTGCATTTCAAGTTTTGGTTAGAATCCCCAGATTTGGAAAACAGGGCAAACCTACCTTCAGGGCGGTGGGCGGGCAGCATGTCCAGAAACTCAGTCATAATTGTAAAATTATCTCCCCTTTGCCTTCATCAGAGAACCTCCAACCTAGAGTCGACTTGGTTCTCGATCAAGGGTGACCTTTACCTTTAACCTAGACTAATGGAACAAATAGAATTTAAGATGATGATGTCAAGTCAATTCCAATTTATGATAACCCTTTCCAGGGCTTTTCTACATGGACACAAGAATGGGTTTATGATTCCCTTCCACTAGGCAGAGATATTGGGACCAAGCTATCTAGCCAGTTAATTCCTGATTTATCATTCAGCAACATTTTCAACAGGATTACTCCTTTTGAATTGAGGCCATAGTCTTTAGGATGACACGTGTCTCTTGGCTGATCTTCTAGGAAGGGAAAGTGTCATTTGCTTGGCAATTGGAGTGAATGGTCTGGATCAAATGATGGGTTTTGATGTCCACCCTCTCATTTGCTGTCAACAGGCAAAATTGTCAAGTATCCTGGAAAGAGTAGTCCAAAAACGCAAGGTGGACCCAGAAAGAGATGATCCGCCGAAGGAGTTTATATACCAGCCTACGGAAGACCACCCAATAGCCATGGCCTAAAATCATGAAATCACCATCGAAGTGGGGGAAATCAACTGTGAATTCTCCTTGAATCATATCTTTGAGATGAAGATTCACACAAATGTCTTATTCCATATCCTGCTCATTGATATTCCATCTGCCAATAAAAAGGGGACAACATGGTACCCAGTCTTGTTTATTGATTTCAATGGGCGTAGACAGCCCGTCTAGTAGAGAGATGGGCAGTTTTGCATCACAGCTAGAATGGCGGACAGAAAATTGGGAGGTTGAGATACTAGTCTCCAATGCAACACAAAAATTACTAGATTACTTTGGACAAATTACATACATACACACAAAACTTTATCTCCATTTCCTAACTCGGTGATGGCGAAACATTTAGAGACCGAGTGCCCAAAATGCAACCTGAAACCCACTAATTTATCACAAAGTGCTAAATTAGCAACAAGGAAGGAAGGAAACGTTCCCAATGGGCTGCTGGGCAGAGGTGTGGGGCAAATTCTGTGCTGGGGTGACTGCATGGGTCCCCACTGTCATCTCCGACACGTGTGCCATAGGTTCGCCACCACTGGGGCATGATATTAATTCTCAGGGTTGGACCAACTCAAACAGTTGGGGTGTGGAAAGGAAGGGTATGCTTTAGACCAGGGGTTCCCAACCTTTTCAAGCCAGTCAGTTTCGACAGCCAGACGGCCATTTTGCCCTGCCTGCACGATGGGGGTGGCCATTTTGTTTCTCGAATGCCCTTGGAGGGGTGGGGGATCACATGAAATGGTGCTGTGGCCCGGATCTGGCCCACAGCTCTTAGTTTGGGAACCCCTGTGCTAGACCTTCAAAAAGAGGGGCAAGATGAATGTTAGACTAGATGACCTTCATGATCCTTTGCATAGCTATAATTCTGTAATTTTATGAGTGCTTCTCTGTGTGATGCTGTGAGTGATTAGGAAGTCAAGGTTAGGGTTAGGGTTCACCCATTAGTTCATCTCCTCAGATGGATAACCGAACCACAATGGAAGACGAGGCTGTCCTAAATGGCCAGTCACCATTTTGGCAACTCCCGACAGACACTACAATGAAGTTCTTGTCCAGCAAGGTCCACCTCGTGCCATTAACTTGGACTTTCGGAACCAATGAGGTCACACAGACAGAAGGTTCTGCTCAGGACAGCCTGGATGAGGGGGCATGGGCTCCCCATGAATTTTCTTCCTTCCTTCTCAATGCCCATTGAGCCCAATGTCCCATACTGTTCCTGATAAGATCATCATAAGGCCAATCAAGGTAATCGCCTTCTTTCTCTGTGACTATTAGAAACCAAGGGCTCAGAATGTTCTTCTGTTCAATGACCATTGAATTCAATCATCCAAATGGGAATGGAAGTATATAAATGGGAGGCCATTCATGATGAACCATGGATTGGCCATTAATATTCTTCCTTATCTGTGGTCATTCAGCCCAATGACCCAACTTGTTCCTGGTAGGATGTGGATCAGTTTGGATGTATTCCACTCCTTGCTCAGGGATTACATATAAAGAATGATCAAAAGGCTGGTAGAGGAGAAGACTTGAAGGAACCAGCCAACATGAAGGTCACCTCATCTCTGTTCATCTGCATGTTGCTGATTTGGGCCATGGCTGCCATTGATGAAGTGTGGGGGGCGAAGGACGCAGCTGACGAGGTGAGTATTGACCAGGTCAACTCTATCAACCTGGCCAACTCAAATGCTTTCATTCTTGCCCAGTCTATGTGTCTTTGGGTTGCCACATCCATGTTGAAAACCCAACATGGTGATACATGGATCACAGGCTGAAAGCGTTAGAGAAGACATACTGGTGCACGAGAGAGTGTAATTTATTTTCTTAGTGCTCTGATTTCTTGCAACCATCTTGTTGAGTTGGAAGGTCCATGAAGATTAGCAGCCTTAAGTGGCACAAGTATTAGGCTAGCCAGGTAGGAGACAACCAAAGAATCCCCAAATCCTCTTAGATTAAGGCTTCCAAAAACCTCGGCTAGCACAGCCAATGGCGAAAGCTCAAGGTTGTGACCCACTGGGCTTGAATAAAGTATTTCATTGTAAAAAGTAGCTCACAGCTCCAAGTTAGTTATTTTACACAAAACACACACCCTGGGGATCTCAGAACTATGGTCAGCCCTATATAAGTGAGGTTGAAGATGAGTACGTTGGGGAGAAAAACAGGGGTCCCACTCTGGACGCTTTCCATAGTAGGATGCATGAAAGTTTACATACAGCAAATGAAGCTACCCAAATTGCATTTAATGTGTTGGTTAGAACCCCCAGATTTGGAAAAGGGAAACAAGGCAACCCTACCTCAAGGGCAGTGGGTTGGGCAGGATGTCCAGAAACTCAGTCATAATTGTAAAATTCTCTCCTCTTTCCCGTCTTCAGGGAACCTCCAACCTGCGGAATAGGATCCTCCAGAAACGCATCCCTGATTTTGCTTCATACACAACAGCCACCCCTCCAGGACCACCGCCGACCTATATCAAGATTGAAAAAATCACAAAGCCAAAGAGGAGGAATCCGGTTTACATCATAGGGAAATGAATTCTTACATAACTTGAAGCAAACCCATAGGAAAAAAAGAATCTTTATGTAACTCGAAGCAAACCCATAGGAAATCGTGTAAATCAGGACATGGTTTTAGCACAAAATCATTATGTAAGTCGAATTTTATGTAACTCAAGGCATATGTAAGTCAGTTTTTTTACTGTACTAGACTAGGTGACCCAAGATCTCCCTCATTGACTTCCCATTTTGGGATTAAAACGGCCACCTGATAATGCCCCCAAGCCTGCCTTCTCCAGTTGGCTTGGGTAGGTTTAGCTTCTGTGCCCAAACACCCATCCCATTGAATCCAATTCTGAACATCACTTGTACCTGATGAGATTCAAAATGTTCTTCCTGTGAAGAGTCCTGGAATCATCCCAATGAGAGACAGATATACTGTACATCTAACCTTACTCTAGATCTTTCATCTGCAATAAAAGAATGACCAATATGATGTTCATTTTTGCTTCTTTGCGCGTGTCATGGGATTGATTTCAAATTGGATGGGGGTGGTGGTAGACAGTAAATAGAGCGGAGAGATGGGCAGTTATGCATAGGAGTTAGAATGATGGAGATCCAGGTGATGGCCCAAATGAGACATAAAACTCATAGGGTTATTTTGGACAAAATATGTGCGCGTGCACACACACGTTCACACCACAACCAGATCTCTCTTGCATAGCAAATGGTGCTATGTGGAACTATCCCAATCAGTAATGTACATTGAGAATTGGATTTATCATGTGAGATGATGATGGGCTAAGGAACAGTCCTTACTTTCTGCCAATTCCAGAAGACATTCCCATGTTGAACCAATGTGAACATCTCCCCTGGCTTGCTCCTTACCTTACTGATCATCTGGTCTATTATGGTGACCATCAACAAGGCAAGAAGAGCAGCAGACATGGGCTAGGACAACCTGAGGGTGACCACCTTGGGTTGGCTGATATAGCAGTCTCTCTCAGAAGTGGCCAAAATGGAGAGCCCTTGTCCCCTCATCCATAGGTACTGTTCTACAGGCTGTACTTGCCTGGACCTCCTGTTAACAGCATGAAGGTGACCTTGCTTGAGAAGAGTTTCATTGCAGTGTCTCTCGGAAGTGGCCAAAATGGAGACCGGCACCTTAGGACATCCATGTCTCCTGTGGTGGATCAAACATCCTTTAGAGACAAAGAAATACATGAGCTAACAGGAAGATCGTTTTCCACCTTGAAGTGTAACCTTGTCTTTCTGTACAACAGAGACTGCCCTGGGTCTGATCCAGTCACAGGGACACATTCTTAACTATGTAGAATGATCATTATGGAAAGGCTCTTGAAGGTAATCTCACCTGACTGCAATCCTTTGTCCCAACCCAGTGAGTCAACACCATTTGTCTCCAGATGTTATTGACCTATTGCTCATGAACCCCATGGAGTCTCTCAGAAATCAGTAAGAGGTTAAACTCATTAGCATATGCTATGCTTGGCAACGCCACACTTTTAAGATTGAAAGGGCGGCATTTAAATTAATCTGAATAATTATTTGTTACTGCTAGCTGTCGGAACGCTGTGTTGATATGCATGCTTGTCTGTCATTCTGCTTGATTACTCTTTACCTCATTGCTTTGTGATCCGTTTGCCTTGTGACATCTTGACCCCTGCATCCGCTGTCTTGATACGCATGCTTGTCTGTCATTCTGCTTGATTAACCTTTACCTCATTGCTTTGTGATCCATTTGCCTTGTGACATCTTGGCCCCTGCATCCGCTGTGTTGATATGCATGCTTGTCTGTCATTCTGCTTGATTAACCTTTACCTCATTGCTTTGTGATCCGTTTGCCTTGTGACATCTTGACCCCTGCATCCGCTGTGTTGATATGCATGCTTGTCTGTCATTCTGCTTGATTAACCTTTGCCTCATTGCTTTGTGATCCGTTTGCCTTGTGACATCTTGACCCCCTGCATCCGCTGTGTTGATATGCATGCTTGTCTGTCATTCTGCTTGATTACTCTTTACCTCATTGCTTTGTGATCCATTTGCCTTGTGGCATCTTGACCCCTGCATCCGCTGTGTTAATACGCATGCTTGTCTGTCATTCTGCTTGATAAACCTTTACCTCATTGCTTTGTGATCCATTTGCCTTGTGACATCTTGACCCCTGCATCCGCTGTGTTGATACGCATGCTTGTCTGTCATTCTGCTTGATTAACCTTTACCTCATTGCTTAGTGATCCATTTGCCTTGTGACATCTTGGCCCCTGCATCGGGTGTGTATATCAACCATACCTGGGAAGTTTTACTCCTTTGTCTGACAAAGTGGACTTGATCCATGGAAGCTCACAGTAAAAATAGATAGATAAATCTTTATTGTCATTGGCCTGCACAGAACAACGAGATTGGGGAGCAGTTAGTCTTTAAAGTGCTGCAGTGATGTATTTGTATTTATTTTTTTATTTTGTTTTCTGATATCTCAGAAATCGCTCTTCAGATGTGAAACCCACAAGTTGAACATGGCTAAGCACAGAGGGTCCCAATATGCCCCTTAACATCCTTGGAGCTGGGGTGGGACATAAATGGAACACAAGAAACATCTCAGAGAATCTCGGCATTCCATGAAGTTCAGATGAGGTGGCCAATTTGGTTTGAATCAGAGCAAATGATGGATGACTTCCAACGCACCTCATTTATTGGGATTGTTCCATGTAACACCATTTCCTTATATATGAGAGAGAGAGATTTGCTCAAAATAACCCAGTGGGTTTTATGTTTCGTTGGGTCCAGCACTTAGATCTCCATCATGCTAATTGCTATGCCAAAACCGTCCAGTGTATTTACTGTCTACACCACCCCACCCCACCCATTGAAATCAATCCTATGTCAAGAACAAAGAAGCAAGACTGGATATTATATTGGTCATTCTTTATTTGCCGATCTAGAATAAGGTTAGATTTATATGAATCTGCATCTCGTCGGTGTGATTCCAGGAGAATTCACAAGGTTGAGGAGGAACATTTTTAATTTGATACGGCACAGGTGATGTTAGCCGAAAATGGGGTTTTCCTTTTCGTTGAAACTACCCCTTTGTTTGCTTCTGGGTGTTCCACTCTTGGCGTGTCTGTTCTTGATATGGCTTGGCCCGTCTACTGAACCGACCTCTCAACATTTCGGTAAGTCTCTGTTGATGACAAAAATGAAAGGATTTACATCAGGACCCAGACCCATCACCCACCGGCCAACCCAAGACTAAAGTTGCCATCGTTCAGTTCTGCAACTTACATCAAGCCTGAATATTATGGAAACTGAGGACCCTTATTCCCAAAACATATGCAAGAGATGTCTCCCTCCTTATTTATTTAATAATTTTGATGTATTACTGTATTTGTATTGCCACCTCCCTCGCCGAAACGACTCCAGGCAGCTCACAACTGTATCAAAAGTTCAAAATACAAAACGTCCTCATCATACAGAACACAACTAAACAATTAAAAATTTTAAAACCTTTTTTATTTATTTGTTTATTCTAATTGGTATTGCCGCCCAACTCCGACGGCTCACAGAAAATAAAACCAATGCCAGTTTAAAAAGCAATTTTAAAAAAACCATTAAAAGCTACTGACAAAATTTTTAAAAAGATTAAAAGTTTAAAAGAGAGAATGTGTGTGTTCTACTAAATTAGCCAGATTAACCATTAGCTCAATTCACCATTAAATTAGCTAAATTAGCTAAATTAACCATTAAAACCAGATCCAGCCAGGAGGACAGAATAGTGTCATTTTCTTCAAAATTGCCTTCCGAAGGTTATAGTATAAGTACCACATTCTGCGCCTTAACTTTTCAAAGGCGTCCTATTCAGATATTGCATTATCATATAAGCATTTCCCCCGCTGTCATAAGACTGTGATGGTTTGGGATATGGGGATTTAAGGACATCAATACAGTAAAACCCCAGGTTACAACCACCTCAGTTTACAATGGCAAATCCTACGGAAATGCCTTCCCGGTTTACAAATGTTTAATGTATTTGTTTCGGTTTACAATGATCAATTCAGGACTATTTTTTAATGCATCCCTATGGATGTTTTGGGTCACATTTTTTTTGGGTTACAACGGAGGCTGTTAGAAGGGACCTCTGTCGTAACTCGGGGTTTTATTGTATTGTGAAAGATCCAGTGGCATTATTACTCTTAGGATATTAGGTTAAGCATCCTTTTCCCACCACTGAAGACCAGGGACACTGATTCATGAATGTCTTCTACTTAGAAATCTTGGAATGCTTGAAGGATCTAGAAAAACTGAAATACTTTGTCCCAACCCAATGGGTCAACACCATTTGCCTCCAGATGTTATTGGCCTACTGCTAATGGACGCCCTTGGCTGCGCTAGCCGAGGTATTTGTAAGCTGTGGTCTAAAATCTGGTTGCTCTTATATCGGATACTGCCAGGCTAGTCTAATACTCATGCCACTTAAGGCAGCTGATCTACATGGACCTTCCAACTCAAGAAGATAGTTACAGGAATCCAGAGAGCTAAGACAATACATTATACTAAATCTGGCACCAGATCAGAAGTATCATTTCTAATGCCTTCAACCTGAGATCACTGCATTGATATGATTTAAACATGGATGTGCCAACCCAATAACACATAGACTGGAGAAGGATGAAAGCATCTCCCTTGAGTTGACCAAGTTGATAACAGGTATTGTATTGGAGATGGTGAACTCAAGAAGGTGCCACGTTCCTTCTCTACTCACCTCATCGGCTGCGTCTTTCTTACTCCATGCCTGGTCAACGGCTGTCATGGCCCAAATCAGCAACATGCAGACGAGCAGAGTTGAGGAGACCTTCATGTTGGCTGGGTGGAAGAGTAGCCTTCTGTTTCCTTGAAGCCTATTGATCGTTGTTTATATGTAATCCCTCATCCAGAATTTGGAATAGATCCAAACTGATCCCTATCCTAGCAAGAACAAGTGAGTTAATTGAGTGAAGCAACTACAGATAAGGAAGAACATTAATGGCCAATCAATTTTCCATCATGGTTGGCCTCCTGTTTCTATATCTTCCTTTCCTTCCATGTAGTAAGAGGAACCTGTGTTAACAATTAGCCGTAGGATGGAATATCTCCTACCAGGAAAATTCTGAGTCCTTGGTTTCTAATGGCTATAGAGAAAGAACTTGATTAGCCATAGGATGAGCTTGTCTAGAACAGAATGGGTCATTGGGCTTAATGGCCATTAAGAAAGAATGGATAGCTGAGTCAACCTTCATTCTTGGTCAAGATTCAAATCAGAATGTTTTGGGTGCAATGCAGTAGTTTAACCCCTGCGGCATTCAAGACTCTTAAATGAAAATTAAGAAAAATGGAATCATCCTCCATTTATCTTGGGCAAATTCAAGGGGAAAACAATACTCTTGGCCTGGAGAGCACCATGTTGTACCTTTCCATCAATTCTGTCAACGATAGCCAACCTCTTAGGAAATCAGAGACCTCGGTGATGACCCAGTAATCCTAATCCAACTATAACAGAGTTGTAACTGGAAATATTAGAAACCAGAATTTTTGAGAGTTCAAAGTCCCAAATCTGTGGATGTTACTGAGGAACAGAAAGCGTGGATGAATCCACTCCCAATTTTACTCTAAGATCTAGAGTTCCTAGGTATTGTGGCTGGAACCGGTCCTACAAATAGGTTCATAACCTCTGAAATAGTGGTGGCAAACCTATGGCGTGGGTTGGGTGCCAGAGGTGGCACTTGGAGCCCTCTCTGAGGGCACCCGTGAAGTCACCCCAGCACAGAGTTTGCCCCGCCCCTCTGCCCAGCAGCCCAATGGGAGCACTTCCTCCCTCCCCCAGCACAGCGTTTTCCCCACCCCTCTGCCCAGCAGCCCAATGTGAATGTTTCCTTCATCCCATGTTGCTGTGTTGGCACTTTGTGATAAATAAGTGGGTTTTGGGTTGCAGTCTGGGCACCTGGTCTCTAAAAGGTTCGCCATCACTGCTCTAAAAGCTCCACATGTAATATTTTGGCCAATACATTTATCAGATTCAAGATTCCTGTAACTTAAACTTTTCACCTCCTTTAGGAAGAGAGAGAGAATTATTGCCAAGAAACGATAGTAAGCAGCCACACCACTGAGACCCGATGGTTTGGGCCTGATATTAGTCCACGGGGTTGGACAAACTCAAACAATAAATGTACGAGAAGGAAGGGCTTGTTAGGCGTTCGAAAAGAGGGGTTAAAAATGAAGATTAGGCAAGTTGGCCTTAAATATAGTCTCCTTTCCATAGCTATCATTCTATAACTTTATTAATGGGTCCCTTTGTGATGCTGTGAATGGATCAGGACCAGGGCAGTATCTGGTGTAGGGAAAGACAAGGTGACACTTCAATGTGGAAAATGATCTGCCATAGGAGACATGGATGTCCTAAGGGGCCAGTCTCCATTTTGGCTGCTCCCAAGATACACGGCAATGAAGTTCTTGTCCAGCAGGGCCAAACTCATGCTGTTCATTTGGGTTTCCACAACCATTGAGGTCACCCATTGTTCCGCTCAGGACAGCCTGATGAGCAGTACGCATGGGTGACTGGACATGGGCTGCCCATGAATTCTCTTCCTTCCTTTTCAATGGCCATTGAGCCCAGGAGGCCATTCATGATGGATAATGGATTGGGCATGAATGTTCTTCCTTATCTGTGGTTGCTCAACCAATAACCCAACCTGTTTCTGGCAGAATATGGATCAGTTTGGATCTCTTCTGGTCCTTGCTCAGGAACTACCTATAAAGAACAGGCAACAGGGTGGTGGAAGAGAATTCTAGGAAACAAAAGTCTACTCTTCCAACCAGCCAACATGAAGGTCACCTCAGTTCTGCTAGTCTGCATGTTGCTGATTTGGGCCATGACGGCTGTTGATGAAACGTGGGGGGAGAAGGACGCTGTTGAGGTGAGTAGAAAAGGAACGTGGCATCTCCTTGAAGTCACCATCTCCAATGAAATACTTGTTATCAACCAGGCCAACTCAAGGGAAGTAGTTTCATTCTTTTCCAGTCTATCTATGTGTCATTGGGTTGCCATAGTCATGTGTAAACCATGTCAATTCAGTGATCAGATTGAAGGGATTAAAAATGACATCTCTGGTCTGGGGCCAGGTTTAGTACCATTTTCTTGAGCTGGAAGGTCCAATGTCTTAAGTGGCATGAGTTAGTGGCCCAGCAGCAGCCAGCCTAAGAGCAATCAAACCTTAGACTACAGCTTCCATCAATCTTGGCTAGCAGAGCCAGTGGCGAGGCCTTCCATTAGCTGTAATGCAAGAACATCTGGAGACTCATGGTTGTGACCCCATTGGCTAGGACAAAGTATTACATTTCTGTCAGAACCCACAAAGCATTTTAGGATTGCTAAATGGCACCCAGTCATGAATCGGTGTCCCTGGTCTTCAGAGGCCGAAAAGGGATGCTTAAACTTATATCCTAACAGAAAAATACAACTGGATCGTTCAGAATACAGCATCTCTCATCTGTTCCCAGAGATAGTATAATGTGTTTTCCTCAGCTCTCTGAATTCCTGTAACCATTCTGTTGACCTGGAAGGTCCATGTAGATGAACAGTCTTAAATTGCACAAGTATTAAACTAATCAAAAATTAAGAAAGCCCAGATATTCTTAAAGTGCTCAACAAACTTGGCTAGGACAGCCGTCGGCGAGGTGTCTGCTAGCTGTAATTCAAAAACATCTGGAGTCTCAAGGTTATGACCCAATGGACCGGGAGAACATATTTCATTCCCCTCCTCCCCAGGGCCTACTATTATTATTCTTTGTTTCTCCTCATGCCATATCTGATTCCAAATATTTATATCCTCATGGCGATCAGCCATGAAAATTGTCCTGAGAGTTATATAATGTAGTGGCCTTCCATTTGCCTCCTGCGTCGCAGTGTATGACGCCTTCAAGAAGTCAAGTCATGGGAATTTTGCACTTATACTACAACCTTCGGTTGTCCTGAGCCGCGCTTGATAGGTATGCTTATGACAGGGCGGGAGATGTCTATATAATGAAATACCTGAGAGGCGGGGGGAATCATTAAAAAAAAAAGCATGTACTTAATTGGCGAGACGTATCTTGTATATATTTTGGTAATAAGGTTACCCAGTTTCCATACTGTGTAGATTAGGATAGTTCAGAGTTGCAGAACTGAACTTTGGCAACTTAAGTCTTTGGGGTGGTTGTTGGGTGATGGGTCATGATGTAAATCCTCTCCTCTTTGCCATCAACAGAGATCTACCAAAGTGTTGGACGGGCGGACCAGTAAACGGGCCACCAGAGCAAAGAGGGGCACCGCAAGCGATCTATTGATTTTGGGACTGGCGTTGGATTCATTGCCTAGTTCCGACAATATGTTCAGTTTCGAAGACAATATCAGTTTGGACTAACCTACGCCAGACCATTCTCCCATCGCAATGCCATAAAACCCGCATTTCATGCTGGAAACGAGCGCCCTATTTTAACTGGCCTCCCTAATCTCGCTTTCCTTGGCTGGCAACGGATTAGATCAAATGGCAGATAATATTTATTTGTTTTGTGTGTGTGTGATACAGTATTAACATCATTATTATTTTAAATAGGGGTAAAAAATTCTCTGCAGACAAACATTCCTTTTTAAAAACAGAAATACCTTCCCTGGCTGCTAAAGAGGCTGTAAATGGGTCTCCCCCTTTTTTATGCCTGGAAACCTAAGAATTCGGAAGTGATATTTCCCCCCAAAAGCAAACAGCAAATATATATTTTCGGAGGGTGAGAAAGTGGAAGAGAGAAACAGAGAGACGAAGGGCGAAACCATCCATCGATCTTATAAACGGAGAGAAATGAACAAATCAAGGAAAAGAGGGAAATAAAAATATAAAATTGGGGGGCTACCCAAGTTCTCAATGGCTATTTCTTCACCTATTTTCCACCCTATTGTAGCATAGAGCGTCAAAGCACATTAATGATCCTTTGCAAACGAGGGGGGGGCAGACTGATAATAGAAAGAAAATACACTGGCAGCTATAAATACAGACCTTTGGAAAAGGAGGGGTGGTATTAAAAAGGATGGCCCCGATGCCTGATATTTTGACAACACCCCCAGGTTCTGGAAACGGTGCTTTCAATAACAGAATCTGAATTGATCCATCTTCTTTCTCCCCCATTTTTTTTGGCAAACCCAAAGTCCCTTTTTCGTGTTTTTTTTTACATACATAATCAGAAGGAATGTTTAGCTGGTTTAAAAAAAAAAAGGGGGGCCGAGCCCGTCTGAGACCCTAGGCGTGACGCAGGGGCCCCTAACCGCCTGCCAGAGGAAATCCGCTACGTTAACGTGGCCGCTTCGAAATCCCCCGCTTCCGAGCCGCGAGCCGAAGCTTCCCGCCCCGTTTGGGATTTTCACACATTACTCAGAGCCTGGAGAGAAAGAGAAAAGAAAAGCTATTTTAAAGAGGGAGCCGAAAGATCGGCTATCTTTCAGAAACTCTGTACCATAAAAGCAAAAAAACGATTGGATCAAATCATTCCCCGGGCGACGTACATAAATATACGCAGTGCCAAGGGCTCCCCCCAGAGGAAGGAAATGGGGAAACACTTGCGTATTCTCTGCCTAATACACAAGTGTTTTCCCATTTCCTTCCTCTGGGGGGAGCTCTTGGCACTGTGTATTATCTACCTAAGGCAGTTCTCAACATTTTAAAGGTGAGGGCCAGGCCATGCGCCTTCAGGCAGCTTCGGGGGCCGGATGGCCATTTTGCCCTTCCTTCACCACATGGCACTTCCGGGTGTGGTGTAGGCTGTGAGGGGACCACATGAAATGGCACCGTGGGCTGCATCCAGCCCATAGGCCACAGGTTGAGAATCCCTGACCTAATGAGCTGGGGGTGGCTCAGTGGTTAAGAAGCTTGCCTTGTTAACTGGAAGGCCAGCAAGTTGGCAATTCGAGACCTGGGATACTGCATGACGGATTGAGCGCCCGTCTCTGTCCCATACCTGTCAAGTTTTGGATTTGAAAATAAGGGAAATCCAGCACCGCTGGGCAGTTGTTGCACTGGTGTGCATGCGCAGTACGGGTTTTACCTTTTCCTTCCGTGCAACACACCATGGGGGCTGTAGTTCCCAGGCCATTTTTTTTATAGAATATGGGAGATTTACGGGAAAATACAAATACAGGAAGATGGCAGGAAAGAGGGGTAAATAACAGGAGTTTCCCGGAATACGGGAGACTCGACAGCTATGCTCTGTTCCAGCTCTTGGGGGATATGAAAGGAGCTTCATTCGGGCGTCCCGAGCGGAGGTTCTTCCGCAAACATCCTTTCAACTCAGAATAATTTTTGACACGAAATTATTATTATTGTCTACCTACAAAACCTGGGAAAGGGTCACTGAAAGCCAGAAATGCCTCGAAAACTCACAGATATAACCCTTTTGCTTACTTTCCGTGCAAATTCCGGTAAAACAAAAGCCGCACGGTGGACCTCCGAGTTGTAATACTTAAGGCCCATTTTGTCCACCTGCTCTTGGGACAACAGCCGGACCGGTTCCCGAAAGTTCGTGTTCTGCAAGGAGGAAGACAGATCAAACACATACCCGCACCTGTGCCGAATATCTCCTCTTTTACCTGTAACACATGCCCCATCCACCTCAATGGACACCCTGGGAATGACTAAACCCGATGTGAGCAGTTTTGGACACCTGCAAAAACTGGTCTCTGAGGCTGCAAATGGCCATAAAGCTGGACTTTGTTAAATGGGACTGCAATGGGTTACTGCAGGGGTTCCCAACCTTTTTAAGCCGGAGGCTGGGTCGCACTCCCTCAGCCAGCTTTGGGGGCTGGACAGCCATTCTGCCCTTCCTCCACCACATGGTGTGGTGGTGGTGGTGGTGGTGGTGGTGGTGCCACATGAAATAGTGTCGTGAGCCGCATCCAGCCCACAGATTGAGAATCCCTGGATTAGACCAAGTAGCGGACAGTATTTGTGTGTGTGTGTGATGCAGTGTTATTTTATACCCAAGAGAAGCCTTGACTTCTCAGCCTGAAGTGACGAAGGACTGGCTGGAGCAATTCTTGCAGGCTTATGGGCTCTGTAGTCTGTGGATTTTGAAAACCCTATGGAAGCCTCCGTGCAAAAGTAGCAAAAAGTGTGGGGTTTTCTCTCCCCACCTTACCGGGTTCTTGCTGCAGAGCATGAAGCCGATCTGCCCGCTTGGGTACGTCGGGATGGTACAGTAGGCGTACTCGACCACCGGGAACAAGGATTTGCAAAACTGCCTCATTTCTTTTATCAGGTCGAGGTGTAACCACTGGCATTCTCCTGCCCAAGGGGGAAAAATGTAGAGACAGAAAAAAAGAGGCGGACGTCTCAATCTCCTCGAATTGAAGCCCAGTCTGAGGCTATTTTGTTTCCCTCAAATATCAGAGAGGCAGATGCAAAACTGGAGTCAAAAGGAAGAAGGGGTTTCCACTTCTAGTCTACCCCGCTCCCCCCCAATGCCAGAGCAACCTCCCGTCGTCTGTCCTGGCTCCTGCCAAACTAGCAGATCGAAAGCAAAATCAGGGAGGCTTCTGGGAATTGAAGTCCAAGAACACCTGGAGTGCCCAAGGTTCACCATCGCCGCTCTAGGAAATGGAAAGCCAAACCAACGGAGGTTCGGTACCTTGGCAGCAGAGGATGCCATCTTCCCGTAGCGCCGTCTTCATCAACTGATAGTAGGATTCTTTGAACAAGCTTTCTGCAGGGCCTGGATGGAGAAGGATTGAAAGGTGAATTTGGTCAGTGTAGGTTTCAGGAGGAATAGTTTAAGCTCCCAAATATATTTAGATCTTGATCCCGGTCAGGATCGAACTCACAACATTCTGGCTGCAGCACAGCCATTTTAACCACTGCGCCACCAGGGCTAATTTTCTCCTACGAGTGTACCACTGAAGCTGAATCGTGGATTCGAGAAAAGGGTATTTCCATATGCCGCCTAATGCAGGGGTTCTCAACCTTTTAAAGCCGTGGGCCGGGCCACGCCTGCTCAGACAGTTGAGCGAGCCGGTCTGGTGGTCTGTAAACAGTGCTGTAAAATGCGTCCGCTTTCCGGTGGCGGCGACAACACGGGCCACATGAAATGGTGCGGTGGGCCCACGGGCCATAGGTTGAGAACCCCTGGCCTAATGGAAACGGTGGAACTCACTGGCACACAAAAGTAGCAAAAATCCAGAGTTATTAGTTCAGATAGAAGCATCCCAGCGGAGCCCTCGGGGACTTTCTCAGACTCACCCATGGGGTCCGAGGAGTCGGTGATGATGACGTCAAAGGCCTCTTGGTTCTCCTTCATGAACTCAAAGCCGTCTCCGACGTGCAAGGTGAGTTTGGGGCTCGAATACCCCATGGCCATTCCCGGGAGGTATTTCTTAGAGGCCTCTATCACATCCTGGATTCAAAAAAAATTCATTTACAGACATGGGAGAAGAAAGCAAAGCAATCACACTTCTATACGGCCCCGTATAAGCGCTTAATGCAGGGGCTCCCAACCGAAGGCCTGCGGGCCAGATCTGGCCTATGACACCATGTCAACCCAACGGGAGCATTTCCTCCCTCACCTGTTGCCATGTTAGCCTGGGCATTTGCGTTCCCCGTCTTGGAAACTGGCGATATTTCAAAGGACTCTGGATCGGAAATCCGTGATCAACCCATCCTTGCCCTCGGGACTTTGATTTCTCAACTCTCGGCATGCTTTTTTTTTGGCAAGGAACAGGCCGAGACGCGCACAGGTACAACATACACACGCACACACAAAGCCTCTTTCCAGCCCTCCAAGCAATCAACCTCTCTCTTCCTACTCCACCTAATCTCAGAGGGTTCGGCAAGGCAATTCTGCAATTCTCTTGACCCAAAGCCACACTCAACGCGGTTGGGGATCCAAGTTGGATTTCCCAAATCCCATCCTTGGGTTCTTTAACCCGTCATCCACTACGCTGGCGTTCAGCAGAGGGTGGTTGTGATTTTTGACACACACACACACACACACAGACACCCAGGAACCAGAGACACAAAAGGCGCACCTCATCAATTTCACACTGTATTACCGACTCCACCGAGGCGTGTTTCACCACTTCCCGTAAGACGCCTCCATCGCCGCCTCCGATAATCAGCACCTGATTAGAGAACACAATAGTTTTCTCTAGATTAGAGAACACAATAGTGTGCATTTCCATCCATTCCCCCCGCCCCATGTGCTTATACATGCTTACAGTCTGGGGGGGGGGGGAGGATAGCAATTCCAGGCCTGCACAAATAGCATTTCAAAAGCAAGAATTGGCTGCTTTGTCAGGAAAGGTAACAGCATTCCGTGTGCTCCAGTCACGCCTGCTGACGGCAGCTAGCTCTGGCTCAATGGCTGTAAAGGGAGGTGAGCACTGTACCCTAGAGTTGGACACAACCACAAGCAAGAATTGGCTGCTTTGTCAGGAAAGGTAACAGCATTCCGTGTGCTCCAGTCACGCCTGCTGACGGCAGCTAGCTCTGGCTCAATGGCTGTAAAAGGAGGTGAGCACTGTACCCTAGAGTTGGACACAACCAGGGAGACTTTTTGGCCCTTACCTTACTCTGATCCAACCGAGTTCAGGAAGAGAAAAGAGGAGAAACGAGCGGTTAAGAATAGGAAATACAGCAGGGGGGGGGGGGGAGGAAAAAAGGATCCGGAAACGGCCCACCTTCCGAGGGTCCGGGTGGCTGCACAAGGGGAGGTTGGCAATCATTTCTTGGTACGAAAATTCGTCCCTTTCCGTACACTGGATGACCCCGTCCAGCACCAAAACGTTCCCGTAGGTTTTGCTGAAAGGGAAAAAGAAATCAGGTTTTTTTTTCCACCCCCCCAAAAAAAAGAAATTCCCAGGGAATCGGAAATGAAATATTTGTGATCGACTGAGCTGCTATTTAAAACAGACGTGGTAACTTAGATAAACCCTGAAGAAGACTTCCTTTAGAGTAGACCAGGCAAGGTTAAACAGATTGACACAGTGTAACACCTGAAAACAATGCTTCCAGCCTGCACAAATCATACTAAGGCTGCACAGAGTGAGAATCCAGCTCACTTATAAACAATCCGGTGCTCTCCGTTTCAATCTGCTTTTCTGTCCCCAGGTCATGAGGACTAGAGCCTTTCCATCAACCTTTTCAAGTTGGGGCCCGGGTCACGCTCCCTCAACAGTTGAGGGGGCTGGACTGGTTGTCCCCCAGCCATTTACGGCCGTCGCAAACAAGTTTACGGTGGCAGTAAAGGAGTCCGTGGCCGATTCTGACGGCGGCGGTCGGATTATTTGATGGCGTGGGCCGGATTCAGCCCGCGGGCCATGGGTTGAGAACCCCTGTTTTACGATCAAGAATGTGTTGATCACTTGCCCCGAGAAGTCAAGCACACAGTTAAGACCTAATATGATATAAAGCTATGAGATTTTAGTGCAATTTATCCTTTAGTGATACTATCCCCCACTTTAGACATCATATATGGGCTTGATTTTAGCTAATTATGGTTAATTAATGCTATAGCATTGCATTAAATTAAACATCCCCCCCCCCAACCCGGTCCATAACTGTTATTATTGTAAAGCACCCATCCTGCCTGTTTGGTGTTACTGGATGAATAAACAAGTGCAGTGGCTCAAGTGGTTAAGACGCTGACTGGAAGGCCAGCAGTTCGATTCCCGAGGACTGCAGGGCGGAATGAGCGCCCGTCGTCTGTCCCTGCTCCTGCCAACCTAGCAGGTTGAAAGCAAAAACATTGCAAGTAGATAAATAGGGACCACTTCGGCGGGAAGGTGCAGTGTCCAGTGCGCTCCGGTGTCTAGTCATGCCTGCCACATGGCCACGGAAACATCTGCAGAAAGCAGACAGCGCTAGCTCTTGAAACAGAGATGAGCACCGAACCCTAGAGTCGGATACGGCTGGCTTTCGAGCCAGGGAAACCTTTACCTTTTACCTAAACAAGTAAAGAAATGTAGGATCTATTTATTTATTTAATTAGTATAGGAACTATTCCGAGCAGCATCTCTGGGAAAGGAGATGTGGGCGCCAGTGAAGGCTGGAAATGTGAAATTAATCAAGGGGGGGGGGGGAGAGTGTGTAATTAGTTAGGATAGTATTATTATTATTATTATTATTATTATTATTATTATTATTATTATTATTATTATTATTATTATTATTATTATTATTTGGGGGGGGGGGAACCTGGAGTTTCTGAGAGCAAAAGCAAAGCAAATCCTCCCTTTAAAGCACAATGAGGACTAGGACCTTGATATTACAAAAGCAGCAGGAGCTGTTGAGCCACGGATCGCGTGTCCCCTCCATCCCTCTGACCCCGTCCCCGCTGTGACAGCTTCCCTGACACGTGTCAGGGAGGATCCTGACGTGCACAGGCTTACCTGCGGAAGACCAGGATCTCCTGGAAGGGCGATCGCCGGTGGTGCAGGACCTCCTCCACCTGCAGCGACAGGGCCTGCCCGGGCCATAGGCTGCAGGTCTCCCGGAACCAGCCTTCCCGGACCGGGGCCGACCCGGCTTCCCTGCCGCCTGAGGCTGCCCGGTCTCCTTCTTCCAGCCCGGAGGAGGCCATGGCCGGGGAGGGGGGTGGGGGAGGCCCAGGAGGAGGAAGAGAGGAGGCTTTTTCTCCCCTCCGCCCCCTTTGGAAGCCGCCTCGGGGGCACAAAAGGCGTCTCTAGTGAAGCATCGATGGGGGGAAATAGCGCAGACTGAGCCACCTGTGCACGCCCGCTCAACCTAACCGCCCTGCTGGCGGCGCGGCTTCAGTAGGGGGCGGGGGCACGCCGCGGCCAATCACCAGCCGCGCCTGGCTCGCCACGCCGGCGCCCGATTGGCCGATGGGGCCGAACGCCTGGCGCAAAGAGGAGGCAGCATGCTAGGCTGCGCTGCGGGCCTCCTTCTCGACCCGGGCTTCCTCTGCTGCTGGCCACGTGGGGGAGGGGGAGTGGAGGGCGTGGCTGGTGGGCCGGGCCGGGCGCTGATTGGCGGAGGGAGGCGGCGGGGGACGGGCCGAGGCTTTTCCACGTGGCTGGTCTTGCAGCGCGTTACACGGGAGTAAAGCGAGGCAAACCAATGGGTCTCCTCTGTGTCGTGGAGAGCCTTCGCCCTCAGAGCTGCTTTGTTGAAAGTCAAGCTTCTAGTCCTCAATATTTTTATTTTTTCTCTTGTAGTATTTGCATATATTAAATATTTTAATATTTTAATATATTAATATTAATATTTTAAATATATTTCTTCTTTTGTTGTACATATTAAAATAAAAAATATATATTTTGTAACAATGGATGAATTCTAGTCCTCATTTTTTTCCTTACTTTTGCTTTTTTTTCATTGTAGTTTTTTTTGCTTTTTTCTTCTTTTGTTGTACATTTTAATATATATTTTTTTAAAAATGGATGCATTCTAGTCCTCATTCTTTAAAACTTTTGCATCCCCCTGCCTTGTAATATTTGTATCTCCTGCCAACCTAGCAGTCCGAAAGCAAGAAGTTGCAAGTAGATAAAGAGGGACCACTTCGGTGGGAAGGTAACAGCGTTCCGTGCCTAGTCATGCCTGCCACATGGCCACGGAAGCATCTGCAGAAGCAGACAACCGCGGGCTCTTTGGCTTTGAAACAGAGGTGAGCACTGAACCGTTGAGTCAGATACGGCTGGCTTTCAAGAAACCTTTACCTTTAATATTTGTATATATATATATATATATTCCCCCCCCCTCTTGTTGTACATTTTAAAATAAAATAAAAAAATTAATATTTTTAAAAAATGAATGGGTGAATTCTACCTAGTCCTCAAAGGCTTTCTCAGCCCAGGGCTCAGCTCAGTAGGAACCTTTAAGGCTAATTAACAGTAGGGGCTAACGAGTGCTGCAAAGGGCAGCAGAGGCTGAGTAGCGAAAATGCTGAACTTGACAACCAAAGGTCGGCAGGGCAACAGTTCGAGACCCGAGTGCTGCACACGGCCGAGCGAGCTCCCATCGTCTGTCCCAGCTCCTGCCAACCTAGCAGTTCAAAAGACAAGAAATTTGCAAGTAAATAGCTACTACTTCGGCGGGAAAGGTAACAGCGTTCCAGTGTCTAGGCATGCCTGCCACATGACCCCATCTCTGTAATAACCCTCCATGTAAACCAGGAGTTCTCAACCTTTTAAAGCCGGAGGGCCGGGTCACGCTCCCTCAGAAAGGGAATTCTTGCAAGCCAACATTCAAACAACTCCCGGGGAGGATGAAAGGGGAAAAGAACTACAAATTAAATGTATAAAGATTTTCCTTCCCACCTTTTTTTTTTTTTTTGAAGAGCAGGAAGAAAAATGGTTTAATAAAAAAAAAATCAAATGGACAAGCATCAATTTTTGAAAAAGACACACACCAAGAACACTGGATTTTGATCTTGCTCAAAAAGCAGGTAAACTGATCTGATGCTGAAATTTCCCAGGTCCTTCTGAATGGTTCCTTCGATGGAGTTATCTCTTAGGCCAGTTATACCGGAAACCCCTGCGGAGTGAATGACAGAAGCGCATTAATAAAAATAAAAATAAAAATAAAAATAAAAATAAAAATAAAAATAAAAATAAAAATAAAAATACTAATTATTATTATTATTATTATTATTATTATTATTATTATTATTATTATTATTATTATTATTATTATTATTATTATAGTGTCAGAAGTTATTCTGGTTTGAAAGGTTTTTTGCTTGAAGACCTCCATTCACGGGACGCCCAAATGAGGCTCTTTTCATGTCCCCAAGATCCTTTCCCCCACTGAAGTATTCCCTATTGATCTACGTGCAATTTCTTGCTTTCAAACTGCTAAGGTTGCCAGGAGTTGGGAAAGGCGCTCAAACCATCGTGCCGTACCAGGGTCTCGAACAGCCGACTTGCCAGCCTTCCAGGTTCATTCAAGCCCAGTGACGTCCCACATTGACTGCTTTTAGATTTTCGCCATGCTTTAAAGCAGGGGCTTCCAAACTAAGGCCTGTGGGCCGGATCCAGCCCACAGCGCCATTTCACGTGGGCCGCACCCCCACCCCTCCAAGGGCATTCGAGAAACAAAATGGCCACCCCCTTTGAAGCTGTTGGGACAAAATGGCCACACACACACTCTCATGCAGGTTGGGCAAAATGGCCGAGCGTGATCCGGCCCCCGGCTTGAGAAGGATGGGAGCCCCTGCTTTAAAAACTGCCCAAATGGCCAGCAAAATGATATTACTGACTAGAAATCATCATCATCACTTTGGTTTGTATACCGCATTTTCTCAGCCCGAAGGTGCCTCAAAGCGGTTCAACAACAAAGTGTTCGCAGCAAACAACAGCCGCAGAAGCAATACAATAAATATCGGTATTTATTTGGAAACTCACCTGCTTGATTTTCCAGTTGTGTAAGAGGCACTTTTGGTGCCCGGAGGATGCTGGGCTTTGCTGGCTCCTTTCTGCTTTTGTAAATTTATCGATGGCATTATTATTTTGGGGGAGGAGAGGGGAGAAGAGGAGAAGAGAATTAATTGGTCAGATCAAAAAAGTTTAGTTAGCCATAGTAGGAGCATAAAAAAAATTCTTCTGCACATACAAACCACCGCCTTCCATCCTGTCCCTTTTGCCACACTATTATTATTATTATTATTATTATTATTATTATTATTATTATTATTATTATTATTATTATTATTATTATTATTATTATTATTATTATTATTATTATTATTATTATTATTATTATCATAAATCCAAGAAGAAAAGATGGAAACTTTAGAGTGCCAGTTCAGGATTGACTGTCGTAAGTGAAGAATCCTCTCGCTCACCCTAAATCCAGGCTGGCTTAAATAGGACCGTCCCTGTTATTTGCCACAGGGGTAAATCAGTCACATCCAGACCCCATAGGTGGCTCTACTAGGCTCCATTCTTGGGGTTCACAACAGCCTTACCTTGCCAGTGTAGAATTGCTTGGACGGGTCGAACTGGGGGGACGCCTTCGTTTTGCCGCTCTCTGGGAAAGAAACCAGGAAAAAAGGGGAGATGTTGGGGTATCATTCTTACTGAGAAAAGGCAGGCCCAGAGCCCTTAAGACTGGCGTCTGTTTCATTTTCATGCCTAGCCCTTTCTCAGGGCTGCTTAGAAATGGCAGAGAAACAAAGGTAATAAAACACAGCAGGGGAAAAAAATAACAGAAGTAATCTTATACAGTAAAATCCCGACTTACAAATGCCTCGAGTTACATAAAATTCGACTTACATAATGATTTTGTGCTAAAACCATGTCCCGATTTATACGATTTCCCTATGGGTTTGCTTTGAGTTACAAAAAGATTCATTTCCCTATGGGTTTGCTTCGAGTTATGTAAAAAAACGATTTAAGCAAAAACCTACGGAACGATGAGAGAGAGAAAGAGAGAGAGAGGGGCTAGCTTTCTACCTGCAAACTCTCGGAGGTTGGATTTGCTGTAGTCGAAGGGGGTAAACGGCTTCGTAGCCTCGCTCTTCTCAGGCTCCTGGGAAGGCTTGGCTTTTTTACTCTCCTGCTTCGGCGCTTCCGTCCCGGAGTCCGTGTCCTCTTTCTCCCTCTTGTGTCCGGCGGCTTGCTCAAGCTTCCAAAACAGAACCCCAGGAACAAACAAGAGTGTTTAGGAGTAAAGGAGTAAAAGAGCTCCGGGTTCAAATCCCCCACTTTGCGGCACGTCCTAAAATGCTCAGCCTAAATGCTCAACTCTTACTGACCAGGGACTTCAGGGAATTGAAGTCCAAGAACACCTGGAGTGCCAAGGTTGGCCATCACTGGTCTAGCTCAACACCTTTTATTTTAGGACATCTTCATTTGGTTGGTCTGTTTGTGATTTGTCGCATATTTTGTTGTGTTATCTGATACAGTAAAAAACCTCCGTTAACGTAATGAATGCATTCCCCGGGACGTTTCTTGCAGCGGAAACTACTTTATCCAAATTTCCTATAGGAATGCATTGCATGCAATTTCCCATAGGAATTCACTGAATACTTTAACCGAAACGCGATTTCCCATAGGAAATGCATTGAAAACCAATTAATCTGTTCTGGGGGGAAATTTCATAAAACGAGCCACTATTTCCTATGGATTTCCTTTTTTGTTATGCGATTTTTATGTTAATGGCGCTGTCTGTTAACCAGGGTTCCACTGTAATTGTTTGTACACTGCCCAGAGTTGGAAATAGGTGGTATAAAAATGTAATCTATATATAAAACATAAGTGTTTGTTTGTATGTGGTCCATAGGCTCCCACACCCTTGGACCGATCCCGTAAGTTGGCACATACATACCTTGGGCTTGGGAGATCAGCACTGCGGGGGTCTTGAAACCCATGGGGGGCATACATCCCCCCCCAAAAGGGACACAATTGATCTATAGAATGTGCGTGTTTCCCAGTGATGTAATTGAACTGATGTGATAGTCTCAGGTAGGTTGAAATTGTGACAACATCTGACTAGCTCAGCTGTAGTTTTCACAGTAGGAGTGACCCACATACACCCCACGAGGTTTCCAAGAGGGAAAGGCTGGCTTACATTAAAGAAAAGAAACACCCGAGCAAAGCCAGGTACTCAGCTAGTAAATAAATAAATAAATAAATAAATAAATAAATAAATAAATAAATAAATAAATATAACTTGCATGTAACCAAAAGGTTGTGAGTTCGATCCTGCCCAGGGATCAAGGTTGGCTCAGCCTCTTCCATCCTTCTGAGGTGGTCCAAAGAGTCCCCATGTCGGGGGCAAAATGTGAATTAACTTGAAAGAGTGCACTAATTGCTATGGGGTGTGTGTGTCAGTATATAAGTGTGAATGCTTTGCTTTCTATGGGTGACGTCCAAGTAAAGTTAAATAAAATGAATAAACAGGGTGGCACTTACTGCAACCATCTGGCGGACAGGGACGGTTTTGGCTGCTTCCTCTTTATTTTGCTTCTCGGCGGCCTCGCGAGCCGCTGATGGCAGGAACGGAGAAGGAAAGGGAAAACGGAGTTCAGACGTAAGAAAGGCTAATTAAATTAAATATACCACCTAAGTATTAGCGTAAAAGAAATGCATGTTTGGGGCTGAGCAGAGATTTGAATCTAGAACAGGAATTCTCAACCTTTTTAAGCTGGGGGCCAGATCACGTTCTCTCAGACAGCTTCGGGGGCCGGATGGCCATTTTACCCTTCCTCCACCACATGGCACTTCATGGTGATGTATAAGCAGTGGAGGGGGGGCATATGAAATGGTGCCACAAGCTGCATCCGGCCCACAGGCCGCAGGTTGAGAATCCCTGACCCAGACCCACCAAACCCAGGCACAAGAACTCAAAGAGTTCAAGCAAAAGAATTCTCTCCCTTCAGTTCTTTGCAAGGACGGCCTTGTTGGATTAAAACGCCAAACAGCACCCATCGTCCTCGGCGCCTCCGGGCCGAAATCCCGTCCTTCCAGGTTGACTTGAGACGGCCTTAACTTCATCAGTGTAACCACCACCAAAGGAAGATGACGAGGAAGGAAAGGTATTATTGCTCTGAGGGGCTAAATGCAGGTGGGCAGATTGGTAGTTTGGGAATTGTAGTCTAGTTTGGGTATTGGGTAGCCTGGGAGTTGTAGTCCAGGGGTCCCTGGACTACAATTCCCAGAGTTGGCTGGGGCATGTTGGAGAGGGCAACCCAGAAACACAGATCTACGGCCCCTTAGGGTGGCATGAAACCTCCACAATCACATCAAACTCCTGTGGCTGAGAACTACCTGTCTTCTGGAGTCTTTTCTTCGCGGCTTCCTTCTTCGTTCCTGTCTCCAACTGGGCTTGGCTTAGGAGCTTCCACCGGTTACTAATCTGGAGGTGTAAACACAGGGAGATCTAGGTTGGACCAGGGGAAGGACGGACGGTTCAGTCCCTTTTTTTGGTCTACCGAAAGTCCCATGCTCAACTCTCTGCATCCAGGAAGTGCTTTATGGCAAGAACAAACCCTCTTGAGGGTACATAAGAGCAAAAACCAAATTAGAACATGGAGGGAGGAGCTCACTAAATAACATTAAAGGAGGAAATGGCTGAGGAACGCAACCTCCCCAACGTCACTTGGAGAACCCTGAATAGGCTGGGGGTCGGAGTCCCTCAATGCAAGACCAACATGCTCAAGTGGGGAATAACACACTGTGTGAATGTGGAGAGATACAGAGTCTGGCTCATTTGCTGGTATGGCGATTACGGCCAGAAACATGCACCGATAAGGACTAAGGACTAAGTCAAGGTCTCCCGTGCTTGAAAGCCAGTCGTATCCAACTCTAGGGTGCGGTGCTCACCGCCATTTACAGCCTAAGAGCCAGTGCTCTCTGCACCTGCAGACGTTTCCGTGGTCACGTGGCATGCAAGATTTAGACACAGGACGCCGCTACCTTCCCCCACCCAAGTGGCACCTATTTATCAACTTGCAATTTATCACTTTCGAACTGGTCTGTTGGCAGGAGCCGGGACAGACGGCAGGAGCTCGGGTCTCGAACTGCCGGCCTGTCGACCTTCCACTTGTCAAGTTCAGCGGCTGGCTTGCCTAAAGATGAAATGCATAAGTAGCACGTACCTCGTATATTTTTGACGACGGATCAGACTTGGCCGACTGAGAGACGTGAGCCGAGTTCTGTTGTGGCGGCAAATACTGGACTCAAACAAAAGACAGAACCGTGTGTAAGAACCACCGGATGGACCTGTGGATCCCGAGCCTCTTTGGGGGGCAGATCTTGGCTAAAATATAACGCAGGAAACCGGCGTATCTACAATTAAGAATCTAGGGATAGTAACTATATGTGTGTGGACCGTAAAGACAGACCAGTAATTTTGGGGGAAGACGCGCATAGACATCCAAAATACAATGGATGTATTTTTGCAAATTGTGGAATAGCAAATCTTGCTTTTTTTTAGACTTGTAGAGTCTCTCTCCTTATTCCTGCACTGGAGTTTATTCTTTTGCTTCCTTTTATAGGGTAGAGAATGCCACGTGTCCCTTCTATAATTATTTGTTTTGTATTGCATTTTTGATTGAATTTTTTTCTGTATTTGGAAAATGTATTTTGGTTCCTTACTGAACATTTGCAAAACTTTTAAAAACTTGTTTTGAAATAGGAAAGGGAAAACCCCACTCAATGCCTGGCTACAAACAGATTCCATTTTAAACTCCCTTTTCTGAGGCTTATTTTCTACGGCTAAAATAATTGCTTTTTTTAAGCTAAATGCCTTTCGGAGACGCAACATTTTCTTCAGATATCGACAAGACAGTTTCCTATAATCGAGAAAGAGACAGAGAAGAGAAAGAACAGAACATTTTTTTTAAACGGAAGACCACTTACCATCCGAAACGGGTTTTCAAAAGACTCCATGATACGGCGGGCTTTCCGTTGCGTGAGGGTTAATTTCTCTTCCAAGTTTCCGTCGTACTCCTGCGGGGACGGAAGGAAAGATATTTAATTTTGGGATCCGGCTGAAAATGTTTACAAGCTAAGAGATGCTTTAAATAACTTTGGGAGACACTTTCTAAGAGGCAGATGCTCCAAAAACCATTTTGCTTGTCTAAATCAGGGGTGCCCAAACTTTTCGGGCCACGGGGCAGTCATGTGGTTTAGGGAGCCAGTCACGTGGTTCAGGGGACTGGTCACTATGGCCTGGGGGCCAAATCCGGCCCCTAACACCAATTCATCTGTCCCCCGAAGCTCTCGTTGCTCCCGGAAGCGGAATTAAAACGCGCTCATATGGGCGCGTTGTACTACCACTTCCAGGAGCAACGAGAATTTCATGGGCTGGATGAATTTGTGTCAGGGGCTGGATCTGGCCACTGGGCCATAGCTTGGGCACCCCTGGTCTATATAGTACATAAACACTTAACTTCCAAAGACTGGGAGAGAACTGTTTGGTGGATAGTATTTTGGACTCCAATGAATGCTAGAACATTTTAACAAGTTTTGCAAAATTATTAATTTGAGTGCTATTCTGGCACCCCTAAACCAGCATTCCGGGGCCCAAAATGCACAGGAAGTCAAAATGACCTGGGCAGATGAATCGATCGACTCTGGGATTTACCGCTTGGTCTAGTATCCATTGGGTCTCTCCCATCAGTTTCTTTGCTCCCACGGCAACTTACATTAAAGATGCTAATGCTGGCTCTCAAAAGGAGGGATGGCGTTCTCTGTAGGCCACCGGCCCTCTCTGGCTCGTGGTCCCTCTCTGAAAAAAGACCTGCGTGCTCTAAAGTCGGTGCAGGAGCTGCAAAAGTAATGGAGGGAAACAGGCTATCCGTTCAATTCATTCATTCATTCAAGTAGTAATTCAATTATTCCTTCCTCCTATCCATCACCATTTCCTTCCTGCTATCCATCATTTCCTTTTTTCTTCTATCCATCATTTCCTTCCTTCCTTCTATCCATAATCATTTCCCTCCTTCTATCCATCATTTCACTCCTTCCTATCCATTTCCTTCCTTCTATGCATAATTTTCTTCCTTCTATCGTTTCATTCCATCCTATCCATCATTTCCTTCCTTCTACCCATCATTTCATTCCTGCTATCCATCATTTCCTTTTTTCTTATATCCATAATTTCCTTCCTTCCATCCATAATCATTTTTTCTCCTTCTATCCATCATTTCATTCCTTCCTCCTAGCCATCATTTTATTCCTTCCTTCTAGCCATCATTATTTCCTTCCTACTATCCATCACCATCTTCTTCCTCCCTCCCTCCCTTACATCTTTCCATCCATATTCAACTCTAGCCTCTCTGTGCCTACCCATCCATCCATCCATCCATCCAACCAAGCATCCATCCATCCATCCATCCAACCAACCATCCATCCATCCAACCAACCAACCATCGATCCATCCATCCAACCAAGCATCCATCCATCCAACCAACCAAGCATCCATCCATCCAACCAATCAAGCATCCATCCAACCAAGCATCCATCCAACCAAGCATCCATCCATCCATCCAACCAACCAACCAACCATCGATCCATCCATCCAACCAAGCATCCATCCATCCAACCAACCAAGCGTCCATCCATCCAACCAATCAAGCATCCATCCAACCAAGCATCCATCCAACCAACCAACCAACCAACCATCGATCCATCCATCCAACCAAGCATCCATCCAATCAACCAACCAAGCACCCATCCATCCTCTTCAACCTTCTTTTATTCTCTTTGGTGGTTTCAGTTTGGGCAGCTAACCAGCCAGCCAGCCTTTCCCCTTAACCCTCCCTCAGAATTACCTGGAGGCGAGAGGTTCGGCTTCTCGTCTTGAGAGGCGTGCGAATTGTCGTGGGGCCCAAACAGGTGGTTTTCGGGTTTCTGCCACAAAAAGGTGCCAATAAAACGTTTAGAGGATGCTTCTCGAATCCTGTGTGGGGAATAAACTGCCCTTCCCTATGTGATCAAACCTCCCACACCCTCAAAGTGTGGACTGGGTGCAGCAAGAAATTCTGGACAGATGGAAGGAAGGACGGGGCTGTGCAACTCACCGCCACTAGACCAAACAATGGCTGCCTACTCAGGAGCGCTTGAAGAAGGGCATATAAGGAATAAAAAATGGCCAGCAGCCACTAAATATTCTGGTTATACATCATTCTCTTGGATCAGAGGCAGTACAGCGCTTAATTAAGAAAGTTACTTTCTTGAACTCTGAAATCAAATCTCCTAACTAGCCAAGGGCCTCTCTAAGCCACCGTTATCTGCACATTACAGCTGACACGTGGGTGTGCTAGCTAGGTCACCCTTGTTTGAAAGCCAGCCGTGTCCGACTCTAAGCTTCAGTGCTCATCTGTTTACAGCATCTGCAGAGGTGTCCGTGGACATGTGACAGGCATGCCTGGGCACCGGAGTGTACGGAACGCTGTTTACCTTTCCCACGGAAGTGGTCCCCATATATCTACTTGCAATGTCTTGCTCTCGGACTGCTAGGTTGGCAGGAGCTGGAGCAGACGGCAGCTCAGGTCTCGAACTGCTGATCTGCCGCCTTCCAGTCAGTGTCTTAACCACTTGAGCCACTGCAGTCCCAGAAGATCCAGGGTGGATCTTTGTAAAGTCCTTTGTGAGTTACTGGAAGATAAGGCTGGCCGAGCATCGTGTTATCTCTCTGGCGGGTCAGAGGCGCAAAGGCGCTTTGCAAACGGCCACACACATTCCCCGACTCATCCCGTCGCTCATGTTGTGTTGCGAAAAAAAAAACCACAAGTAAATGCCAAGACAAATTTGATATACAGAGAGATCGTACCTCTGGATTTCGAAGCGGCCCTTTCTTCTTCGCTCCGACGACAACTTCAGACTAAGAGGGTGGAAATTCTTTTGTTGTAGTTAACAACAATAATAACAATTTTTGTGTCAGAAATTATTCTGGGTTGTAATGATTTTTGCTGGAGGAAACTCCGCTCAGGGGACAATGCCTGAATGAGGCTCCTTTCATGTCCCCAAGCGCTGGGAACAGAGATGGGCGCTCAATCCGTCATGCAGTACTCGGGTCTCGAACTGCCGACTTGCCGGCCTTCCAGCTAACAAGGTGAGCTTCTTAACCACTCGGCCACCGCAACCCGTTGGCTTCGCATGATGCAAAATGCGAGCAATGTGTCTTGTGCTTTGGGGGGTTTGGGGTGGGGGGGCTTTGTACCTTTAGGAGAGGCACCTCCCTGGCTTGTTGAATCAGGAGGTGCAATTCATTGATTTGCTGTCGAACAAGAGGGGGGACAGGGTTACAACAGGCAACGATGCCCTGGGGCTCCCTAGAGAAGAAGGAAAAGGAACAAAAAACATAGGTTTGTTACCAGGATCCAGGCGACAAAACTGACCGATGGAAACGACAAAGGAAAACCGGATCAGGTCGTTCCTGAGATTCACTAGCACTGGGGGTTGTAAAATGAGTTTTTCTTTCCTAAAGGATTAGGGCATTAGCGGTAGCTTTTTGGGAATTAAAGTCCCTCTGTGGGGCCTGTGCCCCACATTGAGAACCCCTGGGCGAGGAGAATCTGATACGTCAATGGGATTAAAGTATCCACTCTAGGGTTTTCCCCGCTAATTCTGCTGGCGTTACCCATATATCTTTTCCTGTATTTGTAGGACTGTACGGGTGAAACTCGGAAAAGTAGAATATCGTGCAAATGTTCATTCAGTTCTTAAAAGGTGAAACAAATATACGAGATAGAGACTCATTACACGCAAAGCGAGATAGTTCAAGCCTTACTTTGTTATAATATTGATGGTTATGGCTTACAGTTTATGAAAACCCCAACCCTCCCAATCTCATGTACCCCATAATCATCACATAATCTCATGTACGCTGTACATGATCATCACAATTATGATGCATTAAGGCATGGCATCTCTCGCTTTGCATGGAGTGAGTCTGTCTCATATATTTGTTTCACCTTTTAAGTGACATGAATGGACATTTGCACGATATTCTAATTTTCCAAGTTTCACCTGTACTATTAGGCAGTTAAGAACTCTAAATTGCTGTCAGAAAAACACGCCGACGAGGACTTGAGTTTGGCCAACGACAAAGCCAAGAAAGTGGCTTCGTTTTGGGGCAGTCCAGGGTTTGACCAGGACATGAAAGGAGAAGAAAGAATCTGTCATCGTCCTTGTGGGGAAACTTTCACCCTCCACCTTTCCCAGTGCAAGAGGGAATGAATGGTAAAAATTAAATTAAATTAAATCAAATTAAATTAAATTAAAAGCCACCAAACAAGGTGTTTCTGCTCTTTTGAGAAAAAGCAGCTGGTTGTTTTCTTTCTAATAATATCCAAAACACAAAGCTGTTCTGCTTTTCTGAATTAACAAACGAGGCAAATCACGAATGCCACCTCCCCCCCCCCCCGGTTTTCAGAGGAAAAAGGCCGACCCACAGGTGCTCAGGTGCAACTCACTTACTTTGGGAGTTCTTCGGCGATCTTGAGCAGCATGTGGTTGGGCAACACGTACCTGGAAGAGAAAGCAAGTAGATAAACAGGTATAAATAGGGAAAGGTCACAATGTTTCGCGCACTTCCGGTGTCTAACCGGGCCTGCCAAATGTCCATAGATGCAGAGATGAGCACAGAACCCCAGAGTCGGATATGGCTGGCTTTCGAGCAAGGTTTACCGTTACCTGCAAGTGGGATCGACTGACAGCAATATAGGATAGTCTCAAAGGGGCTTCTTTTAGCACAAAGTCCCATTTTCTGCAATAATCCCCCCCCCCCCGGCCCACCCACCGACCTGTTTTTTACCCTGTGCTTTCGTCCTCCTGCCGCGCCGTCTTATCCCTCCAGGCAAAGAGGAGCCGGAAAGCCGCCAACTGTTGTGCATTGAGCAGTTTCTTCTGCTTCCGATAGAGTTCCAGGTAGGAGTCCTCGGTGAAGATGGGCTTGGTGTATTTCTGGACGAGAAGGTGGAGAAAGAAAGCAGCACAGGAGGTGGGTCGCAGTTAAGAGTTGGGGTTCCCAACCTAACCTAAGCCCCATAGGCCCGGGCCAGTCCACAATGCCATTTCATGTGCTCAGATCCAGGAAGAGCTTTATGGCAAGAAGAAACGTTCTTGACGGCACCCAAGAGCAAAACTAAATTGGAAGATGGAGGATGGAGCTCACTGGACAAGGAACGACATTAAAGGAGGAGCTGGCTGAGGAACTCGACCTCCCCTACGTCAACATGGAGGACCCTGAATAGGCTGAGGGTCGGAGTCCCTAAATGCAAGACCGACATGTTCGCGTGGGGGCTGCCGGCAGACAACAACACATGGTGTGACAGTGGAGAGATACAGATTCTGTCTCATTTATTGGTCTGCCGATTCCTGCCAGAAATATGTACCTATAAAGACTTGAGTTTGGCCAATGCCAAAGCCAAGAAAGTGGCTTCATTTTGGCAGTCCAGAGTTTGATCAGGACATGAAAGAAGAATCAGAAACATGAACCAATGAGGACTTGGGTTTGACCAACGCCAAAGCCAAGAAAGTGGCTCCATTTTGGCAGTCCAGGGTTTGATCAGGACACGAAAGAAAATGAAGAAGTGGAACTACTAAAGCAAGGCTTCAGGACCTTCTAGGCCAGTGACGGCCAACCTTGGCACTCCAGGTGTTCTTGGTCTTCAATTCCCAGAAGCCCTGATCAGCAGATGTGTTGACTTGAGCTTCGGGGAATTGAGGTCCAAGAACACCTGGAGTGCCAAGGTTGGCCGTGACTGTTCTAGGCCTCTCTGTGCCTGTTTTACATCCCTATGGGCCTCAAACAGAGGGCATGGCTTTTTGGCATCAGGATGGAAACGGCAACCAATGGCCTTCAAAGAATGCAACTTCTTGACTCTCTTCACCCAGGTTGGTTCTGTGTTCGAATCTCAGTTTCCCTCCAGGCCAAGGGTTTCTGGGTGAAAAGTCCTCCCCTGGCATGAAACCTGGCTGGGTTTCTAGTCCCTCCCGCTCACATCTCTCAACTGGGTCACAATCCCGTCCTCTCGGCCTGAGCTCCGAGGCGGCTCACCTTCAAGCAGATAGTTGCGCTGCGTTGCCAAACCGCTTGGAGCAGGGCCGGCTTCCCCCCGATTTTCTCCCACAGCTCTTCTCTCACGCGGTCATAGAGGTAGAGCAAATAGTGTGTGTCTTCCCGGGCGTAGCGGACCATCTCTTCTGGAAGTGGGCTGGAAAAAGAGACAGAGGCAGGCATGACTAAGCACATGAAACGCTGTTCCCTTTCTCAACAAAGTAGTACCTATTCATCTACCTGCAAATGTCTTGCTTTCAAACTGATAGGTTGTCAGGAGCTGGGGCAGACGACGGGACGCTCACTCGGGTTTCGAACTGCTGACTTGCCGACCTCCCGGTCATCAAGTTCAGCATTTTACAGGCAGGGCATAATGACTGTCCGGCCCTCAAAGCTGACTGAGAGAGCATGCCCCCCCGGCTTGAAATAAATGCAATAAATAAATAAAATACAATAAAAGGTTGGGAACCCTCAGCTTACCGTATCCGCCAGTCGGCCAGTTGGTACTGCTTGTTGGCATCCACGTTGCAGTACAGCTTCAGCAAGTGGTCCAGGGAGTTCCTTTCAAGGTTGAGCATCCGGGCCGCCTGGTGGGTGTCGAAGACATTGACCAGGTAGAGCCCCAGGTCTCTTTGGAGCCATTCCACGTCTGAATCAGCCCCATGCAGGACCTGCACAAACACAGAGAGGGGGGGGGACGCTTGAAGAACCACTTTTCTCTTGCAAAGCCCATGCCCGCCTGATCCTTCCCTGGCCCCAACAAGCTGACACTTCCCAACCCAACCTTGTCTTTTTCCTGATGATCTTAACCCAGGGTTCTTCAAACTTGGCTCTCCAGATGTTCTTGGACTTCAATTCCCAGAAGCCCTGATCAGGAGTGCTGACTGGGGCTTCTGGGAATTGATGCCCAAGAACACCTGGAGTGCCAAGGTTGGCTACTGTTATAGACCTTGGTTCTTCAAACTTAGCTCTCCAGATGTTCTTGGACTTCAATTCCCAGAAACTCAAGTCGGCACTCCTGCTGATCACTGCTTCTGGGACTTGAAGTCTAAGAACATCTAGACAGTCAAGTTTGAGGACCACTTGTCTCAGAATCAAAGAATGACAGGCTTCTGGGAATTGAAGTCCAAGAACATCTAGAGAACTAGGTTTGAGGAACACTTGTCTCAGAATCAAAGAATAATGAGCTTCTGGACCTTGAAGTCTAAGAACATCTGGAGAGCCAGGTTTGAGGACCACTTGTCTCAGAATCACAGAATGACAGGCTTCTGGGAATTGAAGTCCAAGAACATTTAGAGAGCTAGGTTTGAGGAACACTTGTCATAGAATGAGCTTCTGGGACTTGAAGTCTAAGAACATCTGGAGAGCCAAGTTTGAAGAACACTTGTCTCAGAATCATAGAAAGACGGGCTTATGGGAATTGAAGTCCAAGAACATCAGCCCTGCTGATCAGGGCTTCTGGGAATTGAAGTTCAAGAGCACCTGGGGAGCCAAGTTTGAATGATCCCTGGTCTACTACCCCTACAGAGGGACAAGGCTGGACTTGGGCCAATTTACGCCTCCTTCCAGCCACCCGTCCTTTCACCTTGACGACTGCCGGGTCCGTGAAGGTCTCGTTCAAGATGTACAGGTCACTGCGCAGCTCCAGGGCGTCGATGATGAAATCTTCCGTCCGGGTGGAAATCTGCAACAGGCAGCTCAAGCCCAGGAAGCTTCGATAGGAATGGTGCTGAAAAGGAAGCAGAGAAAAAGAAACATGCACTGTCAAAGGAGCCATGAAGTCATCTCAACAGCTGGCGCCAGCAGGAAGCATGGGACTGTGGTGGCTTAGTGGTTAAAATGCTGAGCTCGACCACCAGAAAGTCAGCAGACCAGTGGTATGAGACCCAAGTGCTGCACGACAGAGTGAGCTTCTGCTCAGCCTTTTGTTTGAGTAAAAATCAACAGAGACCCCCCCTCCCCTCCGGCTCACCTCCAAATCCAAAGCCAATTCTTTGCAAGCGCTCAGCTTCTCATTCAATGCCACAAGATCGTCCAAGGTGGAGACGAAACGGCAGGGCGTTTCCGCCAGAGGCCTGAACATCTGGACGTGCGGTTTCTCCAGCAGCTCAGCCGGTGGGGAAAAACGTTCCAGCTCGTACTGGTAGGGGTGAGCAAACCTTGTAGGATCAGAAAACGACAATGAGATGCATTCGTGTCACACAACAACAACGACAAAAACAACTATCGAGGGTTTGTCGTTCATGCGTTTCGTTGCCAAGGATGGGAGCTGACTTTAATTTAATTTTTCAATTTGACTTTTCCCGAGATTTGCTGTCTCAGTTCACCAGGCAACTGGTGGGTCTCAAATACCGACTTCCCCTCCTCGACATTTTCACCCAGGGAAGAGATTGGTGTTCATAACTTTTCACGGTGGAGGGAATGGGGCTCTGCTCTGGCCTCAGGTGGCAACGTCTCTTGAACAGGCCCTGGGAATGTTCTTTAAGGCAGGGCTTCTCAACCTCTGATACGCCAGATGTTTTCGGTATCTGCCTCCTAGAATGTCACTAGGCATGGCTCCCAGAACATCTCTCTCAGCGTATGTGCCTCCAACAGGTGGTTGGAGGCACATACGCTGCCCTCCGGAAAGGCTAGCTCCCGTGGGCCTTGATCAGAGAAAGCACATACTGTAAAACGCACCCTCGGAGATCTTTCCTTCCCCAAAATACAATCACCGCAATGCCTTTCCTTACATGTCTTGCTCGGTCTGTTGCGTCCTCTGCTGATGGAGGAAGTCTGCTAATGCCGGCGGCACATCCCGGTCTTCCGGACGCTCCTTCCGTTCCTGCCGGCTTTTCGAGAGCACTGTGGAGGGTCCAGGAGCAAACAGGTTAAATACACCTCTATAACCCGCCTCTTAGGGGACTGTAATGGCTTAGTGGTTAAGATGCTGAACTCAGTGACCAGAAGGTCAGCAGTTCAAGACCTGAGTGCCGCGCAATGGGGTGAACAACTTTCATCTGTCCTGGCTCCTGCCAGATTCACAGTTTGAAAGCAAGACATTTGCAAGTGGATAAATAGGTACTGTTCTGGCAGGGAAGGCAACGATGTTCCGATGTCTGCTTGCCACATGACCACGGAAATATCTGCTGAGGCAGACAGTGTGGTTCTTTGGCTGTAAATGGAGGTGAGCACCCCCCCAACTCCTTAAGGTCGTCAGAAAATCCTGTTGCTCATCATCGGAGCGAAGGGCTCCGAAATATCCCTATAAAGTCAAGGTTTCACAAAATATTTATTTATTTCATTTATATCCCAACCATCTCCCACTCTGAATAGCTTTGCCATCGCTTGCATGAGAAGCTGCCGGTGATGGAGAAATCTTGCTTTTTTGGGGGGGGGGTATTCCTTCTCCCCAAATCCTACAGTAGTGATGGCGAACCTCAGCACCCCAGGTGTTCTTGAACTACAACTCCCAGGAGCCCTGATCAGCAGGAGTGCTGACTTGGGCTCCTGGGAATTGAAGTCCAAAATCAGCTAGGGTGCTGAGGTTCGCCATCACAGTCCTACAGCTTGGTGTAGGAATTCTGGGAGCTAAACCCCAGCGGGATTCCAACCCTCAATGGGTGCCACCGTTGCTAGAGTGGTCGGGGGGATTCGAAACAGATTCCCACCTGCCTGTTTTCTCCCCTTCCATCTCCCTGGATCATTTTCTCACCTTCCGGCAGTGGTTTCAGAGCATTGGGCTTGACGAACAGCTTCGGGACAAAGGGGGTGTTGGAATTATCCACCTTCTCGCGGAACTGGAACTGCGGCCGGGGAATGTTCTTGGCATGGAGTAAGTGGAAGGTTTCCCACTTGGTCTGTCTGTTCGCCTCGTTGGTCTGTTTGGAAGAAAAGACGTGATGGGTGGAGACGTGAACGCTTGCCTGCGGACACTTTTCGCAGACCGGCAAACGGGGAAACAGAACGTTGTGCTTGAACGTGCCCGTATTTCGAAGCAATGCTAAACAGGCCCCTTTCTGCCCTATTGGACAGGAATAAATCTAGCAGGAGATGGAAGCTGGAACCAAGAAGAGCATTGTTAATGGATTTTTATATAGAAACTAGCCGACTACCCGGCTTCGCACAGGGTTTTCTTTTCTTACTATAAACGATAAAACTGATGTGCGAATTAAAACTAAAGAAAAGTCTGACTTTAAGAAATGATTTTATAGAACTACGGCGTGAATTTATTCATTATGTTATTGTTAAAACTAAAGGGATAAAGCCAGGACAAGATTTTTTAAAAAACTTTTTGGAAACAGATGAGAACAAGAATTGTGCTGCCTAACTCCAAAGATCCTTCGTCTTGTCCTGTTCGCTTACGAGGCACAGGAGGGAAAAAAATAATCTGCTCCCATCTGAATTAACCCCCAGCAGGAAAGCTTTTGAAATTAGCTTCAGGGCCTCAAATCGCCCAGAGCTAAATATGCTCTCAACCAGCCAAACTTTTTACCTTCCGGTTCCAACTCGAGACAATGGTTTTGGGAGGCTGTAAACCCGAAGGCAGGATAGGTTTTTGGGTCTTGTTCACGCCGGCTGCTTCATCCAAGAGGATGCCCTGAAGGATAAAGTGGCGAAAGGGAGAGACATTTTACGTTATCTTGAGCCGAATGGAAGAGAAACCGAGTTAAAAGCGATGAGCAGTGAAATAAGACAATCGTTCCGTTCACAGTCGGTTGACACCCACCACTCTTTCGAGGATTGCATCATTGGCATCGACCAGAAGGTCAAATTTGTCTTCTAGCTCCGTCACTCTGTTCCGGTCTCGGAGGTGGCTGCGGCATCCATGGTACCGCATCACTTGGCTCATGCTGACAAGGAAAAAACAAAAACAGAAGTTGTAGCAATTAAATGTGTGTAAGAATGGCACAAAATAAAAGTAGAATTAAGGTCTCCCTTGTCGAAAGCCAGTCATGTGCAACTCTAGAGTTCAGTGCTCATACCCATTTGCAGACGTTTCCCTGGTCACGTGGCAGGCAGGTCTAGATGCCGGAGTGCACAGAATGCTGTTACTTTTGGCGCCAAAGTGGTACCTATTTATCTACAGTAGACCCTCATGGGGTGACATTGCTTGGTTCCCCAAGTAGCGTCGCTATAGGGGAAACGTTGTTGTGCAGTTTTCAATGGCAGCTGCGCCATCTAGCAGCAAAAAATGGTCATTATCCGCACAACAACGTTAAAAAACCATCGTTAATCCGCACGACGGTTTTTCGTCGTTGTGCGGATAGTCACGTGGTGAGTGACGACGCGTCGTTAAGCAGAAATGACGCTACTCGAACACGTTGTTAATCGAGGGTCCACTGTACTTGCAATTTTCTTGCTTTTGAACTGCTAGGTTGGCAGGAGCCGGGACAGACGGTGGGAGCTCATTCCGGTGTGCAGCACTCGTGTCTTCAAACTGCTAACCTTCCAGTTGTCAAGTTCAGCGTCTTAACCACTAAGCCACCACAGTCCCATAAAGTGGAATAGACTGTGTCAGAATAAGGATGCTGGTGCTCTATAGGGGCAAGCTGGTTGGATCTGAGAGCGTCTGAAATGCGGGAACTCACCAGTGAAGCAGCCGGTCTCCTTGTGTCTCACAGAAGGCCTGGAAGCTAGGGAAGCTGCGGTAGAAGTCATACTCGTCTCCGGGCTGAGGGAGTCCGTTAGAAGCCTTGGTAGCTGCTACCACAGTGCCTAGGGCATGCTGAGCAACACAAAGTAACAACATGGCAGCAGTTGAGCGATTGAACATCTGACCCACGCGCCTCAGAGTGCATCGCCGTCGGCTCCTAGGCTGCCTCCAATTTTCTGCACCAAATTACAGCACCTCCCCTTGGAAATTACAGCGGTCCCTTGCTGTGCAAACACTTCGGGCTAACATAATTGTCCCTTTGCAAATGAAAATCCATTGAAAATAATGCCTCGCTTTACGAATTTTCAATGCATTCCTATGGGAAACCGTGTTTCACTTCAAGAATTTTTCACAATATATGCAACGCCATACATTCTTAAAGTGAGGAACCACTGTACATGTGTGAAGGTGCTATCTATCTATCTGTCTGTCTGTCTGTCTGTCTATCGATCTATCTATCTTATCTATCTCTATCTATCTGTCTGGCTGTCTATCGATCTGTCTATCTTATCTATCTATCTGTCTGTCTGTTTATTTGTTTGTTTGTTTATGCTATTTCTATACCACCTTCCTCGCTTAAAAAAGAGATCCAAGGTGGTTTACAAAATTAATTTAAAAAATCACATAAAAAACAATTGCATAAAAACATCTAATGAAATCTGTATACCTAAAACTACCATATTAAAATCACATAAAATAATCTGATTAAAAACTATCCTTAGCCTCCATACACCCACACTAAAGAGCTGACATGGCCCGAACCTCCCTACATGAGCTAGACAAGCCAGCAGGTGTATAATAATAATAATAATAATAATAATAATAATAATAATAATAATAATAATAATAATAATAATAATAATAATAATAATAATAATAATAATAATAATAACAACAACAACAATGACAACAATGACAACAACGACAACAATGACAATGACAACAACAAAACAACAACAACAACAACAACAACAACAACAACAATAATAATAATAATAATAATAATAATAATAATAATAATAATAAACAACTTTGCTTGGCACACCCATGTCTGGTTCTTCTATAGAATCTCCATAAGCCTCTTATGGACCAGGAGACTTCAACTCCCAGCATGCTTTGCGGCCCTTCGCCCGCCGGCACCCGTAGCCGCGCATGCGCAGACCTCCACCCCCTACGCCACGGTACCTTAACGAAGGAATCGGCGTCTTTGAAGCCCGGCAGCACCATCTCCGGCCTCTCAGTCGGCTCTCCGGCGGGGGCGGCCGGGATCCCTCCAGGCCTCGTCTCGGTCGGCTCCATCATCCTTCTCTTGGGAGGCCGGGACCCGCGATGGCCGCTCCGCTGGCTCAGTGGGCAGCCGCCATGTTGGAAAGCAGGGAGGGAGAAGAGGGCAAATCTCGCGTTCTCTCGCGAGATCGCGTCGTAGATCACCGAAATGTTAGAGTCTCAAGCGAAGGTTGTTGTTTTTCCTTCAAAAGGCGGGACTAAAACACGTCGCTCACCCTTTCCTCTGTTTCTATTGGCTACTGCCTTGTCCTTTACGGCTTTGACGATTGCTGATTGGTCAGGTTTGCCGGTTAGGGGCGGGACGGAGAAGTCTTGTGAGGAAGGCCGGGAAAAAAGATGGAAAGCGGGCCTGGAAGGAGAGACTGAGGATGATGAGGCTCTAAGCGGGGGGAAGGTGGAAAGATCCGGGCGGTAGAGCCAAGGTAGGGGCCACCGTTTACTCAAACACCTATTTGTGCGTGTGTATGTACATACACGTGTATCTGCAAGTGTATTATTTGGGGTGTATTATGCGTGTATAGTCTTAAATGTGGAGGACGGCAGTTGGAGACCCGAGTGCTGCACTATGGAGTGAGCTCCTGTCGTCTGTCCCGGCTTCTGCCAACCTGGCAGGACGAAAGTGCAAGAAATTGCAAGGAGATCAATAGGTGCCACTTCGGTGGGGAAGGTAACAGCGTTCCATGCACTCTGGTATGGTATAGGCCGGCGTTTGCATATTCAAGCATCTGTATGTACACATGCGTATACACAGATGCCAATGAATGTACTGTACTTGCAGACGCACATATAGTAAAGCTCGCCGTCTGAAAGCAAGAAATTGCAAGTAGATAAATAGGGACCACTTCGGCAGGGAAGGTTAACAACATCCCATTGCCGTCCGGCGTCTAGTCCTGCCTGCCACACGTCCACGGAAACGCCTGCAGACGTAGACAGGGCTGGCTCGTTGGCTGTAAACAGATGAGCACTGAACCCTAGAGTTGGATTCGACTGGCTTTCGAGCATGGGTGGCCTTGCCTTTCTTTTAAAACATCTCCAGCATTCATGAATGAATTGTTTTCCCCATGATTATAACTTTTTTTCCCCAAAGGACACAAGAGAGAATTTCGCGCCCCATGTTCTGACTGACTGCCACCATGTCGGGGACGGCCATCATCCTTCAACAGTTTGCCGGCGGCCTGAAGAGCCGGAATGAAGAGACGCGGGCCAAAGCGGCGAAAGATTTGCAGCATTATGTGACGATGGAGCTCCGTGAGGTGCGTCTGTGGAGTGGGAGAGTATTTTACCCTGGAAGAGTAATGTGTGATTGAGGCCGTAAAATATGACATTCCTACCATCTGCAGGACGGAAATGAGCTCCCGTCTTCGTCCCAGCTCCTGCCAACCTAGCAGTTCGAAAGCAAGAAATTGCAAGTAGATAAATAGGGACCACTTCGGTGGGAAGGTAACAGTGTTCCGTGCGCTCCAGTGTCTAGTCATGCCTGCCACATGACCACGGAAATGTCTGCAGAAGCAGACAGCGCTGGCTCTTCGGCTTAGAAACAGAGATGAGCACTGCACCCTAGAGTCGGATACGACTGGCTTTCGAGCAAGGGAAACCTTTACCTTACTACCATCTGATATGGGACTACGGTGGCTTAGTGGTTAAGAGGCTCAACTTGATGACTGGAAGGTCAGCAGTTTGAGACCCTGGAGTGTCCTGTTTTATTCTAAATATTTTTAACTAGATACAAAGAAATGCTGTTGCATCGCCTGGTTCAAATGTAGTAGCAGTTATTGTATCACAAACTTTAAGAACTGATTTTATTTTAATTTAAATAGATAGGTTTGTGGGTAGGACATTTTAACCGCAACTTAACCAGAGTCCCCTGGACAGCAAAGAGAACAAATGGGTCGATCTTAAAAGAAATCAACCCCGGCTGCTCCTTGGAAGGTCAAATAGTGAAGATGAAGCTCAAGTACTTTGGTCATCAAATGAGAAGAGAGGACTCACTTGAGAAAGCCTTGGTGTTGGGAAAGGTGGAGGGCAAAAGAAGAAGGGGGCGGCAGAGAATGAGAGGGCGAGATGGTACTGCATGAGTGTCTGTCTCTCCCCCAGCTCCTGCCAACCTAGCCGTTCGAAAGCAAGACATTGCAAGTAGATCAATAGGGACCACTTGGGTGGGAAAAAAGATCTCGGGGACATGAAAGGAGCCTCATTCGGGCGTCCCCTGAACGGATGTCCTGCAGCAAAACATTTTTTATGGGTTTTAAATTTAGACTGTGATGTTTGGTTTTAACTTTGGGAGCCGCCCAGAGTCGTTCCGAGTTGGGCGGCGATATAAATTGGACAAATAAATAAGTTAATTAATATCCTTTCAGCCCAGAAAACACGCGATTAATATTATTGGTAGTAGTATCAAGGAGAATCTTCGTTTTGGGCTGACCCCTTCTCTCCTATTTCTTTCGTGCAGATGAGCCAAGAGGAGTCGACCCGCTTTTATGACCAACTGAACCATCACATCTTTGAGCTAGTTTCTAGTTCGGATGCAAATGAGCGCAAGGGAGGCATTTTGGCCATAGGTGAGTACGTGAAAGTTTGCATTTATGTCTCTGCTCTCATATGGGAACGATCCAACTTACCCCTACTTACGAAACCCCTACTTACAGAAAAAAGTCCGTTCCATAGGCTTTTACTTAAATCAGTTTTTTATGTAACTCGAAGCAAACCCATAGGAAACATATATATTTTTACTTAACTCGAAGCAAACCATAGGAAAAATGAAATCGTTATGTAAATCGAAGCAAAGCTATATGAAAAATAATCTTTATGTAACTTGAAGCAAACCCATAGGAAATCGTGTAAATCAGGACATGGTTTTAGCACAAAATCATTATGTAAGTCGAATTTTATGTAGCTCGAAGCATATGTAAGTCAGGGTTTTACTGTATATTGGTTTTCCCCTCTCATACGAAACATCTGTTCTATTGGTCTCTGGTGCCTTTTCTTCCTCAGCCAGCCTCATTGGCGTCGAGGGAGGCAACGCCACCCGCATCGGCCGCTTTGCCAACTACTTGAGGAACCTCCTCCCCTCCAATGACCCTGTGGTCATGGAGATGGCTTCCAAGGCCATCGGGCGACTGGCCATGGCGGGCGACACCTTCACGGCGGAATATGTGGAATTTGAAGTCAAGCGGGCGCTGGAGTGGCTCGGAGCTGACCGGAACGAAGGCCGGAGGCATGCGGCGGTAAGGGATTACCCTTTCAAATGGCTACGTGAGCTGTACGCGAGTTCAGGATGGGATCCACTGAACTTTTGCAGGGAGAATCGGAGCTTAGCATGAAATCTGAGAGTGTGCTGGCCGTGAGCATTATTTTCTTCGCGAGAATATGTCGCAAAAGTGACACGTATGCTTCTATCCTACCTCCCCCCCGCTTCCCTTAGCACTTTACCTAAAAATGCTTTAGTAAATACAGGTGAAACTTGGAAAATTAGAATATCGTGCAAATGTTCATTCATTTCAATCAAAAGGTGAAACAAATAAACCAGGAAGTGCCATGTGGTGGAGGAAGGGCAAAATGTCCATCCTGACCCCGAAACTGTCTGAGGGAGCATGACTTGGCCCCCGGCTTTAAAAGTTTGAGAACTCCTGGTCTAAATGTTCATTATTATTTTTCAACCTCCTCTGTTTTGTCACTTTCATCTCCCCTTCCAGGTCTTGGTCTTACGAGAGCTGGCCATCAGCGTGCCGACTTTCTTCTTCCAACAAGTCCAGCCGTTTTTCGACAACATCTTTGTGGCTGTGTGGGACCCAAAACAGGCCATCCGCGAGGGAGCCGTGTCGGCTTTGCGTGCCTGTCTTGTCTTGACCACCCAACGGGAATCAAAAGAGATGCAGAAGCCACAGTGGTACCGGGTAAGGAGAAAGGGACCCTTTTTTGAAGCTTTGGCAAACGCAAATCTGAAAACTATGTTGAGCTGGTCAACGAGATGCGTAACAGTTTCAAATCCCTTGGGTGTAACATGAGTATTAAGGTGTGCTATTTACACAGCCAATTAGACCATTTTCCTGAATATTTAGGAGACACCAGTGAGGAACAAGGTGAAAGCTTTCACCAGGATATTAAAACTATGGAGGACTGCTACCAAGGGAGATGGGATAACGCACAGGATGGCAGATTTAAAAAGGGACTGTTCCAAAATACACTCAAGAATGTCACGGAAAAGAAGCTTCCGAAGTGTTCAGTAACTAGTTTTATTTATTTTATTGTTAAATTTATATACCGCCCACTTGGCCGAAGCTGACTCGGTTGGTTTCATCAATGACTTTTTTCTCTGTCTTTGTATATAATAATATTTGCATAATATAATAATAATAAAAATCCGTGTTGAGTTTTTTTATTTGTTCCATGGATTTAAATTAAGATAGTGTAACGTATATTTCACTAAAATGTTATATCTTAGAAATTTGAGCTCCTAGGCAAAAACTAATGCCATATTTGAATTCAGGGGATCTAATTCATATGAAATCAGCTCAAAAAACCCCGGCACCAAAACCACTGTTGGCCTGTGTAATTTTAGCACCCAGTTACTGCCTTAGCATTCAGATGATGCTTTCCCTCATGCGTTTTACGGCGGGGGAACCACCATTCCGGCCCACTCAGCTGTCTGAGGGGGTGCGGTCCGGTCCACGGCTTGAAAAAGTTGAGAACCCTGGCTGTAAATCAAGGGGTCAATAAGAGAATAAGGGGTCGATAAGAGTGTGGAGTGGACTCTGAGGTCATTTTCTAAGAAGGCGCGATTTCGTTTCAGCAAACCTACGAGGAAGCCGAGAAGGGTTTTGACGAGACCTTGGCTAAGGAGAAGGGCATGAACCGCGATGACCGGATCCACGGCGCCTTACTCATCCTTAACGAGCTTGTGCGGATTAGTAGCATGGAGGGAGAGGTGAGTAGTCAAGGCAGGAGGAACTGGATTTGGAGCACAAAACTGACCGTAGAAGCTGTTTTTCTCCCTGAAGGCGACAGTATGAAAGATCAAATATAAATATGTTGGGCGAGGAAAATTTTGGTCGCCTTAAGTGTCCCGAACTATAGACCCCATCATTCTTAATCGGTGGTTAAAGTTTCTGGAAATAGACTTTGAAACTTCTAGGGGGCAAAAAGCCACCAACCCTGAAATACAGGCTATCTATCTATCTATCTATCTATCTATCTATCTATCTATCTATCTATCTATCTATCTATCTATCTATCTATCTATCTATCTATCTATCTATCTATCTATCTACAGTATCTATCTACAGTATATCTACATTATCTATCTATCTGTCTGCCTGTCTACGGTATCCATCTATCTATCTATCTATCTATCTACAGTATCTATCTAGCTACAGTATCTATCTATCTACAGTATATCTATTCTGAGCTTTGTGAGTTCAGGAAATTAAGACTAATTACACTTGGTAGAATTGGGGCAAATTCTATGGAAATGCCATCTCAATTTACAAATCTTTAATGTATTTTTTCAGTTTACCATGATCAATTCAGGACAGGATGTTTCGGTTTACAGTGGACCCTTGAATAACGACGTTACTTGGTTCCCCAAGTAGCGTCACTTTTCTAATAATGTCGTTATTCAAATAACGACAAAAAAACGTCGTTATTCGAATAATGACAAAAATGTTGTTATTCGAATAACAATGGTAAAGATGCCGTTATTCGAATAACGACGTTTTTTGTCGTTATTCGAATAATCACATTGGTAGCGTCGTTAATCAGAAATTGCGCTATTCAAATACATCAAATCGTATTTGCCAAATCGAGGGTCCACTGTAAAAAAAAATCGGGTTACAACAGAGGCTGTTGGAACAGACCTCCGTCGTAACCCTTTTTTTTACCGTAATGGCATTTTGCAGAATCGGGGCTTCGCTGACTTCTTAAATGCCGCGTAGAGTGTTTTCGTTAGCTCTTTTGATGTCAAATATTCTGCTCTCAGACGACTTACTCACCATCACACGTTCTGCCCTTCCTCCAGCGCCTTAGAGAAGAAATGGAAGAAATCACTCAGCAGCAAATGGTGCACGATAAATACTGCAAGGACCTGCTGGGCTTCGGGACCAAACCCCGCCACATCACCCCCTTTTCCAGCTTCCAGGCTATACAGCCCCAGCAGTCCAACGCCTTGGTCGGGCTGCTCGGGTTTGGCCCACACTCGGGGATCCTGGGTTTCGGCACATCGCCCATCCCAGCCAAGTCAACCTTGGTGGAGAGTCGGTGCTGTAGAGAACTGATGGAAGAGAAATTTGATCAGGTGAGCTTCGATCCCTTCCGTATCTGTACAGTATATGGATTTTTACAATGGAAAATTGGCATAACGAATTATGAGATACTGTATCGCTATAAATGTGAATTAAAACTAAACAAGGTTTGGTTTAAAGATGAGTTTACAGATATATGGGGTGTAACAGATCGTGTTACTCGCAAGTAGAACTTTAGTCCGCACCTGCATCCAGGATATTAAGCTTGCCTTGTTCTCACATGTCTTGATCTAAATCCCGGCTGTAAGTAAGGTAGTGCATAGCCAAGTAACCACTCCAGTCATCATCTTGTCTTTTGAAAGTATATTGTAGTCAAAGTAAGTTGCAGAACAAAGTTTTAGGAAGCAATTATTTATTAGTTTTAAAAGTTCAGAAAGCACATTAAAAACAATGAAAGCCTATCTAATGGGGATGGGCTAGGCTAGGGGGTCTAACCCTCGGTTGTTGCTTTGTGAATTCTGGACAACCAGGGGTTGTTGTGATGTCCAAATCACCATTTAGGGCTTAGTAAAGGTAAAGGTTTCCCTTGCTCGAAAGCCAGTCGTATCCGACTCTAGGGTGCAGTGCTCATCTCTGTTTCTAAGCCGAAGAGCCAGCGCTGTCTGCTTCTGCAGACATTTCCATGGTCATGTGGCAGGCATGACTAGACACCGGAGCGCACGGAACGCTGTTACCTTCCCACCGAAGTGGTCCCTATTTATCTACTTGCAATTTCTTGCTTTCGAACTGCTAGGTTGGCAGGAGCTGGGATGAAGACGGGAGCTCATTTCCGTCCTGCAGTACTCGGGAATCGAACTGCTGACCTTCCGCTTCCCAGTCAGCGTCTTAGCAACTTGAGCCACTGCAGGGCTTAATCCTGGCTTATTTCCCTACATGCCGTCTCTGAAACAAGCTAACATAAGGAATGGAAAATTGAGAAGAAAACATAAGTTTTTCTATTGTTTAGATCAGGGGTTCCCAACCTATGGCCTGTGGGCTGGATCTGCCCCCGGGTGCCATTTCATGTGCCCACCCCACCCCTCCAAGGGCATTTGAGAAACAAAATGGCCACCCCATTTGAAGCTGTTGGGACAAAATGGCCACACCCACCGTGCAGGCAAGGCAAAAATGGCCATCTGGCCCTCAACGAAGCTGACTGAGAGAGTGTGACCCGGCCCCCTGGTTGAAAAGATTGGGAAACCCTGGTTTAGCTTTTTTCTTCTTTTAAAAAATAATAATAATTGATTTTACAATAAACAGCAAAATAATAATCAAGTGAAAAACATCTAACATATGATACTAAAACAAAAAAGAGAAAAAATTATATAAATGACAAAATACAAAAAATACAAAAGACAATAATAATACTGATAATAACGATAATAGTAATAATAACATATGTTCATTATTTTCTCACTTATTCTTCTAATTTAAACTTCAAAAAATGTTATATATATCAATATATTTGTATGTGTGTTTCAATTCATAGTTATTATATTTGTAACAAACTTTCTATCTATATATAAAACAGAGGTGTCGTGTTGTATGTGATGCATGCAAAACCGCACCCCTGTACCGACCGCACTGAAACTTCGCACGCACCTACCTTGAGCATGAACAGCTTTATATTTAATGTGATAAGTCCTGACACCCCTGAAACTGATGACAAACTCTTCTCATCCGGGGGGTTCATTGACCACCCTGTGAGCTGGTGTAGTAGAACGGCAGGGTGTGTGTGTGTGTGTGATGTAACCTTCTCCTTGTGTCTTAGGTGTGCTTTTGGGTTCTCAAGTGCCGAAGTAGCAAGAACTCTTTGATCCAAATGACCGTTCTCAGCTTGCTGCCACGCCTGGCTGCCTTCCGCCCGTCAGCTTTTACAGGTAAGCAGTTCTTCAGTGAGGCATCCCATAGGTTGGATTTAGGATGGCCAGAGTAGGGTCAAATCCAGCTGCGACTCCTAGGAGACCCATAGCAACATAGACTAGAGCGGTGATGGCAAGCCTTTTAGAGACCGAGCGTCCAAACGGCAACCCCAAACCTGCTTATTTATCGCAAAATGCCAACACAGCAATAGAAGGGGAGGAAGTGCTCCCATTGGGCTGCTGGGCAGAGGGGTGGAATGAACTCTGTGCTGGGGGGGAGGAAGAAGCGCTCCTATTGGGCTGCTGGGTAGAGGGGCAGGGCAAACTCTGTGCTGGGTTTGGGAGGAAGAGCTGCCATTGGGCTGCCGGTCAGAAGGGAGTGATGAAGTCTGTGCTAGGGGGAAGGAGGAAGCGCTCCTATTGGGCTGCTGGGCAGAGGGGCGGAACAAACAACATGCTGGGGGTAAGGAGGAAGCGCTCCTATTGGGCTGCTGGGCAGAGGGACAGGGCGAAATCTGTGCTGGGGGAGGGAGGAAGCGCTCCCATTGGGCTACTGGGCAGAGGGGCGGGACGAACTCTGTGCTGGGGTGACCCAATCATGAGCCAGACTCAAGGTTGATTTCGTCTCCCGTCCTTCCAAGGCCGGTAAAACGCGTGGCCAGCATGTTGGGGGCAAAAGACTAATGAACCTGTGAACCACCCTAAGCAGGGATTCTCAACCTTTTGAAGTCAGGACAGGTCACGTTTCCTCGGGTAGTTGGCGGGCCAGACTTGTGGTCTAGGCCGCCGCTGGAATGGGCTGTGGACCCATTTACAATGCATTTTACGACTGCCGTAAATGAGTCCCCAGCCGGTTTTGGCAGCAGTGGCAGCTGGAGTGAAGGTGTGGGGCTGGTTGATTTGGCGCCACAGACCGGATTTGGCCCACGGGGCCGTAGGTTGAGAACCTCTGGCCCAGAGAGTGCACTCAACGCTGCGGGGGCCGTATAGACGTGGGGTTGCTTTGCATTGTGTTGAGAAGCAAGTCTTGCAGGGGGGGGGGGGATACACATTTTGAACCGGTCTCGCCGGTGATCTCCGATCAAAGCAGGCCTGAAGGAATAACTCTCCTTATTCTTCGCCTTCTCCTCCCCTTCTGGAACCAGCGGACGGATACCTCCCAGACACGATGAACCACGTCCTGAGCTGTGTTAAGAAGGAGAAGGAGCGGACGGCGGCTTTCCAAGCCCTGGGCTTGCTCTCGGTGGCCGTGCGGTCGGAGTTCCAAGTCTACTTGCCCAAAGTGCTGGAGATCATCAAGGGGGCTCTTCCGCAGAAAGATTTCACCCACAAGTAAGTGAGTCCACTGAAAATGTCCCAGTCTGACTGGACTGAATGAACATTTGCACGATATTCTAATTTTCCGAGTTTCACCTGTATATCCTGTGAGCCGGATCCGGCCCCTGATGCCAAATCATCCAGCCCACGAAGCCCTCGTCGCTTCTGGAAGCAGAAGTAAAACATACGGGCATGTTTTACTTCTGCTTCCAGGAGCAACAAGGGCTTCGTGGGCTAGGTGAATTGGCATCAGAGGCCGGATCTCAAGAGACGGATCAGGCCCATGGGCCATCGTTTGGGCACCCCTGTTGTATACAGTCAGAGCCGCTTTCTGTCGATGAAAACTGACCGTAATGGTAAAAGAGGATTTGATGTAGCGGGATCTTCCCTGCGCAGGCTGAACTGTAGTTCTGCTTCACTCCAGCAGGAGGCAGAAGTCGGTGCAGGTGGACGCCACCGTCTTCACATGCATCAGCATGCTAGCGCGCGCTATGGGGCCCTCGATCCAGCAAGATATCAAGGAGCTGCTTGAACCCATGTTGGCGGTAGGACTGAGGTAAGACTCGCGGCTCCCTCCGCCGGGCACGGTATGACGCTTTAGGGTCTCTACAATTCCCTTGTCCCGCCAGGAGCTTGGGATGGTGGCTTCGTGGTTAAGAGGTTGAGCTTGGAGGCTGGAAGGTCGGGTCTCGATACCCGAGGTCTGCACTTGGCAACATGAAAGGCGCCTCCTTCGGGGCGTCCCCTGAGTGGAGATTCTCCAGCAAAAATCCTTTCAGCCCAGAATAATTTCTGACATGGGATTATTATTATTATAACCCAGTTTGAGAAAGATTGGCCAGCAAAATAAGGTCACCGCTGCCCGAGGTACGCCCTCTTGCGTTGTGGAAATGTGAAAATGTCCCCCCCACACACACACCAATATTCAAGGAGGCTCTTTCTGTGTCGTCTTCTGACAAAGAAAAGTCCCCGGAATTGAATCACCGATGGGGGGGGGGAGCCATTTTTCCCCCCACAGCTTCAAAAGGGCAGCCATTTTGTCGGATACGGCAGGCTGTCGAGCAAAGATGACCTTTGACCTTAGTGACTGGTCCACCTAAACCCACCTCCACTGGCCTCTCTCTCCTTCCCAGCCCCGCTCTGACCGCTGTGCTGTACGACCTGAGCCGCCAGATCCCTCAGCTGAAGAAGGAGATCCAAGACGGCCTTCTCAAGATGCTCTCCATGGTGCTCATGCACCGGCCCTTGCGCCACCCCGGCATGCCGAAAGGCTTGGCTCACCAGCTCTCCTCACCCAGCCTGACCAACATCCCCGAGGCCAACGATGTGGGCAGCATCACCCTAGCTCTCCGCACCCTGGGCAGCTTTGAGTTTGAAGGCAAGCCATGGTGGGCGAGGAGGGACGCTAGAGGGCCTTGAGGACAGGAGAGGCTTACGGGGGAGAGAGAATGCTGTAGGTTAGGAGGAGTGGAACATTTGGGAATGGCGAGGTGGATCCTCCTCGTTTGAAACCCTTGACAGGCCAAGTTCCTTTTGATCAGCAGGCAGGCATCGTAGAAAACTTGAGCATGTGCAGAGAAGGTCAGCAAGGAGGACAAGAGGACTGGAACCCCAGCCCTAAGGCTGTGGTGGCGAACCTATGGCACGTGTGCCAGCAGGGGCACTGAGAGCCCTCTCTGTGGGCACATGCACTGTTGCCCCAGCACAGAGATTGCCTCGCCCCTCTGCCTAGTAGCCCAATGGAAGTGCTTCCTCCCTCCCTCCAGCACATTGTTCACCCAGCCCCTCTGCCCAGCAGCCCAATGGGAGCGCTTCCTCCCTCCCCCCAGCACAAAGATCATTCTGCCCAGCAGCCCAATGGGAGCGCTTCCTCCCCCAGCACACAGATCGCCCCGCCCCTCTGCCCACCTGCCCAATGGGAGCTCGCCCCCCAGCACAGAGTTCACCCCACCCCTCTGCGGCACGGATGGCAGCCTGCTGAGTTTGGGCACTTGGTCTCCACCCCTCGGCTGCCACTAGTCACAGACTTCCCCGTCGAAGAGTCCTGTGTGTCTCGCAGCTGGTAAAGCGCCCCGTTCCACCCCTCCTCTAACTTTCCTACCCTTTAGGCCATTCACTGACGCAGTTCGTCCGACACTGCGCCGACCACTTCCTCAACAGCGAACACAAGGAGGTCCGGATGGAGGCGGCCCGCACCTGCTCGCGGCTGCTCACCCCGTCCATCCACCTGATCAGCGGGCACGCTCACGTGGTCAGCCAGACAGCCGTACAGGTGGTGGCCGACGTCCTCAGCAAACTGTTGGTGGTGGGCATCACAGACCCAGGTAAGTTCTGAGGACCCAAAGATAGGGCATCTCTCCCCCCCCCTTCACTCAAGGGACTGCAGTGGCTTAGCGGTTGAGACCCTGAACTTGACACCTGGACGGTTGGCAGTTCAAGACCCGAGTGCTGCACGACAGAGTGAGCGCCCAGCTCCTGCCAACTTAGCAGTTTTGAAAAGCAAGAAATTGCAAGTACCTAAGTAGAGTCCACTTTGGTGGGGAATGGTAACAGCATTTTCTGCGCTCCTGCATCATTAAGTCATTCTCCCACATGACCACAGAATCATCCGCAGATGCAGGCAGCGCTGGTTCTTTGGCTGTAAACAGATGAGCACTGAACCCTACAGTCAGATACGACTGGCTTTCGAGCAAGGGTGACCTTTATTTATTTATTTATTTCGATTTGTATAGCCGCCCAATCCGGCCGGCGTACATAAAATCCCCAACAATAAGCAACAAAAATACCCTCAAAAAAATTGCTAGAAACGCAGAAAAGAACATCTAGTTAAAAGTTTATTTATTTTTCAAATTTCTATCGCCGCCCAACTCGACACCGACTGGGCGGCTTACAACAATTAAAACAACATTGCCAATATAGCTAAACACCCTTTAAAAAAACCGTTAAAAATACCCATGAAGTTACCCACCCACCCCTAAACATCTGGATGACTTTGCCTAAACATCTGGACGACTTTCCATTCTTTATCCTTCTAGCAAGCAATACTATTTATAATTTGCAGTTTAAGGTCATCGTTGCTGCCTACAGAGATTTGGATAGATCCCCCGTCCCAAACTGTCCTTCTATTCCCTAGACCCTGACATCCGGTACTGCGTGCTGGCTTCCTTGGACGAGAGATTCGATGCCCACCTGGCCCAGGCGGAGAACTTGCAGGCGCTCTTTGTGGCGCTCAACGACCAGGTCTTCGAGATCCGCGAACTGGCCATCTGCACCGTGGGCCGGCTGAGCAGCATGAACCCGGCTTTTGTCATGCCCTTCCTGCGCAAGATGTTGATCCAGGTAACAGAGCCAGAAGGGGTCGAAATGGTCCTAGCCCTCTTAGCGGGGAAAATAATAATAATAACCTTCATTCAAATTCTTCAGCCCTGGTGGTGCAGGGGTTAAACTCCTGTGCGGCAGCCAAAACGTTGTGCGTCCGGTTTTGGCCAGGCTCAGGGTTGACTTGGCCCCTTCTTTCCTTCAGAGGTTGGTTAAAATGAGTTGCCTGGCATGTTGGGGGGGGGGGTGCACTAAAGTGCTAATGAGGCAGTAAATAAGTGTTAATTGCTATCGCTGAACTTGATGACCAGAAGGTTGGCAGGTCAGCAGTTCAAGACCCGAGTGCTGTACGGCCGAGTCTTGAACTGTGGTGGCTCAAGTAGTTAAGACACTGAACTCGACAACTGGGAAGTCAGAGTTCGATTCCCGAGTACTGCCTGACAGAGTGAGCAACCCATCTCTGTCTCACCTCCTGCCAACCTAGCGGTTCGAAAGCAATAAATTAGAAGTAGATAAATAGGTACTACTTCGGTTAGGAAAGGTAAACAGCGGTCCATGCACTCCAGTGTTGAGGCATGCCTACCACATGTCCACGGGTATGCCCACCTTGACCTTTTATAGCTCATGACATTTGGTGTTACAAAGCGGTATACAAAAGTTCTTTTCCTGGAAATAAACGCAATAGTCTCCTCCTTCCGTGTCCCGGTCAAAATGAAGCCACTTCTTTGGCTTTCTCGTTGGCCAAACTCAAGTCCTCATCCATGCATAATAATCGGTGTAACACAACACAGTACTGTATCGAGTGTGCTGATTCCAAATCTGAACCCAGAATTTGCCTATCACTTACGGAGTTTAAGTTATAGGCGTGCTATAGGCGTTCAAATGGTATTTGGTAATTATTTTTACATGGGAACATCATAACTGTTTTTTTCTCCTCGTCTGCTTTCCCTTTTCAGATCCTGACAGAGCTTGAGCACTCCGGGGTGGGCCGGATCAAAGAGCAGAGCGCCCGGATGTTGGGGCATCTGGTCTCTAACGCCCCACGACTGATCCGGCCCTATATGGAGCCCATTTTGAAGGTAGGGCTTTCCAGGACGGTTCGGACTCAATTAATTAGTCTGGCCAAGTGATCCTGCTCTGGTTACTTACTTACTTACTTACTTACTTACTTACTTACTTACTTACTTACTTACTTACTTACTTACTTACTTACTTACTTACTTACTTACTTACTTACTTACTTACTTACTTACTTACTTACTTACTTACTTACTTACTTACTTACTTACTTACTTACTTACTTACTTACTTACTTACTTACTTACTTACTTACTTACTTGTATTGTTGCCTCCCTCGCCGAAGCGACTCCTTTTATAACAGTACAGTGGTACCTCGGATAAAGTCCGATCCGGATAAAGTTGCGGTTTTCATGCACACGTGATGCATCACATAAAGTCCAAAACCGCTTAAAAAATGGATGTTATCCGAGGTATTTGGTATAGGAACCTCGGATAAAATCCATTTTTTAAAATGTTATCCTATGTGGAATAGAGGTGTGTTTGCTTTGCTTTATGTCTTGTTTTGCAGGCGTTGATTGTGAAACTGAAAGACCCGGACCCGGACCCCAATCCAGGGGTGATCAATAACGTCCTGGCTACCATAGGAGAGCTGGCCCAGGTAATCCAACCCTTTTAAATATTTATTTATTTTTCGACTTATATGCTGCCCCACTCGTAAAGTGCAACTCTGGGCGGCTCACAGACACAACAGTACACATCAGCACAACAAAATACACAATAAAACACAGCCCAAGTCTAAAATATCAATATCAATAAAAACAATAAATAAATTACAAAGTCCTTGCCGCTCAGTGTCGCCAATGGAGCCCGGGGCTCAACATCTATGACGGAGCCCGGGGCTCAACGTCCTCTGCAGCTTTGGCGGTCCTTCAGGGCCCCCCGACTCCGGCCAGTGGCAAGGGCTCAGAGGGGGGCGTCCGGCGACCTCGGCCACCCAGGCCCTGGCGGCTCAGAGGTGGGCACACTGGTAGCCCCAGTGTCCCTTTAACCCTCGGGCCAGGCAGGGCAAGCAGGGAGCCGACAGCGGCCACAGTTGTCTCCATCTCGGGCCAATGGTGTGCCACGGGAGAGACATGGCAAGGTCCTCTAGCCCGCAGCTCGGTGTCTCTTCAACCCTCCCGGCCAGGCTGGGCCAGGAGGGCCGCGACGGCCGCGGCTGTCTCCAATCCCGGGCCGAATATATGTTCAAGGGATTTTTGTTCATTGCATGTCACTGTGGATTTTGCCATAGCCATGCTTTCTAACCTTTCCTGTTACCTTTTCCTTATCTCCCTGCTTCATCCAGGTGAGCGGGCTTGAGATGCGAAAGTGGGTGGACGAGCTTTTCATCATAATTATGGACATGCTGCAGGACTCTTCCTTACTCGCTAAGAGACAGGTGAGCCTGGTTTGCCATCTGAGAAGAAACAGGTGTTTATTGTTTTTATTCTTATTATTTTGGGAGCTGAAACCGGTGCTCTCCTGACCTCCCTGATGTCAAAAACTGCCACTCCTGGAGTTTCCAGAAGTGGAAATATATTCAGGGGTTTTAAAATAAACCCAAAAGGGACTGTGATGGCTTAGTGGTTAAAATGCTGAACTTGAGCGACTAGAAAGTCTGCATTTTGGGACCCAAGTGCTGCACGACAGAGTGAGCGCCCGTCGTCTGTCCTAGCTCCTGCCAACCTAGCAGTTCGAAAGCCAGACATTGAAAGTAGATCAAGAGGGACCACTTGGGTGGGAAAAGTAAGCCGCGTTCTGTGCACTCTGGGTGTCTAGTCATACCTGCCACATGTCCACGGAAACGTCTGCATACAACTTTGGTTTTTGGACTCCATTTCCTAGAAGCCTAAGTCAGTTCCTCAAAGCACTGATCAGCCAATATACTGACTTAGGCTTCTGGGAATTGAAGTCCCCCTGTGGGGCGTGGAGCCCACTTTGGGAACCACTGGCATACACAGACGTTGGACTTGACAACTGGAAGGTCAGCAGGTCACCAATTTGAGACCTAAGTGCTGCACAACAGAGTGGAGCGCCCATCTCTGTCCCAGCTCCTGCTAACCTAGCACTTCCAAAGCCAGAAGTTTGCAAGCAGATAAATAGTTGCCTCTTCGACAGGAAAGGTAAACGCCATTCCACACATTTCCAGCATGACAGAGCGAGCTCCCGTTGTGTGTGTGTGTGTGTGTGTGTGTGTGTGTGTGTGTGTGTGTGTGTGTGTGTGTGTGTGTGTGTGTGTGTGTGTGTGTGTGTGTGCTCAGCGCGGTGTAAAATCCTAACTTGTTTCGTTTTGTGGCGAATCCGTTCCAGGTGGCTCTCTGGACATTGGGTCAACTGGTGGCCAGCACTGGATACGTGGTAGAGCCTTACCGGAAGTACCCGACCCTGCTGGAGGTGCTGCTCAACTTTCTGAAGACAGAACAGAATCAAGGCACCCGGAGAGAGGTATGGAATGGGATCCCCCCCCCCCTTGTCTTGTGTCGGTTGTGTAACGGAGATGTGGGCATGGGAGGCAGGGGAAAACCGATCCCCAGGAAGATGTGTTCAGACCAGGAAAAGAAGTGAATTGAAACAGGGAGGGCTTGCACCTGATGATAAAGCAACTTGTGCCATGTGTGCAACATGATAGACATTGCCATGCCTGATATCCGGCAGCCTCTCACTCCCAATACATTCTCAACTTTGCTCAGACTCTGTTGACGGATTCCTAGAAAGCACATCTCACCCAAGAGAGCTTTAGGAACACTCCTTCGAGCAAGATCTGAACATCTTTAAAAAAAAACAGGGGTTCCCAACCTAAGGCCTGCAGGCCGGATCTGGCCCCATGGCGCCATTTCATATGCCCCCCCTCCATGGGCATTCAAGAAACAAAGTGGCCTGTTGGTTAGTTGAAACAGCCTGTCTCTTTATTTCCTATTTGTGTTTTGATCTCTCCCTGCCAGGCCATTCGTGTCCTCGGACTTCTGGGCGCCCTCGATCCGTACAAGCACAAGGTCAACATCGGCATGATAGACCAGTCGCGGGACGCTTCGGCCGTCAGCCTCTCCGAGTCCAAATCGAGTCAAGATTCTTGTAAGTGGGCTTTAAGAAAGGTGTAACCTTCGTGGTCGGACGGCTTCCAAACGGTTAAGTCCACTTGGAAGAGCGAACTGTTGGGTCCGGAAATTTTGCATCCTTTAAATTTCGTTGTAAACTCATTTTGGGACTGTAGGGCCTTAGGGGTTAAGATGTTGAACTTGACGACTGGAAGGTCGGCAGGCCAGCCACTCGAGACCCAAGCGCTGCATGGCTCCTGCCAACTTAGCAGTTCGAAAACAAAACAAAAAAAATTGCAAGTAGATAAATAGGTACCACTTTGGCAGGGAAGGTAAACGGTATTAAGTAATAATGCCTGACACATGCTCCTGGAAATGCCTGCAAACACAGACAGCATGGCCCTTTGGCTATAAACAGAGATGTGTTAAGCGAGCCGCTCGGTAAGCGAGAGTCCGCTGTATATGTGAAAAAACACCAATAAATCCCATTTTTTTATCTATATAAAAAGAGCACGTTGAGCTCTTCCAAATTGGATAGAAACACAGGATTAGGGTGTAAGCGAAAGGAAGAGAAAGCCAGTTTAATACCAGAGGAGATTATAAATCTCTCTATCCAGATGTGGCCGTATAACCGATTAAGCTACCCACTGATTAAGCTATCCCGTGAGCCAATTAAAGGCAATTAAAATCGCTTTTTGAGCAGCACTTGCCAAGCAAAGGATTAGAAGGAGACCCTTGATCCAAAGATTGTCTTCTAAGAATGATGTAAGGTCAAGGTCTCCGCTGTCTGCATCTGTTTCCGTGGTCACGTGGCAGGCAGGACTAGTTGCACGGAACGCTGTTACCTCTCCCGCCAAAGCGGTCCCTATTGATCGACTTGCAATTTCCTTGCTTTCGAACTGCTAGGTTGGCAGGAGCTGCGGTAGACGATGGGAGCTCACTCCGTCGTGCCGCACTCGGGTGACAAACTGCCGACCTTCCAGCGTTTCAGCCACTAAGCCACCTTCAGGGAGGTAGACAGACGCCCTGTCCCAAAAGCACAAAGCCAAATAACCCAATTTCTCTCTCTCTGCTTTCCAGCCGATTATAGTACCAGCGAAATGCTGGTGAACATGGGCAACCTCCCGCTGGACGAATTCTACCCGGCCGTCTCCATGGTGGCCCTCATGCGGATCTTCCGGGACCAGTCGCTGTCCCATCACCACACCATGGTGGTCCAAGCCATTACCTTTATTTTCAAGTCTCTCGGCCTCAAGTGCGTCCAGTTCCTGCCTCAGGTCATGCCCACCTTCCTCAACGTCATCCGGGTTTGCGACGGCGCGATCCGCGAGGTGAGTGCTTCCGTCTGTGTCCCCCCCCCATTGTCCGCCCTGGAACTGTGGGGGTTGCGTTGTTGCTGAACTAGTGCTGCAAAAACCAATTCATTAGCTCAGGGGTTCCCAACCTTTTCGAGCCGGGGAGCCGGGTCACACACTCTCAGTCAGCTTCGAGAGCCGGACGGTCATATTGCCCTGCCTGCGCGGTGGGGGTGGTCATTTTGTCCTGACAACTTCAAAGGGGGTGGCCATTTTGTTTCTTGGAGGGGTGGAGGGCCACGTGAAATGGCCAGATCTGGCCCACAGGCCTTAGGAAGTTGGGAACCCCTGCATTAGCTCCATTTTCTGTTGTTTGTGTGAGTGTGCTGCTAAAGCTTCGTGGCTTCCTTCCCGACGTCAAGAGGAACCCACCCTGCTAAAACAGAAACCAGCTTCTGTTTTTGCGTAGCTTTTGCTGATCCACGAAACTACCGCCTGTTGTTATCCTGGCATCTCTACAACAGGAGTCTGATGCCGGTTTGCCCGCCCCCCCAAAAGGGAAAAGTATTCATAGACCACAACTAGCCAGGGTTCCAGTTCTGTGTTGTGCGATGAAGACGGCAGTCCAGGGCATAGAATAAAAGGATCGATCAGTCAGCCTATATTCGGATTCAAATACGACAGAAGAAGAAGAAGATGTGTAGAATGGTAAAACTGAGAACAGGAGTTCTCAAACGTTTAAAGCCGGGGGGCAGGTCATGCTCCTTGTGCTGACCCACCCAAGTGGGCACGGGCGCCGCATGATGACGCTACGCACAGAGTCTATCCGAGGAGAATGCTGATATCAAAGTCCAAAAGGCAAGCCGAGGTGTGTTTACCGGTAGTCCAAGCAAGTGTCTGATCCAAAGGGTGTCCAGGGGTGTCGTCAGGGTTGGCAGAGAAGTCAAGGTCACAGCAGGCAGTCTGGAGTCGAGCAGGATGTCGGTCTTCACAAGTTGTACCGACACCGGCAGGCTGCAAGAAGCTTGCTTATAAGCCTTCCAGCTAATCAGTATATGCTGGGAGCCTTCTTTGGCACCTTGCTCTAGCCTGCCTGCGTCTCAGGTGTAGCTCCTTTCTGGACCTCTCCCTGACTGAGGGCTGATCGCTGTCAGTGCCAGACCTCTGATCTGACTGATCAGCTGCGGGGGGGAACAGACTTGGGCCAGGCGCAGGCTGAGATCCCTGGCTCAGGACATCCTCAGGCTCTGGTGCAGGCAGAACCGGACTGGGCATAGGGAGTGCCCTCTGATCCAGACCATCCTCAGAGTCCGACGAGGACTGGATCACAACACTCCCTCAGACAGCTTCAAGAGCCAGACGGCCATTTTGCCCTTCCTCCACCATACGGCATGTCCAGGTATGGTGGAGGTGATGGCACTGTGGGCCACATCTGGCCCACAGGCCGCAGGTTGAGAATCCCTGACTTAGAACATCAGCTTCAAATTGCAGTTGCCAGTTTTCCGCCGGGCCCATTTTATATTGTGAGCTCAGAGTCTTGTCGTTCCGGGGTGTCTCGCCCTGGCACGGCCTTCCTTCCTTGAAACCTATGCATGCCTTGCCTACTATCTTTACGCATTTTCAGGGAAAAGAAGATGGAGACAGTGTCCTGGGTAGAAGAGCAGAGGTGGGTACATGCGGCACCCTCAAGTGAGACACATTTGTGCGGTGGCTGATCGGGCATCTCAAACCCCTTCCCAGAATAAGGAGGGCAAAAGAGATCTAGAATTCAGGTGGCATCGCAATGCATCACACAAAAAATAAACATTGCCTGCTACTTGGTCTAATCCATGTGTCCTATACTAAATCAAGTGCGCTGAATCCAAATCTGAAGTCCGATTCTGCCTAGGAGGTCAGATCTTAAGTTAGCAACTCTCACCCTTTTGGTTAGGTTCATACGTTGATCACGCGGGGTATATTTGCCACAAATGGAGCAAAAATTGTCCAATTTATTAACACAGCTGTGCCTACTCATCTTTAGCTCAAAACAGACTCACTATGGCCTAGCTGTGCTATCCAATAAGATGGTTTTGCACTAGAGACCAGACCTTGGTCCATCTCCCCTTGTATTCCTATTTCTGACATCAGCTTACCGACATGCCCGGCCACTGCTGGAACATGCATGCCACCAGGGGGTGTGATTCAGCTGAAGCGGCAGCAGACATGGTGGTAACTGCAACCGTTACGATGTTCCTATGTAAAAATAATTACCAAATACCATTTGAACGCCTATAGCACGCCTGTAACTTAAACTCTGTAAGTGATAGGCAAATCCTGGGTTCAGATTTGGAATCAGCACACTCGATACAGTACTGTGTTGTGTTACACCGATTATTATGCACGGATGAGGACTTGAGTTTGGCCAACGAGAAAGCCAAGGAAGTGGCTTCATTTTGGCAGTCCAGGGTTTGACCGGGACACGGAAGGAGGAGACTATTGCGTTTATTTCCAGGAAAATAACTTTTGTATACCACTTTATAACACCAAATGTCATGAGCTATAAAAGGTGAAGGTGGGCATATCCGTGGACATGTGGCAGGCATGCCTCAACACTGGAGTGCATGGACCGCTGTTTACCTTTCCTAACCCAAGTAGTACCTATTTATCTACTTCCTCTGTTCTTTCTCTGTTTCTTCACTGTTCAGATTGACTAACGAACCAGGGCTGGGTCGCCACCACTGTATTAATTTTTAATTCAATTTAATTTCCGTACTTATATGCCGTGTGATGTGGGCATTTCGGCTTTCTTGTTTACTTCCAAGCAAAGCTAAGCATGGGGGGGAAGAGAGGAAAGATTTTAGACCCCACTGTGCACATTTAGCTTGGGGGTGGGGAGCGAAGGGGCTCTTAGACCTGGGGTTTCCCAACCTTTTCAAGCCAGGGGCTGGATCACGTCCTCTCAGTCAGCTTCGATGGCTGGACGACCATTCTGCCCTGCCTGCACTACGGGGGCAGCCATTTTGTCCCAAAAGCTTCAAAGGGGTGGGCATTTTGTGTCTCGAATGCCTTTGGAGGGGTGGAGGGGGCACATGAGATGGTGTTGCAGGCCAGATCCGGCCCACGGGCCTTAGGTTGGGAACCCCTGACTTAGATACAGTGGAACCTCATAAAGCAATCGCCTCATATAGCAACGAAATCGTATAACAATTAGGTTTTTTTTTGGGGGGGGGGGATGGCATCCCGCATAACAACTTTCCCTATGGGGGGAAAAAAATCATACAACAGTTTTTAATGGGGGGAAAACCACTTAGCGAAAAAAATAAAACCGTTGTACGATGCATCCCATAGGGAAAATCGCTATACAGTACGATGCATGCATCGCAGGGCAATTTTCCCATACAACAATGAGCCCCGTGGGACGGATTAAAATCGTTGTATGAAGTACCACTGTATTCCCACAAGTGAATTCACAAAATTCTGTGGCTCTCGGTGTCGTGGGTCGGCGCTGGTAGAATCTGGACACTTGGGGGTGCTCGGGGGTCGCTCCACACGGGCTTGTTGGTGCCTGTCTCGTGCATCTGAGGTCTGAAATCTGCACAAAGGCGTCCTCCAGTCTTAAGAGTGGCTACGAAATACCACGAAATATTTAGCCCTTGGTCCACAGCCAGGGCACGGGGCGGGGAGTGTGTCTCTTTCAGCACCAAGGCACAAATCAGAGACATTTGGGGGGGGGACTTCTTGGTTAAGACGCAGAACTTGGTGACTGGAAGGTCAGCAGTTCGAGACCCGAGTGCTGTGCGACGGAGTGAGCTCCTGTCGTCTGTCCCGGTTCCTGCCAACCTAGCAGTTAGGAAGCCCATGGGCCTTAGGTTGGGAACCCCTGTTCTAAAGGACCCCAAAAATGGCCTGATTCAGACCTCAGAAGCTGAGATCTCCACTTACGGCATTGCCAGGATGCTTCGGTGTGGGCTTTTCGATTTGGCTTTTATTGGGAGCCACTCAGTATCAAATATCATTGCGTGTCTCTATAACCACTTCCCCCCCCCCCCAATTTCAGTTCCTGTTCCAGCAACTGGGAATGTTGGTGTCTTTTGTGCGGAGCCACATTCGACCCTACATGGATGAAATTGTCACCCTCATGAGAGTGAGTATGCTGCTCCCTCCGTATCTGAATCTTGGCGATCCTCATGGCGATCAGCCATGAAGACCGTCCTGAGAATAGAATGCCGTGGCCTTTCATCTGCCTTCTGCGTCGCAGCGCATAGCTGTCAAGTATTTGTTTATTTATTTATTTATTTTTCACGCTTATATACCGCCCACTCAGGTACAACCCAACTCAGTGCGGTTTACATAACGGACAGTAAATACATAAAAAGACACATGATAAAACAAAGTTAAAAGTTAAAAAACCCACCCCTAAAAGGTGCGCAAGTACCGAAGGGACCTTGGGGGAAGGCACACTTCTCTATACCAACCACCCAACGGTATCCCGTATTGGCCAGGAAACTCCCGTATTTTACCCTCTTTCCTGCCGTCCTCCCGTATTAGTCAGACTGCAATGCCCTAATGCCGCCACTGGAGGTCAGCGCAGGATAAGCATAACTGTCAAGTATCCTGTTTTGGCCGGGAAATTTCCCTTATTTTCAAATCCAAAACTTGACAGGTATGTCACAGCGTGACACCCATAGTACCACTGATCCAGTTCCGTGAGTCACTTTCGGGTCCAGAGCCCTTTTGGCACACAAAGTCCTCCTCATCAAACCCAGGCCAGGATGGATGAAGCTGCTGCCCTCCATCAAGATGCGACTCAAGTGGGATTTAATCCACTTGGGAACCATCCCCCTTCCCTGTGGGCTTCGCCACCCAAGCGTGAGTCCTCAGGGTGGTCAGGTTAATGAACCGCTGCCTGACACTTGGCGTTGAGTCGCTGGCAGTAGGGTTTATTCTATTACCATAGCAGGATAACCTGGCCAGACAGACAGAGTTAGTATAATCACCTTTGATTCTGTGAATGAGGCTGTGGTGGTGGCTCAGTGGTTAAGAAGCTCACCTTGTTAGCTGGAAGGCTGGCAAGTTGTCAGTTCAAGACCCGGGTACTGCATGACAGATTGAGCACCCGTCTCTGTCCCAGCTCTTGGGGACATGAAAGGAGCCTCATTTGGGCGTCCCTTGAGCGAAGTTTCTTCCGCAAAAATCCTTTCAACCCAGAATAATTTCTGACCCAAAACTATCATTATTATTCTGTGACTAGAAGGAGGCTCCATTGACATTGGGGTGAAGAGAGCCAGGATCTCACCAGGATAAAAAAATAGAGTGGAAATTTAGACTTGTAGTAAATTGATATACCTCACGTGAATTTGCCCAACATTTTAAATCTCCTCTTTTCTCTTCCAGGATTTCTGGGTCATCAACAGCCCCATCCAGAGCACCATCATCCTCCTCATTGAGCAAATCGTGGTGGCCTTGGGTGGGGAGTTTAAGCTCTACCTCCCCCAGCTCATCCCTCACATGCTGCGGGTCTTCATGCACGACAACAGCAGCACCCGTGCCGTCTCCACCAAGGTGAGCTTGATGCTGTCGGGGCTGAGGGTGGTCATTTTATTTTATTTTATTTTATTTTATTTTATTTTATTTTATTTTATTGCTGAAACAATTAAAAAAGGAAAATACAATATATAATACCAATACGAATTCAGTTACTGTATCATGCAAATTACACTTGTGCACCAATCACTCGGTGGCCTTTAACGGACATTAACCTTCCTCATATACTGTTCATGTGAGCAAATCATTCAGTTAACCTGTTTTGTTTCATTATCTTGCAACTTGACCTCATATGTAAAGCTGAATCCAGCAATTTGGCAAAGGTAGGGATGCCATATTTCCCTCCCCCCCAAAACGGGACAGGAGTAAAGGTTGTCCTTGGTTGAATGCCAGTCGTATCCGACTCAAGGGTTCAGTGCTCATCTCAGTTTCAAAAGACGTATTCCGTGGTCATGTGGCAGGCATGACTAGACACCGGAGCGCACGGAACGCTGCTTACCTTCTCTCCAAAGTGGACCCAATTTATCTAATTGCAATTTCTTGCCTTCGAACTGTTAGGTTTGCCTGAGCTGGGACAAAGACGGGAGCTCATTCATCTGTTGCTGCCGCGACTTCAATAAAGGCGGCAATAAAATGGCGCGGGGTTTTTTATTGCAAGAAAAAAGTGCATCCCCCCTTCAAACCCCCTTGGTTTGAAAAGCGGGAATTTAAAATGATTTTTTTTTTTTTTTTGGAACCTGGCCGGGACAGGTTCAACCCGTTAAATTCCCGGTTTTCCGTTACGTATGACATCCCTAATCGAGCTTTTTTTCTCTCTCTTTGCAGCTGTTGAATGCCATCCAGCTGTTTGGAGCCAACTTGGACGACTATTTACATTTATTGCTCCCTCCCATTGTCAAGCTCTTTGACGCCCCGGATGCCCCGCTCTTGGTTCGCAAGTAAGGAAGCATCGGTCATACCAAAGGAAACCTGCTCATTTATAATACTGTAATTTAGTGTCAGAAATTATTCTGGGTTGAAAGGCTTTTTTTCTGGAGAAACTCCGCTCAGGGGACACACACACACCCCGAATGAGGTTCCTTTCATGTCCCCCACGGTCTTTTCCCACCAAAGTGGTCCCTATTGATCTACTTGGAAATTCTGGCTTTCGAAGTGCTAGGTTGGCAGGAGCTGGGACAGGTACGGACACTCAAACCGTCATGCAATACCCGGGTCTCAAACTGCTGACTTGCCGGCCTTCCAGCTAACAAGGCGAGCTTCTTCACCACTGAGCCTCCATCAAGATGGAGCCAAGTGGTATTTAATCCACTTGGGGACCATCACCCTTCCCTGTGGACTTCGCCACCCAAGCCATTAATCCTCAGGATGGTCATGTTAGTTAACCGCTTGGCACTTGGCATTGAGTCACTGGCAGTATGGTCTACTCCAATGATGACCAACCTTAGCACTCCAGGTGTTGTTGAACTTCAATTCCCAGAAGCCCTGGTCAGCTTCAGTAGACTAGGTCTTCTGGGAATTGAAGTCCAAGACCATCTGGAGTGTGCCAAGGTTAGTCACCACTGGACTAGACCAACCTTGGCAGTCCAGATGTTCTTGAACTTCAATTCCCAGAAGCCCTGATCATCAGGTGTATTGACCTGGGCTTCTGGGAATTGAAGACCAAGAACACCTGGACTGCCAAGCTTGGCCATCACTGGACTAGACTAACCTTGGCACTCCAGATGTTCTTGAACTTCAATTCCCAGAAGCCCTGGTCGGCTGGTGTACTGACTTGGGCTTCTGGGAATTGAAGCCCAAGAACACCTGGAGCGTGCCAAGGTTGGCGGCCACTGCCATAGCAGGGTGGTCAGGTTAGTTAACCATTACCTGACACTCGGCATTGAATCGCTCGTAGTACTTTATTACCATAGCGGGATAACCTGGCCAGACACTTCTTTTATTGCTCAAAAGAATCCTCACTAGAAGTATGAATATGTTTGTGTTTCCTAAATAGCAGCTTTAGAGGGAGTTCTAGAATAGTGACATAAAATGTATGATTGATGCCACCCCGATGTTTTTGTTCTTCCAAAACAATTGCTATCCTCAGCAGCATCTAGTTAGGCTGGTGTTGCACACAGCTCTTAAACATCTCTTTTAAAAAGGAGGACTTCATCTTATATTTCGAATCACGCTGTTTGGTGCTCGTATTCCCCTCCAGAGCTGCCTTAGAAACTGTGGATCGCTTGACAGAGTCTCTGGATTTCACCGATTACGCCTCCAGGATCATCCACCCCATCGTGCGAACACTGGATCAAAGCCCGGAACTCCGGACGACAGCTATGGACACGCTCTCATCGCTGGTCTTCCAGTTGGGGAAGAAGGTAAAACTAAATGAGTAAATACATTTTAAAAATAACACTGCAACAACAACGATTTTGCTACTGGGAATAACAGGTGTGATTTACGTGATATGGAGTGTGCTGATTCCACATCTGAACTCACACTGTGCCTATCATGTACAGATTTTAAGTTATAGGCGTGCTATAGCTGTTCAAATAGTATTGGGTAATGTATTTTTGCATGGGAACATTATAACTAATGGATCCAGACGGATTCCAGAGGGAACTGGGGGATGTTCCTCTGGATCGACTACACGATTCACCCGAGGCACTCGTCGACCTGTGGAATAGGACGACAATAGTAGCCTTGGATGAAATCGCGCCACTGCGGCCTCTCCGCGCCCGGGGGATTAGGTCATCTCCGTGGTTCACAGATGAACTGCGCGAACTCAAACGGGCAAAGAGACGCCTAGAGCGCCGCTGGGTGAAGACCCGGGATGACTCCGATTGGACACTAGCTAGAGCCGCTATTAGGGCCTACCTAGTGGCGATGGGGGTGGTGAGGCGGCAATACTTCACCGCCCTTATTGCCTCCGCTGATAATCGCCCAGCCGCCCTGTTCCGGGTAACCAGGTCCCTCCTCGGTAGGGGGAGATCGGTGCCCGGTTGGCAGGGTTCGGCTGAGGACTTTGCTGACCATCTGGTGGAGAAAATCGATCGGATTCGTTCAGGATTGAACCCTGGCGTGGATGGGGAGAGTCGGGGAGGTGCCGGGGCACAGTCTTGCAGTACGATCTGGGATCAGTTTGATCCTGTTGTCCCTGATGAAGTGGACAGGCTCCTTGCAGCTGTTCGTGCCACTACATGTCCTTTGGACCCCTGTCCCACTTGGTTGGTGAAAGCCTCCAAGGAGGTAACAGGTGGCTGGGTTGGGGGGATAATAAATGCCTCTTTACGGGAGGGGGTATTTCCTGCACAGCTAAAACATGCTTTGGTGCGCCCCCTCCTGAAGAAAATGTCCCTCGACCCAGCTGTCCTTAACAACTACAGGCCGGTTTCCAACCTGCCCTTTCTGGGTAAGGTTTTGGAGAAGGCTGTGGCGCGCCAGCTGCAGAGTGTCCTGGAGGAAGCGGATTATCTAGACCCCTTTCAATCAGGATTCAGGACTGGGTATGGAACGGAGACGGCATTGGTCGCACTGATGGATGATCTCTGGCGGGAGCGGGACGGGGGTTGTCCATCCGTCCTTGCTCTTCTTGACCTCTCAGCGGCCTTCGATACCGTCGACCACGGTATCCTTCTGGAACGGCTCAAAGGACTGGGGATCCAGGGCACTGTGTTGTCCTGGTTTTCCTCTTTTCTGGAGGGCCGTACCCAGTCGGTGTGGTTAGAGAGTGAGAGGTCCAGCCCTAGGCCCCTCAAATATGGGGTGCCTCAGGGCTCTGTGCTCTCTCCTCTCTTATTTAACATCTACATGAAGCCACTGGGTGAGATCATTCGTTCCCACGGGGTGCGGTACCATCAGTACGCGGATGATACTCAGTTGTACATCTCGGCCCGTGGGGACCCCAGTGATGCTGTTGAAATCCTATCCGGATGCCTGGAGGCCATTGGGGTCTGGATGGGGGCCAATGGGCTTCGGCTGAATCCCAGCAAGACAGAGTGGCTGTGGATAAGGGGCCCCGTGTTATCCAGGGAGTTACCACCTTTGGTACTGGATGGGGCTGTTTTGCCCCAGACAGACCCAGTGCGCAACTTGGGGGTTCTTCTGGACTCGCGGCTGCTTCTAGAAGAACAAGTAGCGGCTGTGGCCAGGAGGGCTTTTGCCCAACTTCGGGTGATTCGCCAATTGCGCACGCTCCTTGACCGGGGCTCTTTGCTTATGGTCACCCATGCCCTGGTTACTTCCCGACTAGATTACTGTAATGCGCTCTACATGGGGCTGCCCTTGACGACCATTCGGAGGCTGCAGCTGGTCCAGAATGCGGCGGCCCGGGTGGTGATGGGGTGTGGGCGATATGCCCATGCCTCACCGCTACTTCGGGAGCTGCACTGGTTACCAGTTTGTCTCCGGGTGCAATTTAAGGTGCTGGTTTTGACCTTTAAAGCCCTATATGGCAGGGGGCCAGGATACCTTAGAGACCGCATCGTCCCAAGAGTGTCTGCCCGTCCAACCAGAGCGGACAGGAGGGGCTCTCTAATAGTGCCATCAACTAGGGGTGCACTTCTGTCTAGCACCCGAAGGAGGGCCTTCTCCGTGTCCGCACCAACTCTCTGGAACCTCCTGCCAATAGACCTAAGACTCCAAAGTGAATTGCTGCCCTTCAGGAAAGGAGTGAAGACCTGGCTGGCAGGGCAGGTGTGGGGCCCGAACGGGACTATGGTGCCCGCCTGCTGGCTTTTATAAGAACTCTCTCTTCTTTCCTTTTGTATAGTGGGTGGATGGGGTTGGGTGGGATATGGGTTTTTAAATGGGGTGGGATGTGGGTTTTATAATGTTTTTATGTATTTTTAGAATTGTTGTGATGCCGCCCTGAGTCGGGTTCTGCCTGAGTGGGCGGCATATACAAATATGACTATAAATAAAATAAATAAATAACAGCCGCAGCTACCACTATGCCTGCTGCTGCCTCAGCTGAGTCACATCCCTTGGTGGCATGCATGTTCCAGCAACGGCTGGCCAAGTCAGTGAGCTGATGTCAGAAATAGGTATATCAGGCGAGATGGACCAAGGGCTTGTCTCTAGTGCGAAACCATCTTATTGGATAGTACAGCTAGGCCATAGGGAGTCCGTTTTGAGCAAAAGATGAGTAGGCGCAGCTGTGTTAATAAACCGGACAATTTTTGCTCCATTTGTGGCAAATATACCCCACGTGATCAACATAAGAACCTGACCAAGAGGGTGATATTTGCTTACTGGTGATCCTGACATCCTAGGCAGAATCGGACTGCGGATTTGGATTCAGCGCACTTGATTTCGTATAGGACACATGGATTAGACCAAGTGCAGACAATGTCATTTATTTATTTATTATGCAGTGTAATAAGAGAAAAGGCAACATGAGCTGGTTAGTTGGTTACATCTTGGCTTTGGGTGAGGTGTTAAACGCTCCGGCTTTAATCCCAATTCCTCAAGCAGTGATGTATTGATTTCTGCCTGCAGTATCAGATATTCATCCCGATGGTGAACAAGGTCTTGTTGCGTCACCGGATCAACCACCAGCGCTACGACGTCCTGATCTGTCGGATTGTGAAGGTTAGCTTTGAATCGCAACGCAGAAGGGTCCGGGGGGGGGGGTGTGATGTGTTAACTAAGAGGCATGTTTTAACACATGACTCACGGCCCTCACCAGAGACTGCCTGTAAAGCAAAGAAGGCAATGCTCGAAATAGCTGGTTTTGTGCACCTTCGAGTATTATAAACATGCTGGTTCTAATTTCCAAGGTGGTGGGGGTGGTAATACCTTGTTTTAAAGGAAGGCTGCTAAACCTTGGGGGCACAGTAAACTGCTGTCCTGCAACCAAAAGGTTGTGAGTTCAATCCTGGCCAGGTATCAAGGTCGACTCAGCCTCCCATCCTTCCAAGGTCGGAAAAATGAGTACCTAGCATGTTGGAGGGGAAATTTTAATTAAGTTGTGAACTGCCGCAGGGCGAAGTCCTGCAGGGAAGGGTGATGATCGCCAAGTGGATTGAATCACACTTGAATCCATCTTGATGGAGGGCAGCAGCTTCTTCTATCCTGGCCTGGGGCTGATGAGGAGGACTTTGCGTGCCAAAAGGGCTCTGGACCAGAAGGTGACTCACTGTAATGATCTACCCCAGTGAACAGGGTTGCCGCACAGCAAGGAGAATCTAAGAAGAACAAGCCGAGGTTTGGTTACCGGTAGTTCAAGCGAGCGTCTAGTCCAAAGATGTCCGGGGGCATTGTCATGATTGGCAGAGAAATCAGGGTCAGGGCAAGCACTCTCAAGAGGTATTCAAAGTCAAGCAGGGTGTCAGTCTTTGCGCAAAGGAATTGTACCAGCACTTGACTGCTGGAACAAGCTTGCTTAAGAACATCCCAGCTAATGGATATCAGCTGGGAGCCTTCTCTGGCAACGAGCTCTAGCTTTTTTGCGTCTTCCCAAAAGCCTAAGTTAATTCCCCAAAGCACTGATCAGCCAATGGAGTGGCTGAGGCTTCTGGGAATTGAAGTCCACCAGTATTCCATGGAACATAGTTTGGGAAATGCTGGTTTAGAAGATGGCCTTAAGGATAGCGGAAGGCAGGTGGTTCAGACCGGAGACAGTGGTTCGGAAGGGCCTGCCAGCACACTGTCCTTGAAACACCCTTTTTAATACCAGATCCCTCCTTGTCCACTAGGGCTACACCCTTGCTGACGAAGAAGAGGATCCCCTGATCTACCAGCACCGCATGCAGAGGAGTAACCAAGGAGAAGCCCTGGCTAGCGGCCCCGTGGAAACCGGGCCCATGAAGAAGCTCCACGTCAGTACCATCAACTTGCAAAAGGTAGGCCGAAGGGCTGGATGAACGGGAAGGTGCAAGGGGGGCATTTGGAAAGGAGTTTGGCTTTTATTGGTTCGGAGTGGCTTCTCATGCTCGAAAGCTAGTCGTATATCCGACTCTAGCGTTTGGTGCTCACCTCTGTTTATAGCCGTCTCGGAACGGCTGGCATACCGGCTGTCCCTCTCTGTCCCAGGCTCCTCCCCATCTGGAGTGGGAAATTTCCCAAAATGGGTGGTATAAAAATGTGATAAATAAATAAACAAATAAATAAAAATCTCAATTGCTTTTGCTACGGCAGTCCCAGTCTAACAATCGGCTGTACAACCAAAGCTGCCTTTCTAACCACTTTTGTTGTTGTTCAGTCGCACAGTCGATTCCGACCCTTTGCGACCCTATGGACCATCGTTCTCCAGGCACCTCTGTCCTCCACCATCCCCCTCAGTCCTCCCAGTTCTGTGCCCATTGTGTCTACAATACCATCTATCCATCTCATCCTTGGCCTCCCCCTTCTTCTTTTGCCCTCCACCTTTCCCAACATCACGGCCTTCTCAAGTGAATCCTCCCTTCTCATTTGATGCCCAAAGTACTTTAGCCTCATCTTTACTATTTGACCTTCCAATGAGCAGTCAGTGTTGATTTCTTCTAAGATTGACCTATTTGTTCTCCTCGCTGTCCAGGGTACCCTCAAAACTCTCCTCCAGCACCACATTTCAAAGGCATCTATTCTTCTGCGTTCAGCTTTCCTAATTGTCCAGCTCTCACATCCGTACATTACCACTGGGAATACCATTGCTTTGACTATTCTAATTTTTGTTTTCAAGGTGATGTCTCTGCTTTTCACCATGTTCCCCATGTCCCACTATAATAATATATATATTTTTGTCAGAAATTATTCTGGGCTGAAAGGATTTTTGCTGGAGAAGCTCCGCTCACGGGACGCCCGAATGAGGCTCCTTTCATGTCCCCAAAAGCTGGGACAGAGACGGGCACTCAATCCGTCGTGCAGTGTCTGGGTCTCGAACTGCCGACTTGCCCAGCCTTCCAGCTAATGAGATGAGCTTCTTAACAACTGAGCCACCGCGGGTCTTGCCTCTTGCAGGTCGCTTCGCAATAAAACACCCCCGGGCTTCAGGGCCCCTTGGCCGGGAAAAGTTCTAAGCCTTTCAGGAGTGGTGTGCAATGCGTAATTATGTTCCCTCCCGCCTGGGCCCTCTTGGGCATTAATTCAATTCCGTCAAGCCGCTGTGATCAAAGGATGCCCTTCAGAAAGATCTGGAAGGGGAAAAAAACCTCTGAGATTCCCCCGTCCTGCAAAGCTGCCCAAGGTGTCGGAGTCCTTATACGTTTCCAAACCCTGTGCCATGAATGTGACATTTTATTTTATTTTATTTGAGATTTATTTATATACCGCCTGCGGGTGACCTATGGCGATTCACAATTAATAAGGTACACAATAAAATACAAGAATACAGAATATAATAGAATACAACAACAAAATAACATCTCAGCCACTAGTTACATTTTCAATACAACCGTTCGAAATATAGCCCCAAAGATCAAGCAAAAAATGCAATATAAAGTGCATTGCATGCTTTAATTTTGAGCAGGGGCTGAGGTGGCTCAGTGGGTTAAGAAGCTCGGCTTGTTAGCTGGAAGGCCGGCAAGTTGGCAGTTCGAGACCCGGGTACTGCACGGCGGATGGAGCGCCCGTCGTCTGTCCTGGCTCCTGCCAACCGAGCCGGTTTGAAAGCAAGACATTGCAAGTAGATCAATTGGGATCACTTCGGTGGGAGAAAAGATCTTGGTGACACAAAAGGACCCTCGTTCCGGCGTCCCACTGAGCGGAGGTCCTCCAACAAAAATCCTTTCATCCCAGAAAGCAAACTTTGAGTGCTTCTGTGGTCATGTGGCAGGCAGGACTAGACGCTGAAGTGCATGGGACACTTACCGCCAAAGTGGTACCTCTCTTTCTACTTTCCAACTGCTAGGTTGGCAGGCGCTGGTACAGACAGGAGCTGACTCCATTGTGCAGCACTCGGGGTCTTGAACTGCTGACCTGCCGATCTTCTAATCCGGGGGTCCCCGAATTTTTCACGCCGTGGGCCGCTCACATGGTTGAGCGGGCCAGTCACATGGTTCCTCCCACCGTAAACGCACTGTTTACCTTTCCACCAAAGTGGTTCCTATTGATCTTCTTGCAATTTTGAACTGCTAGGTTGGCAGGAGCCGGGACAGAAATGGGCGCTCACTCTGTCATTCAGCACTCAGGTCTCAAACCTCTGACCTGCCGACCTTTTGGTCATCAACTTCAGCATCTTAACCAATAAGCCACCACAGTCCCTTATATGGAGGGATAATTTAGCAGGATAATTTCTCAGTGTTGAAAGCAGGGGTTCCCAACCTAAGGCCTGTTTGCCAGATCTGGCCCCAGCCCCATTTCATGTGGCCCCCACCCCTCCAAGGGCCTTTGAGAAACAAAATGGCTGTCTGCTTTGAAGCTGTTGGGACAAAATGGCACCCCCATCGTGCAGGCAGGGCAAAATGGCAATCCAGCCCTCGAAGCTGACTGAGAAAGTGTGACCCGGCACCCGGCTTGAAAAGGTTGGGAACCCCTGGTTTAAAGATTACAATAATCGAAGGCAAGGAATGTTTTTGTACATCGGGGTGATTTTCACACCGTATTAAAGCACACTTTTGCCACTTTAGGCCTGGGGAGCCGCCCGGAGAGTTTCCAAGGACGACTGGCTGGAGTGGTTGAGGCGCCTGAGCTTGGAGCTGCTGAAAGATTCCTCCTCACCCTCCCTGCGCTCGTGCTGGGCCCTTGCTCAGGCCTACAACCCCATGGCCAGGTAATGGTGTTTCCTGCCTGCCACGTGGCCAAATGCTACGAAGAGGTGGGAACTGAACGGCAAAAATGGACATAGTTTAATAACCAGTAGGGGTGAGGTCTTATAAAAGTGTTTTTGGAATCTGTCTTTCCTTCCGTCCCTCCGTCAGGCGAGCGGCTCCTTCAAGCGTGTTTCTTAGAACCATGAAGTTTTTTAAAAATCCCTTAATGCGCCTTGTGTTATTTATTTATTGATGTATTCATTCATTCAATTTGTATAGCCACCCCAATTGACATGCAACTCAGTTTGTTAAGCGAGAGTCCACTGTAGTTTTCTAGGTTGTTTTTTCAATTTGCTATCACCTCCCATAAATAGCACAAGGCACATTAAGGCATGTTCACTGAGCTCTGCATTATGCGGGTCAAATCGGCAATACTCCGCATAACTGGAAAAATGTTCGTTATACGGGGTATACGTTAAGCAGGGTAAGAGAGCCCCAACTAGACAATAGAAAACCTACGGGGCGATCTGGACTTCTTCTTCTGCCGTATCCGAATCCGAAAATAGTGGTACTCCGCATAACGAAGGCTTCGTATAACGAAAAATCCGTACAACGAAGCGTCTGTTAGGCAATCGCAATACCCCGCATAATGAAATGTTTTTTCCCCGTTATGCGGGATATCGCGATGGCCTAACGAACGCTTCGTTGTACGGATTTTCAGTTATACGAAGCCTTCATTATACGAGGTACCACTGCACAATAAAACCCCCTACTTACGAAAAAAAGTCCGTTCCGTAGACTTTTTGCTAAAATCGAATTTTTATGTAACTCGAAGCAAAACCCATAGGAAAAATTATTATTTTTTACATAACTCAAAGCAAACCCATAGAAAAAATAAAATTTTATGTAACTCTAAGCAGACCCATAGGAAAAATTATTATTTTTACATAACTCAAAGCAAACCCATAGGAAAAATGAAATTTTTATGTAACTCGAAGCAAAACCATAGGAAAAATTATTATTTTTTACATAACTCAAAGCAAACCCATAGAAAAAATGAAATTTTTATGTAACTCGAAGCAAACCCATAGGAAATCGTGTAAATCGGGACATGGTTTTAGCACAAAATCATTATGTAAGTCGAATTTTATGTAACTCGAGGCATTTGTAAGTCGGGGTTTTTTCGGATTCGGATATGGCAGAAAAAGGAGTCCGGATCGCCCCATAGGTTTTCTGTTGTATAGTTGGGGCCCTCTTTCTTCCTGACTCTCTTTCCATAGCTATATTATCTAAGAGGGTTGGATTAAGGAGAATCGGAACCCACCGTTATCCACCTGTTATACAATCAAGCCAGCGCCAGTTTACAAATTAAAGCCATAATTGTTGCGCAGCTAATGCTGTAACTGCAGGTTTTGCGGCCAGCGAGGAACTGACTTTGCAAAAAGAAAAACCACCTCCTTTCCAACCTCTAATCCCGACATGTGGCTTCGCTGATCTGAGGCCGGGCCTCAGACGTCCAACATTCCTAAGATTAAGTCTTCAAATCCACAGCAAGCTGATTTCGCTCTTTCAAGTGACCGGCTTGCCTGCGTTTTAACAAGAAGGCTGTGTGATCGGGGCTGTCTTCAGACTTCTGGCAGATGTGTGAGCACAGCTGTCAAATGCCAACGTGGCCAGGCTTGGTGTCCTGAGAGGGAGGGCAGGAATCGAACCAGGGCCTGTCGGAGCTCCAGGGATCGAGGCGTCAATGACCTGCTACTTCTTCTTCCGTGTCTTGGCCTGATGCGAAACTACCAAAATGAAGGCACCTTTTGAAGGGTTCATTCTGCACTTCCTAGTGTGAGAAAGATTAGCCGGCAACACAAAGCCAAAACAATCACATTTATATACCTTACTCTTAATAGCGCACTGTCTGGGTGGTTCACAAATTAATTTGCATTTTGCCCGCAACATGATGGGTACTCATTCTACCCACCCCGGAAGGATGGAAGGCTGAGTCAACCTTGAGTCCTGGTCAGGATCGAACTCACAACCTTTTGGTTGCAGGACAGCACTTTTAACCACTGCGCCACCAGGGCTCACATAACACAGGGTTGCTATTATCAGGATATTACGCCTGATTGTGCTTCAAAAAAACAACACAATCTATAACAGGGGTTCTCAACCTGCAGTCCGGTGGCTAGATGTGGTGCCATTTCATGTGCACACACACCCCACCGCCTCTGCCACACCAGGAAGTGCCATGTGGTGGAGGAAGGGCAAAATGGCCATCCGGCCCCCAAAGCTGTCTGAGGGTGCGTGACCCGGCCCCCCGGCTTTAAAAGGTTGAGAACTCCTGATCTATAAGGAGGGGCTTTCGAAGGTAACCCAAATCTCTAGAAGACCATTCTATGCCCAGCTAAGCACATTATTTTGGGCTGCAGTTCCCACTGGAGTTGGGAGTTAACCCTTAGCGTAATGCTGAGAATGAAATGGGGTCCCCCTCCATGCTGAAGGGTAAGAATGGGTGTATGTATGCATACATAGATAAATGGGCCCAGAAATTATTCAGATTTCACTCCCACCCACCCCCCAATCCCTCTACTGTCCAGGCCAGGACAAAAGCAGTTTAATTTGTGAGTTTGGGTTTGGACACGTCGTTTGCTCAGCATTAAACTGTTGTTTTTGTTTCTGCTTCTCCCCACCCACCCCCTGGCAGAGACCTCTTCAATGCAGCCTTTGTTTCCTGCTGGTCTGAACTCAACGAAGACCAGCAAGATGAGCTGATCCGCAGCATCGAGCTGGCCCTGACCTCCCAGGACATCGCGGAGGTTACCCAGACGTTGCTGAATCTGGCGGAGTTCATGGAGCACAGCGACAAGGTAAGATGGAGCGGACAGGTTAAACCAGGGGTTCCCGACATCTTCAAGCCGGGTGTGGCAGATAACCTGTCCTACTTCTTCCACCTGTCCTACTTCTTCCACCTGTCCTACTTCTTCCACCTGTCCTACTTCTTCCACTGCAGGGTCCTTTGCCGCTGGGGGATGATAACGGCGTGGTCTTGCTGGGGGACCGTGCTGCCAAATGCCGCGCATACGCCAAGGCCCTGCACTACAAGGAGCTGGAGTTCCAGAAAGGCCCCAACCCTGCCATCCTGGAGTCTCTCATCAGGTAGGAACTGTGGCTTTGAACACAGAGCCTTTTAAGCAGAGGTTCCCAACCTATTCAAGCAGGAGGGGGTGGTCGGGTCACGCTCTCTCAGTCAGCTTCGAGGGCCGGGCAGCCATTTTGCCCTGCCTGCACGATAGGAGTGGCCATTTTGTCCAAACAGCTTCAAAGGGGTTGCCATTTTGTTTCTCAAATGCCCTTGGCATGGTGGGGGGGCCCACATGAATTGGTGCCATGGGCCACATCCAGCCCAACGGGCCTTAGGTTGGGAACCCCTGCTTTTGAGCAAAGTTTGTGCCTTGGCAGTTGTGATCCTTCTTGCATGGCCCTAGACGTAGCCATGAAAATCTTGGAGATAGACCAACAGATCCCTGGTGGCGCCGGGATTAAACTGCTGTTCTGCAGGCCAATGGTTGTGAGTTCGATCCTGGCGGGGATCAAGGTCGATTCCGCCCTCTCTATCCTTCCGAGGTCGGTTATAATGAGTCTCCAACATGTTGGGGGCAAAATGCTAATTAACTTGTGAGCCATCTATAGTTCATTTACACTGCATCACACACACACACAAATTTTTGTCTGCTACTTGGTCTAATCCATGTGTCCTATGCTAAATCAAGTGTGCTGAATCCAAATCTGAAGTCCGATTCTGCCTAGGACATTAGGATCTTAAGTTAGCAAATCTCACCCTCTTGGTCAGGTTCTTGCGTTGATCACGTAGGGTCTATTTGCTGCAAATATAGCAAAAATTGTCCGGTTTATTAACACAGCTGTGCCTACTCATCTTTTGCTCAAAACAGACTCCCTAGCTGTACTATCCAATAAGATGGTTTCGCACTAATGACAAGCCCTTGGTCCATCTTGCCTGATATACCTATTTCGGACATCAGCTCACTGACTAGCCCAGACATGCTCGGCCGCTGCTGGAACATGCATGCCACCAGGGGACGTGATTCAGCTGAGGTGGCAGCAGTCCTAGTGGTATCTGCAACCGTTACAATTTTCCCATGTAAAAATACATGACCCAATACCATTTGAACAGCTATAGCACGCCTTAAAATCTGTACTTGATAGGCAAATTCTGAGTTCAGATTTGGAATCGGCACACTCGACAGCATGTAAATCACATGCGTTATTCCCAGTAGCAAAATGGTTGTCGTGCTGTAGAATTTCAAATTGTGCACTTTGCTTTTACAAAGGAAGAAAGACCAGTCCTAGCACCGTTGCCCATGACTTGGGATGTAGTCATATTGGCCGGGATAGTCTGGGAGTTGTAGTCTAGAAAAGTAACTTTTCCAAGTTCTGACTTGGAATCTTTCCCTCCTGTGCTATTGATTCAGCATGAAAATTGCACTGAAACACATGGGTTTGCGTATGTTTCCCATAGGAATACAAAAGTAGGTTTGTCTCATGCAATGCGTTTGGGTTCTTGACAACATCAGTGAGACACGAGGCATAATTTATCATTATTATTATTTTTGAAAAATTACCGTGCTGTGTAGCTGGAAGAAACATTAATCTGTGGCATTTGACTGTAGTTTATTCTGGAAGGATTGAAAGGCTAAATGCCAATTGCTAGTCAGCCTTATAATATGCCAATAAACATTCCTAAACCTTTCAATTTTTCAAATCTTCGATCCAGCCAAAACTTTTAACAGGGTGTCTAGTTTTTTTGGGTGGTGGCCTGCCCTTTGGTTTGTGGAGATCTATTGCCTCCGTGACTCTCTCGCCCTTCCTGTTTTAACTTTGGGGTTTGGAAAAACCTAGCTATGTTTTCCCAAACAATCACATCCCTTTTCAGTGTAAATCTCTGCGCACGCTAAATTAAGACTTTATAGCTTCTGTCCGCTAGTTGCACAGAGGTAATCTCTTTATAAGCACTCACGATGTTGGAATGAGGTTTGGCAAACAGTATTCCTCGGCGTTTCCACCATTTGTACCAGTTTGCGGCGCAATAATTCCCAGCCAATTGAACAGGCAGAACAGAGCGGCGTTTTGAAGCCGACGAAAGAACAAGAGCAAGCAGCATATTTTAAGTAACAGTATTAATACACTGCATCACACAAAAAAATTGTCTGATACAGTAGACCCTCGATTAACGACAAAGCTTGGTTCCATGAGTAGCATTGTTAATCGCGAATCTTCATTAATCGCGAGCTCCCGCACAGCAACGCTAAAGAAGCGGCTTCCTATGGGAAAACCTTGATTAACGACGTTTTCGCACAACAACGCTAAACAAGCGGCTTCGTATGGGAAGACCTCGATTAAAGATGTTTTCGCACAACGACGCTAATAACGTCGTTGTGCGAATGGTGACTTTGCCGCTAACAACGCGTCGCTAATTGAAAATGTCGACCACTGCGGTGGGAAAGGTAAACATCATTCCGTGCACTCCGGTGTCGAGGCATGCCTGCCACGTGTCCACGGAAACGTCTGCAGATGCGGACAAGCGCTGGCTCTTTGGCTGTACACGGAGGTGAGCACCAAACCCTAGAGTCGGATACGACTGGCCTTCGAGCATAGGCGACCGTTGCTAAATTTTATAATTTTAATAAATTAGGATTTTCGACAAAAAAGATGAAACCCACTTTTTTTAAAAACAGAAAAAAGTTTATTATAGAATCTGGAAAAAAATATGCATTAGAAAAACGCAAATTTTGTACAGGGCATTCTTTTGATTTACAGCGCAGGCAAATATCCCTGGAACGTCATCCACTTACCATTTCCTAGAAACAGGACACTTAGGAAAAACGTTCTACCTTTTTTTGGCGAATCAACATATACAAGAAAACTGGCATCTCCTAGCTACAAGAGAGCAGCTTTGAATTAAGCTAAATCCCTCTTGTAATTGGGAAAAAATGAATAAAAAATAGATATATTAACTATACATCAACTCTGGCAACACAGTTAAGCAGGAAATGGAGCTTTGAGATAAATCTTTATAGTAACCTTTGTAAAAAAGAAAAAACAGATTTCCCAAACGCAGTGTGGTGGGTATTTGTGCATTGCGTGCATAATATTATTCCTGATGTTTCTTTAATTCAGGGGCTCTCAACCTGTTAAAGCCATGGGCTGGGTCGCATCAAGCGGGCCGGACTGGTAGTCCCCCCCCCCAAAAGCTGCCGTAAAATGCGTCCGCAGCTGCCGTAAACGTGTTTAAGGCTGTTTCCGCCGTTTCTGGGCCACATGAAATGGTGCCGTGAGCCTGATCTGGCCCATGGGCCATAAGTTGAGACCTCCTGATTTAACTGGTAGCAAACACTGTGTTGCATATGATGTTTTGGTCTGGCTGTTGCCTTTTTTAATTTTTACAAAAGACATTCAAACCATTCTTGAGGCATAAATACTTAAGCTTTCAGATTTAGAAGACCTTTGAAAAGCCCCCTTTGCGTTTATAAATAGGGAACGGAAAGAGCCTCCTTGAACATTGGTCGTTTTGAACCCCAACCGGGCACCACGCCCTGGTGACGGCAACCTCGTGTTGCCGGCGGATCTTTCTCGTGCTAGGTTGGGCAAAAGGAACTGCAGAATGGACGCGCCGAAAGGTGCCCTCATTTTGGCAGTTTCGTGTCTGGCCTAGCCGCCTAATAAGACGGTAAATAGAACAATGTCTAGTCAGTTTCCAAAAAGAAGGGACAGTTTTGTATGCAATTGACTAGTCATCTTGTCTGGCTTGTTTTTTCTAGGGAGGGGTTCCCAACCTTTTCAAGCCAGGGTCCGGGCCACACTCCCTCGGTCAGCTCCGTTGGCCGGACTGCACAATGGGGGCAACCATTTTGTCTCAACCACCTTAGTTTGTGTTCCCCTGTTCTAGAGTTTCTGCCTTTGTATGAGAATTTTTTTCCCCTTCTTTTTCTTGTACCTATGACATTGTTTCCCACACCCCAATTCAAAACAATATTCTCCCCACCACCACCGCTAGTTTTTAAATCTCCATTTCACTAACATATTCAGCTCTGCACTTGAACTAACCTAAGACGGGCAGCGATCGCAGGCTAGTCGTGGAAAGACGCTCAAAGAAAACCAGTTCTCCTCCCTGTGTTTCCGGCTGATAAAAGCCGCGCACAAAAGTCCACTATGGCTTTCTTGTGAGCGTAACGCAAGGATCCGTCCTCCCTGCAGAGGGCGTCGAGATGAGAATGGAAAAGGAAATGTTTAGGCTGTGTTTCAGAGGAAGTGAGGACTTTCTTAATAACGTGCATGGTGGAATCTCCTTTTGTCCAAAGCCTTGGGTCTCACAGCAAGGGTTGTGTCTTCCTGTTAGCAGTGTATATGCGTGTGTTTGCGTGTCTATGCATCCCTCTCTCCAGTCGTTCCCCCTTGCGAAGAGGTCTCCATCCCTCTTTACTCCACTTTATTGGTGTCGCCTTGGGCTCTGAAGTCCGAGGGCCGGATCTTCATCTCGACCCGCTTCAGGGAGTACGTTTTACCGTGCCAGCCGTACCAGGTGATGCCATCTGTACTCTTGTTATGGTCGCCGTTGCGGTAGTAAACCCCGTTGAGGTTGGAGTCCGTACAGCAGTTGTACCAATAGCCACCTTTCAAGACACAAGTGGGGGGAAACTCTTGAGCGGAAATCTTGTGGTTTCCATTCTTAACGCAATTGTTATTCTAATACAGTAAAAGCCCCTACTTACGAAAAAAAAGTCAGTTCCGTAGGCTTTTGCTTAAATTGAATTTTTTTGTAACTCGAAGCAAACCCATAGGGAAAATGAAATTTTTATGTAAAGCAAAGCAAACCCACAGGGAAATGAATTTTTACATACAGTAGACCCTCGCATAACGGCGTTACTTGGTTCCCCAAGTAGCGTTGTTATGCAGAAAACGTCATTATTCGAATAACGACAAAAAACGTCGTTATTCGAATAATGACGTTTTTGTTGTTATTCGAATAATGATGGTAAAAATATTGCTGTAATTCAAATAACGACTTTTTTGTTGTTATTCGAATGATTATGTGGGGTGCGTCAGTAGCGTTGTTAATCGAAAATGACGCTATTCGAATGCGTCATTAGGTGGGGGTTCACTGTAACTCGAAGCAAACCCATAGGAAAAAAGAACCTTTATGTAACTCGAAGGAAACCCATAGGAAATCGTGTAAATCGGGACATGGTTTTATCACAAAATTATTATGTAAGTCGAATTTTATGTTACTCGAGGCATATGTAAAGCCAGGGTTTTACTGTATTTCGTTTCAACAGACAAGGAGTTTCTACACCGTTAGACATCACTTTGCTGTATTGTTTCTCAGAACGGATTTTAGTTCCGTGGTAAAATCTGTGCTGCGTGAATAGAAATTCAACCCCGAGATGCGGTCTCTTAATGGTTATGCTGCTGAGCTAGATGAGCAGTTCGAGACCCGAGTGCTGTACGGTGGAATGAGCTCCCGTCTTTGTCCCAGCTCCTGCCAACCTAGCAGTTGGAAAGCAAGAAATTGCAAGTAGATAAATAGGTACCAGTTCAGCGGAAAAGGTAACAGCGTTCCATGCACTTCAGCGTCTAGTCCTGCCTGCCACATGACCGCAAGAATGTCTGTAAACAGAGATGAGCACCGAACCCTAGAGTCAGATACAACTGGCTTTTGTGCAAGTGCGCCCTTACGTTTACTAGAAGGAGAAACCCTTCCCACACCCTTACCTTTGCGTAATAGCGCACAGTGATCTACACACTTGTCGTTGTCCTTGTCCTTGGTGCTGAAGGCTGTGTTGTTGTGGTACCTCATGGAGTCATGGGGGACGTTCCCGCTGTACTTGGCCAGGAACAGGCGGTAGCTGTTCAGTTCGTCACCCAGCGCAAAGTGGTTGTATTGCGCATAACGGGTGTTGCCATTCCAGTCCTGTGGGTGAGAAACGCCAAGGAGTAGAAGGCGGTTAAAGTGGCACAGTGGTTAAACTGTTCTCTTGCAACCAAAAGGTTGTGAGTTCAATCTGGACCAGGGCTCAAGGTTGACTCAACCTTCCATCCTTCCAAGGTGGATAAAATGAGTCCCTAACATGTTGGAGACAACATCCTAATTAACTTGTGAGCTACCCAGATAATGCTCTAAACGCTTCTATGGGGCAGTATATTAAGCGTGATTGCTTTGCTTAATCACTTAGACATAACACATATGGTTCACTGACTAACATCCTAGTTGAATTTTTTGGAATATTAGCCGTGTTAGTCTGTGTTTCAGGCATATCAGAGAATAAACAAAACAGAAACACTTTAGCTCTTTAAATACTAACTGTTCTATTTCAATGTGAGCTTTCGTGGATCACGTCTTCTTCATCAGACATGGAAGCGAGGCTTCATGGCATTTATACACATCAGGTACAGAGGGGACAGAGTGATTGGTTAGCATAACCAATAAGCATACAAATCAGTTGGCCTTCATACAATTGGTAATGGCAGATGATCTCTGGTTGCTATTCAGATTAGCTGTAAATCCCCCTAGTTTTCAATTGCAAAGAGTGGGAAGATACTATTTCAATTGCAAAGAGTGGGAAGATACAATTCAATTGTAAATAGTGGGAATATACAATTCAATTTAGAAGAGTAGGAAGATACTATTTCAGTTGCAAAGAGTGGGAAGACACAATTTCAGTTGCAAAGAGTGGGAAAGTGGGAAGATACAATTCAATTGCAAATAGTGGGAAGATACAATTTCAGTTGCAAAGAGTGGGGAGATACAATTTCAGTTGCAAAGAGAGGAAAGATACTATTTCAATTGTTAATAGTGGGAAGACTGGGAAGATACTATTTCAATTGCAAATAGTGGGAAGATACAAAACAAACACCTGGGATTGAACATTTGCTAATGAGTTTAACATCCTAGTTGTAGTGGAAGAGTGGGGTAGAAACTGAATAAATAACTGGCTAGCATTCCCTTCTTACCAACAAAGCCAGGGTAGCATTTAGGATGTTTCACTTACTTCGAGCTCCACACGTAATGTCGTCGGGCGCATGGTGAGACGGTGGATGTGTTCATTTCCCAACCAAAAGTCACCCTGGATGCTTCCGAAGCCTTGCTTGTACTGCTTCCAGTCCCGGCTGAAGGAAATCAAGCCAACTTTGCGCCTCTGGATCACGGTCCATCCTCCGCCGTCGGTCTCCATGTCACAATAGACCTGAAGGAGAGGTAGAAAGTAGCAGACGTATGCTAAGATGAGGAACTAATTCAGGAGTCAGGGACACGTCTTGCTTCTCTCCAACTCTGTACGCAAAGCGATTTGAATGTTTTAAACAAAGTAAAAAAAATTTATGAGTGAGAAAACTTCAGTGAAAACTTATTTCTTGCTCACGGTATCTCAAGGTGGACCATGGGCTTTTTAGTCTTATGGTGCTGAACTGTGAGGTTTACTAAGGGGTCACTTCTTAGGCTTTGCTTCCTCTTTTGCTCCCTTTGAGGCATTGAGAACGGTAAAGCGAGGGACGTGAAAATGATGCTCTTGAATCCTACGTTTCAGACCCAAATGATAGACCCTATTTTTTGGTTCTTCAGCCCCCGAAGTTGAGTATAGAAACATTGGGTCTCTTACCAGCATCTGTAGAGATTTGCTTTTGTGGGTCAGAGGCGTTCTGTGTGACCACGGAGAAAACCCGTCGGGAAAGCTGAGACCTGCTTCCTTTACATACTGTAGGTAGAGGAAGGGGAGGGGGAAAGCGGGAACAAACTATTCTGCCGGTTGGAGAGAGAGAGTGCGTGTGTGTCTGTGTGTCTGTGTGTGTTGCGTACTTCCTTACCTGTAGTTCTGGGGTCCCGAGGAATTCGTCGGGGAGGAGTCTGTAGACGCCGGAGGTCCGGTAATTCCTCTGATAAAGGGATGAGCAGTCATACACAGCGTCTGCATGAGTCGGAAAATGGGGGAAGCAGATAATAATAATAATAATAATAATAATAATAATAATAATAATAATAATAATAATAATAATAATAATAATAATAATAATAATAATAATAATAATAATAATAATAATTTGTGTCAGAAATTATTCTGGGTTGAAAGGATTTTTGCTGGAGGAACTCTGGCTCAGGGGACGCCCCGAATGAGGCTCCTTTCATGTCCCCAAGATCTGTTCACACCCAAGTGGTCCCTATTGATCTACTTGCAATTTCTTGCTTTCGATCTGATAGGTTGGCAGGAGCTGGGACAGAGACAGTCACTTAATCCATCATGCAGTACCCAGGTCTTGAACTGCTGACTTGCCGGCCTTCCAGCTAACAAGATGAGCTTCTTAACCACCTAACCACGGTTGAATGGGAATTTCGACGATTGATAAGGCCAGGGTTTCCCTCTCCAAGTCTAGTTTTTTCTCACACGCACACACAAAATAACTTGTGTTCATTTCTTACCAGGATCTGTGGTTAAGTGGTTAAGACGCTGAACTTGACAAACCGGAAGATCAACAGGTCAGCAGTTCGAAACCTGAGTATAGCCCGATGGAGTGAGCCCCCTTCTCTGTCCCAGTTTCTGCCAACCTCGATTCCCAGTAGACCAAAGTCAATTCCCCAAAGTACTGATCAGCCAACGTATTGACTTAGGCTTCTGGGAATTGAAGCCACCCTGTGGGGCATGGGCCCCACAGTGGTAAACCCCTTGGTCTAAAGTTTCTGTAAGTTTGGTAGCATTTTCATAAGCAACTGAACACTTGTCTCCACACCAAGTCCAGAACATACATAAAAATAACGGCGAGTAAACCAAACAAAGCCAGACCCAAAAAAATATGTTGTGACACCATAAAGACCAACTATTGTATTTAAATGTGAGCTTTCATGGATCAAGTCCACTTCGTAGGATGGGTTTTCTTGTTTTGTTTACTCTCCCATATGCTTGCGCAGACTAACACGGCTGCCGCTTTGAAAATTTCATGCGTAAAGATGTCATTTATTTATTTTAAAAAATTAAATTATGTCACAACACAAGTTATTAGAGCCGTGGTGGCGAACCTTGGCAATCCAGATGTTCTTGGACTTCAATTCCCAGAAGCCCAAGCCCCCATGAATCTACACGAATGAGTTGACTGCACATATGGGTGTTCTTGGACTTCAGTTCCCAGAAGCCCAAGTCTCTGTGAATCCACACAAATGGGTTGACTGTGCATATGGGTGTTCTTGGACTTCAGTTTCCCAGAAGCCCAAGCCTCTGTGATTCATGGGGGCTTTGGGCTTCTGGGAATTGAAGTCCCAAGAACATCTGGAGTGCCAAGGTTTGCCATCACGGCATTAGAGTAAGGCTAAACTCCTGTTCTCCTGAAGAAATCAGTAACACTGTTATTGATTTCTTCTTCTGAAGAAATCAGTAACAGAAATCAATAATCCTTCCTACCAGGTGGAAATCCTCCCCTTGGTACTCTCTTAAAGCTGTCAAGATGGATTAAAATCCACCTCAAGTATAGCCTCTCCCTTCTTCTTCTTCAAGCTAAGCTCCTAACATGGAAAGAAAAGTCAACGCCGTCGGGGAGGGGGGGAGAAGACTCGCACACTCGCCTGAAGCGGCAATTGTGCACTTTGCGACGGGAAGGGAGGCCTTGGTGCAGAAATTAAACGGCACACAACGCAAGGATACGCATGCTGTGGATTTGGCTCATCCGCTCAAGTGCACCACGGGAAACAGGCGCGCCTGGCCAAGCTGGTTCACATCCAGATGTTCACACTCGAGGAACGGTAGCAAACTGGCCTGGGTCGGCGGGGTTCCCTCCTGGGTGCTCTTCGGATTCATGGCGTGACAATTTTAATCTTTTCCGGTGAACTGATTCTGCAGAGGGGAATTGCTATTCCAGAATCCCGAAAGAGTGAAGCAAGTGTGGTGCAGTTGTTAACATCTGGCTTACTCAATGTAGAGGTTTAAAACAAGTGACGACTAGGTGATCTTAAAGGGAGGGAGAGGGAAACTGGTTCTCCTACACTCGGAAAACGACATAGAGCATAGATGTGCAATCATCCTTCTTTATGACTCACATAACTTTATTGGTCGTGCCGTGCATGTGTGCGCAATTGACGGAGAATTTACATGAGGATATAAAGTTCTGAAAGTTAGCATTTTTCACGCTGAAAGTTCCTAAAATGTGACACCCAAACCAGACCCTTAAGAATTAAGGATCCCCCCCCCCCCCCGGCATTTATAAGTGATGGTGTTATCAGGGACAACGTTTGTATTGTCAGATGGATGGACAGACGGACGGACAGACAGACAGATAGATAGATAGGTTAGATAGATAGATAGATAGATAGATAGATAGATAGATAGATAGATAGATAGATAGATAGATAGATAGATAGAGTGGAACCTCGGTTAATGTAATTAATGCGTTCTCCAAGACATTTCTTACAGCAAAAATTACTTTAACTGAATTTCCCATAGGAATGCATTTCATGCAGTTTTCCATAGGAATGCACTGAAAACCAAAATGCATTAGCCGATATGCATTTTCCCATAGGAATGCATTGAAAACCAGTTAATCCGTTTTGGGGGGAAATTCTGTAAACCAAGCCACTATTTTCCTATGGATTTCCTTTTGTTCTGCGATTTTTATGTTAACCGAGCCGGTCCGTTAACCAAGGTTCTACGGTAGGTAGGTAGGTAGGTAGATAGATACCTGTATGTAGGTAGGTAGGTAGGTAGGTAGGTATATACTGTAGATAGATAGATAGATAGATAGATAGATAGATAGATAGATAGATAGATAGATACTGTAGATAGATAGATACTGTAGATAGATAGATACTGTAGATAGATGGATGGATGGATAGAGAGAGAGGGAGAGACTGCAGTGGCTCAAGTGGTTAAGATGCTGAACTTGAAGTCGGCAGGTCAGCAGTTCAAGACCAGAATACTGCACGACGGAGTGAGCTCCCTTCTCTATGCCAGCTCTTGTCAGCCTAGCAGTTCAAAAGCTAGAAATTGCAAGTAAATAAACAGGTACCACTTGGACTTTGGTTTCTGGTTTTTTAGGTTTTGGATCCAACTGTTATGCTAAGGGTTATTAAGGTCAAGAAGCCCAATTCCCATTTTGATTTGCAAGTGAAATTTAAAGGCAAAAGCAAGCAAAACCAACCACAGAACGACACACACACCCCCCAGGCTGGATTGAGTTTGTGCTATAGAAGCACGTTCCTCCTTACCTGCGGACGTTTGCGTGACGGTTTGAGCCGCCTGGAGCTGGACAATGCCCAGCTGGTTGTTCATCTCGGAATATTTCCCTTCCACGTCGTTGAGCCGCAGGTCCATCCGCTTCACGCTGCCCTCCAGCTCGATGACCTGCAGGATGGCGCTGCCCAGTTCGTTCTCCTGCTTCTTGCCCATCTCCTCGATCATGGCCGTCAGGTTGGCCACCTGGACCTTCAGCTTTTTAACATCCTCGCAGCACCCGAGCGCCTTCCCGTTGTTGGCCGCCTTCTTCTTGGGGGGCTTCTGCAGCCACGCCGGGTAGATGGCCAGAGACAGGGTCAGCACGCAGAGCCACGCCAGTTGGGCGCTGACCATGGGCGGCTGCATAGCCACTTGTGGCTGTTTTCCCCACCTTCCCCTTGCTTATTTCTGTGGCTTCTTTGGGTGAAATTATATATATTTTTCTTGTAAGCGGAAGAAAATTTGCTTTTGTGCAGGTATTAAGTTTGCGCCGGGGTCGAAATGGTTCTTCAAGGCACAATTCTTGTTCTCGTCGTTTCTTTTCCTCTTATCGATCTGATCCTCTTAAAGATCCACTATTCATCCGAGCATCAGTGTGCTTGCTAGCAGTGTCGGGTGTGCATATTCTGGTCTCTCTCACACATTCACGGCATCTTAAATATCCATGGCTCTCTGGTCCCTCCAGCCTTTAAGCCACTCCCAACTTATCTGCTTAAACCAGGTGAAACCTGAGAGTTTTGAAAGTCTTGTGTGTGTAGATATATATATATATTTGTATGTATATGTGTTTAGGAAGTGGGCGGGTTATAGGATTTCCTGCTTAGCCTCGTCATATTCTCTAAGGGGGTGGGGGGGGGGGACAGAAGGAATTGAAACGAGATACATATTATGGGATTTTGGCCTCTGCGATGATTTAATTATCTGGAATGTTAGGGAACAGACTATTCGGTAAACCGATAGCCATAGCCTCACACTTATGTAACACAATGGACACCATTTCTAAGGCTTCTTATTTAAGATCACTAGGGGTCAGTTGTATTTGTTATATATATATATATATATTTCCCTGGCTGATTATTATTTTTGTAGACGAAGCCCCTTTTTCTGAATCAGATGCTTTCCACGGCTTTTTGTAAGAGCCGTCGAAGGAAATCTCATCCAAGAAGTAGAAGAACAAAAGCAACGTTTGGGACCTCCAGATGCTTCCAGCCTGCGAGCCTCGCCTATCATGGGGATTGTAGTCCAGAAACATCTGGAGGGCAAATGGTTTTCCCACCTTAGAATTGGAGCATTATCTGAAAAGTGGTGGTGGTGGTATTTTACTGAAAGAAAAGAGATTTGTGTTTGAGTTTAGATTCAACTCCTGCCAACCTAGCAGTTTGAAAGCAAGACATTGCAAGTGGATAAATAGGTACCACTTCGGTTGGGAAGGTATAGCGTTCCGTGCACTCTGGTGTTTAGCTATGCCTGCCACATGTCCACAGAAACATCTGCAGACGCAGACAGCACTGGTTCTTCGGCGATGAACAGATGAGCACTGAACCCTAGAGTCGGATACAGCTGGCTTTTTAGATTCAACAGAGGAAGAAGGGCAGGATATAAATGTGCTAAACAAATCGTCTTACCAGCGATCTGTGAACGCTGAACGTACTAAGGTCTCCATATAGCATCATCTCCCCCTTCACCCCATCGTGGTAAATCAAATAGGTACCACCTCATGCTGCTTGAGGCTGATAAACACCCTTCCCTTCCCGTAATTTCCAAGGAAGATAAGAATGAGAGGATAGAATGGAATAGAGCCAGAAATTGAACGTAATTACAGAAATGTAGCTGTCTCCGATCGAAAGAGGAAGAAGGGAGAGTGATGGAATGCTTAATCATTGTGGCGCTTCGGCCTCTTGTGCCTCCAGCCTTCTCATGCTCTTCCATTATTATTCAAGATGCCGCCAAACAGCCACACACTTTGAAAACAGGTGTTGTTTGCCTGTACACTAATAAAAACATGCCCCGTCAACACTCACTTTATTTTGGACCAAATTGGATTTGAAAACATGGCACGGGACGTTCGCCCAGTCTCATCCTGCCTCCTACCTAACCCATGACCTTTTTTTTCTTCATTCCCTCCGTAATCCCTGTCTGAGTCTCCTCCCAACCACAGTTTCTCTCCCTTTCCCGGGGCAAATTCTTCCTTGGGCCTCTTCTGATGAGAAACATATTTGTCCTATTGAAGGCCAAGGCACAGAGCAAGGAAGTCTTCCTCCTCTCTTCAGCTTATTCCTGTTTTCGTGGCATCTTTTTCTTCTTCTTGCGCACCGTCTCATTTCTGTAAGGACCAAACGGCTGGGATTTTGACAACTTTTGCCACTACCACTGGTTTTTTTTTAGGATATAGCCGGACATTCTCTGTTGGGTGATGCAGGTGGGTCAGGGGTTCCCAACCTAAGGCCCTCAGGCCGGGTCCAGCCCCCGGCCCCGTACCCCTCCAAGGGCATTTGAGAAACAAAATGGCCACCCCCTTTGAAGCTGTTGGGCAGGCATTTGCAATCAATTGCCTGTGAGCCAGACCCAGCCCCCAATACCAATTCATCTGTCCCATGACACCCTCGCCGCTCCTGGAAGCAAAAGTAAAACACTCCCCACACATGTGCAGAACACTGCTAAATATGTTCTGTGTGTGTACAGGGCATGTTTTACTTCCACTTCTGGGTGGGAGGAACCACATGATCAACTGTCCAGGAGGTGTGGTCAGGCCCACAGCCTGAAAAACATTGAGAAACGCTGCTGTTGAGACAAAATGGCCGCCCCATCATGCAGGCAGGGCAAAATGACCGTCAGGCCCTTGAAGCTGACTGAGAGTGCATGACCCGGCCCCTGGCTTGAAAAGGCTGGGAAACCCTGTGCTAGATCATCAGGTGGTGTTTTTTTGTTTGTTTTGTTTTGTTTTGTTCTATTCTCTTAATATTGTAGACTAGCTGTTTACCCAGCCTTGCTCAGTTTTTTAAAACTCTGTTGGCCAACCGCCTCCTCATGCCATGTGACTTTTCACGGAGGGGTGAACAGCCCTCGAGCGCAGAGGTCGCTGAGAGCTGTAGTCCCACTTCTCATTCTTCTCAATGGGGCCACCCACCCAAAGAACTATGACTCCCAGGATGCACTGGGGCAGCTGTTTCGTTGTTTTTTCTCCCATCGGGGGGGGGTGTCCCCTTTGCATCCCAATTTGGGGGGCATAAACCCACAAATGAGTTTTGTGACCCCCACAGTGCTGATCTCGCAAGCCCAAGGTATATATGTGCCAAATTTCAGCGAAATTGGTCCAGGGGTGTGGGTTCCTATAGAGTACACATACAAGACCACACCTCTGTTTTATAGATATAGATTATATTATATAGTGTCTGTCATTTTTGAGTAGACCCTACTGCCAGTGACTCAACGCTGAGTGTCAGGTGGTGGTTAACTAACCTGACCACCCTGAGGACTAGCGTCCTTGGGTGCCGAAGTCCACAGGGAAGGCAGATGGTCCCCAAATGGATTGAATCCCACTTGAGTCCATCTTGATGAAGTGCTGCAGCTTCATCCATCCTGGCCTGGGGCTGATGATGAGGACGTTGCATTCCCAAAGGGCTCAGGACCAGAAAGTGACTCACGAAACTGGATCTGTGGTACTATGGGTGTCATACTGTGATGCAATAAGTAAATAGGCCACTGCATTATATTGTTCCCAGGACAATCTTCATGGCTGATCACCATGAGAATAGCCAATATTCAGAATCAGATACGGCACTTAAAGAAGAAGAATCATTTTTGATCGGAGGTTACCCTAACCTTATCATTAAAACTTGTCCGTGAGTCTAGAATTTGAACTGTTTGTTTTCCTGGGATGCGTGCTTCACCCTTTTGACCTCAAAGCTTGTACCATTAGCTCATGTTCCCAGTACAGTTGGAGATGTTACGTAAAAATGGAATAATCTGGACAGAAATTTTGTTTTTCCCCTTTAGTTTCAGACTTACCGGCAGCTGCTGTTTTTATAGGACACCATCAGGGACACTTGAAAAAAATAATAATAGTAACAGCAGGCCACAGGAGCAAAACTCGGTTTCTTGTGAGTTTCTGAAAGAGCTCGGAGTCTAAAGCAGGGGTTCCCAACCTTTTCAAGCCGGGGTACCAGGTCATGCTCTCTCAGTCAGATTTGAGGGCTGGATGGCCATTCTTGTCCTGCCTGCACGATGGGGGAAGCCATTGTGTCCCAACAGCTTCAAAGGGTTGGTCGTTTTGTTTCTTGAATGCCCTTGGAGGGGTGGGGGGCATATAAAATGGTGCCAGGGTCCAGATCCGTCCCACAGGCCTAAGGTTGGGAACCCCTGCTTTTGAGCCAAGTTTGTTCCTTGGCAGTTGCGATCCTTCTTGCTTGGCCCTAGACATAGCCATGAAATCTTGGAGATAGACCACCAGATCCCTGGTGGCACGGGGGGTTCGATGCTGTTTTGCAGGCCAATGGTTGTGAGTTCAATCCTGGTGGGTATCAAGGTTGATCCCACCTTCTCCAGCCTTCCGAGGTTGGTTAAAATGAGTCTCCAATACGTTGGGGGCAAAATGCTAATTAACTTGCGGTCTAAAGAAATGCATCAAACATTTATTTTTATTTTGGTTGCTTGTGAAGTCCTAATCTTTTCTCTACGTGGAGTGATGGGGAAAGTGCTTGTTTAAGAAAGTGGTTTGTGCACTTTTTTGGGGTGGGGTGGGGGACACAGAATTGGGAGCAGAATCATAATCTGAATGTAAAGGGTAGCCTGGCCTCTTGGCGGTATGTAGTATCCTGATTTTCTTTGTTAAATGGACTATCTAGTGCAGGGATTCTCAACCTGAGGCCTGTGGGCTAGATGCTCCCGTCTATGTTGTAGCTCTTGCCAGCCTAGCCGTTTGAAAGCAAGCCATTGCAAGTAGATAAATCGGTACCGTTTTGGTGGGAAAGGTAATAGCATTCCATGCAGTCCAATGTCTAGTCATGTCCATGGAAACGTCTGCAGACACACACGGCGCTGGCTCTTTGGCCATCAGCAGGAATGAGCACTGAACCCTAGAGTTGGATACAGTTGGCTTTTGATCACGGGTGACCTTTTCTTTTACCTAAATCAGCACAAATGGCAATAATGAGGAAAGGCCCCTAGAGATCGACTCGGGGTTCGATCCCCCGAGTGCTGCGCAACGGATCTTGGGGACATGAAAGTAGCCTCATTTCGGGCAACGCCCGAGCAGAGTTTCTCCAGCAAAAATCCTTTCGATCCAGGATAAATTCTGACGCAAACTTTATTTAGCCGCCACTTTTGGTGCCGGCCGAGATTTCCGCAGGGCAGTTAAAGTTTTCGGGCTGTTAAGAACAGACTCTTATTGTTTCGTCCCTGCAGAAAGTTTGTTCCACCCCTTACTTTAATCAAGCCCAGTTTAGAATCCCGACAACAGCGCTGACGACCGTCTTTTCCTGCTGTTATATTTTAGCCAGGGACGGCGCGCCACGACGCATTCCTCCAAAACCAGCCAGCTAGTGGAGGTCAAAAACACCCGCCTGTTTTTATGCCTAGCAAACCTGTGAATACCAGTCACAACACAGGTCATTTTGTCTGGCCGGAATATAGGCCCCCTGAGACTGATATGTTGAAGCCGGAATATTTTCCCCCTTCCATGCCAGGATAGCTGGCAAACGGCTATCATAATTCCCGAAGAATGTAAATTTTTCTTCCCCAAAAGCTCTGAAATAATAATAAGAATTGGGAATTGAAGTCCAAGAACGCCTGGAGTGCCAAGGTTGGCCACCACTGCCATAGCGGGATAACCTGGCCAGACTATTAGAACAAAACCTAGTTCTCTATTTCTACTGGGAAAATGGCATTTAATTTAATTTAAATTTCAAATTTTTATGCCGCCGACTCAGGGCGGCGTACAACAGTTGAAAACGTATAAAGACAGATTTTAAAATCCCAAATCGCCCACCCTACTACGCCGCAGAGGCATTTGTCAGCCTGTGAAATGCCTTCTAATTACTTCTTGGCGTCAACGTTAATTGGCAGGAACAGCCGAGCCTTGACGTGGGCTCACCTTTAAAGACAAGGTGGGCTTGGGAGATAAACCTCCGCTGTTTGGGAAGGACAACGCTGGTCTATGCATTGTTATAACAAAAAATGATTAATGGCCATCTCATTTCAACTGGCAGACAGAAGCATCGGGACTCTGCATGTCAGACACTTAATTATTTTTCGGCTTTTATCGCTTTTGTCAACACTCTACTGAGTGATTGAACATTTATCTCCTGCGAACAAATTTATTGCTCTTTTGCTCGTCGGCCTCTGCTATCTAGCACGCCTTTTGTCTTTTTCTGCCACTTGTCAGAGTTGAGAATGAGATGAAATGTTTGTGCTTCCAAACGAGACTGAACGTGACTAACATATTCTTAATTATTATTTTTTGGAAAACTGGGAGGAGGAGAAGATTCCAACTGTTTATGTCCTCTCCGATTTACTTTCGTTCTGGAGACGTGACCTGGCCGTGATCTTTTTCACCTTCCAAAGATTGAGCTTCATCACATTGTGACTTGTGGAAGGACCCATAAAATAGAGGCATATTTTAGTGGTGAAGAGACCTTGAGAGAGCTTGAACGCTCTCTGGCACATTTTGGTGCCTTTGGGATTGTCCCAATAAAGGTATTCCTGTAATTCATATTACAGCGGTACCCCGTATAACGAACGCTTTGTATAACAAAAAAATCCGTACAACGAAGCGTTTGTGCGCTATTTGCAATGTACCGTATAACAGGGGGGAAATGTTCGTTATATGGATCGCTATTGGTGATACCCATGGAACATGCATGCCACCAGGGGACGTGATTCGTTATATGGATCGTTATATGGCGAGGGAAAGTCCATTATACGGATTGCTATTGGCGATACCCTGTACAGGGTATCTGCAGATGCATACAGCGCTGGATTTTTGGCTGTAAACCCTAGAGTCAGATAGGACTGGCTTTTGAGCCAGGGCAACCTTGACCAATTGCTCAGGAGAGCAACTGACTGGAGTGAAGAGCAGAGCATCTGTTTGATATAAAATGTACATCTTTCTGTTCTAAGTCTCTTAATTCTCCCAAGGGATCACTTACCTTTCTCTTTAAAAAAAATAACAGGGCAGGGAAGAAAAGATTCCCACCCAAAACAAGAGAGGGCCCCCAAATATTTGTAGCTCACACTTTTGCGGGCCAGAAAGCAGCTTCTTGCCTACGTGGACATGAAGGAGGAGGAGGAGGAATAGTGCAGAGAAGGGCAGGAAGCCCTGGTTTAAGAGAATCCAGCCTGGAGGAAATGAAAATAAAGGCATGAAAGAGACATATGAGGCCGGTTGAATTTCCCTGCCCATCACTCCGCTGTTAAATCTCACTCAAAGCCTGCAATCACGTGGCAAAAGCAGACGTCGAACAGTTCGCGGTCAGGTTTTAGTGGATGGAGCTAAAGGAAAGGCCGGAAGAATTTAATCTGGAAATGGGTACCCATCTTCTCGTTTTAGGTGGCCCTGGCTTCCATCCTCAACTTCTGCTGGGGCTTTGTCAATAGTTCAAAGCATTGGTTGCAGGAGTTCCCAACCTAAGGCCCATGGGCCGGATCTGGCCTGCAGTGCCATTTCATGTGGCCCCTCCGAGGGCATTCAAGAAACAAAATTGCCATCCCTTTTAAGCTGTTTGGACAAAATGGCCACACACACACCCATCATGCAGGCAGGGGAAAATGGCTGTCCAGCCCTCGAAGCTGACTAAGAGAGCGTGACACCCCCCCAGCTTGAAAAGGTTGGGAACCCCTGGTTTAGTGGCTAGGTCCTCAAACTTGGCTCTCCCGATGTTCTTGGACTTCAGTTCCCAGAAACCCTGATCAACAGTCTAGTCATGCCTGCCACGTATCCATGGAAACGTCTGCATATGCATACAGCGCTCAATTTTTGGCTGTGTGTTGACAAGCAACTTCAAGTACAAAGAGAAAAGGTGGTAATGCTGAAACAGTGACACAAGTTAAAGATGTCAAAATACGGGATAACTAAACGCAAGAAAATATTTTCTTCTTCAGCCAGCCGGCTACCCAAAATAAAGATCAAGGTTGCCCTTGCTCGAAAGCCAGTCACATCTGACTCTAGGATTCAGTGCTCATCTCTGTTTACAGCCAAAGGGCCAGAACTGTCTGCATCTGCAGACGTTTCTGTGGTCATGTGGCAGGATCTGTCTTAGGAGTTGACATGGTGGCAGCGGTGGGATTTGAACCCACGCCCCCGAAGAGGGAATGTCGTTGCCTTTCCCACCAAAACGGTATCTCTTTATCTTGTTGCAGTTTCTTGCTTTCAAACTGCTAGGTTAGCAGGAGCTGAGGCAGAGATGGAAGCTCACTCTGTCGTGTAGTGCTCAGGTCTCAAACTGCTGACCTCCCAATCATCAAGTTCAGCATCTTAGCCCATAAGCCACCGCAAGCCTATGTTGATAAAATATTTATTTGCCTACTAGGACGAGGGAACCACCACTGGAAGTGGGTTTGTGTCCTGGGAGCCACCACTGGAAAGTCCCTGAGTGTAACAAAATAAGATGCTATTCAAAAAAATTGGAAAAATCCAAACTATTTTGTTCTATAACTGGTGTCAAGTGTGGTCCATGCATTGGTAATCTGATGCTTGATTACTTGAATCTCTTTGTAGAGCTACCCCTAAAACTAGTTCAGAAGTTGCACCTAATGCAAAAAAAGTAGCAATTAGCTTAATGAGTGGAAAGGCTTGCTGTGATCTTATTTACAGTTGTACTAAAGAGTCTCACAGGGTGCCATTCTGCTTCCAAGTTTGGTTTAAGATGTTGATGTTAGTACACAATGTTCTGAATAACAACACAAGACAAGGTTACCCTTCCAAAGACATTCCCCACCCCATAATACCAACCTGTCATGATGCTCTTCAAGGGAAGACCTGGTGTTTGCTTCATAATGAATGATGTTTTCTTGGCCGTGACTTGAGAGATGGGTTTCCTCCACCCTATGAAATAATCTCTCCTCCACAGGCCATAATACTTGTATATACTGGACCTTTATTGGAAGCTTTCTATTCTGGCTTTCTAGCAAAATCTTGAAATTACGCAGCATTGTATTATTCCATTATGATCTACACAGGGGTTCCCAACCTTTTCCAGACGGGGGCCGGGGCACGCTCTCTCAGTCAACTTCGAGGGCCAGACGGCCATTTTGCCTTGCCTGCTTGATGGGGGTGGCCATTTTGTCCCAACAGCTCCAAAGGGGTGGCCATTTTGTTTCTTGGATGCCCTTGGTGGGGAGGTGGGCCACATGAAATGGCACTGCAGGCCAGATCCAACTCACTAGCCATAGGTTGGGAACCCCTGATCTACACTGTTGTTTGTAAATTGTGTTGTGGTTTTTGCAAATAAAAAAAGATGTAGAAATATTTCTGCTAAATATAATATTTGGGAGTAGCACCTCGGTGCTAACGATTCGCAAGAATTTTAAAGCAAATCCTTAACACACATTTAAAGACATATTTATTGTCATATTTTATAAAATCATTGTATGATATACGCCGTGTCCTAGATTACGCTAGTCAGAATGGATTTAAAACTTTTATAATCCCTTCTGCACTATCTGTATAAATTTATTAGTTACTAATTACAACTATACACTGTCACCCTCTTAGACGGAGACTTAGGCCTTATATTTTGTGTAAAGACATGTTCGTATATGTAGCTTACCATGTGTTGATCTATGACTGTAATAAAGGTTTGAATGAATGAAAGTAGATAAATAGGCACCACTTCGGCAGGGAAGGTAAACAGCATTCCGTGCACTTAGATGTCTAGTCATGCCTGCCACATGTCCATGGAAATGTCTGCAGAGGCAGACAGCACTGGCTCTGGCTGTAAACAGAGATGAGCACCGAACCCTAGAATCGGATCCGACTGGCTTTCAAGCAAGGGCAACCTTTACCCTTTACCTATCGTCATACACAAGCCACGCCAAAATGAAGTTAACTGAAGAAACAGACACATCCACTGAGCAAAATCCATGCTTTTCTGAAACTAACAGGGCCTCCTAGTTCAGGGGTTTCCAACCTAAGGCCCATGGGCCAGATCCGGCCCACATCACCATTTCATGTGCCCCCACCCCTCCAAGGGCATTTGAGAAATAAAACAGCCACCTCATTTGAAGCCGTTGGGACAAAATTGCCACCCCCATCATGCAGGCAGGTCAGAATGGCTGTCCAGACCTTGAAGCTGACTGAGAGAGCGTGACCCGGCCCCCTGGCTCGAAAAGGTTGGGAACCCCTGCCCTAGTTTTTAGAAGTGACAATTATGCTATGGATTTGAATACTAACATCTGCCCTGAATACCTGTTTCCCCCACCCCACCCCACCCCGGCTTGTCTCTTCCCAGCATTAACAATAAATTACAACAGCCGGAAGCGGCCTCCGGGGTGCTGGAATATGCCATGAAACACTTCGGGGAGTTGGTGAGTAAAATCTCCCTTCTGGCTTTTGAAATCTGGATCTTTCAGACCTTTCCTTCGGCAGCCTCTGCAGACGTCTTACTCTTGAAGTGCTCCGCATGGGGAGCCCCAGGCCAGAAAAAGCCGATTGCCTGGGCCGTTACAGGTCTCACGTGGACGGGGCACGGCCGTCTGGTGCGTGGAGCCATATCCTGCCTGCAGGCCATGTAAAAAAATGCTTGGCATACACCATCGCCAGGACTGCCAACGGCGGAGCAGAAGAGAACATTGGCTGGGCGCCCGGGTCGGGCCAGGGTGGCGGGTGGAGGAGTCAGAAAGATTCCTAAATCATCGCTATTTCTTCCTTTTAAAAATTTAAAAAAATCCCTTGGAAATGAAAATCCGTTGAGGAGCAAGTGGTTGGGGAAAGATTTAGGGATTTCTGAATGCCATTTTTGACATTTCTTCTGAATATAGGGTTCTTAAGGGCTGGTTTAGAACTTACGGCCTCTTTTCCTTCTATGGAGAAACTGCAACCAGATGATGAATTTTCAAGCTGGTTCTCTCAGTGTGGGACCGGCCACCTGCTTTCCTGACTTGACGTTAGTGACGTGAATTGAATCCTGGCTCTGTTGGTCTCTTTCCAATGTCCTCCTTTGCCTAGAAGTGATTCTCAACCTGTGGCCCATGGGCCGGATGTGGCCTGTTGCAAAGCCAGAATTTGCAAGTAGATAAATAGGTACCGCTTCGGTGACAAAGGTAACGGCATTCCCGTGTCTAGTCATGCCTGCTGTATGACCATGGAAACGTCTATAGACACAAACAGCACTGGCTCTTTGGCTGTAAATAGAGGTGAGCACCAACGCCTAGAGTCAGACACGTCTCGCTTTTGAGCAACGGCAAGCGTGACCATTACCTAGGTTAGTGATGGCGAACCTTGGCACTCCAGGTGTTCTTGGACTACAATTCCCAGAAGCCCTGATCAGCTGACTTTGGTTGTCCAAGAACACCTGGAGTGCCAAGGCTCGCCATTGCTGACCTAGGTACTCCTATGGGACATTACCAGAGCCGGCCACTAGAGGCCACTATCTGCAATGTAAAATAGGGAGTATGCTGTTATCCATGGTTTCAGGTATCCGCAGTAAGTCTTAAAAAATGACGCTTAATTGGCTAAGCTGTTTGTTGCTCAGCCATAGATAATACTAAGGGGAAGGAGCCATGGTTCAGAGAGGGAACATCTATTTTCCACACCCTGTGGTCCCCCTACCCCCACCCTCCTGAAAATGATGCTTAAATCTGCCTTTTTCTTCTTCCTCCTCTTTGTCTTCATCTTCTTCCCCTCCAGGAAATCCAGGCCACTTGGTACGAGAAACTGCATGAATGGGAAGATGCTTTAGTGGCCTATGATAAAAAGATGGACACCAACAAAGATGACCCCGAACTGATGTTGGGCCGCATGCGCTGCCTGGAAGCTCTGGGTGAATGGTGAGTGAAGCAAAATGCTAATTACCGTATTTGTCGGCGTGTAAAATACATTGGTGGCAATATATAAATTTGAATCTATATCTATAAAACAGGGTTTGTATGTGCTCGAAAGGCTCCCACACCCCTGGACCGATCCCGCTGAAATTTGGCACACACATACCTTAGGCTGGCGAGATCAGCACAGCAGGGGTCACAAGCCCCATGAAGGGCGTACGCCCCCCAAATTGCATCCCAATTGATCTGTACAATGTGTGTTTCCCAGTGATGTAATTGGCTGATGTCATAGTCCAAGACATTTCCATGGACATGTGGCAGGCATGACTAGACATCTAAGTCCAAGGTAGGTTGAGATTGTGAGATCATCTGACTAGCTCAGCTGTAGCCCTCTGAGCTCAGCTGTAGTTTTCACAGTAGGTGGAAGGCAAATGGGCATGCGAGATCAGCACTGTGGAGGTCACAAGCCCCATGTGGGGGAGTATGCCGTTGGGCACCGCTGATGGAGACTTCTGGTCTGCCAGGTGGCCGGACACATGTGTGAGAAGGATAAGGGCAGTAGAGGGAGAAGCGGGACAGGGGAGGGAAGAGAGAGACGGAGGAGGGGAGGCAGGAGTGACACACATACACCCCACAAGGTTTCCAAGAGGGAAAGGCTGGCCTATGTTAAAAGAAAAACCCGAGCGAAGCCGGGTAATCAGCTAGTAATAAATAAAATAAATATGATAACTTGTGAACCGCCCAGCAAGTACACTAAGCACTATGGCAGCGATGCCCAACCTTTGCACTCCAGGTGTTCTTGGACTTCGATTCCCAGAAACCCAAGACTACACTCCTGCTGATGAGGGCTTCTGGGAATTGAAGTCCGAGAACATCTGGAGCGCCAAGGTTGGCCATCACTGCACTATGGGGTGGGATAGACGTGTGATTGCTTTGCTTTGGACTGCTGTGTTGATTTCCTCCCCCAATTTCTCTTTTCAGGGGGCAACTCCACCAGCAGTGCTGTGAGAAATGGACCTTGGTCATCGACGAGACCCAAGCCAAGATGGCCAGGATGGCAGCTGCCGCCGCATGGGGCTTAGGTCAGTCCCAATCTGCCTACCAGAGAGAGGCCAGAGCAAGGGTTCAAAAGCCGGGGGCCGGGTCAGATTCTCTCAGTCAGCTTCAAGTGCCGGACGGCCATTTTGCCCCAACAGCTTCAGAGGAGGGTGGTGGCCGTTTTGTTTCTCGAATGCCCTTGGAGGGGATGGATGGGCGCGTGAAATTGGTCAGGAACCCCTGTGTTGACGGCTCTTTGTTGGGCCATCCTGGAAGTTGCCTGGCTTGTTCTCTTGAATTCTGATGACTTGACCCAAGGTCGCGTCATCTCTCTCCGCAGGCCAATGGGACAGCATGGAAGAATACACCTGCATGATCCCGAGGGACACCCACGATGGCGCCTTCTATCGGGCTGTCCTGGCTCTGCATCAGGACCTCTTTTCGTTGGCCCAGCAGGTACGTTGGGGGCCTGAGCCATCCCCTGTTTGGAAGACCAGCAAGGGGAACATTGCCTAACCCCTCCCTAGCAGGGCAGATTTGATGTCGTTCTTTCTCTCTCTCTCTCTCTCCTTCTCTCTCTCTCTTCCCTTCTATCCTTTTTTCTTTCTCTTTCTCTCCCTCTCCTGTTTTCTTTCTTTCTTTTTCTTTCTTTCTATCTCCCATTTTCTCCCATTTTCTTTCCTTTTTCCTTCTCTTTCCTTTTCTCTTTATCTCTCTCTTTCTTTCTTTCTCTCTCTCTTTCCTTCTCTCTTTTTTCCTTCTCTTTTTCTCTTTCTTTTTCTTCCTTTCTCTCTCCCTTTTTTTTCTTTCTCTCCTGTTTTCTTTCTTTCTCTCTTTCCTTCTCTTTTTCCTCTTTCTCTCTTTCTTTCCCTCTTTCTCTCTCTTTCTCCATCAGTGCATCGATAAAGCCCGGGACCTGTTGGATGCTGAGTTGACAGCCATGGCAGGCGAGAGCTACAGCAGAGCCTATGGGGTGAGTCCCTTGGCCCCCTCTCGGGCCCTGATCCTCCTCCGCTTGGGACTCATCCAAGCAAGCGTCGCAGTGATGGGGATGGAATGTGATGGCCTCTCTTCTCTCCCCCCCCCTTCCCCAGGCGATGGTCTCCTGCCAGATGTTGTCAGAGCTGGAAGAAGTCATCCAGTACAAACTTGTCCCAGAGCGACGCGAGATCATCCGCCAGATCTGGTGGGAGAGGCTGCAGGTAAACACCCCCCACCGACGGGCCATCCGGCATGCCTAAAGAACATCCATTGCACTGTTAGATGCAATTTCGGAACCACCGGCCTGTCACGCTTACAGTTCTATTTAATTTAATATATTGTTAGCAGTAAGCAGATTTACAGCTGTCAATCATGAAGAGCAAGGGGGCGTCCGCTTCTAAGTTCAAAGCATGGTTCTAGACCAGTGGTTCCCTCTGGGGGACTTCCATTCCCAGAAGCCTAAGTCAATACATTGGCTGATCAGTGCTTTGGGGAATTGGCGTAGGCTTCTGGGGATGGAAGTCCAAGAACCAAAGGTTGAGAAATGCTGATCTAGCAGTTAAATTTTCCTTCTGGCGCAGAGGTCAGAAGGCTCATGCGATCGGAAGGACATTTTGGCGGAGTGCAGATTTTACTGAATGGGTTACCCCGTTTTCCTCTGAGTTTAATAGAGTCGAGAGACTGTACAGTATTCTATCAGTGTGTGCGTGTGTGTGCATGTGTGTGTGTACACTTGGTCATGTATGCACAACGCAGAACAGAAGAAATGCCTTACAAACCGTTTCAAAGGTATTCGCTGGTACGGTTTCATGAGCCTTTGGTACTGAATCATTAACATTCAAATTGATGTGGACAACCTCGGTGGGGAGAGATTCGGCTACTGCTTCAGAATAAGGATGGGCAATTGTTGATGTCATTTCACTACGGTTCCCATTGGCTTTGGCTTACCGGTTAAGACTTGACGACTGGAAGATCGGTAGGTCAGCAGTTCGAGACCCGAGTACTGCGCAACAGAGTGAGCGCCTGTTGTCTGTCCCAGCTCCTGCCAACGTAGCAGTTCAAAATTGCAAGCGATTTGCAAGCAATTAGGCAGGAAAGGTAGCAGCGTTCCGGCGACTTGTCCTGCCTGCCACGTGACCACGGAAACGTCTGCAGACTCAGACAACGGGGAGTTCTCAACCTTTTAAAGCCGAGTCACGATCCCTCAGACAGCTTTGGGGGCCGGACGGTCATTTTGCCCTTCCTCCACCACATTGCACTTCTGGGTGTGGTGGAGGCGGTGGGGGGTCACGTGAAATGGTGCCGTGGGCGGAATCCAGCCCCCGGGCCACAGGTTGAGAATCCCTGCTGTAAATGGAGATGAAAGCCCTGGCTTTCAAGCAAGGCTAGTAGTCTGACAACATCTGGAGGGCCACAGCTGCCTCCAGATGCTCCCATGCACTTATGTAGGGTAAAGGCAGGTGGAGATGCCTAACCTGGTAGCCAACAGCCACCACGCATTAGCTGGGAAGCGTGCGTTCCTTCAGCCTCTGCTGGCGTCTTCCTGTTTTGCCGGCCCGCGCTTCCGCATGGCTCGAAGTAGCTGCTTACCGCCTGCTGCCAACATTTTGCTCCCTTCCAAACCTGTGCCATGCGGCTGCCGGCGACAGAAACCGTTTCGCCTCCAGAACTGCATTCCTGTCTGGAAGGAGCGTTCCTCCGGAAAAAGGAAAAGCTGAATGCAACTGGGTTGGGTAAAGAAGTCGGCGGAGGCATCTGTTTATAGTCCTGAAAGAGAGGAGAATAAAACAGGACAGAGCGTTCTTGTACGCATCTCGCTAATCCCCATGACAGAGCCACGCGGTGGGATGTTTGATTGGAAGGTTTGGGGAGTTAAAACATCTTTAGTACGGCCCAAGACCAGCATGGAACAACAAAGGGAACAGAAGAGAAAAAATGGGGATACTTAAGATATATTAAGAGACAAAAGTTAAAATGAGGATGCTTAAAAGGGAGCTTCTGGGTTGAAAAAATTATGTCTGGGGTGGCTTTAATGGTTAAGATGCTGAACTTGACACCTGGAAGGTCGGCAGTTCGAGACCCGAGTGCTGCGCGACGGAGTGAGCTCCCCGTCATCTGTCCCAACCTAGCAGTTTGAAAGCGAGAAATTGCACGTAGATAAATAGGGACCACTGCGGTGGGAAGGGAAACAGCATTCCGTGCACTCCGGTGTCGAGGCATGCCTGCCCGTCGTCTGTCCCAGCTCCTGCCAACCTAGCAGTTCGAAAGCAAGAAATGTGCAAGTAGATGAATAGGTACCGCTTCGGCGGGAAAGATAACAGCGTATTGTGCGCTCAGGGGTCTCGTTCGTCATGTCTGACGCGTGTTGTTGGCAGTAAACCCATTTGTGTGGATTCACAGAGAAGAAGAACTTGATCGAGCCTAGGTGGCCGAAATAGACATTGCAGCTAGCCCATAATTAGAACATTGTTTTATTTAACACGGACATAGCGATCACAGTTATGTGCTGCCCCATGTAGTCCACTCTCTGGGCGGTTCACAAGTTAATTAGCATGCTGGGTCCTCATTTTACCAACCTTGGAAGGATGGAAGAGACCAAGTCAACCTTGAGCCCCGGTCAGGATCGAACTCATACCCTTTTGGTTGCGGTTTTAACCCCTGCGCCACCAGGGCTCTTCCTCAAATTGCACCCCCCCCCCTTTAAAAAATCAAATTGCCTTTTATTTCCCCCTGCTGTGGGGCATGTGCCTCATGTCAGGAACCATGGATCTAGACCATGAATTCCCAACCTTTTCAAGCGGGGGCCGTCTGGCTCTCAGTCCGCTTCGAGGCCCTGCCTGCACGATGGATGGGGGCGGCCATTTTGTCCCAACAGCTTCAAAGGGGAGGGTGCCCCCTTTTGTTTCTCGGAGTAAGGGGGGCACATGAAATGGTGCCGTGGGCCCAATCCGGCCCACGCTCTAGACAGAGGCACCGCATGGCAGTCCGCCCGTTTTCAAGGATGGCCAGAGGAAGCGGCCGGAAGCAAAGCACCAAACTTGCACACTAGCAGAAATGTCCCATGTGCAGGGAGGCTTTGTGTACACAGTTCCCCTCCCCGAAAGTCTTTATTCCCACCTTGTTTGTGGTAATGTTTTGCGGCTGGGACAAACACAGACCTCTTTCCAGAAATATAATCCGCTCGCCCTCCTGGCTGTTTTTGTTTTGCAAAGGGATTGAGAAGCGCCACCAGAACGGTTGCCTCACATTTTGCGTCATGTGGAGGCTGACGGGTCTTCCCCCTCCCCTCATTACCCCCCAAAAAACAAAACAAACTTGTTAGCCTTGGAAAACCTAACCAGGTTGTTCCCCGGGGGAACAAATTAAAGCATGAGCTAGCGGTGCCGTTTGGAAGGGGGCGCATGTCCAGATGGAGAAAGTGGTGTGCGTTATCATAAAAACAATCGCAAGTGCTCCCTTTGAGCAAACGGAGGCTCTGGTTGGGCATTTGACGGGAAACAGCGACGGCTCCTTTTGGAGACAGAACATTCCTCGCCATTTCTGATTTAAAAAAATGAAATTCCCTCCCCATCATTAGGCTTCGTGATCTCAAAACAGTGGCTGACGTGTCACGGAACAGATTTCCTGATTCTTGCACGCGCATAACATTTGACTCCTGCCGACCCGAGCAGTTTGAGAGCAAGAAATTGCAAGTCGATAAATAAGGACCACTTTTGATGCCAGGGGCCGGGTCACGCTCCCTCAGACAGCTTCGGGGGCCAGACAGCCACCACATGGCGCTTCCTGGTGCATACCCGTCAAGCCCAGCTCTGGAAAATACGGGAACTGCTCCTGCCCGGGTGTGCACGCATAGCAAAAACTCCTTTGCGCATGCGCAGAACCCCCTTGCGCATGTGCAGAACACATTTGCGCATGCACAGAACAAATTTGCGCATGCGCATGTGGGTTCTGTGCATGCGCGCATGCACAGTAACCCCTTTCCCTGCCGTTCTAAATACGGGACAGTGCCGGGAAAGGGGAGGAACGTGCACCAAAATACGGGCCAAAGCGGGATACTTGACGGGTATGTCCTGGTGTGGTTGAGGGAGTTGGAGGGCCACTTGAACTGATGCCGTGGGCCGCATCCAGCCCACAGGCCGCAGGTTGAGAATCCCTGCTTTAAAGCAATAATCCATACCTCTTTATACCATTCATCCATTTTTAGGTTAGGAATAATTTTTCCAATATTTTCCAATTATTAATCACTGCTTCTCTCCCCCTCCCCCTTCCCAGGGCTGCCAGAGGATCGTTGAGGACTGGCAGCGCATACTTATGGTCAGATCGCTGGTCGTGAACCCCCATGAGGACATGAGGACATGGCTGAAGTACGCCAGCCTGTGTGGCAAGAGTGGGCGGCTGGTAAGTTGTCTCTGGTGTCTTCCTTGCGCCCTAGAGGCAATGTCACGCCCTAGAGGCAATGTGTACCTGGGAAAATACAGTGGCTTAGTGGTTAAGACGTTGAACTTGACGATCGGAAGGTTGGCAGCTCAGCCATTCAAGACCCGAGTGCTGCACAACCGAGTGAGCTCCCGTCTCTGTCAACCTAGCTCCTGCCAACCTAGCAGTTTGAAAGCAAGAAATTGCAAGTAGATAAATCGGGGCGGCTTCGGTGGGAATGTCAACAGCGTCCCGTGCTCTCCGGTGTCTAGTCGTGCCTGCCACATGTCCACGGAAACGTCTGGAGTCAGATATGGCTGGCTTTCGAGCAATTTGACCTGTTTTTCAGTTCTAATCCCGTGCAAGGAACATAAAGCGCCGGTTCTTTGGCCGTAAACTGAGATGAGAGTTGGATACGAGTGGGTTTTTTTTTTTTTTTGGCAATGCATGATTAAGACCAATTAAAATGTCACGGAAGTGTGCAAGACCTTATTTCCCCCAGAACAGAGTCGCTTGGGGAGGGAAGAAACTGGACAAAAGATGCGAGGGTATAAGCCTCAAGTTGATCCTGTCCCTGCGTTTTGTTTCTTCAAGGCTTTGGCCGACAAAACCCTCGTCTTGCTCCTGGGCGTTGACCCCTTCCGGCAGCAGGACCACCCCTTGCCGACCGTCCACCCCCAGGTGACTTACGCCTACATGAAGTACATGTGGAAAAGCTCCCGCAAGGTAAATGTGGCGAGGAATCTTTTTTAAAAACGCTTCCGCCAACCGCTCCGGGTTTCTACTACAGCGGTTTAGTGGCCGAGACGCTGATCTTGGCGACTGGAAGGTCGGCTCAGTCAGCCGTTCAAGACTCCCGAGTGCCGCGCGAAGGAGCGAGAAACCTGTCATGTGTCCCGGTTCCTGCCAACCAAGCAGCTGGAAACATACCTGTCAGGTATCCCGTATTGGCCGGGATTTCCCGTATTTCAACGCTCGTTCCTCCCCTTTCCGCCCCCATCCCATATTTTGAACAGCGGGGAAAGGAGTTACTGCGTATGTGCGCCCATCAGAGGCAGTTCTGCACATGCGCAAAGGGGTTTGCTTCGATTTACATTAAAAAAATCATTTTCCCTATGGGTTTGCTTCGAGTTACATAAAAAATAATGTTTCCTGTGGGTTTGGTTCGAGTTACAAAAAAACCCAATTTAAGCAAAAAGCCTACGGGACGGACCTGTTTTTCGTAAGTCGGGGTTTTCCTGTATTATTAAACCTTTATTGGCATTAAAAATGGAGACAAAGAGAAGAATTAACAAAATGTTCTCACCGCTGACCGTAACCTACATAACCTTTACTAAATAGGTACCACTTCGGCGGGGAAGGTTGCAGTGTTCCATGTGCTTCGGTACCTAGTCATGCCTGCCACGCGGCCGTGTAAAGGTCTGCAGAGGCAGGCAGCACTGGCTCTTTGGCTATAAACAGATGAGCACCGAACCCTAGAGTCGGTTATGGCTGGCTTCCGAGCAAGGGCGGATTTGACCTGTTTATCAGTTCTAATCCCGCGCAAGGGACATAAAGTGCCGGCGTCTCCTTCCTTTGCCTCAACAGCCTTTGGCTCCGATTTTTATGTGGATTGTTTCACTTCCTTTCCCCCACATTTTCTAGATTCCTCTGTGTATGTTTGGATGTGTGTGGATGCATTTCTCTCCCTGGACAGTAAAAAGCACATGAGGGGAAAATGCATCCCCCCACACACACACCCCCAGACAAAACATCCCTTTGTAGACTTGAACCTCTGCCCAACAAACAGCTGGAGAATACGCTGTCGAAAGGCCAAATCGTTTTGACTCCATGTGGCCGAGGCTCCGTCTCTTGGCAATACACTCGCCGTCAGAGATTTACATAATCAAATCCCATAAATCCCAGACTGGATTCTATCTTTGTCCCCTTGGAGATATTTCGACGTCTGCTTTTGCACATCCTGCCACATCGTGCCTTTGCTTCGTTCGTCCCCTTTCGATGCCAGTCGAGGTTTGAAGCCCCCGATAACACAACACAACACAACGACGATTTTGCTACTGGGAATAACGCATGCGATTTGCATGATATCGAGTGTGCTGATTCCAGATCTGAATTTGCAAATCACATACAGGTTTCAAGCTATAGGCATGCTATAGCTGTTCAAGTGGTCGGTAATTGGGTAATGTATTTTTACATAGAAACATTAGAACAGTCGTAGCTACCACTATTCCTGCTGCCGCCTCAGCTGAATCACGTCCCCTGGTGGCATGCATGTCCCAGCAGCAGCCGGGCATGTCTGCACAAGTCAGTGAGCTGACGTCAGAATTAGGTCTGTTAGGCGAGATGGATCAAGGGCTTGTCTCTAGTGTGAAACCAGCTTATTGGATAGTACAGCTAGGCCATAGGGAGTCTGTTTTGAGTTAAAGAGGAGTCGACGGGGCTGTGTTAATAAATCAGACAATTTTTGCTCCATTTGTGGCAAATATACCCCACGTGATCAACGCAAGAGCATAACCAAGAGGGTGAGATTTGCTAACTTAAGATCCTGACGTCCTAGGCAGAATCGGACTTCAGATTTGGATTCAGCACACTTAGGTTTAGTATTGGACACATGGATATTAGTCCAAGTCACAGACAATATTTATCGATAAATAGGGATAATTCAGCAATGAGAATCACAAGGGACTTTGAAAGCCACAAGCGTTCACGTTGGCCTCTGTTGCAGATCGAGGCCTTCCAACACATGCAGCACTTTGTCCAGACAATGCAGCAACAAGCGCAGCATGCCATGGTCAACGAGGACCAGCAGCATCGGCAGGAACTCCACAAGCTCATGGCACGGTCAGCGGGGGGGGGGCTTCGTTGTGTATGGGCCATGTGGGTTTGGAGGGGGTGGGTGGGTGGGTATTTTACACGGCCGTTCCCTGCGGCTCACAGCACAACCAGGGGAAACCTGGGCAAGGGTGGATCTGTGCCCTCTGCCTTCCATGCCAAGGTGATGGGGCCGGTGGTGATCTTACACGCCATCAGCTCCTGCCAACAAGGGGGTTGGCCAAGGATTCTCCTACAGCAGTGGTGGCGAACCTATGGCACACGTGCCAGAGGGGGCACACAGAGCCCTCTGTTTGCACATGCACTGTCACCCCAGCACAGAGATCGCCTCTCAATGGGAGGCGTTTCCTCCCTCCCCCAGCACAGAGCTCGCCCCACCCCTCTGCCCAGCAACCCAATGGGAGCGCTTCCTCACTCCCCCCCCCAGCACAGAGTTTGCCCCGCCCCTCTGCGGCACGGACGGCAGCCTGTTGAGTTTGGGCACTCAGTCTCTAAAAGGTTCGCCATCCATGTCCTAAAGGATAAACCGTCTCTTTTTTAAAAATTTGTCCTGTTGCCAGGTGTTTCCTGAAACTCGGCGAGTGGCAGCTCAACCTGCAGGGCATCAACGAAAGTACCATCCCCAAGGTACTCCAGTACTACAGCGCCTCCACGGAGCATGACCGCAATTGGTATAAGGTGAGGAACCCGTCAGCGGGGATCTCGATCCTCTTTGAGGGCAAGCGCCAGACGTAGACTGGAACTCAAAACCATTATTCATGAATTGGAACCCAACATCATTGATGGATTTGGGGCGTATGCCGATAGAATGGGATAATAAAGCGCTGAGTGTTAGATTTGTAACAGCTTTGAGATTAAAAAAGGGAAAGGAGATTGGGAATTTGAATTGGATGATGGGTATCATAGTATAGCTATAAATGTTAAATTAACAGGTGAATTTGAAGCTAAAAAGCTTAGAAATATGGAGACAAGAACATATTTGGAAAAGGATTAAAGCCAGGGCAAGATGTATGATCTTTTTGGAACAAGGGGACAAATATACCGTATAAATCAGGGATTCTCAACCTGCCACCCATGGGCCAAATGCGGCTCACGGCGCCGCCATTTCATGTGGCCTACCACCACCGCCTAACACCACACCCGGAAGTGCCATGTAGTGGAGGAAGGAAATGGCCGTCCGGCCCCCGAAGCTGTCTGAGGAATCATAACCCAACCCCCGGCTTTAAAAGGTTGAGAACCTGTGTTATAAATAAAAGGTAATAATAATAGAGCATTGATGGCGAACGTTGGCACTCCAGGTGTTCTTGGGCTTCAATTTATTTGATGTTTTATATAACTGTTTTTATGTGGTGTTTACCGCCTTGGGTCGCTTTTTTAAGAGAGGAAGGTGGTATAGAAATAGTGCAAATAAATAAATAATAAATCAGAATTGCCAAAAGACCCTGATCAGCAGGTGTGCTGACTTGGGCTTCTGGGAATTGAAGTCCAAGAAACACCTGGAGTGTGCCAAGGTCCGCCGTCACGGGTCTAAGCGGTTCTCTCGGCTTCACCCAGGCCTGGCACGCCTGGGCGGTGATGAACTTTGAGGCGGTCCTTCACTACAAGCACCAGAACCAGGCCAGGGACGAGAAGAAGAAACTGCGCCACGCCAGCGGGGCCAGCGTCACCAGCGCCCACACGGAAGGCAGCAATAGCGAGAGCGAGGCGGAGAGCGCCGAGCACAGCCCGGTCCCGTCTCCAGCCCAAAAGAAAGCCAGCGAGGTAAGGCTTCCAATTTCACCCCTGTCGCTTTTTTGACCCACTAAACGTCCAGGTTGTCCTGCTATGGTCATAGAGTAGACCATTGATGGCCAACCTTGGCAGTCCAGGTGTTCTTGGACTTCAGTTCCCAGAAGCCCAAGTCAGCACTCCTGCGGATCAGGGTCTTCTGGGAATTGAAGTCCAAGAACAGCCGGAGTGCTGAGGTTCGGCATCACTGGAGTAGACCCTACTCCTAGCAACCCATTGCCATGTGTCAGGCAGCCCTTAACTCACCCATACCTCACTGAGGACTAACGGCCTTGGGTGGCGAAGTCCACATGGAAGGGTGATGGTCCCCAAGTGGATCAAATCCCACTTGGATCCATCTTGATGGACGGCAGCAGCTTCGTCAAACCTGGCCTAGCGCTGTATCTTCTTCTGCCGTATCCAAATATAGGCGATCATCATGGAGATCAGCTATAAAGACTGAGAATATAATGCCATGGCCTTTCATCTGCCTTCCGCATCACAAAAGGGCTCAGGACCAGAAAGTGACTCGCGGAACTGGATCCAGTGGTACTATGGGTGTCAATGCTGCGATGCGGAAGGCAGACGAAAGGCCACAGCATGATATTCTCAGGACAGTCTTCATAGCTGATCATCGTGACGATCGCCTATATTCGGATATGGATACGGCAGAAGAAGATACAGAAAGGGGAAAGCGGACACATTTTTGATAATGGATCGTAGGTTAGAAACTAGAATGTAATGAGAACCGCCAATATTCGGATTCAGATATAGGCAGAAGAAGGTGTAGGGCCCAAGAACTGTGTCCAGTTGTTCAAACTCCCTTGATTTTTCTTGACGTTGACGGGCAAAATGTTTGTCCCTCCGACAGGACTTGTCCAAGACGCTCCTGATGTACACGGTGCCAGCCGTCCAGGGCTTCTTCCGCTCCATCTCCTTGTCCCGGGGGAACAACTTGCAGGACACGCTCAGAGTCCTGACTTTATGGTTCGATTATGGCCATTGGCCCGAAGTCAACGAGGCCTTGGTGGAAGGCGTCAAGGCCATCCAGATCGACACGTGGTTACAGGTGAGGCTCTGGGCCTTTCAAGCGTCGTTTATTTTCTCACTCAAGCCAAAGCATGACCCGTCGCCGTGTGGGATTTGCTCCTGAGCCCAATGTCTGCACCTCCGTTTCTGGGAAATTGGGCCGCCTGGTATTTTTCTCACTGTTAATCCTGGCTTCCTCGCTCAGTGTTCCTGCCCAGTTCCTGGTGATGGAAAGCAGGATACTGGCTAGGGCGGACCTTTAATCTGGTTCAGGCCGGGTTAGGCTAAAAGGTTGCCTTTGCTCAAAAGCCAGTCGTATCCAAACTCTGGGGTCCAGTGCTCATCTCTGGCCCAAGAGCCAGCGCTGTCTGCATCTGCAGACGTTTGCATAGCCATGTGGCAGGCATGACCGGACGCTGGAATGCTGTTACCTTTCTTGCCTATTTATCTACTTGCAGTTGCTTGCTTCCGAACTGCTGGGGCAGAGATGGGTGCTAACTCCGTTTGCGCAGCACTTGGGTCTTGAACTGCTGACTTGCCCACCTTGCAGACGCCAAGTCCAGCATCTTAACTACTAAGCCACCACTCATTCCTGTTTTTTCTCTCTCTTTTTCTACAACCAGGTGATCCCTCAACTCATTGCTAGGATCGATACTCCACGGCCTTTGGTGGGCCGGCTCATCTACCAGCTTCTTACGGACATCGGCAGGTACCATCCGCAGGTGAGCCCCCTTCCCTGACGGTTACCTAAAGCAATCTTAATTCAGATGCCTGGCAAGCTTCATTTCTAAACCATTCTGATCCTTGTTCTAGGCTTTGATCTACCCTTTGACAGTGGCTTCAAAGTCGACCACCACCGCCCGACACAACGCGGCCAACAAGATTTTGAAGAACATGTGTGAGCATAGCAACACGCTAGTCCAGCAAGCCATGATGGTAAGTTGTTACTTGGGCACATATTGCGCTTCTTAGACACCCAGTCAGTGTTCGAGAGACGGAAACCATGGATCCGGCCAAGTTAACGTTCCCTTCTGCTTAGCTTGTGATGTTCCAATTACAAGCATGTCCTTTCAATTCACAGTTCAGTAGCTCAAGTAATTACTATAAGCTTTACTGGTTAAGGCACTGCACATGACGACTGGAAGGTCGACAGGTCAGCAGTTCGAGACCCGAGTGCTGCAATGACGGAGGGAGCTCCTGTCATCTGCCCCGGCTCCTGCCAACCTAGCAGTTTGAAAGCAAGAAATTGCAATGAGATAAATAAGAGCCACTTTGCCAGGAAAGGTAACAACGGTCCGTGTGCTCATGCCTGCCACATGTCCACAGAAATGTCGGCAAATGCAGAAAGCACTGGCTCTTTGGCTGTAAACGGAGGTGAGCACCGAACCCTAGAGTCGGATACGCCTGGCTTTCGAGCAAGGGCGACCTTTCCTTTCAGGCAGCACTGTTCCGTTTTGTCTAATTCTGGTTTTTCAAAGTCATGGGTTCCCAACCTAGGGCCCGCGGGCCAGATCCAGCCCACAGCGCCATTTCATGTGCTCCCACCCCCACCCCTCCAAGGGCATTCAAGAAACAAAACGGCCACCCCCTTTGAAGATGTGACGGGTCGTATGACAGAGCCGGGGAGCAGGGAGCGCATCTATTTTTACGTCACGCGCGCATGAAGCCCTCGAAAGACTCAGAGCAGAGATTGGATCAGAAGTTTGGCGCCTTCGTTTTATCCCCGTTGAGTTATTTATTTTGCATTATGGAACCGATGCGCGGAGGTTGCCATTGTGTATTAGCTGTGGGGGTGTTACATGACCTCCTGGTCTGGAGACAACGGCGGGAGAGCTGGCCGGTCTCTTCCAGCGCAGGTCTTCCCATTCTCGACACATGTGGAATTGGCATTTCATAGGAGAAAGTCAGGCGAGGGGGGGAAATATGGTTTGGAGCGCCACCACAAACAGTGCTTTAAATTGATCTTGTGGCTCCTTCTAGCGGCCGGTCTGGAGTACGGTTGTTATCATAATGATAATATTTTCATGTCAGAAATTATTCTGGGCTGAAAGGATTTTTGCTGGAGAAACTCCGCTCAGGGGACGCCCCGAATGATGCTCCTGACAGTTGCTTTCCAGGGATAACATCAGATATTGGCTGTGTTTCTCCCCCTCTATAAGGGACTGTGGCGGCTTAGTGGTTAAGACATGAGAACATGTTTATGGTTACCATATTTAATATAACATATACATCTATATATAAATGTATATTTACATTTATAGTAAATGTATATTTACATTTAGCCACTTAGCCCAAGTGACTAAGACGCTGACTGGAAGGCAGTTTGATTCCCAAGCACTGCAGGACGGAGTGAGCTCCCGTCATCTGTCCCAGCTCCTGCCAACCTAGCAGTTCGAAAGCAAGACATTGCAAGTAGATAAATAGGGACCACCTCGGTGGGAAGGTAGACAGCGTTCCGTGTGCTCCGTGTGTCTGGTCATGCCTGCCACATGACCACGGAAACATCTGCAGAAGCAGACAACGTTGGCTCTTTGGCTTTGAAACAGAGGTGAGCACTGAGCCCTAGGGTCAGATACAATTAGCTTTCCAACAAGTGCAACCTTTACCTTTACCTTACTATAGAATCGGATTTCTAGTAAGAATAGATTAAAAGAATGAGAAATAATGCATTATATTGAATTATGAATATTGAACTTTGATTAGTTTTAAAAGTTATTGCTATGTATTAAATGTTTTTACTGAGTTACGATGAAATTTAGTGATGTATTAGATTTTTAAGCATGTATTTTGTTTAATATTTTTTATTTTATGATTGTATTTGTAATTTTTTTTTCTTTTGCTGTATTTTTGAAAATTTAATAAACACTTTTTAAAAAGACGCGAGAACATGACGGCTGGAAGGTAGGCAGCTCAGCAGTTCGAGACCCGAGTACTGCACGACGAAGTGAGCTCTCGTCATTTGTCCCAGCTCCTGCCAACCTAGCCGTTCGAAAGCAAGAAATTTGCAAGTAGATAAATAGGGAAAGGTAACAGCGTTCTAGTCTTGTTGGCGGAAATGATCACAGAAATAACTGCAGACGCAGACGGGCATGTTTGGCGGCCCCAAAATGTTCCAACACAGGGGACGTGGGCCTTGAACCCGCTTCATTTAAACCACGCTTTGTACCTCCCCTCCGTCCCAGGTGAGCGAAGAACTGATCCGCGTGGCCATTCTCTGGCATGAGATGTGGCACGAGGGGCTGGAAGAGGCGTCCCGCCTCTATTTCGGGGAGAGGAACGTCAAGGGGATGTTCGAAGTGCTGGAGCCGCTACACGCCATGATGGAGCGCGGGCCTCAGACTCTGAAGGAAACCTCTTTCAATCAGGTAATACGGTCCAAACGCTACGTGCGAATTGAATACGTTCCTCCAGGGTGGTTGTCTCGCGGGGAAAAAAATTTATTATCTTGAATTTCCCATAGGAATGCATTGACACCATTTCCCATAGGAATGCATTGAAGACCATTTCCCATAGGAATGCATTGAACACCATTTCCCATAGGAATGCATTGAGTTTCGGATCTCGGGGGGGGGGGGAAACCTGTTTAAAAAAATCATACCTCGAACCTGATTTTTGTCCTGAGATTTCTGGACGAATCTCGAGTTTTTCTTAAGTCAAACCGTTCTTATCTCGAGGTTTGATTGTACTTTATAATTATTTTTATTTTTATTAACAATATTCCGTACAGTCATGACTATTTCTCAAAATTTGAATATAAATAAATAAATAAAAGTTGTGTATTCCTGCTCTGGCTTTGTTCTTTTTGCTTTAATTAAGACATATTCTATAAATTCTCCCCAGATCTCTTTGGAGTCATTTCTCTTTATTAATCCTTTCTTAAACTTAAGTTTGAGTCAAACCTCTACGTACGAATTTAATTTGCTCCTCGAGGCCGGTTGTCTCTCGAAAAATTCTTATCTTGAATTTCTCACCGGAATGCATTAAATGCCATTTCCCATAGGAATGCATTGGATTTCGGATTTATTTGGCTATAAACAGAGATGAGTGCTGAGTCAGATACGACTGACGTTCAAGCACGGGCGACCTTTACCTTTATATTTGCAGGCTTATGGCCGAGATCTGATGGAAGCCCAGGAGTGGTGCAGGAAATACATGAAATCGGGGAACGTCAAGGATCTCACCCAAGCATGGGACCTGTATTACCATGTGTTCCGGCGCATCTCTAAGCAACTACCTCAGGTGAGGGGGGGGGGCGACGGTATTCTTCGTTTTTCCCGCACAGATCTCCGCGTTAAGTGCAGGGGTTCCCAACCTAAGGCCTGTGGGCTGGATCCGGAGCCCCGGCACCCTTTCATGTGCCCCCCACCACCACCCCTTCCAAAGGCATTAGAGAAACAAAAATGTCCAACCCCTTTGAATCTGTTGGGACAAAATAGCCGCCCCCGTTGTGCAGGTAGGGCAAAATGGCTGTCCGGCCCTCGAAGCTGGCTGAGGGCGTGTGACACCCCCCCCCCCGGCTTGAAATGCCCCGATTGACACCCTTCTTTGCTTCTTGGCTACTAGTTGACTTCCTTGGAACTCCAGTATGTTTCGCCCAAGCTCTTGAAGTGCCGCGATTTGGAACTGGCCGTCCCAGGGACGTACGACCCCAAGCAGCCCATTGTCCGGATCCAGTCCATTGCTCCGTCGCTGCAAGTCATCACCTCCAAGCAAAGACCGCGGAAGTTGACTCTGATGGGTGAGAAACTCAGTTTGCAATGCGCAAAACACGGACACACGCATAGAGTCTCTCTCGACCTCCTCGACTTTCTCTTTTTCTCAGCCGTTCTAGTTGCTATTTATTGTTGTTCGGTCGATTGTCGCGCACAGTCGAGTCCAACCCTTTGCGACCCCATGGACCATTGCCCACCGGGCACCCCTGTCCTCCACCATCTTCTTTAACCCACCCACCTCTGTGCCCATTGTGTCTACAATACCATTTATCCATCTATGGCACCTATGGCACATGTGTCAGCACAGAGTTCATCCTGCCCCTCTGCCCAGCAGCCCAATGGGAGTGCTTCCTTCCTCCCCCAGTACAGAGTTTGCCCCGCCCCTCTGCCCAGCAGGCCAATGGGAGTACTTTCTTCCTCCCCCAGCACAGAGTTTGCCCCGCCCCTCTGCCCAGCAGCCCAATGGGAGCGCTTCCTCCCTTCTCCCTGCACAGTTTGTCCCGCCGTTCTGCCCTGCAGCCCAATGGGAGTGCTTCTTCCCTCCCCCCAGCACAGTTAGCCCTACCCAGTAGCCCAATGAGAGCGCTTCCTCCCTCCCCTGACTGGGGTAAGGCGGCCGGCTCACATGCAGCATGTCGAGTCTGTCGAGTCTGTGGCGAAGGTGAGTTTGGGCACTCGGTCTCTAAAAGGTTCGCCACCACTGCTATAGTTGACACATTGGTGACAAGCCATGGTTTCTAATAGTGGCAAGACAAGGATCCACGGATCAGCAAATCATAATACGGCGTGGCTCTCTTGCCCGATGGTCTAGCGAGCAAATGTTGAGCTAATGACCTCCCTGGATGTGTCTGCCTTAAGATACTTTTTTTTCTCCCTCTCGCATGCAGGAAGCAACGGGCACGAATTTGTCTTCCTCCTGAAGGGCCACGAAGACCTTCGCCAGGACGAAAGAGTGATGCAGCTTTTCGGCCTCGTTAACACCCTCCTCGCTAACGACCCCACTTCCCTCCGCAAGAACCTCAGGTAACCCAGAGGAAACGTACCTCTCCTCTGCATCACAATTTTTTTTCAATAATGTCTGCTACTTGGTCTAATGTATGTGTCCAATACTAAATCAAGGGTGCTGAATCCAAATCTGAAGTCCGATTCTGCCTAGGACATCAGGATCTTGTGTTAGCCAAACTCACCCGCTTGCTTATGCTCTTGTGTTGATCACGTGGGGTATATTAGTCACAAAGGCACTCACTCCATCCTGCAGTACTCGGGTATCGAACTGCGGACCTACCGCCTTCCAGTCAGCATCCTAGCCACTTGAACAGCTATAGCACACCTTAAAATCTGTACGTGATGGGCAAATTCTGAGTTCAGATTTGGAATCGGCACACTCAATTATCATGTAAATCGTATGCGTTATTTCCAGTAGCAAGATCGTTGTTGTGCATTGTTGTCAGTAAAGATGTGTGTGATAGATCTTTCAATCTCTCCCTGTTTGTTTTATGCGCCATCTTCCCGTCTCGCGTCCCAGTATCCAGCGCTACGCCGTCATTCCGCTCTCGACCAACTCCGGCCTCATCGGCTGGGTGCCTCACTGCGACACTTTGCACGTGCTGATCCGGGACTACCGGGAAAAGAAGAAGATTTTGCTCAACATCGAGCACCGGATCATGTTGAGGGTAAGACCGAATGAGTGGCTCTTGTTTAGAAAGCGATCAGAGCGAGTCTTTCGCTGTGGCAGAACTGCAGAGCGTTTGTGGAACAGAACCATCGTGTACCTATAAGGTAACCTGGTTCAATGCTCGGCGTTTGCAAACTGGACTCCAGCCGATCGTTACAGAATACGGCCGTGGTGGCCAACCTGGGCACTCCAGGTGTTCTTGCACTTCAGTTCCCAGAAGCCCAAGTCAGCACTCCTGCTGATCGGGGCTTCTGGGAATTGCAATCCAAGAACACCTGGCGTGCCAAGGTTCACCAGAACCTCGCCTTGTTAGCTGGAAGGCTGACAAGTCGGCAGTTCGAGACCCGGGTCCTGCGTGACGGATTGAGCGCCCGTCTCTGTCCCAGCTCTTGGGGACACGAAAGGAACCTTATTTGGGCATCCCTTGAGCGGAGTTCCTTCCGCAAGAATCCTTTCAACCCAGAATAATTTCTGATATGAAATTATTATTACTGGCCTCAGGCATCTTTTCTTTGGACTGTTAGAATTTCTTTCTCATGTGTCTCTTTAAGCAATATACCGTATTTGCTGGCGTATAAGACCCACTCCCCCCCCCCCTTAAAAATACACTGGATAAATGGAGTGCATCTTGTACTGTCTATAGTGGGCTATTTTAGTAATAACGGGGTGCGTCTTAAACTCTGATGCATCTTATATCATACCTGTCAAGTATTCCGTTTCCAGGCATGACTAGACACCGGAGCGCACGGAGCGCTGTTTACTTTCCCCACCATAGTGGTACCTGTTTATCTCCTTGCAATGTTTTGCTTTCGAACGGCTAGGTTGGCAGGAGCCGGGACAGACGATGGGAGTTCAACTCTGTCGTTCAGCACTCGGGTCTCGCACTGCCGACCTTCCAGTTGTCAAGTTCAGCGTCTTAACCACTTTGAGCAATCTTAACAATTGTTATATGTTCCTCCTCCTCTGGAATATTTTTTTGCAGATGGCTCCAGATTACGACCACCTCACCCTGATGCAGAAAGTGGAGGTGTTTGAGCACGCGGTCAACAACACAGCCGGGGACGATCTTGCTAAACTTCTGTGGCTGAAGAGTCCCAGCTCAGAGGTACAGCTTGTTTTGGAAAGTTTTATTTTAAAGCAAGGGGTTCCCAACCTTTTCAAGCCGGGGGGCCGGGACACGCTCTCTCAGTCAGCTTCGAAGGCTGGATGCCCATTTTCCCCTGCTTGCACAATGGGAGCGACCATTATGTCCCAACAGCTTCAAAGGGGGTGGCCATTTTGTTTCTTGAATGCCCTTGGAGGGGGTGGGGGGCTCACATGATATGACACCATGGGCAGGATCCAGCCTGCAGGCCTTAGGTAGGGAACTCCTGTTTTAAAGCAATTACATTGACTTCTTTTATACTAGACTAAAGAAATGGATGAGCAGCTAAAATAGTTTGACAGAAGAAAGAAGGGTGGGAATAGTTTGGAAAAGTTCCTTTTTTATTTTTATAATTTTTTTGAAATGAAAATACAAAAAAACCAAAAAATGCAATATATAGATAGATAGATAGATAGATAGATAGATAGATAGATAGATAGATAGATAGATAGATAGATAGATAGATATAGATATAGATATATATAAAGAAATACAAACAAAAGTATATATCAATAATTTTAGAAAGGGAAATTAACAAAATGATAAGTAAGATAAGGTAGATTGAAACTAGATTGACTAATGAAACCTATTACTCTATTGATAGTTGAATTAGGATTAAATTAATGTGGAACAGTATAATCAAGTGTTGTGCTATTTGTATTTTAGTATCCTTAGCAAAAAAAATTCTATATATGGCTATCTCAATCTCATGTTTTTCATTTTTCTTACTCTTGTATTTTATATGTAATTTTTTATACTTTTTTTGTATCTTTAAAACTCAATTTACAAAAATTTAAAAGTATCAATAATCCTGCATTATAAAACATTAAAAACCATTTTAACACAGTGGACCCTCAATTAATGACACATTCGAATAGCATCATTTCCGCTTACCGACGTGTCGTCACTCGCCACGTGACTATCCACACAACGACGAAAAACCGTCGTCATGCGGATTAACGATGTTTTTTTAACGTCGTTGTGCGGATAATGACAGTTTTTGCCGCTAGATGGCGCAGCTGCCATTAAAAACCGCACAACGACTTTTCCCGGCGCTACTTGGGGAACCAAGCAACGGTCGTTATGTGAGGGTCTACTGTACTCATCAATATTCAATGTAATATATATTTCTCATTCTTACAATATACTCTTCTTATTCATGAATTATATTTATAACTACTTATTTAATATAATAAAAGCTTATTATTCTCCTTTTTGGGGGGACTAGATTCCCAGAACCATTTCCCCCGCCCCACAAAAAATAAACTTTGTAAGAAGCATTTGAGCCTCTGATGCCATCAAGTTATTTAAATTAAATTAATATAAGGCCACGGTTGAATTTTACTTGGATTGAAAAGAGCCAGTTCAGATTTGGGTTGATATTTTTTATAAGAAGATTATATTAAAATATAGATTATAATGAATATTGATGATTCTCCGACAGTCACCGTGCATTCACAGTTATGATGCTTTCTCTCATACCTTCCAGGTATGGTTTGACAGAAGAACTAATTACACTCGCTCGTTAGCGGTGATGTCGATGGTCGGTTACATTTTGGGCCTCGGGGACAGGTAATGTGAAATTAAATTCTGGGTCTTTTAAAATAACTGAATAAAGAGGTGTCTGATTAGCCAAAGAATCGTAATTCTTGGAAGGGAATAAATTATGCCTCCTAGGCTGACCCTAACTATTAGTATGATACTATATCAAATCAGTAATTACAAAGAGATTTTTTTCCCCCATTTACATATACGGTCAATACGGCGGAAGCTTTGTAAAATAAATAAGGACAGAAAGATTACAGTATTAACAGTTTGCACTTCGTCGTCTTCTGCCGCATCTGAATCCGAATGTTGGCGATCCTCACGGCGATCAGCCATGAAGACTGTCCTGAGAATATAATGCAGTGGCCTTTCGTCTGCCTTCCGCACCACAGCGTTGAACTGTACCACTGATACAGTTCCATGTGTCACTTTCTGGTCCTGAGCCCATTTGGCACGCAAAGTCATCATCGTCATCCCCAGGCCAGGATGGATGAAGCTGCTGCCCTCCATCAAGAGGGATCCAAGTGGGATTTAATCCACTTGGGGACCCTCACCCTTCCCTTTTGACTGCACCAAGGTTGCTAGTCCTCAGGGTTGTCAGGTCAGTTAACTGCCGCATGATGCTCAGCATTGAGTCACTGGCAGTATGGTCTACTCCAGAGGTTCCCCACCTTTTCAAGCTGGGGGCCAGGTCACGCTCTCTCAGTCAGCTTCGAGGGCCGGACGGCCATTTTGCCCTTCCTGCATGATGGGAGTGGCCATTTTGTCCCAACAGCTTCAAAGACGTGGGCATGTTGTTTCTCAAATGCTCTTGGAGAGGTGGGGTGGGCACATGAAATGGCTCTGTGGGCTGGATTCGGTTCACAAGCCTTACGTTGGGAACCCCTGGTCTACTCTATTACCATAGCAGGGTCAACTGGCCAAACCAGGGAGTGAAATGCGGATTGACAGGGCCAGACCATGCATTTGACTCCAGTGGTAGCCAATGTTCAGCAGGTTCTAAAGCGCTCATGCCATGAGCTTCATTGAACATAATGCGTCCTGTCGCTGGTGTCCCGTTCCTTCCACAGACATCCTTCCAACCTTATGCTCGACAGGCTGAGTGGGAAGATTCTGCATATCGATTTCGGGGATTGCTTTGAGGTAAACTAGCAGCCAGAATCCAGTCCTTGGAAATCACATTGAAAGAGGAGATGGCTGAGGACCTCGACTCTTCCTACGTCACTTGGAGGGCCCTGAATAGGGTTGGGGGTCCCTAAATATAAAACTAACATGCTCAAGTGGGTGCTGCTGGTGGACAACAACACGTGGTGTGAATGTGGAGAGAGACAGAATCCATGGGCTCCTTTACTGGTCTGCCGATGACTGCCGGAAACATGCGCCGATGAGGACTTGAGTTTGGCCAACGCCAAAGCCAAGAAAGTGGCTTCATTTTGGCCAGTCCAGGGTTTGATCAGGACACAAAAGAAGTCATTTGTAATAAATACAATTTCCCTCTCTGATTTTTGTTTTTAAAATTTCACTAGGACAGAAATTTTAGTTGAATTGGAAGTTTCCCATTTCAGCTAAAAGACAAGACTTGGGGGCGGGGGGCGGGGGGGGGGGTTGATTACATTCCCCGATATTTTAATTTAAATTTAGAAGCTTCGTTAATTGCCGTTCGCTGATAACTGCATGAGAGTAACAGAAGCAGAGGAGGTCGGCGCGGGCCAGATGTGTTAGGAGAATTAAGTCTCTTCCCTCCTTCTTGGGGCCGCCTGATGCCAGTCAAGTCGGGTGGGACTCAGTTATTTCCACGTTAAAATTAACACATCAGCAAATCCAATCACACTATCTGTTACCTCTTTATGCCCAAACCTTAAAAATAAATCCCATTTTTGTAAAGGGGGAGCCTCTGTAATTTCATTCCCTCTGTTTAATTTGTTTTCTTCCCCCAATTTCTCCTGTTTTTAAGGTTGCAATGACCAGAGAAAAGTTCCCGGAGAAGATTCCGTTCCGATTAACGAGGATGTTGACGAATGCCATGGAGGTAAAATGAGAAACCGCCATAGCTAGTCTATAAATGAGAGAAGAAAGTTTTCTGGATTGGGGGGAGGTTAAAATCACTATTTTTTGGGCAATCAAATGGCACAAGAGAGTTTTTTGCTACGGTTGGCCATTGTGGTTCTAGGCCAGTTATGGCCAACCTTGGCACTCCAGGTGTTCTTGGACTTCAATTCCCAGAAGCCCAAGTCAATACTCCTGCCGATCAGGGCTTCTGGGAAATGAAGTCCAAGAACATGTTTTATTTTGTTTTATTATGTGTCTTTTATGTATTTACTGTCCGCTATGTAAATCGCCCTGAGTTGGGTTGTACCTGAGTGGCCAGTATATAAGCGTGAAAAATAAATAAATAAATAAACATCTGGAGTGCCAAAGTTGGCCATTGTGGTTCTAGACCATTTATGGCCAACCTTGGCACTCCAGGTGTTCTTGGACTTCAATTCCCAGAAGCCCAAGTCAATACTCCTGCCGATCAGGGCTTCTGGGAATTGAAGTCCAAGAACACCTGGAGTGCCAAGGTTGGCCATCACTGTACTAACATCCCTTTGGATGTTCTAATACAGACGGCATGGCTGAAAGTCAGGGATGATGGATGGCTGTGGTCCTGAACATCTGGAAGGTGCCAGATGTTGGATTCCTGCAAGTCGGCGGCTTTGCAGAAAACGACAGGGATACCCTAAGGGAAGATGATGAAAGCCGTATTTATTTTTTAACTTCTTGCTTTCCAAGGTGACCGGCTTAGACGGAAACTACAGGATCACGTGCCACACCGTGATGGAAGTCTTGCGGGAACACAAAGACAGCGTCATGGCGGTGCTGGAAGCATTTGTCTACGACCCCTTGTTAAACTGGAGGCTGATGGACAGTGAGTTGAAAAGGACTGGACTAGTTTTGAAATCAAGCTGCCTCCAAGCCCTGTTTGGTCCGCTAGACCAGAGGGTTCCCAACCTTTTCAAGCCGGGGGGCCGGGTCACGCTCTCTCAGTCATCTTCGAGGGCCGGGCGGTCATTTTGCCCTGCCTGCATGATGGGGGTGCCCATTTTGTCCCAACAGCTTCAATGGGGTGGCCATTGCGTTTCTTGAATGCCCTTGGAAAAGTGGGGGGGAGGGCACATGAAATGGTGCCACAGGCCGTATCCGGCCCCTGGGCCTTAGGTTAGGAACCCCTTGCGCTAGATGATATCCTTTCAGAGCCGTGTCAAAGTTTTGTTTGCTTTAAAATAATTCCGGGATTACTTTGCAGCAAACACCAAAGGCAATAAGCGGTCGCGAACCCGGACGGATTCCTACTCTGCCGGTCAGTCCGTAGGTGAGTAACAGCCAAAGAAGTATTTTTTCTGATGTGAAATTGTTACCCCCTTTGACCTTCTACAGTAAAACCCCGACTTACATATGCCTCGAGTTACATAAAATTTGACTTGCATAATGATTTTGTGCTAAAACCATGTCCCGATTTACACAATTTCCTATGGGTTTCCTTCGAGTTACATAAAGATTATTTTTCCTATGGGTTTCCTTCGAGTTACATAAAGATTATTTTTCCTATGGGTTTGCTTCGAGTTACATAAAGATTATTTTTCCTATGGGTTTCCTTCGAGTTACATAAAGATTATTTTTCCTATGGGTTTGCTTCGAGTTACATAAAGATTATTTTTCCTATGGGTTTGCTTCGAGTTACATAAAAAACTGATTTAAGCAAAAGCCCACGGAACAGACTTTTTTCGTAAGTAGGGGTTTTACTGTCTCTTTCTCTCTAGCTCAGGGGTTCCCAACCTTTTCATGCCGGGGAGCCGGGCCACGCTATCTCAGTCAGCTTCGAGGGCCGGATGGCCATGTTGCCCTGCCTGCACGACGGTGGTGGCCATTTTGTCCCAACAGCTTCAAAGGGCTGGCCATTTTGTTTCTTGAATGTCCTTGGAGGGGTTGGAGCCACATGAAATGGTGCCGTGGGCCGAATCCAACCCACGGGCTTTAGGTTGGGAACTCCATCTCTAAATCTCTTTCTTTCTTTTTCTTTCTATCTCTCTCTCTGTCTCTGTGTTCAGTATTTTTTAAAGCTGCCTAATCCTTCTCTTCTTATTAGAAATGTTAGACAGCGTGGAGCTGGGCGAGACGGCGCATAAGAAACCCGGGAGCACGGTGCCAGAATCCATTCATTCCTTCAGTAAGTTTGAACGGCCTGCATGTCGCGCCGCACTCCCGGTTCATAGCTGGTGTCCGAACTGGCAGGGGACAGAAATATTTATGGAGAACAAATTCTACCTTTTGGGGATAAAAAGTCTAATTTAGTCACAGAATAAAGTCAGATCCATTCCCCACATGTGCCAGTATTCAAGGAGGGGTATTGATTGATTGATTGATTGATTGATGTTCAGTTGACTACATTAATGTTGATATATACAGTGGCTCAAGTTCGATTCCCGAGTACTGCACGACGGAGTGAGCTCCGGTTTCTGCCCCAGCTCCTGCCAACCTAGCAGTTCGAAAGCAAGAAATTGCAAGTAGATAAATAGGGACCACTTCGGTGGGAAGATAAACATCGTTCCATGCGCTCCGGTGTCTAGTCATGCCTGCCCACATGACCATGGAAACGTGCACCAGAGATGAGCACTGCACCCTAGAGTCGGATACGGCTGGCTTTCGAACAAGGGAAAGGCTTACCTCTTCAGTAAGCACAAATTGACCATCTCAGGTTCCTAGCTAGCGTTCCATATAACGCACCCGCGCAGCGTATAGCTCTGCCGTAAATGAACCTGTGGCTGTCGTAAACGCGTTTACGGCGGCGGCCACGTTTTACAGCAGAAGGAACCACGCGACCGGACCATGACGTGAAAAATTTGGCCACCCCTGTCTTAGCCATTTCCGTCCTGGAAAATTAAAACAGGTTTAAAATTAATTTTAACCTTACTTACTTACTTACTTACTTATTTACTTACTTACTTACTTACTTACTTACTTACTTACTTACTTACTTACTTACTTACTTGCTTGCTTGCTTGCTTGCTTGGTTGGTTGGTTGGTTGGTTGGTTGGTTGGTTGGTTGGTTGGTTGGTTGGTTAAACTTTTTATTTATTATTTATTTATTCAATTTGTATAGCCACCCCAACCGACATGCAACTCTGGGCGGTGTAAATAAAATCAGCAAAGGAAAAGCGCCCTTCTCGTTGTCCTTGAAACTAGATTATTATTTTTTTTAATGACATGCCAACACAGCCTATCTTGGAGTAGAAACACAAAGGTATAAATTTTGAATTGACCAGTCTTCTTTATATGTTTTTTTGCTTCTCAGTCGGGGACGGTCTCGTCAAGCCGGAGGCTCTGAACAAAAAGGCTATACAGATTATCAACCGGGTCCGTGATAAACTCACTGGTAAGACATCCGTGCACCTAAACGCAGGGAAAGTTTTCTGCCCCACAAAAACCTGGCCGGTCTAAAAAGCCCTGCCGATGGACGCCGGGGAGGGAAAACAAGGCAGGGCAAATAAAGGAAAGGAGATGCCTTTATCACCAGTTTTACAGAGCGAGAGGGATGGGACCAACCTTGACACACTCCACCTGTTCTTGGACTACAATTCCCAGAAGCCCTGATCGGCAGGTGTGCTGACTTGGGCTTCTGGGAATTGGAGTCCAAGAACACCTTGGAGTGCCAAGATTCGCCATCACTGAGATAGAAGCTTTCTGGGGAGAGATTTGAGGAAAGATTTTGATAAACGAAAGAGGTGGCGTTCTTGCTGCAGGTGCCCAGGACTCGGGGGGCGGCTACGGGGTGGAGTATATTCCTCCGAGAGAGACAGAGTTGTTGAACAGACTGGTAGAGTTTTCCATTCTTGGTTTGTTTGTTTTTATTGCAAGGCGTGGAAAATTTTTAAAAAATTGCAAGTAGATCAATAAGTACCACTTCGGCAGGAAAGGTAACAGGTTCTGCACACTTCAATTGTCACATCTCTGGATACAGACGGGGTCTCTTCTTGCGTGAGTTTTAATTTGGCATTTCATGCACCGCCTCCTAATTATTCTCTCTTCTTCTTCCCTGCCTCCGCGGCAAAGGCCGAGACTTCGCCCACGACGAAACCCTGGACGTGCCAACCCAAGTGGAGCTGTTGATCAAACAAGCCACCTCGCACGAGAACCTTTGCCAGTGCTACATCGGGTGGTGAGTCCCCCCGTTTTCTCACCTTCGCCCCGGAAAACAGCCAATTTTGCCAGAGCTAAAAGCTTCGGGGACTGCGGCGGCAGCGGCTCGAGTGGTTAAGACGCTGAACTTGACGGCCGGAAGGTCGTCAAGTCAGCAGTTCGAGACCCGAGCGCTGCAACGACAGAGTGAGTGCCCCTCGCCTGTCCCAGCTCCTGCCAACCTAGCCGTTCGGAATTGCAAATAGATACATAGGTACCACTTCAGTGGGAAAGGCTGCAGCATTCCGTGCACCTAAGTATGCCTGCCACATGTCCACAGGATTCTTTCCCACCTATATACTAATCCAGGGGTTCCCAATCTTTTCAAGCCGGGGCCCGAGTCACGCCCTCTCAGTCAGCCTTTTTGCCCTGCCTGCACGACAGGGGTGTCCATTTTTGTCCCGACAGCTTTAAAGGGAGTGGCCATTTTGTTTATTGAATGCCCTTGGAGGGGTGGAGGGCCACATTCAATGGTGTCATGGCCTGGATCTAGCCCACGGGCCTTAGGTTGGGAACCCCTGTTCTGATCGAAGCGATCTCCAAAGCCTAGCTTGGCTTCTGGCTCAACAGGGGTTGCCAGATTGTGCTGTTGAGCTCTCACGCCCGATTTTCTTCCCATCCTTTGCTTCCGTACAGGTGCCCTTTCTGGTAGCGGCAGATTTTCCCCGAAGCGTCCGCCAGCCTTTCCCTTCTGCGCGGCCTTTGCCTTCTTCGCCTCGCTGAGGAGTCGGGAGAAGAGAAACCAGCCGGGGAGGGGGAAACCGTCAACCACTTTGAACTGTAAATGAGGAAAGTGTCTATTAAAAGTTGTTTTTCCAAAGCCGGCTCACGGCCCACTGAAACCTAGAGTCGGATACGACTGGCTTTCGAGCAAGCGTGAGCTTTACCAAGCCAAAGAGGAAATAATCAAATTTAAGATTAAAGGTCTTGCTGCCAATAATGAAGTTTCAGAAGAGGGCATTACGGTTTGTTTGTTTTAAAGATATATGAGATGGCCCACCTGATGCTGGTGGACAAACAACATTGGTAAGCTTTCACATTATGTGAAGACTTAAGACAGGCCGCAAAAGACGATAGAGCCAGGGAAGGCAGCGGGGAAAGAGGAGGCCCAAATACGAGATGGATTGACTCGGTAAAGGAAGCCACAGTCCTGAGGTCGCAAGAGCTAAGCAAGCACGTTAAGGAGAGGACATTGGGGAGGTTACCTGTTCATAGGGTCCACCATGGTTGCAAGCAACTTGCCAATGAATAATAACGCTGCACAACAACGATTTTGCTACACGTGCGAATTACATGCTATGGAGTGTGCCGATTCCGAATCTGAACTCAGAATTTGCCTATCACGTCCAGATTTTAAGTGATAGCGTGCTATAGCTGTTCAAATGGTATCGAGGAATGTATTTTTTACATGGGAACATTATAACAGTTGCAGCTACTGCTATGCCTGCTGCTGCCTCAAGCTGAATCACGTCCCCCTGGTGGCATGCATGTTCCAGCAGCAGCCAGACATGATATGGAGTGTGCCAATTCCGAATCTGAACTCAGAATTTCCACATCACGTTCAGATTTTAAGTTATAGGCGTGCTCTAGCTGTTCAAATGGTATTGAGGAATGTATTTTTTACATGGGAACATTATAACAGTTGCAGCTACTGCTATGCCTGCTGCCGCCTCAGCTGAATCACGTCCCCCTGGTGGCATGCATGTTCCAGCAGCAGCCAGACATGTCTGAGCAAGTCAGAAAGCTGGGCAAGTCAGGTATATAAGGCGAGCTGGACCAAGGGCTTGTCTCGAGTGCAAAACCATCTTATCGGATAGTACAGCTAGGGCATCCTGAGTCTGTTTTGAGCTAAAGATGAGTAGGCGCCGCTGTGTTCATAAACCGGACAATTTTTGCTCCATTTGTCGCAAATATACCCCACGTGATCAACGCGAGAACCTAACCAAGAGGATGGGATTTGCTTGCTTAAGATCCTGACGTCCTAGGCGTAATCGGAATTCGGATTTTGACCCAGCGCACTTGATTTAGTCGAGGACACATGGATTAGACCGAGGCGCAGACAATGTTTAGTTTTTTGTGACGCAGTGTAATCACCCTGAAACGAAACCATCAGATGATGACATCAAGAGGAAAGGGGGCAGCCCCAGAAAGCTAAGTATGACCCCCATCCCCACCCCGAGGCCGCCAAAGAATCCAGGTTTCAATACCTTGACAATACAGAGCGTCAAGTTGATCGGGGTAATTTTGGTCTCTTTCCTCCTCGTGCCACATCTTCTGAGCAAGCCTCCCCTAAAGGCGGTTAAGAGCTAATCCGGCCTGAAGCCACTCTTGTTATCAGACCTTGGCTTTGCCCCTGGAGAGGTGAATTAATCACAGTTAGAAGTCGAATCACGTACCATCTGCCGGTCTGCAGCGATAAAAGGTACGAAAGCCACGGACCGCCCCAGGAGAGTCCAAACACTTCGAGCCGCTGTTTCGATCTCTTATCAGCCCCGAACACTTCATCTCTACTCAAGTGGCTTCATGGTTGCTCGTGGCTGACCCTCAAAAATCACATTATAGCAGAGATAAAACTCCCAACAATAGCATAGCTGTCAAGTATCCCTTATTGGCCGGGAAAACCCCTTATTTTACCCTCTTTCCTGCCGTCATCCCTTATTAATTAGACTGCAATGCCCTATTGCCGCCATTGGAGGGCAGCACAGGATAAGCATAGCTGTCAAGTATCCTGTATTGGCCAGGAAAACCCCTTATTTTACCCTCTTCCCTGCCGTCATCCCTTATTAATTAGACTGCAATGCCCTATTGCCACCATTGGAGGGCAGCACAGGATAAGCATAGCTGTCAAGTATCCCGTATTGGCCGGGAAAACCCCTTATTTTACCCTCTCTCCTGCCGTCATCCCTTATTAATTAGACTGCAATGCTCTATTGCCGCCATTGGAGGGCAGCAAAGGATAAGCATAGCTGTCAAGTATCCCTTATTGGCCAGGAAAACCCCTTATTTGACCCTCTTCCCTGCCATCATCCCGTATTAATTAGACTGCAATGCCCTATTGCCGCCATTGGAGGGCAGCGCAGGATAAGCATAGCTGTCAAGTATCCCGTATTGGCCGAGAAAACCCCTTATTTTACCCTCTCTCCTGCCGTCATCCCTTATTAATTAGACTGCAATGCCCTATTGCCGCCATTGGAGGGCAGCAAAGGATAAGCATAGCTGTCAAGTATCCCTTATTGGCCAGGAAAACCCCTTATTTGACCCTCTTCCCTGCCATCATCCCATATTAATTAGACTGCAATGCCCTATTGCCGCCATTGGAGGGCAGCGCAGGATAAGCATAGATGTCAAGTATCCCTTATTTGCCAGGAAATTTCCCTTATTTCCAAATCCAAAACTTGACAGGTATGCAATAGCTGGGGGGGGAATCACACTGAGAGGCTGGTCAGCCTAGCAAAAAGGGCAACCTAAGAGACAGCTGAATCCACAGATTCCCTGATAGAGACTCAATTGAATGTCTACCACCTTTCTTCGTTTGAGTTTCCAGGCCGACGACTTGATTGAAGTTCAACCATAAGACGGTTCTTCCTCCACCATTCAAATGCCCCGTCTCTCTCCACCCACCTCGTGCTGCTTGTAGGGTCTTGACAGAGCCCTGGAGATCTCTCAGAAGCTTGCCTGTGTTTGTCGAGCTCTTGCGGTCCACCCTAAGAAGCTTGCCACTTTAATACAGGTTTTGGGGGATGGTCTTCAGGCCACCGCATCTGACTCTACTTATCTCATCCAAAGACCTCACTCTAAAAGCAAGACCGTAGGGGCCATGATGGTGAACCTTGGCACGCCAGATGTTCTCGAAGTTCAGTTCCCAGAAACCCACGTTCGTGTGGATTCACAGGGACGTGGACCTCTGGGAATTGAAGTTCCAGAACAGCTGGAGTGCCAAAGTTCACCATCATGGCCGTAGGGGCAGTGGTGGCGAACCATGGCACTCCAGGTGTTCTTGGACTTCAATTCCCAGAAGCCCATTCAGCGTACTGGCAGTATACCCATTCATGTGGATACACAGAGCCTTCGGGGCTTCTGGGAACTGAAGTCTAAGAACACCTGGAGCACCAAGGTTTGCCATCACGGCCGTAGGGTTTCGTGAGCCCTGCTGTTCATGCTTCCTGGGGATGATAGGCACTTGGTCCAGATAGGTTTAAAGCAGTGATGGCCAACCTTGGCAGTCCAGATGTTCTTGGACTTCAATTCCCAGAAGCCCAAGTCAGCACTCCTGCAGATCAGGGCTTCTGGGAATTGAAGTCCAAGAACATCTGGAGTGCAAAGGTTCACCATCCCTTGTTTAAACAACCATCCTCATCTCCTCCAGGTTGGAAGGGCCACTAAGGAAATAAGAGATTGGCCTGACTTTATTTATTTATTTAATCGTTCGTTTATTTATTTGTTTATTGAACTGCAGTGGCACAATTGGCTAAGAGGCTGACTGGGGAGGCGGGAGGTCAGCAGTTCGATTCCCGAGTACTGCGGGACGGAATGAGCTCCCGTCTCGGTCCCAGGCTCCTGCCAACCTAGCAATTCGAAAGCAAGACATTGCAAGCAGATAAATTATAGGGACCACGTTCGGTGGGGAAGGTAACAGTGTCCCGTGTGCCCCGGTGCCTAGTCATGCCTGCCACATGACCACGGAAATGTCTGCAGGAGCAGACAGCGCTGGCTCTTGGGCTTTGAAACAGAGATGAGCACTGAACCCTAGAGTCGAACACGACTGGCTTTCGAGCAAGGGGAAACCTTTACCTTTTTTTAAAAACCAAATATTTATTTATTTATTCACTTGTTTGTTTATTCATTCGTTTTGGAAGTCAATGTCCTCCCCACTTGGACTACAGTTCCCATCATCGCGCCACGCCGGGCGGGCCGATGGGCTTTTTTGGGGAGGGTGGGAACGTTGAGAGCGCGGAACTGTAGGCCTCGGGTCTTAGTTTCCGGCCGGACTGCTTTCGGGGTTGCGCTCCATGCGTTTCTATTACCCCCCACCCCGCGCCCTGCTGGAGCAAACGCAGGCGTTGGCGATGATGTAGGCAGAGTGGTTGGCAGGCAGAAGTTCCACTGGGAGAGAGCCCCTTCCCTGCGGAAGCCCCTTCTCCCATGGTGAGTCTTGGGGGGGGGGAGCCACCCCCTTTATCTCCTAACCAGACCCTTTATAACCCTCCCCCCAAACAACAGCCAAGCCTTGGAAAAGTTACTTTTTTGGGGGGTCTGGCATATAGTCCCAAAAGACTTCCAATCATCCTCCTTCTATAGGGCTGATAGCAAAAAGGGGGGAGGGGGACAGATTGCTTCTCACAGAGGCAGGACACCTGTGGGGCCAGGGGGGGGGGACTCAAAATTCATCATCATCCTCATCACCATCTAATCCCGTGGGCCAGATTTGACCCCTGGCACCAATTCATCTGGCCCGCGATGCCCTCGTCGCTCCCGGAAGCGGGAATAAAACACGCCCATATGGGCGTGTTCTACTTCCGCTTCCGGGAGCAACGAGGGCGGCACGGGGCTGGGTGAGTTGGCGTTGGGGGCCAGATCTGTCCTGCGGGCAATAGTTTGGGCGTCCTTGGTTTAAGCAGAGAAAATGGGCATCTTAGAATCTATCACATCCTGTTGCAAAAAAACAGGTTGCAATGCGTATTTTACTTCCGCTTCCCAGTGGGAGGAACCACGTGGCCGGCCCGCTGAACCATTGTGACTGGCGCCCGTGGTTTGGGGCGCCCCTGATCTAATCCCCGGGCTGGAAAGGACCTTTTAAGACGCCATTGAGTCCAAACCTTCCCCAAAAGTCGTTTGAGTGGCTTAGCGGTTCAGACGCTTAACACGAGAACTGGAAGGTTGGCAGGTCAGCCGTTCGAGACCCGCGTGCTGCACGACGGAGTGAGCTGCCGCCTCTGCCAACCTAGCAGGCAAGAAATTACAAGTAGATAAATAGGTACCACTTCAGTGAGAACTGTCCGTGGAAACGTCTGCAGACACAGACCGCGCTGGTTCTTGGGCTATAAACAGATGAGCACTGACCCCTAGAGTCAGATACGACTGGCTTTTGAGCAAGGCCGACCTTTACCTAAGAGTAATTGGGGTATAATCTCTCCATTTTTTTTCCAGACTGGCTTCTAACACCCGTTCCGCCAGGTGTGTGTGTTGAGCAATGGAAGGGGAAGACGAGACGGACAAGATCCACATCGTGTTGGGAAACCACCAGGAAAACGAGTCGGGCAACCAGGCCGAAGGGCTACTCGGATCCCCGAAGCCCGCCCCGCATACCTGGCAGCACAAATGCGCCTCTTACGTCCTGGCCCTCCGCCCCTGGAGCTTCAGCGCCTCGCTCACACCGGTCGCCCTGGGCAGCGCCCTGGCTTACCGCTCCAGGGGGACCTTAGACCCAGGACTCCTCCTGGGCAGCGCCGTGACCGTCCTGGCCGTCCACGGGGCCGGGAATCTAGTCAACACCTACTACGACTTCTCCAAGGGCATCGACCACAAGAAGAGTGATGACCGGACCCTGGTGGACCGGATCTTGGAGCCCCAGGACGTGGTCAGGTTCGGGGTCTTTTTGTACACCTTGGGGTGCGTCTCGGCGGCTTTCCTCTACTGCATCTCCACCCTCAAGTTGGAACATCTGGCCTTGATCTATTTCGGGGGGCTGTCAAGCTCTTTCCTTTACACCGGAGGTAAGGCGTCCGTCTCCTCTTGTATCCTGTAGCCTAGTAGCCTTGCAATGAGAAGGATTTTTGGGGCCACACCCATGGTTCCCATGGTGGGGCACACACCCCCACAGGGGGCAATTTTATTTTAAAGGGGGCAATTAGAGCTTATTTGAACCAAGCAAATGTCCTTTTAGGCTTCCTCCACCTGCCACAAGGAGTTCACTTTTTGAATAATAAGAAATTTGTCACATGGAGGGGGGTGTCAGGGTTTTTGAGATACAGTACTTAGGTGGGGATGTGGTTGCTGTGAATCCACATGAATGGTGAGCTGTGCACGTGCAAAGTTCGAACTTCACATGCACATAGTATAATAATAATTTCATGTCAGAAAGTATTCTGTATTGGAAAGATTTTTGCTGGAGAAACGCCACTCAGGGGATGCCCGAATGAGACTCCATTCATGTCCCCAAGATCTGCATAGCTAACCCTCATTAATGTGGGTTCATGGGGACCACGAAGAAGGAGGACGGGATGCTTACCTGTAACCGTTGCTCTTTGAGGGGTCACCTGTGAATCCACACAAATGGGTTAACTGTGCACATGCAGAATTTGAACTTTACTTGTGAACGTCACATTTGCACAGTTAACCCATTTGTGTGGATTCACAGGGGCCATGAAGAAGGACAGTTTGCTTACCTGTAACTGTTGTTCTTCGAGGGATCACATGTGAATCCACACAAATGGGTTAACTGTGCATGCAAAGTTTGAACTTCGCATGCACGTAGTTAAACCCATTTGTGTGGATTCACAGGGACCACGAAGAAGGAGGACAGGTGGCTTACCTGGAACCATTCTTCGAGGGGGTCACCTGTCAATCCACACTAGTAGGTTAATTGCACGTGCAAAGTTCGAACTTCACATGCACACAATTAGAGTATTAACGTGGATTAACTCGAAGAACAACAGTGACAGGTAAGCAACCTGCCCTTCCTCAACCCAGGTGAGACATGTTCTCTCTCTCTCAACCCTTTCTTTGGGCTTTCCTCATCTTTTTCCGCAGGCATCGGGTTTAAGTACGTGGCACTGGGTGATGTGGTGATCCTCATCACTTTCGGCCCACTGGCGGTGATGTTCGCCTATGCGGTGCAGGTGGGCTACCTCTCCGTCTCCCCTCTGCTCTATGCCGTCCCGCTGGCGCTCAGCACCGAGGCCATCCTGCACAGCAACAACACCCGGGACATGGAGTCGGACCGGCAGGCGGGCATCGTCACCTTGGCCATCCTGATCGGCCCCACCTTCTCCTACATCCTCTACAACAGCCTCCTCTTCCTGCCATACCTGATCTTCTGCGTCCTGGCCACCCACTACACCATCAGCATGGCTTTGCCATTGCTCACCCTGCCCATGGCGTTCTCCCTGGAGAGGCAGTTCCGCAGCCAGAATTTCGTCAAGATCCCCCAAAGGACAGCCAAGCTCAACCTCCTCTTGGGGCTCTTCTACGTCTTTGCCATCCTGCTCTCCCCGCCGGGGGCCTTACCCAAGCTCTAGGCCAGCAGCAGCCAACCTTGGGCACTCCAGGTGTCCTCGGTCTTCAGTTCCCAGAAGCCCCAAGTCAACACTTCTGCGAATCAGGGCTTCTGGGGATTGGAGTCCGAGAAGACCTGGAGATCCAAAGTTGGCCAATGCTAGTCTAGGCTTTCTGGATGGGTTGACTGCACATACACTCCAGGTATTCTTGGACTTCACTTCCCAGAAGCCCAAGTCCCTGTGAATCCACACAAATGGGTTGACTGCACGTACGCCCCAGGTGCTCTTGGACTTCAGTTCCCAGAAGCCGAAATCCCTGTGAATCTACACGAATGGGTTGACTGCGCAGACGTGTGGATTCACAGGAACTTGGGCTTCTGGGAATTAAAGTTCAAGAACAGCTGGAGTGCCATGCCTCGTCGTCACTGTCCTCTGTGCCAACGAAGACCGATCGGGGCTGAAGTCCGGCAAGAAAGAAAAGCCTAGACCGGTTGAGGGGGAAAGATACTTACGAAGCTTTTAAGTCTGATGTATCTAAGTGTGAGTTATGTTGTTAAGGGGTTTGTTTTTTTCATGTTCCTTGCGCGGCCACGAAAAAGTTACAAGAAAAAATTGTTTTGAGCGATTTATACCAGCCAGAATTTTTTAAAAAGCACACCTTAAAAGGGATTAAAGTGAAGAAGTATGTAAAGAAAGAAAAAGTATTTTTCTTCAACTCCTAACCCAACATGGACGTGGTAAATTCAGGACTTGTGTTCTGAAGAAATGTAACTTTGAAATGAGGTGTGTATTGCGGTACAGAAGGCAGGTGTTAAATTTAGCACCGAAATGGGAGAGGGTGTGTGTGTGTGCAAAACCCAACCAGCTTCTTAGGTTCTTATAGCACAGAGATCCACGGGTCTGATGATCCCACAAATATTATTATATTATATATAATGCATATATATTCATTGTAAGCTGCCCTGAGTGGCGCACCAAATCAGCAGTGTATAATTGTGAATAAATAAATTATAATATATTAATACTGATATTAGCACCAACAAGGACTGGGTATTTAAGTTAAGTTGGTTGATGAGGTTGGCTTCAAAGCTATATCCTTCTGTACCTTATTTACTTATTTATTTATTTTATCCTTCAAATTTCTATTGCCACCCAACTCGGCATAGCTGTCAAGTGTTCCGTATTGGCCGGGAAACTCACGTATTTTACCCTCTGTCCTGCTGTCCTCCCATATTTATTAGATTGCAATGCCCTAATGCCGCCAACTGGAGGTTTGCACAGGATAAGCATAGCTGTCAAGTTTCCTGTTTTGGCTGGGAAATTTCCCTTATTTTCAAATCCAAAACTTGACAGGTATGCAACTCGGCAACGACTCGGGGCGACTAACAACAGTTAAAAACAACATCAAACTAATTAACAGCCCTTAAAAACCCCATTAAAAATTCTAAATAATTTACCCACTCACCCCAAAAGTCAAAGGTTGGTTTGCCTCAAATATCTTTCTCCCGTGAGAAAACAGTGGCAGGGAGTTCCACAGTCACAGAATTTCTGAAGAGTGGGCAAATTTTGTCTTTGCGACTTTTCTGGGTCAGGACAGGACTGGGGGGACTTTGGGATAGGGGTTGTTTAGTGAACACCTCTCATCGGGTATGTTCTGGGTAAGGCCAAAAGCCAGTCGTATCCAACTAGTGCTTTCGTATGACCGGAAGGTGGTAGCGTTTGGACACCGCCAGCGTCTCAAACCCATGCCGGCATTGGAGCCTAGCAAAACTCAGGTGCTCAACTAGTCTTCTTGTTTTGGTCGTCTTCCAGTGCCAAAATTTTGGAATTGCGTACAACGATGTCGATTCTTCTTTTAGCCCCTTTCCCTTTTCAACCTGTTGCCTTGCGTCGTCTTCCAATCCTGACACTGATGTCCCTTTCTTTTCCCCTCCTCCCCTGGCACCCCTTGGTCATCATTTTCATTAAAGGAACTAATGTTTGCCAGGCTTTGCAAAATCTACGGTCCGCTGGTCACATGTAGCCCTATAGGGAACTCCTCTCCCGGCTGTAATGGGGCGGAAATTGCATGACATTGAAAAGTCCTAATGGCGTCAGCGTAATCACCAAGCGAGGAGACTGGGGTGAAGATGCTGAACTTGATGGCTGGAAGGTCGGCAGGTTAGCAGTTCGAGGCCAGAGTGTTGCGCAACAAAGTGAGCTCCCGTCGTCTGACCTAGCACCTGCCAACCTAGCCGTTCGAAAGCGAGAAATTGCGTCTGTCTTTAGAAGTCAGGAGTTGAATGGGAAAGATGTATCGCCGTTACGCCGTAGATTCAAATAGTTCCTATTTTATTTTATTTTTATTTATTTATTTATTTATTTTTATTTTATTTTTTGCTCGCTCTCTGGAATCAGTAGAGAAGTTGTGGCGTTTTCTGGTCTGGAAACCCTCCTCTATGCCTCTTCTTTCTTTTTAAGAACGAAATTGTTTTTTTCTGACTTTTGGGAGAACATTTTTCCCGGCGAGGCGGCGTTGACGAACTTCCCCGAGTTCGGAGACGGAAGGAGCATTGCTCCCAGCCCTGCTGAAAAAATCATAAAGCTTATTTTAAAAAAAAATCTGGGTTGTGGCAGTAGAGAATTGGGAAAGGAGAGCAAAGAGCTGGTGTTACTCAGTGATTACTGACATGTATGTTGGGGGAAATTATATACCCGATCAAGATAATTCTGGGCTTTGCCCATCTCGGTCCTTTTAGAGCTAAGCCTAAGGACGCATTCTGGCTAGACTCAAAAGCTTCATTGCTTTTTAATAATCTCTATATAATAATAAGGGGACTGCGGTGGCTGAGTGGTTAAGACTCTGAACTTTGTGGCTGGAAGGTCAGCAGTTCGAGACCGGAGTACGGCACAACGGAGTGAGCGCCTGTTGGAACGTAAAGTCTAAATATTACTAAATAGACAAAAACAGCAAATGTGTTTAAAAATCCCAACAAAAAGAACTTTTTAAAGCGACGATTGATTTTGTCTGTGTGGTTGAAAAACAAATTGCTGTTTGCAGGCGTTTCCATGGGCACATGGTAGGCGTGACCAGACACCGGAGTGCACCGAACGTTGCTACCTTTCCCACCCCTCTTTATCTACTTGCAATTTCTTGCTTTCGAACTGCTAGGTTGGCAGGAGCTGGGAACTGATGACGGGGACTCGCTCCGTCCTGCAGCACTCGGGTCTCAGATTCCGACCTTCCAGTCTTCAAGTTCGGCGTCTCAACCACTAAGCCACCGTAAAATTAAAAATGTGTAAATCTCAGTGCGTTGCCGGTTGTATTTCTAGAAATGTGACAATAGAAGCAGCGACGGTCTTGGCTATTTATGCCAACGGGATTCCGGGCCGATATTTATAGTGGACCCTCGATTAACGACGCGTCATCACTCGCCACGTGACTTTCCGCACAACGACAAAAAACTCGTGTGGATTAACGACGTTTTTGTAACGTTGTGCGGATAATGACAGTTTTTTGCCGATAGATGGCGCAGCTGCCATTGAAAACCGCACAACGACGTTTCCCCTATAGCGACGCTACTTGGGGAACCAAACAACGTCGTTATGTGAAGGTCTACTGTATGTTGATTACTTTTGAAGGGTGGGAGAAGAAAGACTATTTTTTTTTCTCCCCGGGAAACTTGTGGGTGTAATCATAACTAATTATTTTTTACGCCCTTGGGACTGTGACGAATTCCATTGCAAAAGTAACTAGCAAATTCCATTGCAAAAGTAACTAGCAAATTCCATTGCAAAAGTAGCTGTCCCAAGCTCTTGATTTCTCCATCCGAAATCCTGATTAATCCTTGCCCTGAAAAACGCCTCTGTCATCACCATCCCACCGAAAGAGCCTCCTCAAAGATTGTGGTATTTTTGAGCCACAATCAGGCATACCCTGGGCGGTGGCAACCTTGTGTTGTGGCTAATCTGTCTCACGCTAGGCCAGGTGAAAGTAACTACAGAATTAATTCAGCAAAAGGGTGCCTTCATTTTTGGCAGTTTCGCATCTGGCCTAGGCATGGAACAAGAAGATCCACCGTCATGTTCACCCCATTGTGTCGTTTGCCTTTTTTCCCCGTAGTTTCTCCGGGGGCCGAAAAACTCCTTGACAGGAGAGGTTCTTTGTGGGGGCACTGTAGACCTAGAGGCCTCGTCAAAGGGTATAAAACACGATGCTTAACGAGATTTTCTGCCTCGGTTGCCATGGGAACCTCGATGCACACTCGCATGCGGTCCCTGTCCCAGATTCTTGGGCTCGAAGTCAGTCGCACTGCGGTTGTGAGAAATTAAAAGGAAACAGAACCGGGCGATGTGCGTACTCATTTGCGAGGATTGCGAGAGAAGGAGGGTGTGTGTATGTGAAATTTGGCTTTCCTCACAACAGGCCTAGCTATGGCAACGCACATCTTGCGTCTCGTTTGGGTGGCGTCCTGTGGGTCGGTCTCCTGGGTGTGTTTCAAAGCTTACGTTCTCTGGCCTAAACCTGGATCAAGAAGCAAAGTGTGGTAAGTCTCTTTCCCCTGCTCCAGTTCCTGTCACTTCCTCCGTTCTCAATGCCGGTTGTGAGATCGGTTGCTCAACCAGTCGCACAACTGGGAGTCTGCTAGAACAGAGACGGTGCTTATTTATTTATTTATTGGATTTATATAACCGCCTCTTTCGCCTAGGCGACCCAAGGCGGCTCACCACATCAGTTAAAACCCATACCAATACAATGCTTACCCGTTCCTCCTTCTGAGTGTAGGCAAAGCAACGTTAGCCGTGGTCTAATTTGAAAGAGAAGGGCCCATCGGCGGGTAAGCAGCTCAAGACCTGAGTGCTGTGTGACAGAGTGAGCGCCCGTCCCGGCTCGTGCCAACTTCGCAGTCCGAGAAAGCAAGAAGTTGCAAGTAGATAAATAGGTTCCACTCTGGCAGGAAATGTAACAGTGTTCCTTGACCTCCGATATCTAGTCGTGCCTGCCAGAGGAGCATGGAGAACTCTGCATATGCAGACAGGCGCTGGCTCTTTGGCTGTAAACGGAGGTGAGCACTGAGCCCTAGAGTCGGACACGACTGGCTTTCGAGCAAAGTAAGGTAAAGGTCACCCTGGCTCGAAAGCCAGTCGTACCCGACTCTAGGGTTCAGTGCTCATCTCTGTTTACAGGCAAAGCTCTGTCTGCGTCTGCAGAAGTTTCCATGGACATGTGGCAGGCATGCCTCAACACCTGGGTGCGTGGAATGCTGCTTACCTTTCCACCAAAGTGGTCCCTATTTACCTACTTGCAATTTCTTGCTTTCGAACGGCTAGGTTGGCAGGAGCTGGGACAGAGACGGGTGCTCACTCCATCGTGCAGTACTCAGGAATTGAACTCCTGACCTTCCAGTCATCAAGTTCAGTGTCAATCACTTGAGCCACCACAGTCCCTTCGAGTAAAACAGACTAGCTTTAATTTGACGCAGTACGTTCTTCACAAGCTCCTCCAGATGTTCAACATCTCCAGGGAAGATCCTCCTCTTGGTCCCAAAGCCGGCCCAGGAGATACGCAAGGCAGAGATGCCAAGGAAGGACCTTCTCAGTGTTGGCTCCCAGGTTCCCCTACTTTCTGCTGGAGAACAGATGGTTTGATGGACCCGGAGATGGTTTGGATGTGGAAACCATTGAGTCAAGCTTCAAGTCACTCCAAGAATGCCAGGAGTGCGATGGTTAGCCATAACTGGCCTAGAACCACAATGGCCAACCTTGCCACTCCGGGCATTCTTGGACTTCAATTCCCAGAAGCCCAAGTCAGCACTCCTGCTGATCAGGGGCTTCTGGGAACTGAAGTCCAAGAACATCTGGAGTGCCAAGGTTGGCCATTGTGGTTCTAGGCCAGTTATGGCTAACCATCGCACTCCTGGCATTCTTGGACTTCAATTCTCAGAAGCCCAAGTCAGCACTCCTGCTGATCAGGGGCTTCTGGGAACTGAAGTCCAAGAACATCTGGAGTGCCCAAGGTTATCCATAACTGGCCTAGAACCACAATGGCCAACCTTGGCACTACGGGCGTCCTTGGACTTCAATTCCCAGAAGCCCAAGTCAGCACTCCTGCTGATCAGGGGCTTCTGGGAGCTGAAGTCCAAGAACATCTGGAGTGCCCAAGGTTGGCCATCCCTGGTCTAGGTTTCTAAGTCTAGTGTTTGGACTTTCATCCAACCTAAAAACGGCAACAAATAAATGTGTGACGCTCTTGATTGTAAAGCAGTGCGTCTACCCATGGAGCGACAGTGGAATTCTGCGAAATATCTTTCGTCTCCATGGAGCAAGAACAGCAGAGCTTTGCGTCGACACGTTTGTACAACTGCTTCCCACGAGGGATAAGATAAAGACGAAACAACAACGGGGAAAACAAGAACTCCCTGATAAACAAGGAAAGATTGCCGGTCTATTTTTCACCTGCCGAGATGGATGGAGTGGTGGAAGGCGAGACTGCGTTGGCAGGTTTTGCCCCATGCAACGAGCAAACTCTGATGTAGCATTAGTAGTTTATTTAACTGATTGATTAGAATTTGGGCGATTCCCCCCATAGCTATCCAATGTCCAGATTCCCCCTCTTTGCAGCAAGGAAACGACAACGTGGCATTGGACCAAAAAGAGATATAAAATATGGGCTGGGCCGTTGGTGATGCAGGGAGAGGCATTTCAATGGGAAGCAAAAGCTAGTTAATTCAAGACTGCCCCATCCACCCAAGACCTGGCTGGCTGCCAACTTTGCTTATGCCCTCCGGTGCCTTTCTTGAGTTTTGGACGTCTCTCAATTTCTCTCTCTCTCTCCTATGCTTCTCGGAGTTCAGTTCTAGCTATAAACTGAGCCAAAGACACTTTGCATGCAATGCATGGTTTTCCTTGGCTGCTGAAGCAAGAGAGAGGAATGGTCCAAGAAAGCTGAGGGAGTCCCTTCCAAAAATGACCATAAAACAGCCTTTCTCCTTCTTCCCATCCATCTATCCAACCATCTATCCAACTATCTATACAAATATCTATCTATCCAACTATCCATCTATCTATCCAACTATCCATCTATCTATCCATCCATCCATCTATCTATCTATCTATCTATCTATCTATCTATCTATCTATCTATCTATCTATATATCTATCTATCTATCTATCTATCTATCTATCCATCTATCCATCTATCTACAGTAGACTCTCGCATAATGACGTTGCTTGGTTCCCCAAGTAGCGTCGCTGTGCAGAAAAGTCGTTATTCAAATAACGACAAAAGTCGGTATTCGAATGACGACAGTAAAAATACTGTCGTTATTCGAATAACGACGTCGTTATCCGAATAACGACGTCGTTATCCAAATAACGATGGTAAAAATACCGTTGTTATTCGAATAACGATGTTTTTTGTCGTTATTTGAATAATCACATCGTTAATTGAAGCGTCGTTAATCGAAAATGATGCTACTTGAACGTGTCGTTCCACTGTATCTACCTAGCTACCTACCCGTCCGTCCGTTCGTCCAACCAACCAACCAACCTATGCATGGATTAATGGGTGGATCCATCCATCCATCAATAGATATATCAGACAGACAGACACTCCTAGCGGACGCAAGGCCTTTTGGGTGATAAAACCTGCTTTGATGAGGGACGTACAGTAGTTCATTTTAGATTATACCTTTCTAATCTTGGCAATTAATCATCCATCCATCCGTCCATCAATAGATGGATAAGTCAGACAGACAGACACTCCTAGTGGAAGCAAGGTCTTTCGGGTGATAAAAACCTGCTTTGATGTGGGACACAGTTCATTGTAGATGATACCTTATTAATTTTGGCAATTAATGATCCTTTGAACTTTCCCGGTACTTTCCTCATCTTCATGAGCTTGTAGCTACGTCGTTTTCTCAACCGCGGGAATCTCATTCAGTCCACGTTAGGTCTCAGCTCCTTTAAAATGGTTCGGTTGCTTCATCATGGCGTGGAAAGAAGTTGAAATTTGGGGAGATATTGTGATTGCAGGAGAAATGAAGGAGATCAAATTATTATTATTATTATTATTTAAAAATTAGCCTTCTAATTATCAGCTGGGCAAATCGGTTCACAGTTTCTGATATTTATTTCCTTGCACACTTGGGGAAAGAAGTCCGTGGGTCGCATCTCAAGACCGTCTTTGGGTTCCCAAGCTTTGGCGAACACATCCCATAGTGATCGCCGTCAGGAATTGGCCAGTTTATCCTTTCCTCCCCTTTGGTAGTATCAAGGGGTTATGGTACCCATCGTATGCTTTATTGGTTCAATACATATTGAAGGCTCTGAACGCCGGTGCCAAAGAGCAGGGGCAAAACAGATGAAATGTGTCTGACAAACATCTGAGATGATGGATAATGAACCAGGACTGGGAAATCGATGGCGTTAATTCGCGGCCTGTCAGAAGGAGAGGGAATTAATGTGAACATCTGACCAACTTAATCGTATTTACACATTTTACAGAGTGGGTGATAAAATTGTCCCTGGGCGCAATTGTGGGATTTTTGTGTTGGGCCAGAGTGGCACAAAAAAAATTAAGGAATGTTCGCCAGACATGATACGGTGGTACCGAAGAGAAAGAGAGAAAAGTTAAGAAGAAGAAGAAAGATGAATTAAAAACCTTATCAACATTTCAAGAGTCCAAGACATGGTGCCGCGGAGATGCCGGTCAAAACAGAAGAGCTGCAAAGGTAATTTATGACTTCTGAGCAACACCGTCTCCGGCTCCGCTTCTAAGTTTAGACTTGGGGCCTCTGGCAGGGAAAGTCTTGGAGAAAACAGATGGCTTGTGGAAAGGAGCCAAGCTGCGGTGAGTGAAGAAACGACGTTCTGGTAGACTTGAAAAAAGAAACGGTGTTTCTCGGTAGAGTTCTTAAACAGGGAGAAATTGTTATCGGAATAGACCTGCTCTAAGGAAGGAAAGAAACCAGATCCGTGCTTAAATTAACCGCGAAGAATCTGCAAAGTCCTCCCTTCTTTTCTTTCTCCATCTCTACTTCTCTCCTTCTGTCTCTCCTTCCTTCCTTCCTCCTTTGTCTTGTATTGTCTTGTCTTCTATCTTCCTTCCTTCCTCGTCTTCTATTCTCTCCTTCCTTCCTTCCCTTCCCTTGTCTTCTATTCTTCCTTCCTTCCTTCCTTCCCTTGTCTTTTCTATTCTCTCCTTCCTTCCATCCCTTGTCTTCTATTCTCTCCTTCCTTCCTTCCTTCCTTCCTTCCTTGTCTTGTCTTGTCTTGTCTTCTATTATCTCCTTCCTTCCTTCCCTTCTCTTGTCTTGTCTTCTATTCTTCCTTCCTTCCTTTCCTTCCCTTGTCTTATCTTCTGTTCTTCCTTCCTTTCTTGTCTTCTATTCTCTAGTCCTTCCTTCCTTCCTTGTCTTCTATTCTCTCCTTCCTTCCCTCCTTCCTTCCCTTGTCTTGTCTTGTCATCTTCTATTCTTTCTTCCTTCCCTTGTCTTGTCTTCTATTAATCCTTCCTTCCTTGTCTTCTATTCTTCCTTCCTTCTCTTGTCTTGTCTTCTACTCTTCCTTCCTTCCTTGTCTTCTATTCTCTCCTTCCTTCCTTCCCTTGTCTTGTCTTCTATTCTTCCTTCCTTCCTTCCCTTGTCTTCTGTTCTTCCTTCCTTCCTTGTCTTCTATTCTCTAGTCCTTCCTTCCTTCCTTGTCTTCTATTCTCTCCTTCCTTCCTTCCTTCCTTCCTTCCTTCCTTCCTTCCTTCCTTTGCCTTGTCTTGTCGTCTTCTATTCTTTCTTCCTTCCCTTGTCTTGTCTTCTATTCTTCCTTCCTTCCTTCCTTCCCTTGTCTTATCTTCTGTTCTTCCTTCCTTCTCTTGTCTTCTATTCTCTCCTTCCTTCCTTCTCTTCTATTCTCTCCTTCCTTCCTTCCTTCCTTCCTCTGGAGTGTGTGAGAAGGCTCAGACCATTCAGGGGAAGACGGATGGATCTTCCTACATTACAGCCCTTTTGATCTGGTTTATCTTCTCTGCAGTAAACAACAACCCAAAGCATGTATTTTCTCCCTCTCCTGATCACAGCAACGTTTCTAACAGATGGCCTCACACAGGCTTTGCCCGACTGCAAAACTGAATTATTATTATTATTATTATTTTGTGGTTTTTCCGGGGCCGTAGACCCCTTGGCAGCGTCGCATGCAGTCCGCGTAGCGCATGAGTGCGAACTAGTGCATCGTAGAAAACCGTATTGTCACACGATATAAATGGCTGTCTTATTGGACAGTAGTTCAGTTTCCAGGAGAGTTTGAGCAGGGGAAGATTGTGTTTAGATATGGCAGATTATCACCCAGTCAAACTCGAAAGCCGACTCTTGCAGGGGGGATTTCCCCAAAGCTGTTCCTAAGCAGACAAAAGGAAGGGCTTGGGAAGTTCATGCGCGCGGCCGACCATAAGGCTTAACTTTTCTGGCACCTTTCAAAGTTTGGAAAGCTACTTTCGAAAAACCAGATCTTCAGAAATGATTGCATTTCTATGACCTTTTTAAAAACCACTTATCTAGTCTTTACTTTCTCATTTCCCAAAAGTAACCGGACAAGTTCATTCTTTGGGCTCTGCAAAAACATTTGCAACACCACAAGTCACAACTCTGTACAACACAATACGCATCCTCTCTGTTTAAACCAGGAGTTCTCAACCTCTCAACCTTTTCGGGGGCTGGACGGTCATTTTGCCCTGCCTGCTACACATGGCACTTTGGGTGTGGTGGTGGGGGCACATGAAATGGTGTCACAGGCCGCATCGGCCTCCAGACCGTAGGTTGAAAACCCCTGGTTTAAACCATCATCACTTCAACACCCTCCCCAAAGGTCAAAGTTGCCCTTGCTCAAAAGCCAGTTGTATCCCACTAGTGCTCATCTCTGCTTACAGCATCTGCAGACGTTTCCGTGGACATGTGGCAGGCAGGACTAGATGTCGGAATGCTGTTACCTTCCCGCTGAAGTGGTACCTGTTGGTTGGTCTACTTGCAATTTCAAACTGCTAGGTTGGCAGGAGCTGGGACAGATGACGGGAGCTCACTCCGAAGTGCAGCACTCGGGTCTCAAAGCGCTGACCATCCAATCGTCAAGTTCAGCGTCTTAACCACTAAGCCACTGCAGTCCCATGCGTCAATAAGAAGGACGTGAAATTGGATGGTCGTGAACAATGGAAGGAAAGAGGCTTTTTACGATCCCGGCCCCCCCAAGGCCTGCAGTGACCCTATTAAATATAATGTGCTTTTTGTTGAGATTAACAGTAATGTGCGTACAAAGAGAAGACGAAAGAGCAGGCTGGCTAGTATACATATATTTTAATTTATCCACCCAACACAGATATGGGGAAGGCTGCGATGTAAAGGATCCCAAAATATAGATTTCCCCTGGAGATGTGGAAAGCAATATTTCATATGGCCGCGTTGCACCACGGCTGTTTGTCGACTACCAAGGCTGATGTGGGAAATCGTTTTATCAAGTCTCGTACGGGAAGGAAGACAGGGAAGAAAGAACGAGAGGAAACCAGGGGGGAACCAACCCCTCGAATGCTGCTAATGGGAGCCGGCAGTAAAAAGCATCTAAATAATGCTCATGAAAGGAACGTGGTAATGAAGACTAGAAGGTTGCATTCGTTTGCATGCTGTGAACAGTGGGATTAAAAAACATTAAAAGCTATGCTTGCTCGGTTTCGTCTGCGAGCTGAACCCCTACCCCAACGCTTTTTTTTTTTTGCATTATTAGATTTTTGAAAAAGAGGTAAACATCTATTCTTCTCTGGCGCATCAAAGCCCAGCTTGCGCTCCACCGGCAGCCGCAGGGAAATACTGTAAATGGAATCAATCCTGGATTCGCAACAGCAAGAAAGCAGTAAGATTGGATTTCGCCCCTGGAATTGGAGAACTGTACGATTGTTACCCCAAAGGTCATCTAGTCTGCCTGGACGGCAGGTCAGAGATTTACCGCCCCCTTGACCACCGATGGTCTGTGGTGGCTTAGTGGTTAAGACGCTGAACTCGACGACTGGAAGGTCGGCAGGTCAGCAGTGCGAGACCTGAGCGCTCCATGACGGAGTGAGCTCCCATCTCTGCCCCAGCTCCTGCCAACCTAGCAGCTTGAAATTGCAAGTAGACAAATATGGTGTCCGTTTTCTTGCGGTTAAGCCGCGGAACTTGACGCCTGGAAGGTCGGCAGGTCAGCAGTTCGAGACCCGAGTGCTGCACGGCGGAGTGAGCACCTGTCGTCTGCCCCGGCTCTTGCCAACCTAGCAGTTCTAAAGCGAGAAATTGCAAGTAGATAAATAGGGACCACTGCGGTGGGAAGGTAAGCAGCATTCCATGCACTCCGGTGTCTAGTCATGCTTGCTACGTGCCCACGGATATGTCTGCAGATGCAGACAGCGTGGCTCTTTGGCTGTAACCAGAGATGAGCACTGAACCCTAAAGTCGGATATGGCTGGATTTCAAGCAAGGGCGACCTTTACCTTTACCTATTCAAGATCTACCCTTCTTATTTTATTTTTTATTCGATCTATTCAATTTGTATGCCGCCCACTCAGCATACGCCGACCCCGAGCGGCTCACAACAATCACAACATATATCAAGAATATACAAAAGTAAATACACAATAATAAAATATGCAAAATTCAATCTACAAAAAAAAAACACATTATTTTTTTTTTATCTCAAGGGATCAAAAAGTAGCGTCGTAAAACTGTAGGAGCTTTGGGGGTTTTTCTCCCAATAAAAGACTTTGTGTCTTAAACACAAAGCGTTTCGGATGTTCTCTTTCCCCTGTGAGGTAGATAATGAAATAAATTTAAATTATAGACCCATAATTTTCCCCACTTCAGACATTTTCGTCCCCCTTCTGTCGTTTCTCTATTCCTCACGGCATACCTGCTGTAGAGTCCTTCTGTCTGGGGGAATATATATATATATATACACATATACACATATACATATACACACACACACACACACACACACATGAAATGGTGTCATGGGCCAGATCCGGCCCACGGGCCTTTGGTTGGGAACCCCTGCTCTTAAATGCAAATTCTCTCGTAGGAAGGAAGGGGGGGAATTTCCAGTTTTTCTCCTTTTCTACTTCTCGACTCAAGTACAGGAAGCCGGTGGCTCGACGCGCTATTATTTCCTTTATTTAAACGTGAGTTTTTGCGGATCGAGTCCTCACCGTCACACAATAAGCGGCACAACTTTTTTTGGTTTGTTGTTTTGTTTGCTCTCTGATATGCTTGCACAGACTAATGCAGGGGTTCCCAACCTTTTCAAGCCGGGGGTTGTATATAACTTTTTCAAGCCGGGGAGGGGCATATATATCATAATGTCAATTATTTTTTCCTTCTTTTCCCCAAGGGGCAGATCTGTTAATTGAAAAGAGCAAAAACACTAGAAAAAAAAGGGGGGTTGAGGTGCTACAAAGCAACAGATCTCCACGTTTTCGCCGGTTCGATCCTGACATTCGCTCTGCCCAACAAAACATCCATGTGGGTTGTTTTTTTTAAACAGCCACTTTTCCAGGGAATAAAATGCAGATATTTAGAGGTGCTTCGGTTCTCCTTAGCTTGATGGGTGGGGAGACCCACCCCACCCCAAAAAAATACTCCGGGGAACCCACTAATTTGTGATTCTCTTTAGAGAATATGTGGTTGTGGCCATAAGTAGTCTTGCTCTACTAGGAACATTGGCCTCCATGGAGAGCCGCAACAGGTGGTCCGTGCCGAACCTTTCTCCACTCTTCTGATTTTGCCCGGATCCATCTCCCCTTAGTGACACAACAGCCGAGACCTGTCATCATCCTTCGAAGATTCTGCCTGGTTTCCGACACATCTGACAGCAACAGATTCTCAACTCAACTGAGCGTGAAGTCTTGCCATGGAGATCTTCATCTCAGCCTGTCGGGTTACGGCAAACAAGAGAAGACATTTGAGGCTGTCTACCTCTTTATATCTGCGATGGCTTAGTGGTTAAGGTGCCAAACTTGATGACTGGAAGGCTGGCAGGTCAGCAGTTCGATACCCGAGTCCTGCAGGACGGAGTGAGTGTCCGTCGTCTGTCCCAGCTCCTGCCAATCTAGCAGTTCGAAAGCAAGAAATTGCAAGTAGATAAATAGGGACCGCTTCAGTGGGAAAGGTAACAGCATTCCATGCACTTCAGTGTCTAGTCCTGCCTGCCACGTGTCCATGGAAACATCTGCAGATGTTTGGCTATAAACAGAGATGAGCACTGAACCCTAGAGTCGGATATGACTGGCTTTTGAACAAAGGCAACTTTTACCTTTACCAACCTGTTTATATATAGAATTTGGGCTTCTCAGCCAGGTGTGTTTTCCTAGTTTTGACAACGTTCCCCTTTCTGGGCTTCTGGGAATTGAAGTTCAAGAACAGCTGGAGTGCCAAGGTTTGCCATCAATGGTCTACACTCTATTCACTAATAGAGGAAGAATGAAAACTGTCTGTGTATGGGAGGGAGAGTGAGTGTGTGTGTGTGAGTGATTACAATTTTATCCAACGTTGGACAATCCAAAACCATGGATCCATTCTAATGTCACTCATCCGGAAGGTTTCATCATACCGCATGAGAAAGGCAGAATTTCCCGTCGCTTGATAGTACTGTACTGTGAAAAAGGTAAAGGGATAATTTCAAACACCGGAGGAGCCTGGACAAAGCTCTTTGTGGTTTGCAAACACACGCCGAGAGAACAAAGCCCCCGTTCACATTTTCATTTCAAGATCTGTGTTTTGTTTTTTCCTGACTTTGCGTGCTTCCAAGTGAGCTGAAACCTTTCGCCGGAGGATCTCGACCACGTTTCATCCTCAGAGGGAATCTAAAGTGCCCTGCTTGAGAAAGCCGCCCACTCGGCGTCAGGCGGCAGGAGGGTGGTGGTGGTTCAGCGGAGGCGGACAGTCATGCTCCGAAATCTGTTCTGAATAATTAAACCCAAGCCAGGCAGATGAGTCACCGGAGTCTGGAACGGAGCCTGGCATGTGGGTATAACTCAGAAACTGAGTCTTGGCTTCCAAAGAGAACTTGAAAGGCCTAGTTTAGTAAATCTCAACGGCTCCAAAACAGACCCAATGAGGTCCAGAGCCTTTGCTTCCACTTTGGGCAACCTTAGCCCTGTGGTCCCTGTAACAAGGGTCCCTTTGGACACCAAGCATTGTAGTATAGAGACAGAGTAAGATGCTAAACTTGTTGGCCGGAAGGTCAGCAAGTCAAGAAATTACAAGTAGATAAATAGGTAATGTTTTAGCAGGAAGGGGGGGAGATTATCAAGGCACCGTTTCTGAATGGTAACTCAGTCAAAAAAACTATGTTCCAAAATTTAAAGATGGGGGCAGAGAAAGAAATTCATAACGAATCTTCTCTCGTTTGTCGCTCCTGGGAAATAACCCGCCTGCCTTCCAAATTACATCAGCTACTTTTCTTCCCATTGTTTGTTCCTTCCACGCCGTCGTACGAATCCTCGTCGGGGATGACAATTTACCATAACTCTCCCTTTTTTGATTTGCGAGACACTCACAATCAGATGAGATGTCTTTCCCTAGTTGGTTTCCCGAGCTTCATTTGGGTGTGATTCTTGTCACAATTCTCATTTTTTTATATATATTTCTAAAATATATATCTTTTTTATTATTATCTCTGGAGCGTTCGGCATATATTCTGAGCAACCTTCTTTCCCTCTGTGTATCCTACAAAAAAGAAATTACCCATGAATATTCAATGCCCACGTCCCGCTTTGCAGTCATGGATAATTTATATGTGAAATAACTAAAGCATCATAAATAATAAAGGGGATGTGATCACAGCTTTGGTGTGTGTGTACTTAATGCTTTCTCTTCTAGGCAGAGGCACAGGGGTTTTGTCGATCTAAAACAGGGGTTCCCAACCTAAGGCATGTGGGCCGGATCTGGCCTGCGGTGCCAGTTCATGTGCCCCCCTTCCAAGGGCATTTGAGAAACAAAATGGCCACTGCTGTTGGGACGAAACGGCCAACCCATTCATGCAGCCAGGGCACAATGGTCGTCCAGCCCTTGAAGCTGACCGAGGAAGCGTGACCCGGTCCCCCCCAGCTTGAAAAAGTTGGGAAGGATCTAAAAGCTCTTTAGATTCTGGATAGATGAAGAAAACCAAGACTGGATTTGTAAGGAGAGCAAACTAGGTGGAGTGGAGTGATGGAATAAGACTCTGGAGAGCCGGGTTCGAATCCCCCGTCCGGTGGTGAAGGATGTGGTGGAACTGGTGAAATCTCTCCTTAAATATCTGGCTTGCCCAACTCTACTCTTCCAATCATACATGCAAACCGTGGCTTAGATTGCCCTAGTAGAAGAAAATGTCATATATATGGAAATGTCATTTCCTTATGAAGCTCCCCCCTGGGTCAGCAGGGCCGGTAAACTTTGACTCAGTTAATTTCTCTGTTTCTCTCTCTCATCCAATCTCCCTCTCCCCCACCCAACCCTTTTGACTTTTAACCTTTCGGAAAGGGCAAGAAATACCCAATACTCTTCCAATTGACGCCGAAAGGTTAAGAAGCTTCCATTAGAAAGCCGAGCCGCATGGAAGGGTAAAGGGAAATGCCTGTCTTAACCAAAGTGTGATCATGGGGTTTGTAGCCTTGCTGGTTGGTACGTGTGGCGTTGTGGGTGGAGTGACGGATTAGGACTCTGGAGACCTGGGTTCGAATCCCCCGTCCGTTGGTGAAGGATGAGGTGGAACTGGTGAAATCTCTCCTTAAATATCTCGCTTGCCCAACTCTACTCTTCCAAACATCCATGCGCACGGTGGCTTAGATTGCTCTGGGAGACGGAATGTGCTTAGCTTCCTTACCAAAGTGGCACCTCTTTATCTACTTGCGATTTCTTGGTTTCAAGATGCGGTTTCATGCTTTCAAGCTCACTCCATTGCGCAAGCACTCGGGTCCCGGACCGCTGACCTGCCGACCTTCCAGTCCTCAAGTCCAGACCTTCCTTCCCAAGATGAGCAAAAGGTTGTACCCAACAGTTGTTCCCTACACATTTTTTTGCAACATGAGAAATATTAGTATCTTATTCTGGCGATGCCCAATCCCCTGCAGTTTCCCAGGGCTAAAGGCTACAGGTAAATGGCTCAGCCTTACCCAAACTCTAAATTGATTTCCCAGTGTTAATGAAGCATGCCGGTGGTTTTCATTACATCTTGAAAAAGGTTTAGAATGATTCATCGAATGGCTAGAAGATAATTAAACTTCACTTAAACAAAAATACGCAGGCACTTTCAAAGGGGTACGTCAAAATCCCTCTTGTATTGTGGATGGAAGAAGAGTTGGAAGACGGGAGCAAAGAAGATGCATAATAAATAACTAATTATAAAAAGCTGAAAAGTAAAGACACAAAATCGGCCATGCAGTCTGCGCGATTTCCTAGTTCAGCTCAAAAATGTGCAATGTGATCAATTCCACAATCCGACTCCTGCATTCGGTATGAATTTTAAGCATTGGATGGGTTATTCACATCTTTTCTAACACCAGTAACAAGAAGCTGGAAAGAACCATGAAAGAAGTTGAAGAAAAGCACAACATTTCTCTCTAGGCTACAAGATCAATTCCACAATCCGACTCCTGCATTCGGTATGAATTTTAAGCATTGGATGGGTTATTCACATCTTTTCTAACACCAGTAACAAGAAGCTGGAAAGAACCATGAAAGAAGTTGAAGAAAAGCACAACATTTCTCTCTGGGCTACAAGATCAATTCCACAATCCGACTCCTGCATTCGGTATGAATTTTAAGCATTGGATGGGTTATTCACATCTTTTCTAACACCAGTAACAAGAAGCTGGAAAGAACCATGAAAGAAGTTGAAGAAAAGCACAACATTTCTCTCTGGGCTACAAGAAACTGTTGCTAAAACGTATAAGTTTCATCTCTCCATTCCCCCAAATATCACGGGGATTTGGTTAATCAGTGGGTTACGGGGTTCGATTCCTCCCATCGAAATGAGTCAGGGAATTGTTTTTTAAAAAAGGATTATGTTTTGGTAACTTTTGAGGTTCTTTTCAACTCTGAACATCTCCGATTCCAAAGTTTGAAGGCAAGATTTGAGCACAATAGATGGAAAACATTTCTTCCCATCTTGGCGTGACGTTACCGATCACAGATGAGTAGACAGAGGAGGAGGCTTACTGGCCTTCTGTTGGTTTTATTTTGCGTTTCGGCGGTTAATAAAGATGCTAATTTGGTTAAAGAGGCCCTGCAGTTGAGTCCCGGGATAATTGGGAACTAATTAGGAAGAATGACAAAGAAAGCTTGGGCAGATGGGACGCAAGATGTCCGAAGAAAAAAAATGTACTGTACAAATGGGTGACTTTGAACAGTGATGAAAACAAATCTTAGAAATGCCTTTGGGATGAATGGGGGAAAAAAAGATGATTTTGTCTTTGAAATGGGTTGAAACTGAAAACCAACCGTGAAGAAAGAATGAAATGATTTTATTCCGCTGCGTGAATGTGGAGAGAGACAGAATCTGGATCATTTACTGGTCTGCCGACGACTGCCAGAAACATGCGCCGATGAGGAGTTGAGTTTGGCCAACGCCAAAGCCAAGAAAGTGGCTACGTTTTGGCAGTCCAGAGTTTGATCTGGGCAGGAAAAAAGAAGAATTAGCAGCAGGACCGCAGTGGCTCAAGTGGTTAAAAGGCTGAAGTTGACACCTGGAAGGTCAGTAGTTCGACTCCTAAGTACTGCACGACGGAGTGAGCTCCCGTCTCTGTCCCAGTTCCTGCCCGCTTAGCAGTTCGAAAGCAAGATATTGCAAGTAGATAAATAGGGACCACTTCAGTGGGAAGGTGGAACAGCATTCCACGCACTCAGGTGTTGAGGCATGCCTGCCACATGTCTGCTAATGTCTTTGGCTATAAACAGAGATCAGCCCTCCTAGAGTCAGATACAACGGGCTTTCGTTACCTTTACCGGCTTTCTTTGGTTTAAGTGGAGAAATGGGGAACATGGAATAAAAACCTCAACAACTTGTGAGTCTTAGCTTTTCAAACTGAGCAGGGTTCTAGTCCTCAAGATGGGCTCAAAAGTGCGTGGAAGGGCCCAGTGAATTCTCAGAAGAAAGGAGTAGGAGTTGGAGAGGTTGTTGATCGAATTGGCTCACCCCACCACTTTAGGGTCAGATATGGAGGGGGGTTTGAGAGGGGATCTCCATTTTATGCCTTCATCGCCCCATCTAGAGAACAATACCATTTCCTCTTCCATATCCAAGTCCCCATTTCTTAAACTAGAAAGCCGAGAGAGGAAGAAGGACGGGTGATATTTTGGCATCTGGCGCGCATCCCTCTCTCTTCCTCTCTCCCTAAGCCATTAGAGACTCCTGAAATAGCAGCAAATCAATGGATTCATAAGTAATTAAACCTTTTCCCCCCGATCGCCCCTAGCTGGCTCCAGATCTATAGCTGCCTTGGCCACGTCTCAACTCCCTCGGTCTCCTTCTCAAAGCGAGGGATTTCCCCAAAGTGGAAATTGCCTTGGATGGGACGTTTGGGGGGGGGAGAGAGAGAGATCAGTTAATGCCATTATTAACAGGCTGCTGTGAACCGGCACGAATTAGCATTCAAGAGGGTGCCCGGCATCTCGCCACGTGATGGTTCTTTAAAAACCTTCAATTTTTGGGTGGGGATTTTTGAACTGTGAGCAGATCAGAAATCTCCTTTCTTTCTGGGAAGGGAAGACTGGACGGCTGTTCGGGAATTCCAGTTCAGCCACTGAAGGACAACGGTGGCGTTATAGACAAGCCGTCGTCAGAAGTGGAAATTCCTGAGCATCGGAAAGCATCTGACTTTTATGACATTTACTAAAAGAGGCTTTCTTGACCTCTTGGTTTATGGTTGTTTGTAAAGAAGACCTAAAAGGCAAAGGTCGCCCTTGCTCAAAACCCAGTCGTATCGGACTCTTGGGTTCAGTGCTCATCTCTGTTTCATAGCCGAAGAGCCAGTGCTGTCTGCGTTTGCAGACATTTCCATGTGGCAGGCATACCTAGACTCCGGAGCACACCGAACGCCGTTTACCTTCACACCAAAGTGGCCCCTATTTATCTACTTGCAATTTCTTGCTTTCCAACTGCTAGCTTGGCAGGAGCTGGGTCAAAGATGGGAGCTCATTCTGTTGTGCATTACTCGGGTCTTGAACTGCTGACCTGCCGCCTTCCAGTCAGCATCTTAGCCACTTGAGCCACTGCAGTTCCTTAAAGAAGACCTATAAGCTGCTCTCCAAGGTCCTGAATCCCCTGTTCAAACAGGTTCAGCATCTACGAAGGCCTATTACCACTGCAGTGGCTTAGTGATTAAGACGTTGAGCATGGAGACTGGAAGGTCGGGGTTCTATACCCGAGTGCTGCACACGACGGATCTTGGGGGCATGAAAGGAGCCTCATTGGGGCGTCCCCTGAGCGGAGTTTCTCCAGCAAATATCCTTTCAACCCAGAGTAACATCCGACATGAAATTTATGTATTTAGTTACAACACTGGGTCATCTAGCTGGATGCGACCCAATTGTTCACCCACTGAAGAACAACGTTATAGACAACGCCGTTGTTGGAGGTGGAAATTGCTGCGCTTTCGGAAAGCATCTGACTCCCACGAGGGTTTTCTCGCCGGTCGTTTGCAAATGAGCCGCCCGTCTCCGGGAACGAAGCCCAGGCTGTAATTTCCAAGTCTGATTCTTCGACCCCCACCGACCCCATTAATGGCAACATCGTTTTAGATGTAAGGGCAGGATGTCGGCCAGGGTTTAATGCGCCCCTGAAGTTCCTTGCCGGCCTCGGGGAAATCTGAACCCGAATGGAAAGAGAGAGAGAAAAGGAAAGGGGAAAAAAATGTGTTCTTCACTGGCAGGTCCCTTGGTGGATATCAGCAAGTTGCAGCAAATGAAGGCAAACCCCATAAGATGGCTTGCTTCTTCGTTTGAGCCGTGCAGCCAATTTGCAGGCCGAAATCTCTGGGGAGAGAGGGATACGACAGACAGAGAAGCAAGCTGTATCAAAGAAGTCCTGACTGATACATCACCTCTGCGTCTTTTCCCATGACCTTCCAGAGGGCCATCACTTTCAATTTCTCCGAGGCCGCCTTCAGCTCCAAAGACAGGCAGAAATCCCACCGGCGAAGCTCCAGTGCATTGCTAAACCAAGCTTGGCGGGGGGCGGGGAGGCTCAGTAGTTAAGAAGCTCGCCTTGTTAGCTGGAAGGCTGGCAAGTCGGCAGTTCGAGACCCGGGTATCGCATAACGGATTGAACACCCGTCTCTGTCCCAGCTCTTGGGGGACATGAAAGGAGCCTCATTCGGGCATCCCCTGTGCCGAGTTTCTTCTGCAAAATTCCTTTCAACCCAGAATTATTTTTATATATCAAGTATGGGCTTATAAGCATTGCAGGGACTTATTGGGGGCCAACCCATCTAACCCAACTAGGGAGGAACTTTATTTTTATATATCAAGTATGGACTTATAAGCATTGCAGGGACTTATTGGGGGCCAACCCATCTAACCCAACTAGGGAGGAACTTTATTTTTATATATCAAGTATGGACTTATAAGCATTGCAGGGACTTATTGGGGGCCAACCCATCTAACCCAACTAGGGAGGAACTTTATTTTTTATATATCAAGTATAGACTTATAAGCATTGCAGGGACTTATTGGGGCCCAACCCATCTAACCCAACTAGGGAGGAACTTTATTTTTATATATCAAGTATGGACTTATAAGCATTGCAGGGACTTATTGGGGGCCAACCCATCTAACCCAACTAGGGAGGAACTTTATTTTTATATATCAAGTATGGACTTATAAGCATTGCAGGGACTTATTGGGGGCCAACCCATCTAACCCAACTAGGGAGGAAACTTATTTTTATATATCAAGTATGGACTTATAAGCATTGCAGGGACTTATTGGAGGCCAACCCATCTAACCCAACTAGGGAGGAACTTTATTTTTATATATCAAGTATGGACTTATAAGCATTGCAGGGACTTATTGGGGGCCAACCCATCTAACCCAACTAGGGAGGAACTTTATTTTTTATATATCAAGTATAGACTTATAAGCATTGCAGGGACTTATTGGGGCCCAACCCATCTAACCCAACTAGGGAGGAACTTTATTTTTATATATCAAGTATGGACTTATAAGCATTGCAGGGACTTATTGGGGGCCAACCCATCTAACCCAACTAGGGAGGAACTTTATTTTTTATATATCAAGTATAGACTTATAAGCATTGCAGGGACTTATTGGGGCCCAACCCATCTAACCCAACTAGGGAGGAACTTTATTTTTATATATCAAGTATGGACTTATAAGCATTGCAGGGACTTATTGGGGGCCAACCCATCTAACCCAACTAGGGAGGAACTTTATTTTTATATATCAAGTATGGACTTATAAGCATTGCAGGGACTTATTGGGGGCCAACCCATCTAACCCAACTAGGGAGGAAACTTATTTTTATATATCAAGTATGGACTTATAAGCATTGCAGGGACTTATTGGAGGCCAACCCATCTAACCCAACTAGGGAGGAACTTTATTTTTATATATCAAGTATGGACTTATAAGCATTGCAGGGACTTATTGGGGGCCAACCCATCTAACCCAACTAGGGAGGAACTTTATTTTTATATATCAAGTATGGACTTATAAGCATTGCAGGGACTTATTGGGGGCCAACCCATCTAACCCAACTAGGGAGGAACTTTATTTTTATATATCAAGTATGGACTTATAAGCATTGCAGGGACTTATTGGAGGCCAACCCATCTAACCCAACTAGGGAGGAACTTTATTTTTATATATCAAGTATGGACTTATAAGCATTGCAGGGACTTATTGGAGGCCAACCCATCTAACCCAACTAGGGAGGAACTTTATTTTTTATATATCAAGTATAGACTTATAAGCATTGCAGGGACTTATTGGGGCCCAACCCATCTAACCCAACTAGGGAGGAACTTTATTTTTATATATCAAGTATGGACTTATAAGCATTGCAGGGACTTATTGGGGGCCAACCCATCTAACCCAACTAGGGAGGAAACTTATTTTTATATATCAAGTATGGACTTATAAGCATTGCAGGGACTTATTGGGGGCCAACCCACCTAACCCAACTAGGGAGGAACTTTATTTTTATATATCAAGTATGACTT